>OU896714.1:46213795-47413795 GCA_918026855.4 Phaedon cochleariae | reverse complement strand
GATATCATGGGAATATTTCTTTTAGACTGTATCATATTAATGTGCTGAATATGTGCACTTATTTCAAAAACACATTGTATATTTCTGGATCAAATCTACACCTTTTTGAATTTCAGTTCAAAAATGTTCAATTGTATTTCCAAATTGTCATTTTAATTCCAAAAACCATCAATTGTATTTCAAATTCATCAAATTGATTTCAAAACCTATCACATCGAATTCTAAAATGGTCATTTGTATTTCAAAAAATATAAAATGTTGAATTTCAAATCTGAGAACTCACCGGCAAAGGTTAAATAGGCGTTATTGGAACGCTTCTGGCTTCTGGTTTATGTCATTGTGGCATCATTCATAGAAATAAATGATTCGTTTTAAAATTGAAATGATGGATTTTGAAATTGAAATGGAATATTTTAAAATTAAAATGAAATATTTTGGAATCAAAATGACTTATTTGAAATACAATTGATCCTTTTTGAAATTGACGCCCATTGAACTGAAATTGAAAAAGGTGTAGTACCTATAAATGCTTCATACAAATATGATGAAAATATTATTGAGTTATCTTGAAAATGTTAACAGAATAATTTCAGATTAAACTCACAAAACATGTTCACGTTAACCTCTAGAAAGGATAATAGAAAATCACAAAAACAACATGCATTTTGAAGACTTTATTACAAATAAATCGTATCAGCAGCTGCACCACTGAAAACTTTACGTGATTTCGGTGATTCCTAAGTGATAGCCCCTTTTCGACTTCTTTTCACTGCATTGCATCTGTAAATAATATTCAATAACATATCTGTAAACACCATAAACACACACACTTTCAACAACTATAGCTATTGAAGCTCAGCATGAAAGTCAAATCATGTAGACAGGTAACTATGTTTTCAACTTTAGATTTGCTTTTCATACTGCAAGCACCTTCAAGCGAATGAAAATTAAATGAAAACCATCCTACCCTTCACGCCGCTGACACGCACATAACACCATATTGTTACAAGTCGAGATCGAAGTTCATAATCAGTTTATAGATATGGTGTCTGCAATCTGCAATGATATTTCACTGCACTACTGTCAAAGATCTCGAACAAAGTCTGGATGAACTGGAAGACCTGAACCTGACTGGTGTTGACGTTGACGCCATCTCCTTACTTCCTTCATCATCCTTTTCACGCTTGCGATCTACGTTCTACTATCGAGAATGTTTATCAATTATTCTGAAAGATTATTTCTGAATTATTTTGAAAATATTCCAACTTGTCAAACTTCATGTGGTCAATCCTGGTCAATCTAAATATTCAACACAATTTATCCTGAATGAATATGTCATGTATAATATTGCCACAATATTTTTTTCAATATGTTATGAAGTTATCCAAACTGATTATACATAAATTGATATTGAAATATATTTTCAGGATATATCATTCCTGAATTATTCTGAAAATATTTAGATATTCCCGAAATATATACGAATCAATCTGGGAAAATATCTATGGGATATTCGCTTGGAAGGTTCTCTGAGAATTTTAAGAACAATTTGTGCTATCTGGAAGTGTGCCTGGAACATCCCATTACGCCCTTTGAAGAGTGTATAACAACGGGTGCCAGGTTGAAGCTGAAATTATGAAAAAAATGATTATCTCTGAGAATTTGGTTAAATGATGAGCATGCGCAAATATAGTGATCATCACAGACATGTGTTATCGTCGTAGACAATGGCGTTTACCAGCTTTTGAATCAGAGGAGCTAGTATGTGTTTTATAATTTCTGTTGTTTTTCTTCACGTTTCGCCGACAATTTTTTTTTGACAAGAGATTGGTAAAATTTCATCGTCATATAAGTGTGATGGTAGAAATGAACAATGAACTATTAGTGAATCCCTTAGTAGTCGTTCAAACGGTTAATGTTGAGGTAGATTGATTTTTTACATTTAATTTCGTAGTAGTCAATGCCGCTGAAATATCACCAAAATAAATTGAGTGAATATGCAAGGGTTCTGATACAACAAACATACATCTATTACATTGCGACTGCTGGGTGCTGAGAAGCCGAAGACTTGAACACATATGTAACTAGTAACACTAGCATAGAAACTGTCTCAGCTAACCTCTAGCAAGATGAATAATAAAAGTCATCTCCACTTTTTTATTACTAATGTAATCAATCAAAGGAACATATTTCGGACTTATAGAAGTCCATCTTCAGCTGTATGTAGAAGTTACTACAAGCAAAGGCATGTGAAAATATATACATAAATAAAAGTTGACTAACATGGAGGTGGAACCGTTTTTCAATGATGGGTACTTTCAATTCCGAAACCTGTCTACTTGATCGAATTATTTATCTCGTGGAGCGCACGATAGGGAATTCCTATGATGTTGGACTTCTACGAGAGATAATTAACAAACTTTATACGAAGCTGAAACATTCTAGGCCTATATGATATGAGTAAAGCTTTTTCAAAAATTCACCATATCACCACACGTATCTATGAATTTTCTTTTTCCTGTTTCTCGAAATCTCTGTATTATTCGTATCACAGTAATCTGGCTACTAAAAAACCTTCATGACTTCAATCCTCAGAATGAAGAATAACAGTTTGATCTGGGGAGTCGTTAATCAATATGATTCTAGTAATTCCCAAAGTATAAAAACTTTCATCTGTATAAATACACACATGCCAGTACTTTTTCTCATTCGACTCTATACAGCTACTGGTCATCCACCTTACGAGTGGCTTTGTGTTCATGGCTTTGTAACTTGACCCCATACGCCACGTTAGGAGCAAAACTGATTCGTACGGAACCATCTCCGGCTGAGGGTTCGCAAAGTTGATTGAATAAATGAAAGTAAAAGAAACGAAATAATTAGTCTGACATTTTTCAGATACAATACACTGGATCAAGCATAAACCCTGCAAGGACTTTCGGACCTGCCGTAATTGGAAATTCATGGGAACATCATTGGGTAAGCCTACGATAATAATATACAATATTCAGCACATGTTCTTGACAAAAGACATTTCGTTATGTCACCAATTCCCGATCGAATTAGATAGATATTGTTCGACATGAAGAAAATACATCACTTTTATTCAGGTATAGATATCAGGTTACATTGTTTACTTATATAACATGTCAAGTAAAATAATTGGAGAATAACATCGTGAGATTCCGAGAAACCTGACTGGCTGCACTGTACCGATTGTCGAGTTTCTAGATTTTTCATTTCGTATTTTTCCAAATCATTACTACACCTTCTTCAATTTTTGTTCAAAAATGGTCAATGGGCTTACCTATATCACAAAAAAAAATTATTTCATAATTCGATAGAACTCACCCAAACTAGCTCACCACCGAAAACCGTTTCTTGCTGTGAGCTCCCTACGTTTTATAAAAAATTATTGAAATCCCCGATTTTTCGGACCTCTGAAAACGAGGCGATGATGTGACGTCAAAACCCTAATACTGAAATAAGACTATTCCAGACAGAGATGAATGATACATGATTTCTGACAGAGTGAATTAGCGCAAGATCACAGTTGAAAGAATAAATATACCATTTGCCTCAGTCTCCGTCGGGCGTTTGGTATTTTCTTTTAACTATGGCGATATGAGGTTTCTACGTCATAAGAGGATCCGTTTTCAGAAGGCACTATTATTTATGTCCAGAAATAAAACATTCCAGTTGATTTTTCGATCGAATTATGTCGTCAATTATTATTTATGTATAGAAGGATCATTTTAAACATGGTTTGAGTTAAAAGTTCTACTGAGGTGTACACGCCCATTGTATTTCCAAATTGTCAGTTGGATTTCAAAAAGCATCATTCGTATTTCAAATTGGTCAACTCAATTTCGAAAAGTATCAATAGTATTTAAAAATTATCAATTCAATTTCATTATGCTTCAATTTTATTTCAAATTAGTCATTTTACTTCAAAAAAAACATCAATTGTATATAAAATTTATGAAATCAATTTCAGAAACTAACACTTCAAATGCCAAAATGGCCATTTGTATTTCACAGAATATAAAATGTATTTCATAAATCTGAAAACGCACCGACGAAGGTTAGATAGGCGTTATTGGAACGCTTCTGGCTTCTGGTTTATGCCATTGTGGCACCATCCATAGAAATGATTTGTTTTGAAAATGAAATGATGGATTTTGAAATTGAAATGGAATATTTCGAAATTAATATGACTAATTTGAAATACAATTGACGCATTTGGAAATTGAATTGATAATTTTGAAATACATTTGATTATTTTTGAAATTGAATTGAGTTATTTGTAATACAATTGATACTTTTTGAAATCAACTCGCTTTGTGAACTAAAATTGGAAAAGGTGTAGAAAAAAAATCTCAGAAAACAATCATTTTACTTGATTTTTTGGAATTTTCTCTCCTCGTTTCTATAAAATAAAAATATGCGTATTATTTCAGTATATTTGTAGTGGGACAAATCAGAAAACGAATATTTCAATTATGTTCGAATTGGAACTGAACTACACCTTTTCCAATTTTAGCTAGAAAATATTCAATTGTATTTCCAAATTGTCATATGGATTTTTCAAAAACTAACTCTCCAAATTCCAAAATAGTCATTTGTATTTCCAAGTATGTCAAATGAATTTCGTAATGCATCATTCGAATTTTAAAACTGAAGAAGCAAGCAGGCAAAGGTTGGTTGAGTGTTCATCATCATCATCAATTGAACGGTATAAATTATTAGTTTTGAAATTGAAATGATGGATTTTGAAATTGAAATGGAATTTTATGAATTCAAAGTGACTAATTTGAGATACAATTGATGCATTTTGGAATTGAATTGATAAATTTGAAATACATTTAATAATTTTTGAAAATGAAATAACTGATTTGAAATAGAAATGACGCATTTTGAAATTGAATTGATAATTTTGTAATACATTCGGGTCGATTCTGTTCGGATCTTGTTATAACATTGCTAAGATAATAATATTGTTATGATCATAACATATAACAATATTGCTATGAAGTCCTGTATTCTGTTTGCAGAGTAACTGCAAGACTGGTTATAATTTCAAGTGATAGCAATATTGTTGAAAAATTCTCAAATTTTTGAGCTGACAACACTGTTTTCAACTCATTGTTTGAGTGTTAGGTATCGATTTTGCCGTTATTTCATGAAGAAGAAGAGTTCATGATTATCTAACCTCTCAAATTAGTCAGTCCTGCACTGATATTTTTTGTATTTGCTGAATCTGGTCGTCGTTGTGCGACTGGTGCAAGTAATCAATCATGTTCCCGAGATGAGAAAACAACTAAAAAACGGATGAAACAAATCGTGATTTTTTTTTAATATTCTAGCAAAATAGCTTGATAAACTATCCATCAGGCAACTGAAATTTCTCTGATATGCCGAAATTGTAGTCTCATATTTCCTCTCCAAATTGGAACTTCAAGAAAAGGTTTTCAAGTAGTTGGTCACAATAGTGCACCTATCTTATATGTTTGTAATCACCATTCTAAGTTTTTCAATAATTCTTCTACGAATTGAAACTTTGAGGAAAGGTTTTCGAGTAGTCAGTGACACAACTGAACTCTCATATATTTTTAATCCACTATTTTCTGAATGTTCATACAGTTGGAAGAATTTGTAGTGCAAAAACAAAGAATCCACTGTCTTGTTATAATATAATATATGCAAGCACAAAATTGATGTTGCCAAGATAGCAAGACAGCTGACCAGATGTCATTGAAATTGACAGATCATAATGCCAAAAATCGATGATTAGAACTCTACTTTTTCGAATCTTGCTATGATAGCAATATCTTCTCTACAACCATATTGCTACTTGCAAACAGAATCGACCCGAATATTTGACACTTTTTGAAATTTAAATGGCTGGTTTGAAATACAATTGATACTTTGTGAAATCAACTTGACGTTTTTTGGACCAAAATTGGATAAGGTGTAGTTTCGAGATTGTTTTTTTTTTAGGTTTATTGGGTAGGACCAATCCTTGGTGGGATCGTAGCTGGCCTTGTATACAAGCTGTTCTTCAGGGTACGCAAAGAAGAATCCGAATCATATAATTTTTAGCTATAATAATGTGAGATTAGTTTGAGGATCAATATAACTTTCGACTCATGGGCAAACTACAAAGACTCAACGAGTATTGTGTTGATCCAATGAAAAAATTACACTTATACCAAAATGTCAATGGAATCAACTTATTTGCCCATCAATCAATATTGTTATCCACGACTATTACTGTTTAATTGAAGTTATTTCTCTCGACTTCCGATGAAGTGATTTTGTTTTTATGTTGTTCGTGTATGTGTTGTGTTGAATAACTAGCTTCAAATATTTGTAATACTTATAGAAATATTAACCCGAATTGAAGAGGAAATATACTTAGTATTGTTATCAGCTCTTTGTTTGATTTAGTACGCACTAAACTGTCTATTACCAGATGGTTTTTCTGAAGTACCATGTATACAGTGTGATCAAGACAAGGTGACAAAAAAGTTGCACATTCAGAGGATCATTCCAACATACTTCAGAAATTTTCGATTTCGGATTTTGTTAATAGTTTTTTCTACAAGCGTGCGTGATTCACCCTATACCCGCACGCAATTTAGTTTGGAAAGTGTCATTTTCCCGCAACACTGCGGGAAAATTTTCCCACACTAGTGCGGGAAATTTTTTCCCGCACTACTGCGGGAAAAGAAAGATATGATAAAATCGCTAGTAATATAAGTGGTTGGTGATGGAATATAAAAGTTTAAGTTTGTTTGTTGCAGTATTAAGTATGTATGTTCAGAATCATTCATCAAATTGCACAATTTATTGTAAAAATTAAGAAATATTGGGAAATACAAATTGATTATTATAAAAATCCCCCTATAGATTTGGATTGATCTGACGGGAAACGTCAATTTGTCATGCCAATCAAACCTCAAATAAGTTTGAAATTGTCGAAGTGACAGACACAGCGTTACTGTCATTTTCGATTCAGTGAAATTTCCACAATGTGATCAAAAACTTCCAGCTATAGGGATTTGATACAGATGCGTTATCACCAACGAAATCTTAAGAAAGGTATGAGATGCTATACACGCGTTTTATTGAATGGTCAAACAATAAAGAAATGAAAAAACCGAATGAAGAATAGGTATTTTTGGCTCATTTCATAGAAGTGTCTGGAACCTAGAGACCAAACTCCTAATGGGCCTGCTGGCTTCCGCAATGAACCAACATAATGCGTCAAACTGTAAGTTCACAATAGCTATTACTAATAATTAATAGATAGAGAATATATATCTCTTGTTAGTTGTTCCTATTTGCTTGAATAATTAATTGAACGATTCAATCAATTTCCTACGCTTGTAGAAAAAATATTGTTCCTAACTCTTGCGGAAAATGTCTTTCCCGCACTCGACTGCTTGCCCGAACACCGCTTCGCGTCGTTCGTGTCAACGGCAGTCACGTGCGGGAAAGAATCACTTTCCGCACTTGTTAGGAAAATTACTATAACGCACGTGTTAGCTAATTTTTCAATACTCTTTTATTAGCTTCACCTGTATCATATACCGGGTGTCAACGAATCTATTAGACAAGTCATAACTTCTAGACCATTAGGCGTATCGAAATGAGATTTGGTATAGGTAAATGGTATGTGAAGGGGAGAGTTTCCACACATTTTTCACTTTCCAGTCACTTCCGGTTTCACCGGAAATACCTCCGGTTCTAAATTTTTAAATGGAACACTCTGTATATTCTAACATTTTTGGGTTTCTGAGACAATTCTAGATCAGAATGTAACATTTTCGAAAGTTTTTATGCCGACTTAATTTTTTCGAAGTCACTTTTGAAATTACATCTAGGTGGCCATGATTTGAAGTAAACCAATCATAATTTAAGGACCTCAGGTGATATCAGAAAATTACAATCGCGAAGTTTTAGTGACAAGTATGATAGATATGAATAAGACAAGTTGGCAAAATTACATTTTCGTGCCTAACTATTATTTTTCAAATGGCGACCATTTTTTGACAAGCACTTTCCGAAAAAAGGATATTTTGACGAATCTAACGATACTAATTTATTTGCGATTGGATTACAAATAAGAACAAAAATTGAATATTACTGACGAAAATACTTCATAATAATTCATTTACTTTCGTCAAGTGTGCCATGGATAATAATTCATTTACTTTTGTAAGCACTTCCCGAAAAATAGTAGATTGTTTTATTAGGATCAAAAGTGACACTTTGTTTGACAAGCGAATTTTGCATTTGCGAGGCGGAGCGTCACTTTTGATCCGAATGAAACATGCTATTTTTTCTGCAACCGAAACAATGAACTCAAATAAACATGTGAAGTAACCACCAATGCCGTGCCATATGTATGCAATGCAACAAATATTGACAAATAATCCAGGTGGTGAGAATATTCTACCTGCATTAACAGCAGGTTGGGTTTTCTAGGATGTTCGAATTGTAGTGTGAAAATAAATACAACCACTCTGACATATTTGTGTATGGACCAGGTGCTCTAATGGCAAATACCGTGCCAGTGCCAGCTATAGGAACAAGACGTGGAAGATGTTAGGTTAGTGAGCATATCAACAATGATAATAGTGATTAATTATTCCTCTCCATACTACACTGTGTTTAACTTGATGATCAAAATGAAGTTGAACAATATAGTTGTTTGAGACAAAAAAACTATTGCTTGCCGTGATTATTCAAAAACAAGTTATCCATCCCGAGAATAACGAATGAAATACAGATCAAGCAAGTATTTGAATCTTGAAGGCTTCCCTGATCAAAACAAAAATACTTAACTGAGATGTTTATAATTCCAATACTAAACTATAATGAAGGTGTATTTATATCTCCAGCATGGGTATGAAACGCCAAATCTGCTGAAATCGGAAACAAATCAGGTATGCGTCTCAACTCAAATAACCAACCGTCAAAATGTTGTTTATTCTTGATGTCGTCCAGTAGATCCTTTTTAGTTCCTAGGAGCTTAAGTTCAACTTTAGCTCCTAGGAACTAAAATTCAACTTTAGCTCCTAGGAACTAAATATGTTGCCTAGCAACATACCTATTTTTGTGTCAGTAATAGAAACGTCAATTTAAGAGCTAATTTTGGTATCAAAATGGACGACTTTTGTGTCGGTTGCAGAAAAAGGATATTTTGACGAATCTAATGATACTAATTTATTTGCGATTGGACCAACAAATTTAACAAAATTAATAATAACTTCAGCGATTCACTTAAATTTTTTTCAATTTCCTATTTTCTTAAGATTTTTACTATAGTAAATTTTCAAAGTGCATTCCTCCTTGCTCAACACATTTCAGCTCGTTCAATTGTCTCAACACGTTTCGTAAAATTTGTGGCGTTATACTCCGAAATGCCTGTAGAATCTTTTTCTCCTAAGATTTCGAGAGTGGCTGGGGCTGTTGCATCCGGTGAGCAGGCAGGCCACCGTACTGGTCCATTGGTTGCAATAACTTGATTATTGAAATGCTCTATTACATACAACTCAGCAGCATTCCTTGAATTTCTGTGACATTCTCCAAACAATAACAACATATCCACTTCTTCACTTTGAGTATACATTATTTTGACGGAAAATTAAACTAAAATTCAACGAAAATCAAGAAAATTTTACCTTCTGCTCTTGAAGCTTATGTCACTGTCATAACCTAAGTGAGTGTTTTGTTCTCTCAAGAAGACTTGATCGAAATAACTGCAAAAGATTATGCATCATGCCTATCCTCGGCACACTTGACAAAAGTAAATAAATTATTATGAAGTATTTTCGTCAGTAATATTTAATTTATGTTCTTATTTGTAATCCAATCGCAAATAAATTAGTATCGTTAGATTCGTAAAAATATCTTTTTTGCGGAAAGTGCTTGTCAAAAAATGGTCGCCATATGAAAAATACTATAATTTTGCCAACTTGTCTGAATCATATCTATCATACTTGTCACTAAAACTTCGCGATGGTAATTTTCTGATATCACCTGAGGTCCTTAGATTAGTTTACTTCCGATCATGGCCACCTAGATGTAATTTCAAAAGTGACTCCGAAAAAATTGAGTAGGCATAAAAACTTTCGAAAATGTCACATTCTGATCTACAATTGTCTCAGAAATCCAAAAATTATACAATATACAGGGTGTTCCATTTGAAAATTTAGAACCGGAGCAATTTCCGGTGAAACCGGAAGTGACCGGGAAGTGGAAAATATGTAAAAACTCTTTTCTCCACATACCATTTACCAATACTAAATCTCATCTTGATACACCTGATGGTCTAGAAGTTATGACGTGTCTAACAGATCCGTTGACACCCGGTATGTATATGTATATATATGTAACCGACTCCTTTGGACTCAATTTTTACCCACTTTACACTTACCGATTGATTTGGAATTTGGCAGGTGTACAAAGTTCGGGTGGCGTTGCATCATGACATTTTTGTTAGACAAAATAATAAAATGGCGGCTGCAAAATGGCGGATGAGTCATGCATTTATGATCCGTTTCTATAGAAAATTGGTATCTGAGGGTATTGGGAGTCGGAACTTATGATTCTTCTGTCAAAATTTGTAAATTCAAGATGGCAGGTCCAATATGGCGGTAGAGTTTTGTTATTATGATCCGAATCTTTTCAACATTTGTATCTGCGTGTTCTCAGGATCAGAGGTTATGATCCTTTCGTCAGAAATTTTAAATTCAAGATGGCTCATCCAATAAGGCGAAAGAGTTTTGTAATTATGAACCGACTCCATTGAAAATTGGTATTTGGAGGTTTTCGAGGTTGGAGATAATTATTCTTTGTGATTTTAATCAGAATCTGTTCAGAATTCGTATCTAGGGATTTTAGGGATCAGAGATTATGATTCTTCTGTCAAAATTTGGAAATACAAGATGGAGGATACAATATGGCTGATGAGTTTTGTAATTATGATCCAATTCTTCTCTAAATTTGTTTTAGAGTGTTTCCGGTGTTGGAGATTATGATTCTATCGTCAAAATGGGGAAATTCAGAATGACGGATCTAATATGGTGAAGTTGTGTGATTATATGATCCGATTTCATTCAAAGTTGGTATCTGGGGGTAATGAGGTCGGAGATTATGACTCTTTCGTCAAAATTGGGTACTAACAAGACATAATCATGAGAACATTTAAAAACACTCATTTTACTTGGTTATTTGGGATTTTCTCTCCTCGTTTCTACAAAATGAAAATATGAGTAGGGCTAGTTGGGGTATTGGTAAACGATTTTTACAAAAAAAACTTTGAAGTCTGTTAAAATGTAAAGTTGAATATTTTTATCTCATAATTTTTTTGGGTGCAGTTTTTTTGGAGTATTGTGTATATATGATTTGCATAGCAAGAATGAGGTCAGAGAATTTATCAAAATATTAGATGTTTACAATTACCCAAGAAAAAAAAAACGTTATTGGAAATTTTGGGGCAATCGTAAACATCGTGTATGTCGTAAATATGAGTCCTGTTCAACTTTATAGGGGGTATTTGTGAACATAGAACAAAACCGATGTGATTTCGTTCTTGAACTGATAATATTTCGACTAATGTTTACAATTCCCCCAAGGATATTAAAACAAAATACTTTGCAAGAAATGGATTTATTCTACTCATAAGTACAAAGGTTTGATTAGGTTATGTCTTATTGTGTTTACAATTTCCCTAAACAATCAAACATATTCACAATTCCCCCAAAAATCAGTTTACTATTACCCCAATTTTTATTTTACTGGGGCAATTGTAAACACATGTGAACTGGTCAGTCCGTGATAGATAACCTCAAAATATGCCAATGAGCTATTAGTTTACTTATAATCAATACAAATATAGATATAACACAGCTTACCTTGACCAATTTCTACTTTTTTTTGCGAAAAAAAGTGATCACTTCGAATCTGCTCAACAACTTTTCATACAGCAAGAACGAAAATATTTTTTTTCAGCTGAACCGGTAGCAAAAACAATCGGTGTAAACAGTGGAATGCGGATGAAGGTTGCAGTGTCGCTGTCGTTGCTCGGCGTCATTCGTAGGCGCCAAATTCAAATGATATTGAACGTGTTCAAGATTGCCCCTGTTTGTGATTACCCCAATTAGCCCTATATGAGTATTATTTCAATATATGTGTAGTAGGACGAATCAGATGATTTGCCCCAAAATGTCACTGCGTTGAAGAATTGTTTCTATCTGGAAGCCTGAAACATAAAACCAATAGCTTGTCAGTGAGATCTCGTTTGGAAAAAAGTTCGAGGAGAGGAAATATAGATATATTGAAGAAATATCGAATTTCTATATATAATAGTTTTGGACGTTTCTATTGCTATTGTTGTTTCTTTGTTCAATTTTGTAATATAAAGTTGACTTTTGGTTTTGTTACTTGTTCTAAAGTTTAAATATATTTTGTTTGATTTTGAAAAAAATATTTTCCAAAAATTCATGCATCATGCCTTTCAACATGAAAATTGAGTTTTCTCAAAAACGGTCGACTTATATCAGAGCTTATGAATACGAGTTTCTTTTTTGTGTAAAAAACATAGGCCAATCGAATGGGCGACTCAAAACTGGACTTTCCCCAGTGGCTTTGAAGTTGGGGAGAAAAACATCCACAAACCCTTCATAATCTTCACCAATTAGGACTTAAAAACAAAATCCGCACAAAACATAGCTTATTATAGGTAGAAAATAAATACGAAAGCTGTTCTCTGTGCGATAAACAGTTCCAGAGATATTTTCGCAAAGAACCCTCTGTATCTCGAAAATGGTGCAATTCAGAGGGTGATTTAATAAAAACTTTTTTCATATATTTGGACGAGCTATCAGATCCTGAAATCCTGCGCATATATTATGAAACATCCTGTATATATTTTTTTTGGGAGGCTTCTTGGGTTTTGGATCCGTTTGTAGAATTGAGATTGTAGGAATTCATAAAAACGTTTCGCCAATGGCCATGGGCTTTGTCAATTTATTACAAGGACATGATGTTGAACAGTGGAGTCTAGCTGTGGATTCAAAAATACAATTTACATTTTGAAATTATGAAAGTGATCAATAGTATACGTACCTCAACCAAGTAGTTAAAGTATGTAGAATCATTGGATTGAAATATTTGTACTATTTTTTCTTTTTCAGTTTCATTGTTAAAGAAATTTGGATGTTTCGTTGATAAGGCATACGAAAAGCGAGGTAAAACGAAAATGTTTTGGAGGTTAATTTGGAAAACTTTTTGACAATGACAGATGTATTTCAGTATGACACGGAACATGAAACACTGTAGTTGTGTGATAATTATCTATTAAGTGTAGTATTGTGTTGTATGTTTTGTTGCAATTGTTACATGGAATAGAATATATAAGGTTTGAATTTTTTAGTGTTGGAGTTTCGCTTTTAAGTTTTGTGAAAAATTTTTTAGTAGTGTTGTATTTATGATATGTGTCTATGTTGAACTTTGATAGAATGTGTGAAGTTTCAATATAAAGTTCAAAATATAATAAAATAAATACCTAATTGAACACCCATCCTTCAAAATTTACCAAATATATAAATATGTTCTATGCCGATATTCTCTATACTACTGTGTTTTGTGTTTCATGTTCCGTGTCATACTGAAATACATCTGTCATTGTCAAAAAGTTTTCCAAATTAACCTCCAAAAAATTTTCGTTTTACCTCGCTTTTCGTATGCCTTATCAACGAAACATCAAAATTTCTTTATGAAACTGAAAAAGAAAAAATAGTACAAATACTTCAATCCAATGATTCTACATACTTCAACTACTTGGTTGAGGTACGTATACCACTTTCATAATTTCAAAATGTAAATTGTATTTTTTAATCCACAGCTAGACTCCACTGTTCAACATCATGTCCTTGTAATAAATTGACAAAGCCCATGGCCATGGGCGAAACGTTTTTATAAATTCCTACTATTTTAATTCTACAAACGGATCCAAAACCCAAGAAGCCTCCCAAAAAATAAAAGATAAGCAGGATTCAAGAACTCCCCTCTCCTCGCCCCTCTCCAAAGTAATCCTGTATATCATTCATTATAATTTACACAAAAGCTAAGGTTCAACCTTTTGAGATCAAGTACCAATAAAATAACTGCTTTTTAATAGTTCATGATGAATTTGGAAAAGAACCTATATGAAACCACTGTTTATACCTTATACTCTTAATTGGCGAAAGAGCCAGAGTTCATTTCTATATTTTGGCGAAAGCGCCTGAGTCCGAAGGATAAGATAACACGCTTCAATGCAAAATGGGCGAGTGGACTCATAATGCTCACACATGTTCATATGAACTTTATTTTCCTAAATATCACAAAATCACTCCTCGAATTTTTTCGGTGTTATTTAGATATACCCTGTATTTACAAGATTTTGCGATCAAATTTCGTGAAGGGGTAATTTAGCTATGCCTGAATCAAAAGGCTAGTCAATGTTTCGAAAAAATTCAACTCATAGCCGTTTTTGAAATCTTGACCCTTTCAACAATCAAAAGTAGGCTTTGAAAATATGAATATTTCAGATTTGTCCACATTTTCGAATAGAGCTCGTTAAGTAATATGTTATCAAGTTTTTGTTTCTGAAAATGGATCGACGAGTTCCAAATGTGGAGGGTGTTGGGGATGGAAATCGTAGACACTGTATATGAGATATGACGAAAATATTGGTATTCATTGTTGTTGACATCGAAAAGTGATGTGTCTTCGAAGTGTTATTGCGTTGGCTTTTGAGAGAAATAGTTATTTATTATACAAGGGAAAAAAGTAGTACATTTTAGCTCCAGGTTGTGTTGTCTCCCGACGCGTAGCGGAGGGAGACAAAAAACCGTGAGCTAAAATCTAATATTTTTCCTGTGTATAATACACTATTTTTTTCTGTGACAGAAGGAAGGACGAATCAATATTGGGAAGATATTACATTATTTCGAAATCTGAAAATTATCGACGTGAAATTTCAAGTTTTTAACAGTAGGGACACCTGCGTTTTATAGACATCTTCATCATTCTTTTGAAGTAATCAAATATCTGATGTCACTTCTGTCAGTTCAATTTCTGTGATTTGATTTTGAAAAATTGCGAATTCAGTAGTTGTTTAGTAATATACGAAACCGCGAAGTCGAATGGAAGATAAAAGGACTTGCAGCTCTTTCTCGGAGACGGTATTATTGACTTATTTTTCGGAACTATAGCACAACAAAAGACATTAACAGAGTATATACAGGGTGATTCAAAAGTAAGCGGCATCCTTTCAGAGGCGTATTCCTTGCTTGAAAATAAGGCAAAAAGTTCCTATTGATAAGGATCCGAAAATGCTTCCTAAGGGAGCTACGGCCCTTTGAATAGGACACCTCAAAGACGGTTTTTTCTCTATAACTTTAAAATCCTTCACAACAAATTTTTAAAAATTGGTGTACGGCATAAACATTCGATGGTAAATAGGACTCCGTATTCGAAATTTCAGAATTTCATTCAGGGGCGTCACATGCGGGAGAGGGTAAGTGTAAAAATATCCCTTCTTCTCCGGATATTCAGGTTACTGTGATTTCGTTTGGAAATTATTTCGAATACGGAGTCCTATTTACCATCGAATGTTTATGCCGTACACCAATTTTTAAAAATTTGTTGTGAAGGATTTTAAAGTTATAGAGAAAAAACCGTCTTTGAGGTGTCCTATTCAAAGGGGAGTAGCTCCCTTAGGAAGCATTTTCGGATCCTTATCAATAGGAACTTTTTGCCTTATTTTCATGCAAGGAATACGTCTCTGAAAGGATGCCGCTTACTTTTGAATCACCCTGTATATATGTGATATATATCCGGGAAAGAAGTACTCACTTTTTTCCCACGGGAAAAAAGTAATTTATGAAAAGTGACATTTTATAACCTGCCAACAGAGATGAAATGCCAAACTTTTTTCCCGTCACAGAAAAAAAGGCATTTTTTACGTCCAATTCCTGATGGGTTGAAATCAAGTGACCTTTTATCCCCTGAAGGGTAGGTATATACAGGGTGTCCCGAAATTACATAGAAAGATTTCAACCGCTGATTCTAGGAACAAAAATAGTGAAAAAAGTGCATATATGAACATGAGCCCAGAAATGTCCCCCTGAGGAGTTATACAGGGTGTTCCTCAAAGACAGGCTAATATTTGAGGGGGTGATTTTCTGACTCATTTCAAGAAGAAAACTTCATATGAACGTATGTACTAAAAGTCTTAACTTTTGAGATACAGGGTGATGAAGTTTTATTTAGTTTTTTGATTATAACTAAGACAATATTGTATACATCTTCTTGAAATTGGCATTAAGGTGCATTTTCTGATGTACAACAATTTTCATTGTCTCTACTAGTGGCACCGTTACGGGAAAATTATTGTTTATATTTTACTTAAAAGTGAGTAACGACAAAAAATTTTCAAATTTCATACAATGCTATGGAAGGCTATTTAATTATGTACAAAAAAGATCCTCCTGTTGATACTTGATAGAACGCTTCGTTTTCGAGAAAAAACGGAAAAACGAAACCAGACTTCGAATTTTGATGTTTTAGTACTCCATTCAGCACATCCATTAATTACTGGATAACCACTGTATGTCCCATTTTGAAATTTGTATGCCGAATCAGATACATAGCAGACTGAATTTTGTCATCACGAAAAGCTATACAGGGTGGACAAAAGAATAATCTATGCATATTTTCAACATTGCTGAGGTAACGAAATTTCGTACATGTATATTTCTTTTCATTCCCGATTTTGAAATGTTTGAATTTTTCCGAAATTTTTATCAGTGGCGTGGGAAATAGGAGAGGCTAGGGTCCCTTGATGCAAATTGACATAAAAGTCATCTTAACAGGGTACGGACAGATCATAGCTGCATTCTTTTTTAATGATCTAGAGACTTTAGTTTTGTCTACTGGCATCCCTGACATTGCTGTCACGTCACATCCATGAGCGCTACAGAAAATCATTCGAAATTTTAATAATATGTATGTACAGGCACAGTAGAGAGCTTACAGGGTATTTAATTGTTGAGGAAGATCATGTGGCGAACAAGTTTTGTCATGAAGTTCCGATTCTATTCAAAATTGATATCTGGCGGTTTTCGGGGTAAGAGATAATGATTGTGCCGTCAAAATTGAAAAATCCAAGATAACGGATCTATTATAGTTTATCTAATTACTACTCTATCACAAATAGGAAATATGTAGGATGCAAGAGTGAAAATAACGTGCCTATAAGTCATACCGCGTATACGTTTATGTTTGTGTATGTTTGTTACTTTCATCAATAAATTATTTGAAAATGACTTTTTATTTAAGGAAGACAGAAGAAATCATATGTATAACATGGGGGTGCAGTATATTCTATTCTTTATTTCCCTGCACATTTTACGAATAACTTTTTATCAGCCTACTTTTCGTCCTAGACGAAGTTTTATACATAGTTGATATTAGTCACTCCATAAATTCTTCAAGTTGTATTTCCGAAAATATATTCAGCACACATTACATAAGTACAGTAGTTCAGATATTCACATCGAGGTTTTCACCATTTCTCAATCATGAGGCTCAGCTCATTCAGCTCATAGATAAACTACTGCTCAGTTTGAAATCAGAATTCATTCAGTCAATTCAGTCAACCCTTGTATACACCCTAAGAACAGTCTCTTTTGGTGAAATATATTGAGCTTTCAGTGAAATTCATATGTTCCCTCAGCTACCTCTCAAAAATTATGCTGGAGTATAGTAAACTCTAAAAGGGCGCCGTACATTATGCTATTTACCAGCAAGTTCGATGCAATGCAATTTTGAATCGATCAATGAGCATGCGTCTATGATATTTCACGGCAAGTTTCATGCAAGTTTCGTAGAACCAGTCCTATTTTTCCTGCAATTTCAAGGCAAGTTCAGTAAAATTTTTAGTAATATTCATCGTAGCATCTTGATAAAATACTAATTTTCTCCATAACGTGGCCTGAAACACCAAATAATCCCAAAAAGTACATTGAAGGCTCAAAAAACCTGGAAATAGTGAATATGAACAAGAAAATATGACAGAAATATTTCAATGTACGGCTACTCGCAATAAATTGAGAAAAATTGCGAGAAAATTGAATTGCCTCAAACTTGCCGAGAAATAGCATAATGTACGGCGCCCTCATAACTAGAGGATTGTTCATCTATATTTTGGTATAGTTGAATCAGGAATTCCATATGGAAATTACGTATGATACGCTAGTGACCCCAATATAACCTAAAAAACAACAAATGCCAAAAATCTAGTGTTTATCCCCAGACATGAATAAAGATGGAACTATATAACTGTTTCACAAACACTTTAGAGTGAGAGGAGACGAGGATCTGTCCGTACCCTGTAGAGATGACAAATACGTCAGTTTACATCAAGGGACCCTAGGAAAGGCTAAGGCACGAGAGCTCTAATTATTTCCGGAAATTTTTTCGAGAACACGAATTTTCTAAATATTCGTGTTCGAGAAAAGATTCTCTGATATCAATTGAAGCTGAAGTGGTGTTTGGTAAGAAAATCTCACACTGAAATATTATATTGTAAGTATACCCACATGATATTATATGGTAAACTGTTGATAAATGATTTTTATTTATTGACTTATAGAATAATATCGAAATAATCTGAAGTTGAATGTAAATGTCATTTAACCTATAAACGTCAGAAAATTTCCAATGTTATTTTATGGAGGGGGGAAAATTTTCAAGAAATTGGTTTAGTTGCTACGGTAACGATACGAAATACAGGCTTTAAATTGATCAAAAATGTTTGGTGTGTTTTCTATGCAATTTTCAGCAGTGTGACCAGGAAATATGAAAAAATCATTATGTTTTCACTTAAAATGATACATTTTTTTAGTTTCGATAGCACTCAACCTCCTCGAGATAAATCGATTTTGAAAGACTGCTGCGTAATAAAAATTGTACTTTTTCTTATCTACTATAATATTTTTCGAATTATTATTCTTATTGTTCCTCTCATATTTCGAGTCAAACGTCACAGTTTGTTGTTGAAAAGAGGGTATTTTCTATAAAAAAATAATTTTTGGTATTTGTCACCCTATTATAAGGAAAAAGCACTATTTTTGTTACGCAGCAGACTCTTTTGAAATCTATTTATCTCGAAAATGGTGAGTTCTATCAAAACAAAACAGGAGTATTATTCTCAAGTAAAAGTTATCCTGTTTCCATATTTCCTGATCGAACTGTTGAAAATTGCATTGAAAAAAAAGTTGGAGGAATAAATGTCCCTAGCCCCACCTATTTCCCACTCCCCTGATCAAAATTTCTGAGAATTCTTAATATTTCCAAATCGGACATGAAACATCTACAAAATTTCGTTATCTCGGAAAGTATACATACTTTTTTCTTTTTTTCACTATTTTTGTTTCTAGAATTTGTGGTTGAAATCTTCCTATGTGATTTCGGAACACCCTGTATAAACATAATATCGGTAGATCGCATGCATTTGATACTTTTCATGATTAAAATGGGACGCTCCAAATATCAGCTATGTATCTACAACAGAATCCTGCAACAAGGATAAGAGGGAATTGGGATAATGGCTTCAGGAAGCAAGAATTAGTTCGAATGAATCAATCCAATTTTGTTCGCAACGTGATGGTGAATATCTACGCGACTCGAATACAAATCGTCAAATCGTCGCTAAAGATAACCGCAGGAAATTTGTATGCGGTTGATCTGAAATGTCAACGCGGCAGAAGAGCTGTTCACAACCAAATCTAGGAAGGAGTAGAGTAGACTGTTAGAGAAATGCTGATAGATGTGATCACACTCTAGATTTATGGAAACAGTGATGTATTGAAGTAGGTAAATCGGTATAATATATCCAATATCAATAGACGACTGGACAATTTTTTTTTCATTCCTTAAATAGAATCATCACTCAAATACCTTTCAATTCCATAATTTTAGTATCTTCCGGTCGATGTTTAGGTGCTTAAATCATCAATTTTGAACTGTAACTTATCATTGGTTCCTGTTCAATTATGTGAAACTATTAGTGCTGTACTTCAGCTATTCACTTATACGTCACCCATTTATGGCAATCTTCAATAGAAAAACACGGGGAGTCTCTAGCTGTCGCGTTGGACATATCGAAAGCATTCGACCGTGTTTGGCACGAAGGACTCCTCCACAAACTACCATCATACGGCTTACCACCTCAGCTATGCCATCTCTTATCGAGTTTTCTTTCAGGCAGATCGCTTCACGTGGTGGTGGACGGTGTATCGTCTGATACCATTGGCATCAATTCCGGCGTTCCACAAGGATCAATTTTGGCACCAACATTATTCCTGCTTCATACCAATGATCTGTTGGGAGTAACAACTTGCCCTATCCACAGCTTTGCAGATGATAGTACCCTCCATACTGCGTTCTCTTCCAGAATTCCCATTTCTCCCCAGGAAACTAAGAACTCACGGCGCAGGCAGGTCGATGCTGTCAATGAAGATCTTGCTGAAATCACAGCCTGGGGAAAGAACAACCTAGTTGAATTCAACGCCACCAAAACTCAAGCCTGCATCTTCTCTAGAAAGGCGGAACTCAGTATGCCCGATATTGTAATGTCTGGCTCCACCATCCCCACCAAGCCCACCATATCTATGCTCGGTATTTCCATCAGCAACACTCTTTCATGGGATAATCATGTCAGATCCATCGCAAAAGCTGCTTCAAAAAAACTCGGATTCTTGTTCCGTGCGAAAAGCTACTTCACACCTCAACAGCTTCTCATGATCTACAAAGCCCATATACGGCCTGTTCTAGAATACTGTTCCCACATATGGGGTTCAGCACCAAAACATACGCTGATGCTCTTAGATTCCATCCAGAGAAGAGCCATTCGCCTGGTGGGTGACGCCACACTCACTCACTCTTTGACATCATTGGAACACCGTAGAAAGGTCGGCGACCTTTCACTTTTCTATCGATACTTCCACGGGGAATGTTCTTCGGAAATCTCTGCTATCATCCCTTCACTAGCAATACCAATCAGACGAACTAGACAAGCCCAGTCAGCACATCCTTTCGTTGTCAACCTCGAAAGATGTCGAACAGCACTTTATCAAGACTCTTTCATCCATAGAACGGCTAGGCTCTGGAATTCATTGCCTGTGGAAGTATTCCCAACAACATATAATCTCCAAAAGTTCAAAAAAAATTCCAATACCTACCTCCTGTCCCTATCCTCCCTAGGAACGCCTGATGTTCTTTGAACATTATAGGGATTCCCTTTCGTGCGCTCCAAGCGATAAAAAAAATACCTGTATAATTGTTCAGGATTCCATTCATGATCTAGTATTCTAGTATTTCTTATATTACCAGTTCTGATTCGTCCATTGTATTATTTATAGCTTTGTATTATTCATAATTCAGTATTCTAGTATTTTTTATTACCTTTGATGACTCGTCCATTCTGTTGAAATCTAACACGCGTAAAAACTGACGTCACGATTTCGTAAGTAGGAGCAGACCATAGCACAGTTGCCATGTGTTGAAATATGACTGGGAACTTCAGAAATATTAGTTATTCAAACATTCATAAATTCTCAATTAGTCATTGAGAATATTCTTATTTAGCAATACAAAATCAATTGCCTCAAAATGTTTCCTTATAATTTGTGGCTTATTGCTTATGAAACATTAGTGTAAATTGTAATTATATTAATTCACACTAGAGGACATTTGGAGCGGTGAACGTGACAACACGGCGCGCACGCCTTGTCGGCGTGGTCTTGTCCCTTCTCAGTATTCAGCACAATGTTGCCAAATCTCCAACATTCACATGATATTTTGTTATGGAGTATAAGAAATATTTGGACATGCTGATGGTTGCTCGAAAGAGTCAAGAATGAACTATAATATCATGGGTTCCTCCTATTATGTTTTATTCAACGACCAGGACTCTTACATCTTCTTGATAACTTGATTATAATTGGTGACATGACAACCTTGCTTCGTGAGTGGGAATGGCAGATTATCTGGCCAATAACGGAACAGCATAAGAGCTGACGTCACCATTTATTCGACGTATAGCCAATTGTTTTTGGATGAACTATAAACAACCAAACCAATACAACGTGGCCCGCAGTGATAACCCACTTCGCCGAAGCGTAATATACAGGGTGAGTGAAAAATGTTTACCGAGCTTTCTGGAGGTGATTGTACATTGAAAATTGAGTGTAGTTTGATGAATAATCTAATATTCCAAAATGTATATTGAGGGAGATATACAGAGTGTTAGTGAAAAAGTGCGACAAACTTCATGGGGTAATTCCTTGTGATAGTTCAAAAAATAAAGTTTATATACATGTGTCCCAACATGCTTATTCATTCTCGAGATACAGAGTATTGATAATTCCATGAAAAATCATTTTTTAAAACATTACTCAGATGTCTCATTACCAATTTCAATGGAACTTGGTGATTCTGTTGAATGTAACTTGAAGCTTTTTTTGATGTGATTAAATTCGAGAAAATATTTTCAGTGGCGTCACAGTGGGTTAGATTATCGATATTTAAGGTTAATATCATTGAACGCCACTGGTTTTTCATTATATATTTTCATTAGATAGAACAATTGAATTATCAACTTTCTTTTCCTTTGTGCTTCTTTTGTATCTTGCTTAGTATTTGAGGAAACAATTAAAAATCGATTTGACTCCAAATTTTAATGTATAGGTGCTCTAGAAACATTCATTGAGATTACTCAATAACCTCAATAAGAATAACTTTGAAATTTCAGGACTCTTTCAGTCTCCAACCATATTGAATTTTGGTACCATGAAAGCTCATAGAGGGGCGTTATGAATAAAAACAATTGATACTTTCAACTTCAACATCCTGTATATCAAAAACGAAGCAAGTTAGGACACATGTTTATATGAACGTTATTTCCTAAAATATCACAAGGAATCACCTCCTGAAGTTTGTCGCATTTATTCAATAACACCCTGTATATCCTTCCAAAGTTTATAAAATTGAAATGATTCTCCAAACTTCTAAACGGTAAAAACCACCAGATCGAAATTTCTTGCATGAATGTATATGTTGATGAAATACATGTTTCTGATACACTTCTACAGTTCTGATATCATTAAAGGGTGGTTTTAGAGGGTGAGTCATGATTTTTTGGAGAAAACTTTTTTCTCGTATTCTTCCTGGTGGAACATTCGATAGAACGAAAGATATCACATGAAAACGTACCCTTATCGAAATACCAACATTGTTATCGTTTTGAGATGTTTTCTAGAACAATTTTGAGGATTGTGCAAAGATTACGTGAAGAAAAAATGTTTCAGAACGAAAAATAGATATATGTTGTCCGGCCAAGAAGTTCGAGGACTCCTAGGATATAATAACTGATGAATTAATCTGCTGAAACTCCAAATGAAATGTCAAGAAAATTCTGAATGACACGAGATGTTCTGCTACCACAATAGTAATCATGGAATGAAGCTGCATTTATAGTTTCACTGCAAATTGATATCAGTCCCTTTTCCATACTTCAGATGATATTGATGAATTGGAAGTCACGAGACTTCAGAGAGAACGACCATTGGCAGAATGAAATACCCCCGGAAGAGTTCTGGAATATCATAAACTTCCTGAACCTTGCTTGATCTAATCAGCTTCCAAAGAGACTCGAGAGACTCTACACGATAAACTCAACTTTTCAAGACGATGTGATGTAGTTAGCCTGGAGCGATATCGCTGCTTATCTTTCCCTCTAGATTGTGCTCGAATTGTAACAAAATCCTGGAGAATCATCGAGAGAAAATACAGGGTGTTTGGTTCACCGACGTATATCTGAAAGGGGGTGATAGGTGAGAATATTTCGAACATTTCGAAATATCGTTTTTTCGAATACAATTATCTGATTGTACAGTGCAGACTCGATAATCCGAACGTTCAATAATCCGAATTCTTCAGTAGTCCGAACAAGCATTTTTAATACATTGAGTACTCTATAATCCGAATTTCATAGTACTCGATAATCCGAACCTATATACCTTTAGGCCTATTAATTTCCTATAGAAATTGTTAGTGAAAGTTCAGGGATTCCCCTAATTGTTCTTTTGTTAGTATCTGGGATTCACATTACGCAAGGAAGAAAATAATATTCCGTTAAATGATATTCTTGTAATTCAAAGATTAAAAGAAATGGCCTTTATAAATAATCAAAGATGTGCTAAGCACACAAAAATTACAAATTACTTTAGAAACTAGTATTATATTCTTACTTTTATGAATATTTTAGTGTTACTTTTTCGTATTTATGTTTTATTTGCATTTCGTAATGAAAAATTAAAAAAAAACTGCTTCGGTAATCCGAATTTTTTGGTAATCCGAATTGCCTTGGTTTTTATTAGTTCGGATTATCGAGTCTGCACTGTATCTCTTTTATTTCATTGAAAGTTTTTGAAATTGAATAAACGCTCCTATTCAACTTGCAATATATAGGGAGTCCCGTAAAGACCACGTCAAACCTAGGAAGAATGTAGATCTAAAGGTAACCTACCTGCATATGACAAAATTCACATTATAAAACTCTTACACTTCTTCTTCTCACAGCCCCCCTTTAAAATGGTCGGAGAATGTTTTCAATGTATACGTTGGACCCAGACAGCACCAGATATTCCATGAATATTCATAGAATATTCTTTTTGGATATTGCGAATATTCATGAACATGCCAGGGATATACATATCAACTATGGAATATTTCCTGAATGTGCTGGTGGGGAAAATTTTGTATATTCCTGGAATATTACACAAGGAATATTCCCTATATATTCAGAATGTACCTATAATATTCTAGGAATATTCAGATAATATTCGGAATATTCCTGGAATAATACAGGAATATAAATAAATGAATATTCCGGGAATATTCCGTAATACATATTCATAATTAAAAAAAGCTGACCCATAATGGGCTCGAACTCGGGACTTTCAGATGAACGCCTTAACCACTTGGCCAGTAATCGAGTTGAATAATAATGTACATAACAATTTATTGAATTGCGTTGTTCAGAAGGGAACCATAAACACTTCCAGTTCCATATGGGCTCTTAACATGTACGATGATCTGATTGAGTACTTTGATCACTATCAAAATTGTGGAGACGACTTTTTGTTTTTGATCCCTGGTAACATAACCACTTCACTTTGAAATACGATGGACTTCTACCGCAGATTTCAAAATCAATGTTTAATACTCACATCTATAAAATTGTGATTGGTTAATTTTCATACTTTTCAATTTCATTGAAACACATGGGAATATTATTGAAATATTCCATGAATATACAGGAACAGAATATTCAATTCGGAATATTCCTGGAAAATTCATACCTGAATATTCCCTGCACTATCCAACTGGAATATTCTAGGAATATTCACTTTAGATTATTCCTTCTGGAATATTCCCTGTATATTCATTTTGGAATATCACTAGAATATTCACATTTGAATATTCCTTGAATGTTCCAGAGGCACGTATATATTCTAAGAATATTCGAAGGATATTCGGAATATATTCTTCCCTTTTAGCATATTTAGAGAATATTCTAGGAATATCCAGTGCTGTCTGGGGAATAATCATTCTTCAGCAATATTTACCAAAAAAATGAACCGAAAAGGTGTAAAATTGTACCAACCGTACAGACAAAACTATTGAAAGGAGCAAAAATTCAATATTTTTAACAACAAAAAATCTCGAAAACGGTAAGACTTCAATTATGAGAATTTCGTCATAGCAGGTGGGTTAATCCTTTGATCTACATTCTCCCTAGGTTTGACGTGTTCTTTACGGGACACCCTGTATGTATGTATGTTTGTTTGTTCGGGTATGGAATCTTTGAACTCAATTTTGAAGTAGATATCTTCAACCGATTGAGTTGAAATTTTGTATACACGTTTAGTTTGGATTCTGAAACCAATATGGCGAACTATCCAAGATGGCGGAATTGTTATACTCAATGCACTTCTACAAATTGGTATCAAACGAATGTGCTCGTTGAAAGCAACCCGGCGGAATAGTTATTTTCGATGCCCTTCTGCAATATGGGTATCAAATGAATCGGCTTGTTGAGAGAAATCTTCCAGGGGTAGTTGAAACCATCCTCAACATGATTTTTTCGAATATAACCCTATGGCTGATGACCCCTCATTAGAAAGCTGGTAGAAAGATGAATCCAGCGTACTAGTGAAATGTTGGTTTTCCATATGTTCAAAGGTTGCACAGAATTGAAATGTAATTTTGGAATTGAATTATTTCTAACGTATCAATTGCTCAAAACATGTGTTGATTAATTATTGATGACAAATTTTTGACACAACTGCTATCTGCCATTGTATTCCAGTGTTTTTATAGAGCCCCAAGAATTAATTTTGTTTTTTTGTCGTATTCACAGTTCGAAACTACAATAACTAAGAAAATCAAAGACATTTTCTTCTGTTAATTTCGCGAATAAAACTCAAAAATTATCAGTTTTGTTTTATTCATTTCTTAGGTTTTGAATTCAGTTGAACATATAAATAATTTTTGCATAGGTATAACATCTTTATTTTTCGATAATTTTCAACTCTTGCATGCATGGCCCCATTGCCGACACCGTGTTGGCAATATGGCCATTAACATCTTTTTTAAATTGGATAAAGAGAATCACAAACCAACTTTTTATGTCAACTATTTTTTTTAGGTTCTGAACATGCTGAACTTCATCATGAAGTGATTGCCGTAACTACAGTTTCAAATTTATACCAGCGATAGTTTTCATTTCATCATATTCAAATAAAAATATTTCAAAAACGGAATACAGAATCGAGTTTCATCAAGTGTACTTTTTTGATGTTTAATTGAATGATGTTCAAGTTCGCATGAAATTTGGCTTGATAAATGTAACTAAAAAAAGTTAGATTTGAGATTTTTGCTAGCCAATATATCATGTTTGGGTTCCTCCAATTTAATGAAGTGCATGGAATCGTATCTTGATAGACGATCCATGATTGTGAAATGCAATGGAATTCAATCAGGTATCAAGGACGTTAGGCTCGGAGTGCCCCAAGGATCAGTGCTTGGGCCATTACTTTTTTCACTGTATACTGATGGATTGTCCGCGTATGTTGCAAATTGTCATATAACAATATTTGCAGATGACACCACTATTACAGTTACTAGTGGGGGATATCGAAGAATTGATCGCAAGAGTAAATAACATTATTGATGATTTCAGTTCGTGGTGTCGAAGGAACAAATTGATTTTATATTTCTCTAACAAAGTAATAGTTAACTTTCACAACAGAAAGAATAATATGCCGCCTGATTTACAAATTATCGATGATATCAAATTGAGCAATGAGGTAACATTTCTGGGAACTCACCTAGATCAAAGACTGAGCTGGAATATGCAGATGAATAGTGTCTGCATTAGAATGAACAGATCATTCTTTGCTACAAAACAAATGAAATCTTGTCTAGATATATCAGGTTAACTGGATATTTACTTTGCAATGGCATATTCCCACATATCTCTCAAATATAATGGCAAGGGGTTCTACCAATGAATTTTCTAGAGTCTTATTTAGCTGCACACAAACAGATCATAGGTCATTAGACTAATTTTCAATATTAATCGCCTGAAGAGTTGCAAATCAGTATTTATACGTAAAAATTCATTGACAGAGTACTCAGTGTATATTTTGAAATGTATTAGTTTTGCCAGAACTAATTTACATGAGCTGGGTAAGAATGCAAGTGTGCACAATTACAATACATGGAGATCTATTGCGGATTCCAGATCACAAATGTGCAAAATATGTGAGCTCTCCATTATATAATGTGATCAATTTTAACAATAAACTGCCTGTATCCATCAAGAGATACACTTCTGAAAATATATTCAACAAGAGAGTGAAAGAATTGCTATTAACAAATTTTTTATCATAGTGTAAACGGATTCTTGGATGATGCTCTAAATTGAACATTGATGGAAACATATAGAACTCAAATATATGTTTTGTCTATTCCATTGTGTTATTTGTGAATATACAGGGTGTTTCAAAAAAACCTGACCCCCTTGCTTGTGTAGGTAGAACGCTGCAAAATAAGTTGGGTTTGCTCAGTGAAAAAATGTCGTAACGGCATTCGTTTTCATGATACAAAGTGATGAGAAAATGATTTTTTTACACTAGGTAAATAGGTAATAGAACTCAATGAAATTCATTTTATACCAGCTTCAGCTATTACTCCATTATTTTCAAATCGAAATATTCCGAAAACGGAACACAGTATCGAGTTTCACCTAGAGTACTTTTTTGGTGTGGAATTGAAGCTCACATCAAATTTGGATCGAAAAATCTAACCTCAAAACAATTATGTTCAAAACTACTCGGTACGAACCGTGTAACTAGCGCCCTCTATGAGAGCCAGATATAAAAACGAATGAATGCGATGTGTCAGATTCCAAGAAACATCCATACAAAATTTCACTACAATGTTGCCAGTAGTTTCGACATGATCTTGAAAAATGTGTAAAAAAATCATTTTTTCAACACCTTGTATCTTGACAACGGATGCCGTTACGAAATTTTTTTACTGGGTAAACCCAACTTATTTTGCAGTGTTTTACCTACCCTAGTAAGGGGGTCAGGTATTTTAAAAACACCCAGTATAGTTTGTTATTTATTACGTGGATACCTATAGTAGTTGTATTACCTACTATCTAATATTATTCATCCAGATATCTATATATATTCATATTCTTACATTTTCATCTATTCTATATTTAAAATTGACATGTACATGTACATGGCATGTACATAATGTTCCATGTGTAATTAGCGCCCTCTTTGAGAGTCAGATATGAAAACAAATGTGTCAGCTTCAAGAACAAATCCATGGAAAATTTCATTACAATGTTGCCAGTAGTTTCGACATAATCGCAAAGGATTTATAAAACATTTTTTTTTTCAACACCTTATATCTTGAAAACGGATGCCATTACGGAATTTTTTTACTGAATATACCCAACTCATTTTGAAGTGTCCTACCTTAATAGCAAAGGGATCACCTTCTCCTTAAACAACCTGTATATTTCGCCCATCATGCAATTTCAATCTGACTATGGCCCTGTACTGCTTGTACTCCAAAGAAAATTTCAAATTCAACAGAGAGTAGCGAAATGAAAATATTATACTTCATCGCCTTAAGCAGTAATTCCTCAAAAACAGTTCCGGGTGTAATTTATTGTAAATGGATACAAGGGTAGAAATTTTAACATTACTTTGAATTTCCTTTTGAGTTCACCATTACGGCAACATCAACTCCTGCTGCGTGATTAGGATCGTTTTAGCTATATTAAGCAAATTAAGCAGTTGCTTGAAGCGGCAGATTCCAGGGTGAGGCATTTTTTCAGAGAGAACCCCGTTGAAACGCACAACGAATACATTATTTTTTCCTTTTGAAGTCTTCCTGCTCTGCATCCTGCCCCATTCTTTCATTCGTTTCCAATATTATTTCTTATCCTTGTTCTGTTCGATTTTAATGGTTTTCATATAATAATAATATAATAATAATAATAATACGTCTCCATTCATCATTTGCAGAACAACAATTAACAAAATAACAAAATTTTACACAATCAGACACAAACTGCAATGACGAAAAGGCGAAGTATCAGCATAAAGCTGTTTTTCAACTCAACCCGAAAGAAATGAACTAAAGGAAACAACTAATTTTTTCTACAAACGTCAGTAAAAGTATAATTTTTGACGCATGCTGTCAGTGTCTAAAATGTCAGATTATGACACTGGTGTTAAAAGTAAATCACTTTTAGCACTAGTGCTGAAAGTGATCTATTTTTATGAGAAGATGTGTAAACATAATTCAAAATGAAGTGTTTATTCAATTGAAAGTACAATTAGCGAAACTACAATTAAAATACGAAACTCCATGGCCAGTCTCATTGGTAGATGTGACAGAATTTATTTTCGTGAAGCTTGTACCAGGGCAGAGAGCAATATTATCTGCCGAAGTTTTCGACAAAATTTGATCTGCAATGTTCTGTTTCCTTTGTAGCGAGTCTTCTATATAACCCTCTGCTACTGTACTGGACTTCCATCCACCATGCATGTCTTTTTATTGTAGTAAGACTAACACCAGAGTCCGCCAACAAACTAGCTGTGGAACGTCGGAAACAATGTCCAGTTTATAGATGGGAATCAGGCAAATTAAGACATTCGGCAATTTCGGCAGGCATCTTACTGGAGTCCTGGCACATTCATTTTTAATGCATTTTATAAAAACTCTAGAATGATTGATATCCACTGGACGAAGGGCGATTTACTTCATATACAATGGGTAAAACTGCATTTAGCATGCGATGGGTTTTTTTTTTCGAAATTTTTTTTTGGTACTTACGTATTTTTGTCTGAAAAACACGAATTTGATAATGAAAATGTGAACAAACCACTATTCATCGAGATATTTAAAGAAAAAGTTCGAAATTTCGACTCCTTTATCCACTTGCGTTGGATGCATTTTCAGGTACTTGCTCTTCTTATTTTGTCATTGGACACTTTATATACTCATAATGTACTTCAATGACACATTTTCATAAAGAAAATTCAACAGGAAATATGATTTTCATGGTGAGTTTTTCCTATTTAGTGAGCAAGCATACCAGATGACGGCCATTTTATCCATAGGCAATCCAAATACGAGATGTCAAATGTCAATAGATTGCTCTGGAATGACATTACACACGCCATTGTTTCAAATGATATTCTTCCTTCTTTTTAATAAATATGGATAAATCACAAGAAAATCATATTTCTAGTTGACTCAATATTTAAAAAAAATGTGTCTTACATTGTGATATATATAAATTGTCCAATGATGAAAAAGGAAGGGTAAATTGTTTTAAATTCAATCCAGAAGACAGGCGGAAAAGAAGGTGAAATTTGTAACTTTATGGTGAAGTATCTTGATAAATAATGGTTTGTTCACATTTTCATTATCAAATTCGTGTTTTTCAGACAAAAGTACCAAAAAAAAATTTCGAAAAAAAAACCCATCGCATGCTAAATGCAGTTTTACCATACAATGTACCACGTACAATAAAGGTTCGTTGCACATTAGTTTTTGTGTCTGGTATATGCACAACTAGTGATGTTCCGGAATCCTCGATATTATTCAATGTCAAATCGCACAGTTCTTCTCGACGACAGGCTCCAAAAACACCAAAAATCGCAGCAACTTTCTGCATTAGATATATTTCATCTGGGGCTTCTGCGAGAAATTTGTCGATTTGTTCTCTTGTCAATACTTTTCACTTTCTCGGTCGATATCCTTCATCCTTTCGCTTCAAAAAAGCCACAAGCTTGTGATATCTGCTTATGTCATGATCATTTATGTTCATCATCGACTTTAACATAGAGTAATTCGACCAAAGCGTTGACGATTTCCATATTTCGGACTTTTCTTCAAAGTATGCAAGAAGCAGTTTTTCACTGGCCTCCTTTCCACTGACATTTTTCTGATCACACCATTTCAAGAAACGTTCGTATAAAAACTCGTACTGTCGCTTTGACTTACTAGGCAATAATTCAAAAACAGCTTTATTGGCAACTTCTTCGATTTGCGGCGGAAGAAATTCATTTTCTTGGGCACTTTCTATCGAGGAACGAAGAAACGAGAAAGAATAATTCGTGATTTATTGACGTTAGTTGTCAAGAAAGATGAATCAACAAATTCAGTTTTTGTTTACCTTGGTAACTTGTTTCAAGAATAGATTAGATTGAATTGGATTCAAAACTGATAATCTCGAGGCTGTTATTTAATCGATTAATAAGTAATGTAAAATAATTATGCGTTAATTTGGACTTTTTATGGTGTTTGTAGAAAGAATAGTGTATGATATATGTGCTGAAAGTGTTTTTTCTTTTGTTCGAAGGGATGGAACACTCCGACTTCGGCGTCGTGTCCCAAACTTCCCTTCCCACAAAATGAATAGTCACTTTTAGCACTCATATCATGAATAACTGTTTTGATAAATATAGCGAAAACGATGAAATAAACAATAAGCAAAAAGTAATGTAGCTTGTTACATGTACAGAAGAGAATAAAGATGACATGGCCAGATTTCATTGTGCAAGAACCTAATTAACAGAAGAAATAATAAGCTTCAATATTTTCTTGAAGTTACTGAGAGTATAGGATCTAAATTCCCTGGGCAGTGTATTATAACATCTACTTGCGTTATATGAAAAACTACGTTTGATTGAACATTGTGGTTTTGTGTTTTGGAATGACAAGTGTAGATCTATTGCGACTGGATGATTGATTATTGATTTGTGAAAATGTTTTCAGTCGTGTGTGTGCACTTGAGTCAGCAGATGCAGATGTCTCAATTGTTCTTACCTTAACCAACCAGAAGCGACCATTTTAGCTGATATGTGGTCGAATCTCCGTATTCCATAAGAAAATCGCACGCAGGAATTTTGAATACGTTGGAGGCAGTGGGAGCACAGTTGAGAGAAGTATATGTAATATCCTCTCAACTGTTGTGGGAGTCTGTAGCTAATAATGCTGGACCATAAATACTGTCACAGTAAGACAACTCGCAAAGTTTGAGTTTGAGATTAGTGGATAGAATATCTCTATTTGGATACAACTGCCTTAAGACGTTGTATGATGATTGACATAAATAACTCACATGTTTCTTGAATCTCAGATCTGAGACCATCCAAAGACCAAGGTTCTTGCATTCATTCACAATAGGAAGAGTATGATCACCTACGTTGATTTTCAGATCAGTTTCAGATTCTCTTACTTTTTCAGAGCCAAATAGCATCATCATAAATTTCCTAGAGTTGAGCTTCAGTTTGTGTGCACATGAAATGTCAAACAGAGAATTCAAATCTTCATTTATAGAGCTTTGAGACTCCTGCACATTAGAAGGCGTGAATGAAAGATAAATCTGCGTGTCATCAGCATAGTGGTGTACTGTACAGTTACTGATGAATTTATTTGAGTCTGATATATACAAAGAGAACAAAAGCGGACCCAAGATAGCTCCTTGAGGTACTCAGAATGTAACAGATGCGGCCTCAGACACCTCTCCATCTGAAATGACTCTTTGTGTTCGATTGGTTAGGTAATTGGATATGAGATTGACTGCTTCAGGAGCGAATCCAAAGGAACTGAGTTTATTACACAGTAATTTGTGATCAAGGGTGTCAAATGCCTTACTGAAATCCAAGAGAACCAAACAAGTGATATTACCAAGGTCCCCCGACCGAAAAATGTCATCAGTAATTGGAAGGAAAGCAGTAGTAGTGGTATGTTGAGATCGAAATCCTGACTGAACTGATGTGATAATCTTTTGTTGATCAATGAAATCATTCATTTGATCTTTAAATATAATTTCTAATGCTTTGGATAGAGGAGGTTAGAAGCTTACAGGTCTGAGGTCTGTGAAATCAGAGGGTTTGTTACATTTCGCCAGAGGTATCACTAGAGCTTGTTTCCATATAGAAGGGAATATACCAGTGAAGATGATAGAATTGAAAATGAAGTTAATGTGATCCAGTAGCTGTTCTTCAACAAGTAATATCATCTTGATAGAAATGTAGCCAGATCCGACGGCATTGCTTTTGATTCGAAGTATATACTTTCTGAGTAATTCAGCAGAGATAGGTAGAAATTGAGATTGATTATCTACAAGTACATCATCGTATCGATCAAGTAAGGATAGCTAAGTGTTGGATTTATCAGGGTGTGTGTAATTCGATAGGGATTTCAGGGCTTGTCTTGTTCAGCAGGATTTCAAGAGATCTAAGAGTGTAGCTCTTCCAATCATTAGTAGAATGATTTTTTTCACGTCTTGTTTCAATGCAGAGTGATTTTTCGAAATTTCAATATGTAAGGTTATTTTGACCCAAACTAGTGAAAAAAAGTACGAATATGAAAGTAATTATGTCCCGTCGGAACATTCGTCCATTGGACGTTCGAGTTTGGTACAGCGGACGACCATTGGGGGACGCACATTTGTCACATTTGAGCATCAACTAGGGACTTCTTCAATGATACTCCAGGGATAACTATCAAATACTTAAACCGTTCAGTAAGATGGTTTGGAAAAAGTGGTGTTCATTCTTATGTTATTATTGACTGAGCCCCTCACAAAACAATTTACCTGGGACCGAATTCACCTATGCAGTGGCCAGGTAGTCGTGCGGACAGAGTGTCAATATTCTAATCCGCATTCGCTTGCCGGTCGTGGGTTCGATTCCCATCGACTGCAGAAATTTTTCTGATGGCACAAGAAAGTGTTTGGGTTCACACGTTAAAAGGTAAGGCCTCCGTCATTCCTTGCTCGCCCAAGACTCTCGAAGACTTCTGAGGGTTGCTCGTAAGGGGGCAACCGAATGACGGATAGAACAAATTTAGAAATTTTTTTTTTAGTATCAGGAAAAACTAAGTTTGGGACCAAATTTACACCTTATTTCTGGCCTAATAATTCTTGGGACCGCATTTACATTTACCCAATTCAACTGCCACAGAGATGTTACGATCATTTTATAGAAACCCTGATGAATTTCTGGAAGTGAAGGAGTGATATTATATGTGGAAATGAGGGGAAATGAGAATTGGAAGACGTGTTCCACGAATACTGTCTGAAACTGACATTTCCTGTTTTTCTCTTCCGAGTCAGTCCCTGTGGTCGAAATCCTCATCGTCATAAATATTCGTTAGTGCGGAACATTTTATTCCAATCCGATGGCACTATATGATCGTTTAACCCCCTTTACGATCATATAAACTCTACTTTGTCTAGGGTAACTGGGGGCGCAAAAACGTTATTGTTATATGAAAAATATGTCAATGGAAAGTGTACAGTTTCTGACTTGCTCTTTAGTTATTTACTTTTCGGCGTATCTGTATGTAGCAGTCCATGGACATTTTTTTATGTGAGTCTGATTTCCGCAAAGTATTGGGAAATCGTCACTTACGGCGGTTTGATAAATAGAGTATGCGAGTGGAATGATAATGAATAAATGGCATTCAATTACTCCACTGTATCGTTAGGGAACAGAATTAATTTCACACACTTTTTGAATAATGAGTGTATGCGTTGTACGAAATTGTTGAATTTCGGAGCACATGAGATGAATTTCCGTCAAAACATTCAGTCCTATTCACTTGATACCGCCGTAGGCGTACCACAGGGATCTATGATGGGTCCAATATCATTTATTCTATATGTTAATGGTGTAGAAACTTCCTCTGAAAATGTATCATTTACTCTTTTCGCAGACGATACTTCTTTGATAATATTTCATATATCTGATGAAACTCTAGAATGTCATTGTAATAGTACCCTCTTTGAGATAAACAATTGGTTTTGTAAAAATTCTCTCTTCATGAATAAAAGGAAGACATGCACGAGATTAAATCTTAAATATCGAAATGACAATTTAACGGAACAATCTTTGGACAATACTCTGAATTGGAAAATTCATTGTGATAGCTTGACTCGAACCTTATCTTTGCGAAATTTCCTTGTAAAGAATCTACGGGAAATTTCAACTACTGATGGTGTATTACGGCCAACTCGAATCACGATTCCGTTACGGTATTTGCTTTTGGTGTTGGTCAGCTCACTCGGCTGAGGTATTTATGGCTCAAAAGAAAATTATTAGAACAATGGTTCTCAAATCACGTACTGATAGCTGTGAAACTATTTTTGAAGAATTGAAATTTTCAACACTTTCATGACTGTATACAGGGTGTCTCACAGGTGAAGGGAAATATTTCAATGGAAGAAAGGGGTCACCAAGGTGGTTCTGAAAATACCATATTTGATAGGTCTCAGAGTCTTCATAACGGAGATACAGGGCGATTTATCGATTTCGAATAATTATTCATTCGTCTATATGTATTGACCTACCCAGTATATTTTTCTTAAATTTGGTAGGGAGCTTATACTTGGGACGTTAAATTCATTCACCTATCGGGCAGAGTGAAAATCCAGGTTCGGCTTCAGGAAAAATGTTCATTTATTCGAAATATTAAAATAACACACTGTATTTAATAATTAACACAGTACATCGAGGGAATTGTGAAGAGGAGGAAAAACTGAATTGGTTTTGGTGCTTTTTGTTTCCCCGCCACCAATTCTCATCGTAACAATCATAAACAGAAAGTTGAAAGTATGTCAAATTGAAGAGTATATTAATTGAAATTATGAAACCAGTGTCAATTTTATGATTATTCGATATATTTTAGTAAAAAAATCGCTCGAAAAAACTAACTAAGTTTCACAGTCTTTATAATGGAGATACAGGGTGAATTATCGGTTTTGAATAATTATTCACTCGTACTTGGGACGATGGATTCATTAACCTATCAGGCGGAATAGAAATAATACCAAATAACTATAATTCGATAATTCACCCTGTATTTCTGTTATAAAGACTATGAGACTTTTCCTGAAGCTGAACCTGTATTTCCATTCTGCCTGATAGGTCAATGAATCCATCGTCCCAAGTGAGCTCAATACCAAATTTGAGAAAATATTACTGCGATGGGTAGTGAGTGAATAATTATTCGAAACCGATAATTCACCCTGTGTCTCTGTTATAAGGACTGTGAGACTCAGTAAGTTCTTTCGAACGATCATTTAACAAGAATATATCAAATAATCATAGTTGAAAGTAGTTTCATAATTTTAATACTCTTCAAATTGACATACTTTTAGCTTTCTGTTATCTTGTTACGATGAGAATTGGTGGCGGGAAAACAAAAAGCATCAAATCCAGTTCAGTTTTTTTTCTTCTTCCACGATTCCTTTGTTGAACTCTGTCAATTATTACATACATAGTGTTATTTTAATATTTCGAATAAATGTAAATTTTTCCTGAAGCCAAACCTGGATTTTCACTTCGCCCGATAGGTGAATGAATTCAACGTCCCAAGTATAAGCTCCATACCAAATATTAGAAAAATATACTAGATAGTTCAATACTTATAGACGAATGAATAATTATTCGAAATCGATAAATCGCCCTGTATCTCCGTTATGAAGACTCCAAGACCTATCAAAAATGGTATTTTCAGAAATACCTTGGTGACCCCTATCTACCATTGAAATATTTCCCTTTACCTGTGAAACACCCTGCATAGTTGAAATGTTATATTATGTTCATGATAACAATCATTTTGTGAAAAATTCTCAAGTTCATAACTTCAACACTAGATCAAAAGATAATCTACATCTGCCTATCACCACAAAAACGCTAACATTCAAATCTCCAAACAACATGGGCCCAATGCCTTATAACAAAATCCCACGAAACATAAAATGTATTGCCTCAACCAAACATTTCAAAATAAAATTGAAAGAATATCTTTTGTTGGAATCCTACTATTCCATTCATGATTTTCTGTGGACTGTTATTTAATCATTACTATATTATTCTCACTTGTGATACTAGATTGAGTTAGATTATAAGTTTATATTATAACGATTTCTATATAATGTGATATTGTCTGGAAGGAAAATAAAGATGAACAAAATTCAAACGTACCGTCATGGCCACCATTTGGCGATACGTCGAATAAATGGTGACGTCAGCTTATACACTGCTTCGTTATTGGTCAGTTAATCTTCCATTCCATTTCACGAAGCATATGGCTGCCAAGTTGAGTTATAATCAAGTTATCAAAATATGTAAGAGTCCTGTCGTTGAATGAAACAAAATAGAAGGAACCCATGATATTATATTTCATTCTTGACTTCTTCGAACAACCAGCATTTTCAAATATTCCTTATACTCCATAGCAAAATATCATGTGGATGTTGGAGACTGGTCAACATTGTTCTGAATGCTGAGAAGGGTCAAGACCACGCCCACAAGTCGTGCGCGCCGTGTTGTCACGTTCACCGCATCGAATGTCCTCTACTTTGAATTGATTTGATTACTATTCACACAAATATATTATGAGCATCAATAAGCCACAAATCATAAGGGAACATATTGAGACAATTGCTTTTGTATTACTGAATAGGAATATTACCAAAACATAATTGAGAATTAATGAATGTTTGAATAACTAATATTTCTGAAGTACCCAATCGTATTTCAACACATGGCAACTGTGCTATGGTCTGCCTCTACTTACGAAATCGTGACGTCAGTTTTTACTTGCGGCAAATTTCACTCCGTTTGAAAATTACCGTGGCTTTATTGATGATTTTCGAATTGAAAATCGACCGAAAAATTCTGAAAATATATGAAATTGATAGGTATTTGAGTGATGATTCTATTGAAGAAATAAAAAAAAATAGTCCACTCGCCTTGTGATCGAGTAATTTGTGACGAATGGAAGAGCAATGCTTGGTACTTATACCAGTTCTATAGGCTACAATGAATTTGCGCATATCACGTGATTGGCTTGAAAAGTTGATTGACGATTTTGCGCATACGAGGCTGGCATTCAATAATGTTTACATACATCATATTACACGAAAAAAAAAGGAATTGTTGAATCAAGCAAAATTTAATTGAATGAAGCAGATAAAAGTGTCATATATGCACGACAAAATGAGTGAATCTTTGTTTTGTTTCAGAGCGAATTTGAAGTTTGTATTAAGTAATTCTGTCTTGAATGAACTCTGGATCTTATTCAATCAAGCACATCCATGAATTGTTCATGCATGAAGAGATATTGAATATGCTCAAACAATCATTTTGTTTGATTCAAAATAACAAGACATTGATTCAATCAGATATTTAGTTGAATCAATGAAATATTTGATTGATTCGAAGAAATATTTGGTTGATTCAATGAATTATTTGGTAGATTCAATGGAATATTTGGTTAATTCAATATTTGGTTAATTCAATGGAATATTTTGTTGATTCAATGAAATATTTTTTGATTCAAGACAAATTGTATTTTCATTCGACAAATTGTATTGTTGAAGCAAATTCAGTATTTATTCGGGAGTTCTCAAATTTCACATCAAAAGAATAAACTATACTAGGAAACTAGTCAACTTCTAGCATAGATCTTCAGTCTTTACTTCCCTTCAGCTGATGCAAAACTATTTCGGATTGCTAATCATCCTAAGTTAATAATGAATGCGAAAACTATTTCGGATTGCTAATCATCCTAAGTTAATAATGAATGCGAGGCATGCATTGACGAGGCGAAATGATCGTCATTTAGAGGCGAAAATGTAACTTGATGTAGAATGAACAAAATTCATTGATATTACTTATTTTGTTGCTCTATTCAAGCAAATGATCCGTTCGAAACGAGTTCATTGCTACACCTGAATAAAAAAACTTGTATGTTGTTTCAAAGATAAATTCTTATCAAAATGATCTTTATTTCATCAAATCGACAGAATGTTTATAGTTGAATCAACATCGACATTATTTTGGATCGACGCATAATTTGTTCTTGAGAAGACCATAATTATATTTTGTTGATGGAATTGATATTATACTGTTGATTCAATTAGACTACATGCTTGATTTGAACAAGCTGCTTGACATGACATAATCATGTATCTGGTTGATTCAACAAAAAATTGCTCAGTCCAACAAAAACAATTCAAGCATAAATAATTGGTTGATGCAACCAACCTTTTTTTTTCGTGTATATCATCGTTGCTATTGCAAAATGCCGAATTACAAGAAAAAACAACTGAAAGAACATACGAGCAAACTCCTCAGGATCATTGATATAACAGTGAAATAGGTACAGGGTGTGCCACTCAAATGTGTCAACCCCCTTTATCCTCGTAATTCAAAACAAACTTTGATAATTCAAAATCTTTCATGGAACGATATTTTATACGAATTTTTTGAATCTGTGCCCACCTCCTCTTTGTACCAACAGAAAAGAAGGTGGCTTCGAGAAACCCTTTTTTTTTCATGAAATGATCTATATTTTGTCCATAATTCGATGAAACCCGTCAATCTGAATTCAAAAATTTATTAATCATTATATTATTATCAAATGAAATGCAAATCATTCCATTCAAAACAACACTTAGCCAGTATAGTATATTGTTGATAAAGAGAAAACATTAGCACAGATTCAAGAAGTCCGTGAAGAATTATTCCAGAAGAGTTTTTGAATGACCAAAATATGTTGAGTGAGAATTACGAGGATAAAGGGAGGTGACATATTAATGTAGGTAGAACACCTTGTAACGTTAATGATTTTTCCGCAACAAATCGTGCGGCAAAGCTTCACTGTCCACACTTGTGAAGATAAATCCTCCATTCCACATCACCAAGACTTTTTATGGACCTTTTTCTATCAACTGCACTGATTATGATGATCACCCAATATTACGAAAACGGCACCCATTTTATAACGCATTAGCATTAGACGTTTAGTTTCATAGTATCGATCCATATCATAATCACTTAATTCATCAATATCCTATGATGTATAGTAATAGAACATTTACATTACCTATCTTTGTGAACTCGATGACAGGAAGTCATTCGATGGCGGGAACTTGAGAAAACTTTAATCCACTTAAATGATCCAGGTGGAGTGAAGGATATTATAACTCCATTAGCATGTCAACTTACTTTTTGAATACTCTGCTCGAGAGTATACAGAGTGTCCAAAAGGATGTAGGAAATCTCTCGAATCCAGATATACAGGGTGTCCCAAAATTACATGAAAATATTTCAACCACAGATTCTAGGAACAGATAAAGAGGAAAGAGTGCATATGAACATTGGTCTAGAAATGGCCTATAACATCCAGTTTTAGTAAGTGTTATTTTTTTCTATGAAATATTGATAGTACCAATGTATTCGACTGACCTTTTCAGAGTAATTGATTCAACTCTGGTTTTCACTGAATGTATTTTGAGAACTTGCATTTCATTTTGTAGGATATTTTGAGCTTCTCTGTTACAGATTTCATGGAGCTACGAGTCACTGGCATTCGTCGGAGATCATCCTGTATATTTTTTACATATAATTTGGATTTTAATCGCATGTTATGTTTTGTTGACTTGGTGAGAGTTTATTATTTCGGTTTATTTTGGAAATATTCAGGTGAAATGTCGATCAAGTTGTTAAGGTTCAAAAATTGTAATTTTAATTCTTCTTTTTCTTGTTCCATTGCCTCATGTAGCATTAACCAGTAGTCCAGCGTTCAGCCTTCAACAAGCAGGATCGCGACAGTAACATATCAAGGATGATGGACCCATCTTCATCCTTAACATTATATCTAAGTATTATGACGTCAGCGTTTTCTTATTGATCTGTATTGATTATTCATTTGATCCTGGTATATTGGTTATTGCAACGGTTGAATCGATTCTGGCTATTTGGTTACTGTGATTTTTTGACATTCATGACATGGGCATTTGAATTCTCAAGTAGAAAATTGAAAGAAAAATTGAAAATCGTTCCTTTCTGCATCTGGCCACCATGAAAGGAACTTGTATGTGGATGTCCGCTAAATCACATTTTTGATCATCCACAAATTTTCGTGAAAACCATCTAATTAGAGGTGAATATTCAACTATTAAGAACATTTTCAATTCATTGAAATTATTATTTTTATAGAACTTGGTGCATAGTCAAGGAAATAAATTTGTGAACTTTCATCATCCTGAGGTTACGTTATTACAACACGTTTCCTATTTTTTGGCTATTAGAGCCAATTTACTGTTCCTGTTGATACTGGAAAATTGATGTGAATTTCAAGAAGATATAGATAAATTCTAAGATGTCATGAATTCAATGTACTGGCTGGATTAAGCAAACTTATAGGTCACCTGACGTCTCACCAGACTCGTATGCCTATGAAATCTGGAACCTGATGGAGCCCATAATGATGATGATATGACCATGATGTTATTTGGAAGCTGACAATATCTTTGAGCTCTGGTCTATCAACATTCTCTGGCTCATTCACAGGGTTGCTGTCTCTGCACATTATGAAGTATTCACTGATCGTTGAAACATTTATTATCAAATCTTTTATAATCTAAAATCGAGTACACTTTGGAATCTACTACAATCAGAAAGTCATTATATTCCTAGTTCTGTGAAGGTGTAATTTAGTATATCTGGGGAATATTCCATTGATTCCATTGATTAGATTTATTCAAGGCTCATGATCACTGTGACAACTTTCAATGATAGGAGAATATTTATTTAACACCCTGTATAATCAATATGCATACCTAGTTGCATTTCAGTTGCAGTCAATATTATTTGTGACACATATTATAAATGTTTGTGATGCAGAATCAATACTCCATCGAATACCCTATTCAGTCAGTAAATGAATCTCAATTTTATTTGTTTGATTCGTTTTCCTATCCTTCAGCACAGACAATATCTTTCCACAGGGATTAGCTTAAGAAAGAGGTTTTTTTGTACTTTATTTTCTGTAGATGGCGTCGAAAAGCCACCCTGAAATGTCCTGAAGATGAAACAATAAAGTCTCGAAACGTCGACAATTCAATAATTGGTTTTCTTCAACATTTCCACCGAATTCCAGCTAACACAACACCAGCAATTTGAACTTATTGCTAGTTGTTCATGGTCACCATGTGGCCGGAAATATGAAAAAATATTGAATCAGGTTAGGAAAATTAACTGACACTCTTGACAGAGTAGATATCTAGTGGTACCAACTATTGTACCAACATTGAAAATTGTGTCAAATTTGAAATTGAACTTAATATGTCTGAAGTATTATTGTAATAAATCCTGAGAGAGTTGTTGTCTAATGTCAATAGATAGGAATGAATTTCATTTAGATAATCAATATATGATTTTTTGTTCATGTTATTTACTTCTTGATGAATAAATGCGATTGCTATAATAGACTTCTTGGTTGAATTATTTTCACTCGTTTGAATCTTTACATTGCCATAACCCATATGATGGTCATACATGATCATCTAGAGCACATCTTTCAGGATGTAGTCTACTGTCACATTCATGTGACGTGAGACAAGAATTACGATAAAAAAGGGCAAGTCGATTCACACCAATCATAACAGGGTTGAGTAATAACCAAGTAGCCCTTCTGGGTATAGTGGTGAGAGAAATACTCCAGAGGTGCCTAGAGATATGACTCGTCGGGAGACGTCACCACCTCCACTTGTTGGGGTTGAAAATGTCCCCAAAAATGGTCAAGTCGAAACAATCGAGGAAACACAACCTCAACTTGATATTGAAGTTCTGGAGATGTTGGGAGAAGAGGCTCCTCCAGCAAAGATGTTGGGAGATTCTATACATCTTGGTCTTGCTAAAAGGTGAGAACATATTTTGAAAAGTGACCCGAATGCTGAAAGCCGAGAAGCATAGATGAAGGAATACCCAACATCCGCCAATTGTCTTCTTCTAGAGGCGCCAAAACTGAATCAGAAGGTTACATCATCTATAAGTGAATCAGCAATTAGGAGAGATGATACGTTGGCACAAATACAGATTCAACTAGGGGCTGGACTTTCAGCAGTAGGCAATGTTTCGTCAACTATGTTATCAGATAAAAAAAGGGAGGGGAAGAATTCTACCACTCATCATGGCTGCAAGATTGTTTGCTGACATTCACAACGGTGAATCTGAATCAAGGAAGAATATGGTGTCTACAGGTATTAATAAAGATTTGAAGGAAACCTTTACGAGATCTTCCATTGATGGATGGCTTCTTGATGAAAATTTTGAGGTGAGAGTCAAAGAAGCTGCATGGAGGGAGCTTTGGAATAATTATGTCATCAGGATTTCAGGCCCAACCTCCCAGAGCTAACCAACTTAAGCAATACTCAAAACATTCAAACTCGGAAAGCCTAGCTATACCTCGACAGAAGATCACGACATCTTATCGTCATGGTGGACGAATTCAAATGCCTCAGGAATCGAATCCTCAGCCCAAACAAAGTCGAAACAACTACGAGGACAACCAGCCAAAAACATCATATCCGTCACATGTGAATGAGGTGAATATTCAGCATCAGTTCTGAGCGGCTGAAGTTTTTTGTTGAACATTATTGAAGAATGAAAATCATTACAAATGTGAAAACTTCACAAACTATAAGATTTCCACAAAATTCAAACACACGACATGTTTCGCTGACACAAAATCTTCATCAGGTGATATAATTGTGCAATGAAATTTCAAGAAACGAATCAAGCAAGCCGATAGATTTGAGACAGTTGTATATTGCTCCATTAAAATAAAGAATTCTTGTATGGAGTGATTTAAATATAGAGGAAAACCTGGCGACATACGACCGTAACTACGACACTAGTAATCAAAAGTCAAATATGTCAAGTTCATTTCTCTACACTGATTAATGTTGAATAGTGTACCAAGTTTAAATTTTTTTCACCCAGGGGTTCCGAAGAACTTAATAATATAAACCTTAATTTGTTTAGTATACTTCGGAGACACCCTGTTGTCTCAGAGAGGTTGCAATTTAGGACATGAGGTAAGGAATCCGTATACGAAGTTGGTAGATCTCATTCTGACTCACCCTGCATATAGGTTTCCACACTGTATAGAATGTTGTTTATATGCACCCTCACTGAATTGGATAGACTTTGTGGTTTTGAATAAAAAAAATATTACTTCGAGATAGAGGTCATCCATAAACAACATACACGAACCATTTTCCCTAAACACTAACTTTTTTATTCTTAGTCGCACAATGATCATAAATATTTGTTGTTATTGAACATTCAGGCCCTCGTATACTGCTTTTATGCCCAGGACCCTTTTATTCGCCGATAAACCCTGTTTACCCCATTAATAATACTTCCATATAACCTCGAAGTATACAGTGATTTACGAGAACAAAAATCGTGTATTAGCAAATCAATGGATTGCTGGATCTGGTAAAGGAAGTTATGACGGCAATTCCCCATATACAGGGTGCTTTCCATTATTAGTAGGTAGGTACCCAGGTAACAAGCTGACGTCATTTGTACGTCAATATATGGTCATTTATGGTCATTGACGTCATATGACCTCAAAATGACGTCAGATTGACGTACTTAATATGACGTTATATAGACGTCCCTGACATGCCGTCAATATGACGTCATCTGATGGTCATTATCATGACTAATTATGACCATCATTTATTGAGTCATCTACATCAAGGAAAATTCATAATCAAGAAGTTTCCCATCTCTGTTATATGAAAACGTTAGTAGTTATGTTATATAACATATATTATTATGTCACTCATCATATACGCAATGCAATGAATCACCATGTACGGTGCTGTCACCGGTCAATCACGAAATTTCAAGACCTGGAAGAATTGAAATGGAGGAAAATACCTATTCAAACGAAGTTCTGATGGAATTGTTTATTCTCCATGGAAAATGTGTGAAAATTAAGCAGGATCGTGCAGAAAATTCAATGAACGAGCATTTTTGGGATATTCAAAATCCAAATGTTGTCAAGAAAATGGGATATCAGGAAAGGTTTAGTTCCAACGTATTTTATCTTCTAAAGGATAACCGAATGAGTTTTCTTATTTACGATGAACTGTTGAATTCTGCGAAATATCTATCTCAAATTCTAGGGTCAGATGTGAACGACTGCTTGAATAATTTGTCATTAGAAGCGTATCGTAGCAGTTGGTTTCAACTAGATGGAGGAGCACCATCTCATTGCACTAGGGAGGTAACAACGGAGTTGTTCGAAATGTTCGACAACCGCTGGTTCAGGTGTTTGGGTCCGTAGAATTGGCCTGCGGGATCACCCGATCTCACGCCACTTGATTTTTTCTTGTGGGGTGATTTGAAGAGAAAAGTATACATGACACCAGTGCACAGTGAACAAGACCTGCGCCAACGAGTTATCGACTGCATTGAAGAGCTATAGATGCCAGTGAAATAAGGAGGGCTACAACTGTATCTCAAAATACCCGGATTTTGAAATGTTTCGAAGCCAATGGTCGGCATTTGAAAATGTATAGTGAACGTTTTCTAATTTTTGACAGATAATCAATGAAATCATGTTGTAATCGTACAAACTTCTTTTTGTTCATTGGTTGTAGATCAGGATACGTTTCATTGAATTTTCTGCACGTTCTTGCTATGATTCCCTCACATTTTCCATCAAGAATGAACAAATTCATCAGAACTTCATTTGAATAGTTATTTTCCTCCTTTTCATTTCTTTTTGAGTCACTTCCGTTGAGAAACATACAAAGGTATGATTACTTAATTCTGGCTATTTAGGTACATGATATATCAATTCGAGGGGAATTGAGTCATCTTTCAGGATATTTCATGATATACAGGGTGTTCCATTTGAAAAAACGCACTTTCAACCCTTTTTGTATCGAGCAGCAAGATCATGAATTTTGAACGACCCTATATAACGCAGAACAAACTTCTCTCTACAGCATCAATGAACATGTTCCTGATGAACTAAACACGAAATTGCAACTTCCTAAGAATCCAAATACCGCAGAAATATACATTCAACTCGAGCTATGTTTTGGATGAAGAATTTTATTTTATCGCTTGGAGCGCACGAAAGGGAATTCCTATAATGTTCGAAGAACATCGTGCGTTTCTAGGGAGGATAGGGATAGGAGGTAGGTATTGGATTTTTTTTTGAACTCCTGGAGATTATAATATGTTGTTGGGAATACTTCCTCAGGCAATGAATTCCAGAGCCTAGCCGTTCTATGGATGAAGGAGTTTTGATAGAGTGCTGTTCGACATCTTTCGAGGTTGACAACGAATGGATGTGCTGACTGGGCTTGTCTAGTTCGTCTGACTGGTATTAATAGTGAAGGGATGATAGCAGAGATTTCCGAAGAACATTTCCCGTGGAAGTATCGATAGAAAAGTGGAAGGTCGCAAAATAATCAATATCTCAAAAACCGTTAGAGATAGGTATAGGATAGTATGCAGCAGAGATAATCAGAAAGTGATGGATAGTTCAAAAATGCGGTAATATACAGGATGTTCCTTTTAAAATGAAAAAGATGCTGCTACTTTCTGGTATAAGCAACAACGCTGCATCGCTGAAAATGATAGATTAGGAGCAATTACCTGAGTAACCAAATTTTCAGAATGATCTTATGTCCCGTTCTCCGTAAACGTCTAAGGTGCCATCGACCGTTACTCACCCTGTATACAGGGTAACTGACGGTCCATGGTACGTTAGACGTTTACGGAGAACGGGACAAAGGATCATTTGAAACAAATACAGGGTGGTGCAGAATTCAGAATCTTGATCACCCGGTATATGTCCCAATTAAATATCAGTAGATAGTTAATCAAAAGTTGAGATAGGGACATGTAAGCCGTTATGACCAATAATAAATAGTTTTGACAAAAAAAATTCCTAAAGTTGAAAAATGTCGATTTTTCACACCCTATATCTCTGTAATCATTTCCGCTAGACCCCAAGTGTGATACATCGATGAAATCAGCTCTTCAGAGAGAATCTGAAAATGCAATAAAAAACAGGGTGTTCCATTCAAAATAACAAAGTTGTTGCTACTCTTCGATAGAAGCGGCAACGCCGCAGAGCTGAAAATATTTTAGATCGATAGACCAAGAGCAACTACGTGAGCAGACGTGAGTAACCAAAATTTCAGAATGATCCTATGTCCCGTTCTCCATAAACGTCTAACGTACCATCGACCGTGAGTTACCCTGTATAATGTCGGACCTGAGGCAATGAGGTCATAAATCTTCCTCAGCGTATCTCGCTCTTTCGAGAACCTCAAATATTAATTTTTCATCTACAGAAAGCCTTGCTTAGCTAGAAAAGAATCATTTGGGGAGCAACGTTTCGGATAATGAATATATCCCTGAAAGGATGAGAAGAACTGAACAGTCTTGTTATGCGCTAGTGAATGGATTTATCTCAACCAGCTGGGCTTCTCATTACCATGTAATTAAAAGTGCCCCTCTTTCAAATTATCCATGTGAATTCGGTGGAAATGAATGAATACAGGATATTTCGAGCCACTAGAACACTTTACTCAATCAACAACTACAGGGTGTTAATTTCAAAAAACTTCTCAACCTTATAATCTTCCTTCAAGTGAATAATATGCAAGAACGAGAAGACAGGTCAATTTTATTTTCAGGGGATACACTTCGAATGAATATTTTCGAACCTCATGGGTCAATCCCCTAGGAGCGGTAAATGTTACCCTTAGAATATGAATAGGGAAGAGGGGTCAAGTCGCACATTACTATTTTTTGATGAGCAGTTTCTGGAAAAAACCGTTCTAACCTCACAGAAGTGATAAGAACTTGCCTCCCCTCAGATACATTGTTTTCAGGATCATTGTTTTGAATCTCCCATTGATGAAAATGGTTAAAAGGTTAGGTGGCATCGTTACAACAGACATAAATCTAGTTTACACGTTTGATTTTTTGTTTATTGGTTATATTACTTTCGAAAAGAACTTTCAGAGTGCGAGATAGAAATTACAAAGATCTGTTAACGCACTATCTTATAAACTGTTCGAAATGTTTCTCATTTTGTTCTAAACAGTGATAAAGTCTGTTCTCGAACTCCTCTCTAACATTTCGGAAAACTTCACCACGAGTTGAGCGGCATGCTACTGTAATTCGTCCTTTGAGTTCATCAATATCCGTCGGTTGTGTTTTATAAATAACGAATTCAAGATGTCCTCACAGGAAAAAAACTAGAGGAGTCAAATCCGGTGATCTCGGAGGCCACTCAATTGTTCCCCTTCTACCAATGCATCAATCTACCCGGGAATCTAAAATTTAACCACTGTCGGACGAGAAGCAAATAATTAGGTGATGCACCGTCCTGCTGGATTTTCTAGCTCGTGAGTTAAAAGAGGATCGATAGTATTGTAATAATATTCCCCTTGGAAGGGCTTTAGAAACATCAGCAGAAAGGCAGGAGTACAACGATCATCCTGTATCACGCATCCCCGATTGCTCTCCAACCTCTCAATAATTCCTACATACACCAGCATATTTCCGAACACTCAATATATGCTGCAGTGACAAATAACATCACAGAAGATTCTGGAATGTTCTGGAAACAATCGATGGAACAATTAGAGAGAGAGGTTTGTTCTAAGAAGCTTCTATGTAGTACAAAAAGAAGGAGACGGAAGATCATTCGAGAAGGTTCTCGAACCAAAGCCTGCCAAGTGATCTCATATATAAACGGCCGAATAACTGCCGTCAGTCAGTCGAGCAGCGAGTGTCAAAGAGACAGTTATGTACCGCGTGATATAAATCGTTTTACATAAATAGTAGTTATAAGTTCGATATAAATTAGTGTTTCTTTAGTTCAAATGAATCAGTTCGAAAATAAATAGTGTCGTGTTCGCTTCTGCACCCGAATAACGTAACAGTATGATCATCCTCATGGAGCTCTTGAAGAATCTGCATCTTATATGGATGAAATTTATGTAATTTCAGTGCTTTTCTTACAGTCTCGTGTGACATTCTCGTCTGTTCTGCCACTGATCATAAAGAGCTAATAGGTTCTGCAGCAAATGTTTCCAAAACTACAATTTGAGCTTCCTCATTCAGTACTCTGGGATTATTCCTTTTTTTATTTTTCACAGAAACAATTACGTGAAACTTTTCCACCAAATCAAGCACATACCGGTGACTTACATCACAATTTGAATTTCTTTCATTAAAAAGAAATGCCGCCCTTCGTGATACGCACAGTTCTTATTGAAAGAGTGTAAAGCATTTCGACAATTTATATAATCTGAATGATGGTATTACTGAACAGCTCAACAAATAAAACTAAATTAATAATACTACCAAATCGTTTAAATTTGCTGAACGATTTTTTGCTCAAAGAATGGTGTTTTTTTGAATCAGCAATAGCAAAAAAGGGAAGGTCATCTGTAGAATTGAAAATCCAATGATGAACGCAAATAAGCTACCAAGGAAAGGTCACTATTATTAGATTACTTATTGATGTTGATTTATTGGGGCTAATGCCCCTGTTGAAAAGATGGAAAGTTGTTACCTAATTTCCAGACCAGTTTTACTGAAAGGAAAATCAATACAATAATCTCTGTTTAAATACTAACCTCGAAACCATGCATCTCAGTGCAGGCAAGTTTAGATCACTAGGCTTAGAACGCTATTTTTCAGAAACTGCTCATCAAAAAATAGTAAAGTAAGGTACCGTTGAAAAGAGAATTGAACGCACTTCAGAATGATGTACCACTTGACCCCTCTTCCCTATTTATATTCTAAGGGTAACATCTACCCCTCCTAGGGAGTTGACCCATGAGGTTGAAAAATATTCATTCAAAGTGTCCCCTCTGAAAATAAAATTGACCTGTCTTCTCGTTTTTGCACTCGAAGGGAGGTATTAAGGGTGAGAAGTTTTCAAATTGACACCCTGTATATAGATATAGATATAGATAGATATATATATACCCACAATTGGAATGTTACCGTTTTCCAATGGGACACCCTGTATAGAACTGAAAATGAAAATAATAGATTTCATTCAATTTTTATAGACAGCCCAATATCCAATATGTTGCTGTTGCCTCATTTCCTCAAGATAATTATATATTTCAAAAAAATACGGGAGCTCTTCATATTTTTATGCTTCAGTCTGATGAAATATTTTGTTCAAGTGCGTCGTTGTACGTTCTGAATGATCGTCTGATGTGAAGCTGAAGGCGTTGATTAAAAACGTACGAGAATCATAATATTTCAATAGCGAATCCATGAGAATTATATTATTGTTTATTATCCGGAACAATCACAGCTTTTATTTTCATACAAACAACTATTTTGTGCTCAAATTAAACACAGTCTACCATCAAGAATGTCGTTCCAAATTAAACTTTCCACAAAACTTACAACTTCATTCAATTCTGATTTAATCAAGCTCGCTTGTATGCCCAGGGCTTTTCAATTTTATGCCACAAATTCCAGAGTCCCATCAAGATGAAGAGAGAAGTATCATAACCATATAGGTTCAGAGGTTTTTCAACAATATTTGTTTCTTTCTATATTTAAAATTACCTTTTTTTCGGTTTTCGTTCATCAGTATCTGCTGATGGGTATGAATGGCCGCTGATATATATTTAGCACGACACCCAGATGGCACGTCATCTAGCCTGAATCCTGATTCCATCTTGAGCCAATATGTTAATGTAAAAAATGATATTGGTCCAATATGAGAGTATATTGAATATACAATATTGGGATGACAATATTGGTGCTATATTGGTTCACCCTGAGGTGAACGTGGATTGTCAGCTGCAATATCGAAGCAATGTTGGTTGAAAAATTCGTACCCAATATGTGAAAAAACATATATATATACACTATGATGCAAATGTATGGAATAAATTCATTTCAAAATAAGACGACTTTCGAAAAACATCCAAAAACTGGAGTTTAGAACTCCTTTAATTGATGTAATTTTTAACTAGACAACTCTTCGTTGTTCCATTTTCAATAGCAGACCTCTGCAAAATTCATTAAATCAAATGATATTCTATTTTGATTTCAATCTTCTTATGCAAAGACCCCTGTTTGTATTTAAAAAAATCGTTCATTACGTCATTACTCCAACACAGGTGACGTAACATCTTCCATATGCTTCAAAAATCAAAAATCACGCGTTTTTGAATTTTTTCAAATGTTGCCCATTTCTGAAATAATGAATTCATTCCATCCATTTGCATCATACTGTATATATATAATGACGATCAATGTTTATACACTGAAGCAAAATAGGAAGGAGCTGATTACTCTACCGACTTACCTTACCAGAGATAAAAAAGGAAAGCACGTCAACCTGCTAATGATTTATAATTATTTCTCAACTGAGCAAAGAAAATGGACGTGAATATTTCTGTGACCGCTGCTTGCACTACTTCAAGTCTCTAGCTAAACTAGATAATCACATTGAAATTTGTATAAAAATGAATGAGAGTGCTACCAAAATGCCAGAAGAAGGAAGAACTATTTCAAAATTCAAAAACCACAAGAATGAAGAGAAAGTGGTGTTAAATCGTGTTTTTCGTCAATTATTAATCTCGTTTCCAAAATATCAGCTTTTATTCAAAGACTCTGACAAACCCTTTCATGTTTATCTCTGACCCTTATGTAACTAACTAATTATTCTTTTTTGTTTCAATATATACACAGGGTCAATATATACAGGGTCATTATAGATAATAATTGTTATCAAGACATCAGAAGTGGCTTTCATTCTTTACGCTGATCTCGAATCTGTTTTGAAGCGAACAGGAGACTCCCAGAAGCCCCATATTCCTGTTGCTGTTGGATATTACCTCAAGTGCTCTTATGACAACTCTCTTACCACTTATTGCTCATATCGAGGTGGAGACTGCATGGAATGGTTCGCCTATGAAATGGAACAGTTATCTGAAGATATAACTAGCGTATTTTGGTGTCCTTATGATATTCATATGACACCAGAAAAAGAAGCAGACCTTCGACAAGCTAAAGCATTGCCACATTTGTAAACAGCAATTTGGACTTGATGATGTCAGAGTGAGGGACCATAATCACTTGGTACCAGAAAAAACTACAGAGGAGCTGTAATATAAATTATAAGGACAGTCCTGTGGTGCCTGTTGTATTCAATAATTTGAGTGGTTACAATGCGAACTTTGTGATAACTGACATCGCCACTAGAATGGAAGGAGCTATCGACCTCCTTCCTATAACAAAGGAGAAGTACATTTTCTTTACTAAACATGTTGACGGAACTTGTGTACAGTTTAGATTCATCGACAGCTTCCGTTTCATGAATTCCTCTTTGAACAAGTTAGTTTTTCATTTAACCGAATTCCCTAATCTGAAGTTTCAATTCTGTAGCATCGCCGGAGATCAACTCCATCTTCTAACTGAGAAAGGTGTGATGCTGTATGATAACTTCGACTCGTGTGAGCGTTTCAGCGAAACCCGCCCAAATAACATTATCAGTTTCATTGTTAGCTACAGGAGGTTGTTACAGTCTATTTCAAAATGCCTTTCCAAAACTATTATACTTCAATAATATCATGAGAACGATTGAACAACCTTCTCAAAACATAAAAGGCCCACCTTTATAAAAGCTGTCACAGCTTCTCTTAAAGCTTGTCATAAAACTAATAGGAATTTATTGTAGTATGTTTCAAAGCAATAATAAAACCTATCAAAACTACTCCCTTCAAAGCCTTTCAGCACGAGTTCAAACCTATATGCTTCAAAACGACAGTTCTTATGCCAACATTAAAACTTATTGGCTAGAATTGAAACCTTATCAGTTGCAGTAAGCATTTGTTAAGATAATATAGTCCGTAACGTGTTATATGTCTTTTTTCAGAAATAATTATAATACAAACATGTCGAAATGGAGTGAAAACAATAGATAGTTATAAAAGAGATTGAACATGGCGGCATGATATGATAATTCCCTACTGTATCAAATAGTCCTTTTTGTGAAGATTGGACTGTGAAATGAAAACGATGACGACTTTTTCGATGAAAACATACCATCAGATATGCTTCAAAAAAAGCATCGCCCTAGAAATAATGTGTTTTTACCAGTTAGAATTGGATGTGAATTTTAATACCTTTTCAAAAAAGTTGACAAAACTGTATGAATGTTTGCTGAATATGGGTGAGTCGTTTGAAAAATGTGGAAAAACAACATTTTCGACAGCAGTATCTTTTCTAATTTCCGCTCGAAATTTTCATTTCCATCAATGGCCGACATCTGTTTGTAGTAAATATGGCGCAAAATATATACTTCAAACCAATTTTCTTTTTCTAATGCTTGATGAAAATCTTCAGGTAATGATATGGCATTTTATATAAGACGATATCCTCCTGTTGAAGTACAATCCATTCTTATGACTATTTGCTCCTGGGTATGACATCAATGCTTCGAAAATGATAAGATTGATTTAAGAAGGTTATAAGATAGTTCCTTCATAAAACTACAAAGCTTTGAGAATCCTGGCTAGTGCTCATTGGCAGTGTTGCAAAAAGTAGAAGAACGTCATCAACATGATCAACATAACCCTACTTTTGTTATTTACAGTGTTTACTTTGTGAATTTTGTGATTGGTTTCAAGTAGAGGAAACCAACTAGGAAACATAGACAAACTACACTCAGTGCAGTTCGCCTGATATTGTGTTGAATGCTCCATTCTCTCAAATTCATGCAGAACCCGCCATCTGACATAATTTGTGCAAAAATGTTGTCAACTTCCTCGCTTCCTAGTTCCCATTCAGAAGCACGATGATCAGAAGTATTTTTCATTACGTTCTGACTTGTTGATGGTACTTCATGAACATCAGGTCCTAATTAATTCTTGCTATTTGGTGGTTTCAGGTGGGATGAATTGAAAGACGCGGTGTTTGGAACTGCTTGGGCTTGAGAATTCTGATTTACTGTTGCTCTCACGACTTGAATTTTGATTTTCAAGTAATTTTCTTTATGTTTTCGCTTGAAGTTGCCATTTCTCTTCATTCCACACTATTTATTTTATTGTGGGTTCATTTCAACGTGAGTCGTTTGTAGGCAAAAAAATACGAACATTTATATTATGGGATTTGGGTTTAACACGGTTCTGAGTAAAACTTTATAAATCCTATAGATTTTTCGATTGACTTCGATGAATTCATTGTGGCTTATAGGTTTCAATGATTACTTTCACATTGCTAGAATTATGCCATAAGATTTCATTATTGCCTCAGTCAAATCATAATTGGCCTAGCGTAAATTTGGTTTTATGATTGCTTCATGACGTATTTTCATAGGATTAGTAACCTCTTGGTCAAATTCGAGACACTAATGAAACTTAAGTGTTTTAAAAGGGTTGTCAAGAGTAAATAGTTTTGATAAAGAATTTCAATGACTCTCACAGAGATCTCTTAAAGCCGAAGTGAGCTGAATGCCGAATTGTTTTATGCGATAGTTCTATTATAGTATCTCAAAGCCTTTCAATAGGATTATATGGACATGAAGGCCAATATGCTTTTTCCAGGGCATTCATGAAACGGCAGAACAAATAAGACCTATCATTTGCGCTCACATAACCTCTTTAATGTCTCATCGAAGCTATTAGGCATATAAAATGTTATACTTGGGCGGCTTCCTCCAATTGATACTTTTCATAATAAATTAGACGATAAGGCAGACTCTATTTTCGCTCCAATCTTGTGTGGAATGAGTTCAATTGTCGGGGCTTGGGTCAGTACGTGTCAGTACGTGGATATATACATGATGATTGATATTCTCCATCTCGCAGACGAATTTGAACCGTTTCGTACCAGCTGCCTCAGAACTTACAATCTTGACCCTGCACACTATCACACCCTACCAGGATTCACTTGGGATGCCATGTTGAAATATACGAATCAGGAGTTGGAACGTATCACCGACCCTGACATCCCAGACAGCACCAGATATTCCATGAATCTCCCTATCATATTCCTTTTGGAATATTGGAATATTCTAGAAATAATCTGGAATATTCCGGAATATCTGTGGAATATTCTCTAAATATGCGAATGGGAATTCCTCAGATATTCATAGAATATATCCAAAAGAATATTCCATGTTGAATATTCCTGGAATATCCCAATAAACATATTCTAAAATAAAAAAAGTGACCCTAGTAGGGATCGAACTCGTGACCTCAAGACTATCAGACCAACGCCTTGACCACTAGGCCAGTAATCGAATTGAATGATGTTGTACCTATCAATTTCTTGTGAGAGCGTTGTTCGAAATCGGATCATAAACACTTTTTGTTTCAAAATCCCCTTACATCTAATTTTGATGTTCGATACTCACAACTCTGAGATAATGATGGGTATTTATGTGTTGAGAAACATAGGAATATTCATGGAATATTTCATGAATATACACCACAGAATATTCAGTTGAGAATATTTCATGAATATACCGCACAGAATATTCAGTTGAGAATATTTCATGAATATACCCCACAGAACATTCAGTTGGGAATATTTCATGAATATACAAGAGAGAATATTCATTTGGGAATATTCCTGGAAAATTCATACCTGAATATTCCCTGAACATCACTTTGGAATATTCCTTCTAGATGTTCCATAGGCATGTATATATTCTAGGAATAATCGATGAATATTCGGAATATACTCCTCCTTTTTAGCATATTTAGAGAATATTCTAAGAATATCCAGTGCTGTCTGGGATGTTTTTGTTTGTTGAGCAGGGCATCCGAGGGGATCTCAGTCAAGTTTGTTCAAAAAGAAGAACTCATGCAAACAATAAATATATTCCTGATTATGATCCTTCGAAACCTGATTCCTTCCTGATGTACTATGACGTCAATAACCAATACGGATGGGCTATGTCTCAAGCTTTACCATATGGAGGCTTTGAATGGACTGACACTAATATCGACGTCACGGCTATTCCCGATGATGCAGCAGAAGGATATATTTCAGAAGTCGAATGGTATTATCCACAAAACCTCCACGATGTACATATAATGATATTCCATTTTGTCCTCAATATATCAATCCTAAGACTGGAAAGCATTCCGAATCTGTACGCGAACACACCAAATTGATGGCGACCCTACTCTACAAGGAGAAGTATGTCATTCACTACCGAGCCCTGAAACAGGCGTTGAAACATGGTTTAGTGCTGTTCCGGCAAACTACGTGGTTGAGATTATATATAGACCTAAAGACTGAACTTCGTAAACAAGCAAATCTCCTTGCAGTATATTTCCAAATGACAACTTTTTCAAGCTCAATTTCGTGTAGAATCAGGATGGTTTTCACATTGAACATAACAGAGAGAATACTTAGTAGAAAATGACCGTATTGTATTCTATCTAACAGGAGCATATATCTGAAAACTGATTTCGGGAAATCTTAGATGAATGAAGGATTCATAAAAATTATTCGTCTCCTTGCTCATCGAGATACATTTCATAGTATTTTTTCTAGAAATTAGTGTTTTATCTAATTCTCCTTGCGGTATATAACTATTGAATTTAATGACAACTTTTTCCAGCATCATGTTTTGTATAATCAGGATACTTAGTAGAAAGTCAACACTCAAGCTGGGTACCAGTAATACATCAACTATCTTTACACGAAGACACTGTTAGATAACTTTTACTATGGAATATTTTGCATCTACCTCGGTATCTACTTATATCCAATTGATACTTTGGCTAAACACTGTATTAGATTTGAGAATTTAAATGGACATCCTGATAATGGTGGTCACAATGGTTGTGATAATCTGATATTCGAACCCATTTTCTTGATAAAAATCGTTGTCTGAGATCTTCATTTGATTCATGCTCTGAATAAGGTCCAATTCCGTATTTTTGAGAAAAAGTTAATGACACGGGAATAATATCATGTAAAATCGATTGCTCTTTGTTGACTATTCATTTTGTTGTATTGTATGGATGCCCACACTATTGTCCACGTATAACCAAGGTATTTAATTGTGGAAAGTTGCACGTGTTATTCGGTACCATTTTCACAAGTTAAATGAATTTGACAACCAACATATGTCTGATCTCGCGTATACCTACTAAGTTTGAAAAATGAATGACATAATTTCTTGACAGCTGCAGAGGAAAATTTGGAAAAGAGGAAAAGAGCACTCAAAAAAGCGCTAATGTCCTTAGGAAATTTCATTGAGAAAACTACTTCCAGGAATACCGAGATTTTTAAGAAAAGGGTTGATAGGCCTAAAGATCAGGCAACAATATGACATATATGAAAATCACTGGATATACCTAACGCATAAGAAGACGACAACCTCTTTTGTAGGGAGGCTTTACAGACGCCAAGAGTTGGTACACTCCCCTCGAAAGGGTACCTGTCGTGGTTTCATGCCAAACAATTGGATATCCTCAGACCATCCCTTTGAAACCAAGAATGTTATATGGTCATATTGAATACGTTTCTCCTCAACTGTGAAAAAACTATGATATTATTAGCCAAAAATATTCGGACGAAAAAATCCAAGTCACAGGGTGGATATTTATAGAGAAATGTTATAGTTCTTCAACTTGTGATATATACTACAAACAATGACTAACTGTCGCGAGAGCAAGTGAAATGTTTCGATACAATTTGGTGGCAATGACATTTTCTCAGTTGTTCCATGAGTGTTGAGTGTATTCGATTATGACTCAAAAGGTGATAATAGGAAATCAACACTTTGTTCATTTCATATATATAACAATATCGATTGATTTTATTTTTTCATTTTTTCTTTCCCTTCCCTGGTGTTGAATACAAATTTTACATAGATTCATGAAGTTCCGAATCAAGAGTATTCTAGGAATTCATTGAATATTATGAACATGAATAAATAGAGTACTAGGTTTTCGAAAATTATGTTTTTAACAAGAATGTATTTTTTTTCAGTTGAGCGGTTCTCAGTTGGTAACAGACAAAATTGTTCAGAAACAACTATCCTGATTCAACAAGCTATTAAAGACAGACACCACTGCCAAATGGAGTGTAAAAACTTTCTTAGGACATTTTGTGGACATTTAGTTAAGATCAAATTCAAACCCCTAACGCCATATACGTGTTCTATGTGTTGGGTGCTAGTGATGGTACTGATATTTTGTTCAACTGTGAATTTTGTTCAGAGTTATAAACCATCCCGATTCATTACTGACGGTCTAACAGAAATCGTTTTCAAACGGAAAGAAGGAGATGAGAATCCAATGGTTACGTAGAATATTTTTTGATGGTCTGTGTAAATATGTTATAATAAATATAATAAATCGATTTGACTGGAATGCTGACAATTATGACATCAAACATCACTTTCTATAATATACAGGGTTATTTGAAAGTAAGCGGCATCTTTCCAGGGGCGTTTTCCTTGCATAAAAATAAGGCGAAATAGGGACGATTTTTTCCAGCGGCGTCACATGCGGGTGATATATCAGTTCACATTACCTATAAATGAAATCTCGTTATGATCACTCTGAAAAATCTCGAAATATCTCAGAAATACTATTTCTACTCTCCTGTAAAATTACGATAGTGGCGCATACGCCCCTCTGATATATTGCACTGAAAAAAAAAAGATGGTTGTTATAACCAAACGTTTAGTGAAATAGACGTCAGTCACAACTTTCATCAAATGATACCACTACAACATCAAATAATAATACTAAACTATGAGTATTATACTATTTTGTAGTGGTAATATTTGATATAGTATAGTACGAGGTATAGTATTATATAATGTTGTAGTGGTATCATTTGATGAAAACAGTTGTAACTGGCGCCTATTTTACTGAACGTTTGATAACAACTACCATCTTTTTCTTTCAGTGTACCCTCGATATGACATTCGACAGATGACAGCTCACATATGATTGATAATATGAGCCGTTAATGATACTTCCGAGGCTCATTGAAGCTATACGCTCTGGCTCAGCTAACGTTTGACGTATGACATTCAACAACTGACGTATACCATGTGACCTTCCGGTACCCGTCGAAAGCAGGCACTCGGGCCGTCGAAATGGCTAACGGTTCAAAATGGCGCTCGAATAACGATACGTATGATGTTTGACAGATGACGTAAACCACGTGACCTTCTGGTGCTCATTGAAAGCAAACGCTAAGGTCGACATAACCTACGAATTTGAACCAAGATGCATGGCTATCGATTCAAACTGGCACTCAACTGACGATACGTATGATGTTTGACAGAAGACGTATGCCGTGTGACCTTCCGGTGCTTGTCGGAAGAAACACTCAGGGTCGACACAACCTACGAATTTCAATCGAAATGGCTATATATATCCAAAATGGCGCTCAACAGATATCATGTGAGACGTTTGGCCTATTATTTATTGCTTCACCGATAGCAAACGCCCATATTCAGCGCAGCCAATGTATACTACATATACTTCCGGTACCATTAACCTCGGCTGAACAGATATTGAGGTTCGACATAACCTACGAATTTCAATCAAAATAGCTACCGATTCAAAATAGCTACCAATTCGAAATGGCGCTTAACTGACGATATATGTCATGTTTGACAAATGCTGACGTATGGCACGGGCCCTTCCGACTCAGGTCCGACATTACCTATGAATTTCAATTAAATGGCCATCGATTCAAAATGACGCTCAAATTAGGTGAAACAGTCGCGATTACGATTTCCTGGCTCGACGATATATTTGTGCGGTGTGTGATTAAGTTCGAATAACAATATTTCTCTCTATAGGAGTATAATTTCAATCCTCATTTGTGTTGGACCTGTGATTCTGTATGTGTTTTCATTGCCAAAAAACCTGTGTGTGAAAAGAACATGGAAAAACTAGATACTGGAGCGGCCATTACTGCAAAGATGGACGCTACTCGCTCATTTCTGGATATAACTGTTTTTCAATGAAATCGGTAAGTTGCTTAGTTTTCTGCTTTTCAGCCAAAGAAGGCATCAGTCTTGGATAGGTAGATATTATTTGGAAGGACACGAAAAAGTATAGTTACTAAAAAGCATTGATTCTCAGCAGCGATTTCATTTTAGTTCATCAAAATTATTGTACTCATAGGTACATGTCTGAATTACAGAAAATCATTGAACTGAGTTAAGCAATTTCAAAAATGCTCAGTATGAAGTTTGAGGAACAAAAACAACAGAGGTCAGTTCACAACATCACCAATAATAAGCGAAAATGTTCAAGGAATCTGTGAATAACAAGGCGTTTCGTAAAACATTAGGAATTTCTCTTTCATATTTTCCTAGTTTTCAGCTAACGAAAAAAGCAAACATCTGAAATAAAATTTCATTCAGATACAGGGTGATTCGTGAAAAATTAGGGTTTCCAGTTTTATATTTTGCTAGATTTCAGCTAACGAATGAAGCAACTGAACTAGTATTTTATTCAAATACTGACTGTTTTTCTAGAGTTCCGCTAACAACAGAAATCGAAGTTCATTCAAATACAGGGTGTATCGTGAAACATTTGAGATTTTTCCAGTTTTGTATTTTAGAAAACTTTCAGCTAACAAAAGAAGTAGGAAGTTTATGTCCATTCAGTTATCTCTGTCGTAGATACAGAGTGAATCAGAACAAAAGTTTTCAAACGATGGTTTGTTTGTTAAAACTGACATCTTTACGGTTCTTCTTTCGCCATAATGTTATGAAAACAAGTCAAAACTAGCATTTGAGAACAAATAGTGTTGGACTTTTGTTTGTTTCGGCTTTCGTTCGGAAAGTTTTCCAATTCCAAACTATAAAGTATACTGAATATTTCGGACTCAAGAAGAAAGTTTTGCAATTTCAAAGTATACAGGATGTTGAGATTTCCTTGAAGGTGATTTAGAAATACCTGCTTTTCCACTTTAGAACTTTCGATTGAATGCCTTGATTTCGACCGAAACTGTCAATATATTCAGTAAAGGAATCCAATGGGCGTAATGGGTCAATGAAAAATACAAATATCTCTTAAATATTTAATCGACAGATGAGACAATCTATCTCATTTTTTTCTTGAAATAATCTTCACACCATGCTGTGAAAATGTAGGCGCCTATCCCTTGTCTATTGGTGCTGTAGTCTTCGATTACATGATGAACCCCCTCTTTGTGGCAGAAAGAGCAGAAACTAGGTTTGCAGTCACTGCAATTGTATGGTCTACCCCAGTCACAGTTTGGCATTGCTGATCCCGTCTGTACTGTTGGAGAGCTGACGAAATACTGTAGAGCTGTCACACTGACATTAACAGTCAGTATGAGACCTGAAGCATAGTATAAAAGTCTTGTTTACTCACCACACTCGAGCTATAGCCTTATCGGGGATTGTTTAATTTTTTTTTTTTTTTCGTAGAAAAGCATCCCTTATAGGCCTATACAAAACCACACGCTCTAAAGATTTGTGGTGGATGATTCATGATAGAACAGGTGACTGTTGATGTGGTATCAGAGCAGTTTTTGTTTGTTCTATTTCTAGCTGCACGAAGATCAATTTCTTATTTAAAAGAAACACTTCATCAATTTGCCAGATAATGCCTCTTCCTAGAACAGGTGACTGTTGATATCAAATCAGAGCAGTTTTTGTTTGTTCTATTTCTAGCTGCACGAAGATCGATTTCTAAATCAATAGAAACACTTCCTTAATTTGCCAGATCGTTGGGGTCTTTTTTCATTGAACTATCCACCTAAACTTCGTAGAGCGTGTGGTTTTGTAAAGGCCTATAGAGGGGATGCTTTTTCACGAAGAAAAAAACCAAAGGCATCACCTCGAGGATGATGGAGAAACAAGCCTTTTATACTATGTATTAGGATTTATACCAATTGTTAATGTCAGTGTGACAGCTCTTCAGTATTTCGTCAGCTCTCCAACAGTACAGACGTTTTCAGCAATGTCAAACTGTGACTGGAGTAGACCATACAATTGCTGTGACTGCAAACCTAGTTTCTGCTCTTTCTGCCACAAAGAGGAGGGTTATCATGTAATCGAAGACTACAGCACCAATAGAAAAGGGATAGGCGCCAACATTTCCACAGCATGATGTGAAGATTATTTCAAGAAGAAAATAAAATAGATCATCTTGTGAATGTCTCATCTGTCAATTGAATATTTGAGAGATATTTGTATCTTTCATTGACCCATTACGCCCATTGAATTCCTTTACTGAATATATTGACAGTTTCGGTCGAAATCAAGGCATACAATCGAAAGTTCTGAAGTGGAAAAGCAGGTATTTCTAAAGCACCTTCAAGGAAATCTCAACATCCTGTATACTTTGAAATTGCAAAAATTTTTTCTAAAGGCCGAAATATTCAGTATAGTTTATAATTTGGAATTGGAAAACTTTCGGAACAAAAGCCGAAACAAACAAAAGTCCAACACTATTCATTCTCAAATCCTAGTTTCGAATTGTTTTCTTAACATTATGGCAAAAAAAAACACTAAAGATGTCAGTTTTAACAAACGAACCATCGTTCGAAAACATGTGTTTTTAATCACCCTGTATCTACGACAGATACAGCCCTGAATGGAAATAAAATTCCTTCTTCCTTGGTTAGCTGAAAATTTAGCAAAATATAGAACTGAAAAGATCTCAATGTTCCACGAAACACACCGTATTTGAATAAACTTCAATTTCTGTTATTAGCGGAACTCAAGAAAAATATCCTGTATTTGAATAAAATACTAGTTCAGATGTATGCTTTATTCGTTAGCTGAAATCTAGCAAAGTATAAAACTGGAAATCCAAATGTTCAATGAAACACCTTGTATTTGAATCAAATTCGATTTCTGTACTCGAATAAAATATTATTTCAGATGTATGCTTTTTGCGCTGGCTGAAATCTAACTAAATATAAAACTGGAAATTCAAATGTTCAACGAGACACCTTGTATTTAAATAAAATTCAATTTCTGTTGTTAGCGGAACTTCAGGAAAATATCCTGTACTTGAATAAAATACTATTTCAGATGTATGCTTTTTGGTAGCTGAAATCTAGAAGAATATAAAACTGGAAATCCTCGTGGAAATCCTAATGTTTCACGAAACACCCTGTATCTCAATGAAATCGTATTTCAGATGTACCTATGCATTTCTCGCTGGCTGAAATCTATAACGAAATATGAAACTGGAAATCAAAATGTTTAACGAAACAGCCTGTAGTTAAATAAGATTTCATTTCTGTTGTTAGCGGAACTCTAGTAAATATTCTGTACTTGAATAAAATACTATTTCAGATGTATGCTTTTTCGGTAGCTGAAATCTGGAAGAAAATTAAACTGGAAATCCTAATGTTTCACGAGACACTCTGTATCTTAATGAAATCATATTTCAGATGTATGCTTTTTTCGCTGGCTGAAATCTAACAAAATAGAAAACTGGAAATCCAAATGTTTCACGAAACATTCTGTATTTGAATAAAGTTCAGTTTCTATTAATAGCGGAACTCTAGGAAAATATACAAAAAGAAAATCCTAATGTTTCACGAAACGCCTTGTACATCAAGTTATTATTATACACAGATTTCTTGAAAATTTTCGCTTATTATTGGTGATGTTGTGAACTGGCCTCTGTTGTTTTTGTTCCCCAAAATGCATGCTAAGCATTTTCAAAATTGCTCAACTCAGTTCAATGATTTTCTGTAATTCAGACATACCTATAAGTTCAATAATTTTGATGAACTAAAATGAAATCGCTGCTGAGAATCAATGCTTTTTAATAACTATACTTTTTCGTGTCCTTTCAAATAATATCTACCTATCCAAGACTGATGGCTTTTTCGACTGAAAAGCAGAAAACTAAGCAACTTACAAATTTCATTGAAAAACAGCTATATCCAGAAATGAGCGAGTAGCATCCATCTATGCAGTAAGGGCCGGTCCATTATCACGTTTTCCCATGCATTCTTCACACACACAGGTTTTTTGGCAATGAAAACACATACAGAATCACATGTTCAACACAAATGAAGATTGAAATAATACTCCTATAGAGAGAAATATTGTTGTTATTCAAACTTCAATTACACGAAGCGGAAAAATATGTCTTCGAGACAGGAAATCGTAATCTCCACTGTTCCACCGAATTTGAGCGCGATTTAGAATCGATGGCCATTTTATTGAAAATCGTAGGTAATGTCGGATCTGAGTCGGAACGTCACGTGGCATACATCATTTGTCAAACATCATATCATATCGTCAGTTAAGCGCCATTTTGAATTAGTAGCTATTTTGAATCGGTAGCCATTTTGATTGTGATTCGTAGGTTATGTCGAACTTTAATATCTGTTTCGACGAGGTCAATTTACCGGAAGTATATGTAGTATACATTTGCTCCGCTGAAAATGGGCGATTGCTATCGGTGAAGCAATAAATAATAGGCCAACCGTCTCACATGATATCTATTGAGCGTCATTTTGAATCGATAGCAATTTTGATGAAAATTCGTAGGTTGTGTCGACTCTGAGTGTTTCTTCCGACAAGCACCGGAAGGTCACACGGCAAACGTCATCTGTCAAACATCATACGTATCGTCAGTTGAGTGCCAGTTTGAATCGATAGCCATGCATCTTGGTTCAAATTCGTAGGTTATGTCGACCTGAGTGTCTGCTTTCAACGAGCACCAGAAGGTCACGTGGTATACGTCATCTGTCAAACATCATACGTATCGTCATTTGAGCGCCATATTGAACCGTTCGCCATTTCGACGTCTTGAGTGCCTGCTTTCGACGAGTACCGGAAGATCCCGTGGTATACGTCAGTTGCTGAATGTCATACGTCAAACGTTAGTTGAACCAGAGCGTTCAGGTTCAATGAGCACCAGACGTATCATTAACGACTTATACAGGGTGATAATATCTCATTACAGTATGTAATATGAAAAATCGAGGAGATAGGTCAATTTCATTCCCAAGGGGGACACTTGAAATGAATATCTTCAGCCCTCTTGGTTCGATCCCCTAGGAGGCGTAGATGTTACCCTCAGAATCAGAATGGGGAGAGGGGTCAAGTGGCACATTATTTTGAAGGGCGTTCAATTTTCATTCCAACGGTGCCCTAGTTTATTATTTTCTGTTGGACAGTTTCCGAAAACTGCCTTGTCAATTTAAAAACTTCCCACCCTTGAAATCAGATTCTGTAAAAAAAAATGGAAAATCGAAGATAGATCAATTCTAATGTCAAGGGAGACACTTTAAATGTATATTTTTAGCCCTCTTGCTTCAACCTCCTAGGAGGGGTAAATGTTAACCATAGAATCTCGACTAGGATGGGGGGCTAAGTGGCACATCATTTCGAAGGGCGTCCAATCTTCTTTCCAACTGTACACTACTTTATGTTTTTTTGATGAGCAGTTTCCGAAAAATGCCGTTTTGAACTCACAGAAGTAATTGGAACATTCCTGCACTGAAATGCATTCAAAATCTTCCTACTATTTGCACTAAATATTTGCACTAAAAGGGTCGATACAATGATAACAATCTGGAAACCATGTATATCAGTCAAGATATCAGTGCAGTTCTATAATTGCTTCTGTAAGTTAAGAACGGCATTTTCTGTAACTGTTCATCAAAAAATGAAAAACTAGGGTATAGTTGTAACGTTACTTCAAAATGATGTGATCTTGACCTCCCTTTTCATATGAGGTTTCAAGGATAACACTTCAAATGTATATTTTTAGCCCTCTAGGTTCAACCTCCTGGGACGGGTAGATGTTACCCTTAGAATCTTAACCCTTAACTACTAATCATCCGTCTCAGAGACGGCATATCAGCATCCGATTTGTTGGATTACCCTTGCATTTCAATATCGGCCATTGTCCTACCACGTAATTTATGTCCACCCAGCACTCATTCAGTACCCTGAAGTTGATCTACGTATGTGGTTCAGTTTTAGAAATATTTTGAGTGAAAGATTGCCGTATAGTTAGTTATTACGTAACAATAAAAGTTCAATTTCGCCTATAATACGTATGATTGCGTCTATATCTAGATATACAGGCATTGTCATCTTTTTCAATTTGCATGTTTATGACTTAGTTCTGTGCCATATTCCATTACGACTCTAACTGTATTCAGAATGACAATAATATCATCGATAATTTCAGTATTTCAATTTTATTTCAGTATTTCTATAGATCAATATCAAAATTTTGAACATTAGGTACTCTTTTATGAAATTTTGATCGCCACTGAAATTTGTATTTCTATTTCGATTTTGAACATCATTTTCTCTTCGCCAAATATGTAGAGAACGTGTTTGAATAGCTCACAAAAATAAAATAAAAAAATTGGATTCATATGGACATTTTAATAGTCCCGTCTGTGAGACGTATGGTTAGTGACAACATTATACAGGGTGTTTCATAATTGAATGCTGATCCTTAAGGGCGATGATCCTTGGATGATTTTAAAGAGAAAAGTTCATATCAACATATGTCCTAAACCTCTTAGTTATTGAGCTACAGGGTGATGAAATTTCAAGAAAAAAATGAGTTTTCCATCATAATTTTGTATCACTCTTAGATATTATGATATTTTCTATACACCTTTTCATCATTAGAGAGCATTTTTTCACGCAAAAGATATTTAAAAATTCTCACCAGTAGCGTCCGTACGGGGTTTGAACTGACAATTTTTGAATAAAAAAATAGTGCGCCACTGATTTTTCTGAGAACCAGATTTTTTTTCAATTCTTATTCATTTTGGAGCAAATTTGGTTCCTAGAGTTACTTTCATACAACGTACCGTTTTCGCGTAAAAAAATAAAAACTAAAGAATTTTGTTCCATCAGTTCTTGGATATTGTTTTTGGTAATTCAGTAGACACCCACTATAAGTGGAAACACATTTTATTTTGGGACGGAAATCAAACTTTTACTTTCACCAGTGATGTCCTCGTAGACCTGATATTTAATGTTTTGTTTAAAAAAAAAACGCTGTACGCTTCTGATTTCAACACCCTGTGGCTCAAAAACTAAAAGGTTCAGGACATATGTTGATATGAACTTCTCTTCTTGAAATCATCCAAGGATCATTGCCCTTTAGGATCAGAATTCAATTATGAAACACCCTGTATATTTGGAACGTTAGTAGTTGAGGGTTGAATATGCTGGGGGCCAAGTGGCACATTTTAAAGGGCGTCCCATCTTCTTTTCAACAGTACACTAGTTTATGATTTTTCGATAAGCAGTTTCCGAAAAATGCCGTTCTGAACTCACAGAAGTAATTGGAACATGCCTGCACTGAAATGCATTCAAAATCGTTCTACTATTTGCACTAAAAGGGCCAATAAAATAATACCAATCTGAAAACCATGTATACAGGGTGTTTCAAAAAAACCTGATCTCCTTGATAGGGTAGGTAGAACACTGCGAAATAAAGTGAGTTTATTCAGTAAAAAAACGTCGTAACGGCATCCGTTTTCAAGATACAAGGTGTTGGAAAAATGATGTTTACACACATTTTTCGCGATAACGTCGAAACTACTGGCAACATTGTGATGAAATTTTGTATGGATGTTTTTCAAAACCTGACACATCGCATGAATTTGATTTTATATCTGACTCTCATAGAGGGCGCTAGTTGCACGGTTAGTACCTACCGATTAGTTTAAAACAAAACTTTTTTGAGGTTAGATTTTCCAACCCTCATTTGATGTGAACTCAAACATCATTCAATTTCACACCAAAGAGGTACTCTTGGTGAAACTCGATACTGTGTTCCGTTTGCGGAATATTTCGATTTGAAAATAATGGCGTGATAGCTGATGCTCGTATAAAATGAATTTTATTGAGATCAATTGTTTGTTTATTCAGATTCAAAAACAATAACATAATTCTTGTGCTGTGGTTATTGGTTGCAGAATCACAAGTAGAAAATTGGGAAATATTTGACTAGAAACATAAAATATTGAATCAGTTGAAGTGTTCAAAATGTCCTCCGTTTCCAGGAATACACGATTAGATTTTTTTATGGTAGCATTATTTTTCTGAACGGTTAAGGATCAGCTGTAAGGTCATCTAAGTGATGTTCAATTCTGACTCGCAACTCCAGACGTGAATTTACCTCTGTAGCACTTTTTGCTTGATACAACGAAACTGTGTAATCCATGCTCTTAGTAAAATTTGTTTCAATGTTATTCTTGTGAATCAGTTGAATCAATAAGTGTAGTATTAGAAATGTATTGTTTTTTTCGGTTTGCAATAAATAGGTGATGATTTTTTACAATACTCACTCTAATACATAGCTTTATACCAGCAACATTTATCACTTCATCATTTTCAAATCGGAATATTTCGACAACGGAACACAGTATCGAGTTTCACCAAGAGTACCTTTTTGGTGTGGAACTGAATGATGTTCAAGTTCACATCAAATTTAGATTGAAAAATCTAACCTCAAAAAAGTTATGTTCAAAACTACTAGGTACGAACCGTGTAACTAGCGCCATCTATGAGAGTCAGATAGAAAAACGAATTCATGCCATGTGTCAGATTCCAAAGAACATCCATACAAAATTTCATCACAATGTTGCTAGTAGTTTTGACATAATCGTAAAAAATGTGTAAAAAAAAACATTTTTTCAACACCTTGTATCTCGAAAACGGATACCGTTACGATATTTTTTTACTGAGGAAATCCAACTTACTTTGCATTGTTCTACCTACCCTAGCAAGGGGGTCAGGTTTTTTCGAAACACCCTGTATAAGTCGAGATATCAGTGCAGCCATGTTCTAATTACTTCCGTAAGTTAAGAACGGCAGTTTTTGTAACTGTTCATCAAAAAATGAAAAACTAGGGTATAGTTAAAACGAGACTTGATTCAAAATGTTGTGTATCTTGACCTCCCTTTCCATATTAGGTTTTAAGGGTAACATCTTCCCCTCCTAGGGGGTTGAACTAGGAGGGTTACAAATATGCGTTTTTAGTGTCTTCCGAGGTGTCTTCCTCGAAAATGGAATTGGCGTGTTTTTGTTATCGATTTTTCCTCGGATTTTTCATATCATTTATTACCGAAAGGAAGATATTATTTCTAAGTAAATTTCTCGACAGAAAATGATTAACTAGGGAAAGAGAATTGAACGCCGTTCAAAATGATGTGCCACGTGACCCTCCTTCTCATATGAGATTCTAAGGGTAACATCTACCCCTCCTAGGGGGTTGAACCAAGAGGGCTAAAACTAATCATTTCAAGTGTCCCCTTCGAAAATAAAATCGACCTGTTTTTTCGATTGCTCACTGCAAGGAAGATATTGAGGGTGGGGAGTGTTCAAAATATCATTCTGTATTATCTATCATATGTGAGCAGTCATCTGTCGAAAGACATCTTCATGTTTTCTTCTGAAGACCGAGATTTTATTCCAAAATATCTTCACCTTAACCACCCTGTATTTCTCAAACCAGCAATATTTCTATGAGGCATGTTGGGCTAAATCTCATTATTTTTGTGTTCACTATTTGTAGTTCAGAGATTTTCCATTCTCAATGAATCACCCTGTATATAATGATGACACAACAAAGTACAGGGCTTGTTTTATTGATGTGAACTTCCCATTATCGTTTTTGTCTCACACTCATTAAAAAAAAATATAGCTGATTTTACACAATTTTTCATACAAATTTCACTCATATCGACAATGATGGAATATATCTCCAAATATACAGGGTATAAAGAAAAATTATTTATTTTCAAATGGAATGAGCCGTATATTTGGATAGATTTGAATTCCTCAATTCATCCTGATTTCAAAATATGCAGGGCATTCCATTTAAAAACAATATACATTTTCTGAATTCCCTGTATATTCGAAGAGATATTGCAAGACTGTCACTATGATTGGAACCTTTATGAAAAATAACTGTATAAAATCTGCATCAATTTTTTTTGTTGGGTGGAAAATGAAAAAAATTAAGAGGGGTTCACATTAATAAAACTAACCCTGTATACGTACCTACCTCATTGATGTAAAACAGGATCAATTTTGTTAAAATTATAGCCGTAGAAAAAAAAGGCCTGTGACAGTTTTATGCATTTGTAGAGAATTGATATAGACCACTATATAGTGATTGAAATCATCAAGATTTTGATTGAATAATGTCTGAATTTGAAACAACAAAAAACATAGAATTTGATTCAAAACAGTGAAATCAACTCACCGACATCCTATCCTCACATTGGGTACAATTTTCAATGTTCGAAAAACCAAATTTCTGGAAACAATGAAAGAATCAGTTTTTACACAAACACACAAACAACGGCGTAGTAAACGTTTAACTGAGTACAAATTCCTGCCTAACAGGCAAACCGAATGATTCACAACTTTATGCCGGCTTTTTTCGAAACGATAAACAATCTTAACTTTTTTTATGCCACATTCCATCATTCGGACGTAACAGGGTGTCAAAACTAAACTCTTATGATTTTCAGGACGATACAAATACACATGGTGCATGACCACGTGCCAATGTAGAATATTTTATAAAATCAGTAAAACTTGAAAAATGATAATGGTTCTTCCGCAATGAAGCATGCCCTTCAATAGAAAGTTGGGGTTTCAACTTTCAATGGTTTCATATTGTCTATCCACTCGAATTGTACGACTTGATCCTACAACTACACTGAAAATCATGGAGGGTCATAACCACGTCATAACACAGGGTTTTTTTCGTGAAAGAAACTTTCGGTGTATAGTATGAAATAAATTCATTTTCAGCCGAATTCTATCTATTTCTGAGGAATTTTCTGACATAGGTCGATCTTCAATCTCAATTTGCCATATTCATACGGGTAAATTGAATATACAGGGTGATCCACGTAAGACTAATGACGTCCGCGACAATGTTCTCGAATGAACACCCCATTATGTTATTCAATTCATATATTATTCAATTTTTGGAATCTCCATGGAAAGCTGCATTCAAAAATATATCACGCATGGACTTTTTATACAGTGCGTCCGTTAAATTCAGTGCTTTCTTTTCAATGTAGTGGGTGACTATGATTTTCTTGTGACTTTTCCATATTTACTATTTGGTGAACAATCCCACCTACCACCTGATGAGTCCGGCCATTCGCCATTGTGCCATCGGCCATTGAATTATCAAGGACATGTCAAATATGCAAGAATTCACTTCCACCGTAGGTAGGTAAATGAGAAAACTTTATATTTTTCTGAAAATTCATGACACACAACTATTCAGTTCTACCTTCAAAGTGGAAACAAAGATCCCAGGCAACCAGATGACGTTCCAGTGACGTCTTTTTTACGTCACTTGAATGACCAAGGTGACGTCAGTAGTTGACGTCGCATTGACGTGATAATGACGTGAATAAGTCACAGACCAATGACGTCATATTACTCACGTCGTATTGACGTCATTCACTCATTAAACTGTGACGTCCGACTGACGTCATAATGACGTCTAAATACCGATTGAATTTGGCGATGATACGCAAAGAAGATTCCTTTAACATAGTGTGATAAACACCACTAGCCCCTGATGACATTATATAATATTGATTATGCATTGTTGAGTCTGCTTGGTGGGTCCCTCCTGTGTCATGTTCATTATTCAATCGCCTATTCAGCAGCGTCATCCTTCAGTACGCATCTCCATCAGAATGCAATCAGTCACTCGTAGTTGTATCAAAAATTATTATGAAGTTTGTGTCGGCGAGATGTAAGCAAACAAAGAATAGTTTGATAGCAATGGAAAGGATGTTGGCGAATTTGGCTTCACTTTGTTGAATAATGTATATTCATGCATTCTTTGTCACCCAACATAAATCTAAATACAAATTATTGAAGAATTTCCTAAATGACGAAGCTCACCAAATTGGTACGTCACAACAACGTGATTTTTAGACGTCATAGATACGTCACTGCAACGTCATAAGAGTAAAGGTTTCAATATAGGTATACCTAAACAATCATTTTTATATATACATAGCTTGTTGGTTTCCGAGATATACAGTGTGTCAAAGTTTTTGAGAAAACAGTTTTTCTACTAGTTTCCGGTTGTATTAATGATTAGATTGCATGTTGATTTGCTTTCATAAGTTATACTTCTGTTTCACATGATAATAAATAATTATCCATGGTTTAGAGAAGGTCTGGGAAAAATGGATGTCGACAGGACGTCCCTGCAACGTCATGAAACTGACGTCTTATTTTACCCATCTAAGTGACGTTCACTCGACGTCGAAACGATGACGTGATTATCACGTCATAGAAAGTACGTCATAGTGACGTCATGAATTGGTGTGTGACGTCTTTGACGAAAAGTCACCAATTAGGGACGTCACAGTGACGTGATCATTCGTGATCTGTATAATAATAATTTGTATAAAACGTTATTCGAGAGCAATTTGTCTCTCATGGTTCTTTCAAAATCTGTTGACATTTGACCTCCATTCGACATCTAAAATTGAATGGCTGTTAGCTGTTCAGAAAATATGAAAAACTCACCAAGAAATCATATTTCTTGTTGATTTTCCTCAAAATCTGTCATTGGAGTAGTTCATGAGTATATACAGTGTGGCCAATGACAAAATAAGAAGAGCTAAGTAGATGTAAATCAGTAAATGCGTATCCAAAGCAGGCGGAAATAGAAGCTAATATTTAGGACTTTCTTGTGAAATATCCCAATGAATAGTGGTTTCTTCACATTTCCATCATCAAATTCGTGTTTCTTGAGATTTATCCATATTTAGTGAGAAGAAAGAAGGATATCATTTGAAATAATGGCGTTTGTAATGTCATTCCAAAGCAAACTATTGACATTTGACATTTTGTATTTGGATTGATTATTGATTAAATGGCCGTCATCTGGTATGCTTGCTCACTAAATAGAAAAAACTCGCCATAAAAATCATATTTCCTGTTGAATTTTCTATCTTGAAATGTATGTCATTGAAGTACAGGGTGATTCACCATAAATGTCCCCCCCTCTAGCTCAGTTATTTTTGAACCGATTTCAAAATTTGAAATATCATCTCAATAGATTTTTGATAAAGTTTTTATTGCTACATCAGAAGATACAGGGTGCTCGGAACAAACGATCTACAGGGTACTATTTGATTTTTTTAAATGAAACACCCTATTTTCCATTGTATTTTTAGATTCTTCCTGAAGAGCTGATTTGATCGATGTATCACACTCGGGGTCATGCGGAAATGATTAAAGAGATATAGGGTGTTCAAAATCGAGATTTTTCAACTTTAGGATTTTTTTGTGACGAAACTATTCATTATCGGTCAAAACGGCTTCCATGTCCGTACCACAACTTTTGATTTACTATCTACTGACATTTAATAATTGGAACAGATACAGAGTGATCAGAATCCTGAATCTTGAACCACCCTGTAAATGTTCCAATTGAATGTCACTAGATATTGAATCAAGAGTTGAGATAGAGACATGAAAACCGTTTTGACCAATGATGAATAGTTTCGACAGAAAAAAAATCCTAAAATTTGAAAAATCTCGATTCTGAACACCCTATAACTCTGTAAACATTTTTGCTAGACCCCAAGTGTGATGTATTGATGAAATCAGCCCTTCAGGACGAATCTAAAAATACAATAAAATACAGGGTGTTCCATTTGAAAAAATCAAGTAGTACTCTGTAGATCGTTTGTTCCGAGTACCATGTATTTTCTGATGCAACGGAAAAAAAATTCTGGAAAATCATTTCAGATTATAACTAAAATTTTTAAATCGGTTCAAAAATAAGTGAGCTAGAGGGGGAGGACATTTATGGTGAATCACCCTGTACTTCATGAGTATATAAAATGTCCAATGACAAAATAAGGAGAGCAAGGAGAAGAAGAAGTCGAAATTTCGAACTATAAATATCTCGATAAATAATCGTTTGTTCACATTTTCATCATCAGAATCGTGTTTTTCAGACAAAAGTACCAAAATATATTTTCAAATAAGAACTAATAGCATGATTTATGCAGTTTCACCAAAAATTTTCAAGTGAATAATTTTTTTTTCAAATTTCCCATCATAGGATCACACACTGTGAAATTACTATTATTGGCCTCTTGAACTCGATGTTGTGTTCTAGAAATTCACATCCAAATACAAATTTAGAAATTTGGAAAAAGTAGGAATTTTGGTAAGGTAATAAAAGTCAAAACGTTCGAGATTGAAGTTGAGATTTCGATATAAACGGCGAATTTTCCACTATGAAGTCGAAATTTTGGTAAGAAAATTGAAAGGACCCCGCACTTTTAGTACGTAAAATGGTTCTCGGTGAGATTTTCTGAATTTTCAGTATGTTGTAGAATTCGATGAACTGATTGAACCTGCAGAATCGTAAAGTTCTTTGATGAACAGATTCTGAGATACAGGGCGTTGAAGTTACAAATCGGTATTTTTCATTTAATTATTTTCTCGAAATTCAAAGATGCCAAGTACAATTTTCTTCGCCCATATCATTAACGAACCTCCATATTACTCAACATAATTCAGATGGTTCAGATGATGTAATTGTTTACAGAGTGAAACATATAAACATTTCAGTGATGTCTGAGAATTCGATGTAATAATGAAATATCGAAAAAATAATTCAGGCATGCAATATACTATTCTCATTCCATCATGAATCACAATTCATACATTTCATACAGGGTGATTTGAAAAATTGGTGAAACCTGAGCCCGATTTATTCATACACATCCTGTATATTCGAGTGAATTGTTAACCTCCCAAGATAGCTGATACCGTATGAACATGATTTCGTTGAGATATATAGGGTGATCATGAAGATTTTCGATGATGAAAATGACAAAAAATCGTGTTTTTTTGAAATCACCCTGTTATTCATGATTAACTCGGTGAAATTCCCTAATTATTTTAAATATATTCATCATTCGCTCCTTAACGCTGTCTTGAAAATTCAGTTTCCTATCCTGACGGGTGTCATAGTTATTAATTCAGGAACTTACCATTTGCATGAAGAGTTGAAGAGACTTGTTCACTTACATTCGCATAGTGGCCGATATTTTTCACAAATAGTGAAACGAGAGAATGTGGAGACGAAATTAGGTTTAGAATTCATATACATTGTGAACATTAGAAATTCAATAACAATAGCAGATATATGAATTTAATAATATTAATATAATGTACAGATAGTTAGGCGAATTTCGTTGGTATACAAGCTCTGCCAAAATGAAAAACGAACAATACCTAGGAGATGGGAGAATGATTCGGTCTTTCACGCTTCCATTTCTAATAGGGAGAGTTGAATCCTGGAATCGACAGATTTTTTCACATTCGTTTTCCACTCAGAATCAGGCGTTTCCATCATTTTCATATTACCAACGAAATTCGCCTAACTATCTGTACATTATATTAATATTATTAAATCCATATATCTGCTATTGTTATTGAATTTTTAATGTTCACCCTGTATATGAATCCTCCACTTATTTTCGTCTCCACATTCTCACGTTTCACTATTTGTGAAAAATATCGGCCACTATGCGAATGTAAGTGAACAAGTCTCTTCAACTCTTTATGCAAATGGTAAGTTCCTGAATTAATAACTATGACACCCGTCATGATAGGGAACTGAATTTTCAAGACAGCGTTGAGGAGCGAATGATGGATATATTAAAAAATAATTAGGGAATTTCACCGAGTTAATCATGAATAACAGGGTGATTTAAAAAAACACGATTCTTTGTCATTTTCATCATCGAAAATCTTCATGATCACCCTATATATCTCAACGAAATCATGTTCATACGGTATCAGCTATCTTGGGAGGTTAACAATTCACTCGAATATACAGGATGTGTATGAATAAATCGATCTTAGGTGTCACCAATTTTTCAAATCACCCTGTATGAAATGTATGAATTGTGATTCGTGATGGAATGAGAATAGTATATTGCATGCCTAAATTATTTTTTCGATATTTCATTATTACATCGAATTTTCAGACATCACTGAAATGTTTATATGTTTCACTCTGTAAACAATTACATCATCTGAACCATCTGGATCATGTTGAGTAATATGGAGGTTCGTTAATGATATGAGCGAAGAAAATTGTACTTGGCATCTTTGAATTTCGAGAAAATAATTAAATGAAAAATACCGATTTGTAACTTCAACACCCTGTATCTCAGAATCTGTTCATCAAAGAACTTTACGATTCTGCAGGTTCAATCAGTTCATCGAATTCTAAAACATACTGAAAATTCAGAAAATTTCACCGAGAACCATTTTACGTACTAAAAGTGCGGGGTCCTTTCCAGCTAAAAATCAGAATTGCACTAAGATCCGGAACTCTTGTAGATTGGCAAGCAAAAAATATGGAAACCAAGATGAAAACCATAAGAATTGCTGTCGAATTTGATCTAAAAGCATTGATATCAACTCACCGGCATCCTTTCCTCACTTTGGGTACACTTTTCAATGTTCAAAAATTCAAATTCAATTAATCTAACAGTCAGTTTTCACCAAACACACACACACACTTGCGTAGAAAACGATATACTGATAATAGAAACGACTGTTCTCAGAACAGTGTTCTGTTATTGAATGATTCACAATTTTTTTCTCGTTCTCGATACGATAAACAATCCCCACTTTTTTCATGAAACATTCCATTAATCGGACGTGATGCCGAAGTTTGAAGATTTTCAGGACAATACAAATAAACATGGGTATAGTACCAATATAAAATATTTCTAGAATCAGTAAAACTTGAAAAAAGGATAATGGTTCTTTCCATGAACATAAAATATTCCCTTCAGAAGGGTATTGAGGAATTATTTTGTCAACTTGTTTCTTGGATATTGAAAACGTCATCCATATTTTTATACAACGTGATGTTATGGGGGGTATTGTTTTTCAATTATTGAGTATTCACTATTCCAAATTTTTTGGGATTTTCTCTCCTCGTTTCTATAAAATAAAAATATGAATATTATTTCAATATACATTGTGGTAAGGACAAATCAGATGATTAGCCCCAAAATGTAACTGCGTTTAAAGAATTTTCCTATCAGAGAGCCTAAAAGAAAAACTCACTAGCTTGTCAGTGACAATAATTTGTATTGAAAAAAGTTTGGAGAAGAGAAATAAAGGTATACCGGGTGTCAACGAATCTATTAGACAAGTCATAACTTCTAGACCATGAGGTGTATCAAAATGAGATTTGGTATAGGTAAATGGTATGTGAAGAGGAAAGTTTTCACATATTTTCACTTCCCGGTCATTTCCGGTTCCACCGGAAATGGCTCCGGATCTAAATTTTTAAATGGAACACCCCGGATATTGTAACATTTTTGGATTTCTGAGACAATTCTAGATCAGAATGTGACATTCTCGAAAGTTTTTATGCCTACTTAATTAACATGCAATGAGAGAGGGCAATTTTCAAGAAAGGTTTGGCGTCAATGTCTGGGCTGGTATCGATTGGAAACAGAATAATTGGACCAATATCATTTCAAGGTCAGTTAACAGGGGTTCAAAATGAAAACGAGGATCATCTCAATAATATACCTTTAGCGGTTTTAAGGCGAATTCACTTCCAACAAGATGGAGCACCTCCTCATGATACCAGATACGTTTTTTTGATTACTCAATAGAGCATTTCAAAAATCAAGTTATTGCAACCAATTGACCAGTACGGTGGCCTGCCCGCTCACCGGATCTGACTGTGATAGATTTCTTCATTTGGGGATATGTTAAAGAAAGGGTCTACTATATGCAACAGCCCCAGCCACTCTCGAAATCTTAGGAGATTGGATTCTCCAGGCATTTAGAAGTGTAACGCCACAAATGTTACGAAACGTGTTGAGAGAAACAATTGAACGAGCTGAAATGTTTCTTGAACAAGGAGGAATGCACTTTGAAAATTTACTATAGTGAAAATTTTTAGAAATTAGGAAATTGAAACAAATTAAAGTGCATCGCTGAAGTTATTGTTAATTTTGTTAAATTCGTTGATCCAATCGCGAATAAATTAGTATCGTTAGATTTGTCAGAATATCCTTTCTTAGGAAATTGCTCGTCAAAAAATGGTCGCCATTTGACAAATAATAGACACAAAAATGTAATTTTGCCAGCTTGTTTTATTCATATCTATCATACTTGTCAATGAAACTTCGCGATTGTAATTTCCTGATATCACCTGAGGTCGTTAGATTAGTTTACTTCCGATCATGGCCACCTAGATGTAATTTCAAAAGTGACTCCGAAAAAATCAAGTAGGCATAAGAACTTTCGAAAATGTCACATTCTGATCTAGAATTGTCTCAGAAATCCAAAAATGTTACAATATACAGGTTGTTCCATTTGAAAATCTAGAACCGGAGCCATTGCCGGTGAAACCGGAAGTGACCGAAATGTGAAAAATATTTGAAAAGTCTCCTCTTCACATACCATTTACCTATACCAAATCTCATTTTGATACACCTTATGGTCTAGAAGTTATGACCTGTCTAATAGATTCGTTGACACCCGGTATAGGAAAAATATCAAATTTTCACTCATCTTTGGACGTTTCGGGATCGAATCTGCTCCCGTTTTCAACTTAATGAATGATTATTTTAATAGCAAAGTTGTATCTGTCTTGAAGCTTGAAGCAGTTTTCATTGAGAATTGGTGACGTTGGCACTGAGTTACAGGATGATTTCATTTATTAATCTTGAATTTACTATTCTCATGTTCAGATTTTTGTAGTGAATACCATGTTCTGTCAAGAAGCAATGCTATTGTCTCCGTTCAGAAGAATGCAAGCAGATTCCTTGATTTTTCTCTTCTGGTTGTTATCTTCTGTTCCAATGATTTTAATATTACTCCATCCTGCCATATGTTGTCCGTCTTCAGTAAGTATATGTTCAGCTAGTTTCGATTTATCGATGTGTTTTTTCTTCATATTTTACTTATGTTCCTTCGTCCTTACTGAAAGAGGTGTCTTGGTTTCACCTATACAGGGTGTATACATTACTGTATAAATTCAGATATCTTAAAAATATAATTGATATGTGTTACCTCAAAATAATTTACTATGCTCTCGTTGAATCCCGCATAAGATATGCCATCCTCAATTGGGGAGGAGCTGCCACGTGTTACCTGAAAAAACTTGATATCTTGCATAAAAGATTTTTAAAAATAATATTGAATAAAGAACTTACTTATCCAACAAATCTCCTCTTCTATGAGGCTGGCATTCTTGATGTCAGGCAGCTATTTATGCACCAAATAATATTGTACATATTTAAAAATCGAAATATACTTGAATTTGTGAATCATGGGTACGAAACACGATATAGAGAAAGCAAGAATGTTCAGTCTCTGTTTTTTATCAAAAATGTTTGCCTCAGAAGTTATAAACATTTGATGTTTAAAATTTTCAATAGTCTCCCTGACCAATATAAAATGTACATTTTAACAATAAACTCAACTCCATTGATAAAAAAAAGATTCAAATATTATATCGTGAATTTAGGAAGAGAAAAAGTTCATTCACTTGTTGTAATCTAATTGTCTGTTTTATACTTTATATTGCGCTCACCCTGTTCCATGTGTTTTTTACTTTTAATCATACAAGATTATCTGTTTTGATTTATTCAAGAAACATTGTATATGTTATCACCAAAATTACTCAATTAAGAAGACAATAATAATAATGAAAAAAACATATGACATAACTTGTTCACGCACAGCCTCCTTTTGGCTTCAGTGGACAATATACTCTGTGGTCTAACTGTTTATTCGGACTTTTCCACATAAAACCCTATAAATTTTGTATTTTTTTCGAGTGAATATTTATCATGAGACAATTCTGTTAAATGTACTAGTTATAAGATCCTGAATAAACGATATTATTATTATTATCTGAATAACACCGAAAAAATTCGAAGGGCGATTCCTTGTGATATTTTAGGAAATAAAGTTCATATAAACATATGTCCTAACTTGCTTTGTTTTCGAGATACAGGGTATTCATATTTCCATGAAAAATATTTTTCTATTCATTTCTCAATTAACTTTCATACCAAATTCAATGAAACCCTGTGGTTTTGTTGATAATAATATGGAGCATCTTGTTGTTCAATTAGATTCGAAATGAAATTTCCAGTGGCGTCACAGTGGGTAAATTTATCGATATTCATTGAGAATATCATTGTACACCACCGGTTTTTCTAAGTTTCATATTTTTATTAGATTTAACTATTGAAATGACAACTTTTTTATCCCCTGTGTGATTTTTGTATGTAGCTTAGTTTTTGAGGAAACGATAAAAATCGATTTGAGTTCAAATTACAATGTAGGTGTTTTCAAGACTTCCATTGAGAGTACTCAATAACCCCAATTAGAATCATTTTGAAATTTTGGGGCTTCCGCAGTCTCCATCCATACTGAATTTCGGCACCATGAAAGCTCATACAGGGAGTTATAAATAAAAACAATTGATACTTCCAACTTCAACATCCTGTATCTCAAGAACGAAGCAAATTAGGACACATGTTTATATGAACTTTATTTGTTAGAATGTCACAAAGAAACACCCCTTGAATTTTTTCGGTGTTATTCAGATACACCCTGTATACAACTTTCCATAAACTCATTTGATTGCCAACGTCGCCAAAGCTTCAAGACAGATACGACTTTGCTATTGAAATAATCATTTCTTATGTTGAAAACGAAAGCAGACTCGGTCCCGAAACGTCCAAAGATAAGTGAAAATTCGATTTTTTTTCTATTTATACCTTTATTTCTCTTCTCCAAATTCTTTTCCTTTTTCAGGCTCTCTGATAGGATAATTCTTTGAACGCTGTGACATTTTGGGGCAAATTATCTGATTTGTCCTTACTACACGTATATTGAAATGAAATTCATAGTTTTATTTTATAGAAACGAGGAGAGAAAATCCCAAAAAATTTGGAATAATGAATGTACCACCTCCTCGATCAACCTAAAGACAGTATTAAGTATTCAATTGAAATGAAGAATGAACCTAATAATTTTCGTTCGACTTATTCCTACAACTACACTTCAAAATTGAGGAGGGTCGAAATACTCTCCAACGAGAAAAAAAATTGTTTCGATCCAACGGAAGTCATCAGGTAACACTATTGTACAGTCGTCTTCACACACACAATTCGTGATACCATGTCACGTTCACCCGTAAATGTCCTATAGTGTGAATTGATATAATAATATGATTATTAACACAAATGTATTATAAGAAATAAGCCACACAAGATGAGGGAATATTTTGGGAGAATTGATTATTTATTTCTAATTAGGAATAAAACCAATACAAAAATTGAGGATTTATGAATTATCGAGGGGTGAACCGCTAACCCAAATGACACTACCTTCTTCAAATCGTATATTTCCTCATTCTTCCTTGATACTTCTCGTACTTCCTATAGGTACTTCCTATACTTCCCCATACTTCCTAACATAAGATATCCATCAATATGAGGTTAATGACAATGTGTTCCAATAATATGTAACTATCGTTTTCGATAAAATAATCAGTCATATCAAACCGCATGAAACATGGAGAAATTAAATTTATCAGAATGAATAAAAAAGTAATATTGTTTTAATGTGATGTGACCACCGTTGTTTTGTATACGTTTTCTGTAGTCTTTATCCAATTCATTTATCGAATTGCAAATGAAGTTGAAGTGATGATAGTTCAATATGTTAATGCATTCCGAAATTCTTCCTCTCAAATCAGCCAATTTTCTAATTCTTTCCTTATACACTTCATTCTTCAAATAGCCCCATAGGAAGTTATCTAAAGATGTTGAATCTGGACTGTTCGGTGGCCATTCCACTGTTCCAAAATTTTCCGATCCACGTTTGATAACGATCATTCAAGTGATGCCATACGGGCATAACTCGATGAGGTGGCACGCCATCCTGATGCCAGATCAATTCATTATACTGCCTGAGTGGGAGGTTTTCCAACAGATCTTCAATTTCATTGTTTGAAAACTGCAAAAACCTTTTTCCTGCTAAAGAACCCTCAAAGAAAATTGGTCCAATCACTTGGCTTTTCAAAATACCACACCAGACATTGAGGGATTTGCGACCCTGGTGCTGAATCTCTTCGTATCCATGTGGATTTGGTGAAATCAAATTAAAGCTAAATCTGAATTGTTCAACCTCAAATATCTCAAAAACGGCTGAACCAAATATCATTGACCATATATTTTTGGAATCTTGAAGGAAAGATCTTGAATTTTTTCGAAAAATCTATAGGGTCCATTGAAAATAACGAAGTTAGTACCCATTTCTTTTTTTTTCAAATTATAGTTGCATCAACCACGTAGGATTATTATTGTGTAATTCACATTTTATTTTTTGCAAAATTTTGCTGATAATACCAATATCTGTAAGAAATGAACTAATATTTTTAATGTCACAGCTGTTCCCCAGCATTTGCTCCAAAGACTGACATAGACCACGTTCCTGTATTTTTTCTGCGACATTCCACTAGCACATGTTTTACCTACACTTCAACTTGGCACACTTCACATGCTTTGTTTTCCTCTCCTGTCAGGAAATGTTCATGGGTATACTTGGTATGTCCTATTCGTAAACGTGACAGGATCACCTGTTCTCTCCGTTGTTTCGGGTTGTTCTTCCAAAAGGAAAGAAAAGGGAGTATATAGAACTTGGTGAGTAGTAAGGTCTAGAAAGTATCAGTATCTGTATCCGATAGAATGGACAATGGAGGGTTCTGAATCATCAGTAGCTGTCGTTTCATCAATCGTTTTTTTCAGTTTGGTGCATCTCGTCTTTATTCTTCTTTGAGTGCGTATGTGTCAACTGTATATTGTTCAGATACACTCAGAGGATCGCTGGATCCTTGTACATTTTCCAAAAAGTCGCTCAATTCTTGGTATGTGAGTACCATAGATTCCCTGTTGTCCTCAATAAATTCTTTAGTCGGAAGCATTTGTTTCTCTATAGATAATAGGTCTTCTCTCGACTCGCTTGCTCGAGGTTTTTTCTTTGTGTTGATGTTTTCGGGTTTGCGGAAATCATCAAACTTTGATTGGCAGTCATACATACATAACTACAATACACGCAATACTGTAAGACTAAGACAAAAATATATGAGAACTAAAAAAAATCAGGACACACCCATTTATAAAGGAATTCAACAGTATAATAATCTCCCAGTGGAAATCACAAACATTGCTTCCAGAATGGTATTCAAAAAAGAGTTAAAAAAATATGTAGCTGAACAAACCGATAGTTGAGACCAAACAAATATACAGTATTATTATTATTATTATTATTATTACTATTATCATTATTATTATTATTGTTTAAAATATGTATCAATCTTAGATTTTATCTTTGTTTTGTATTATATTGTTAATACTATCACTTAAATTGTGCTGTAGGTTATATCACCAGAAGTTATTCTGATTATTGGCCAATTTTTGTATTCAATAAAAAAAAAAAAATTCATTGTTTGGTGGAGGAGTTTGTATTTCTGCTATACTTCTTTTGTTTGACTGTTGTGGTATTTCAGTTTCGATAGTGGCACCCATTTCTTATATCAGCTATATCCACACTGAGAGAAAACTTGAGTTATCATAATTGGAAATCTGATAACCGTTATTACGATATCTGCAATAAATAGGGGACAGATGTGTTCATTTCCTACCATAGATGAAGTGAATTTTCAGGTGACTTGTAGTTATGGCAGCTTATTCAATATGCAAACTTGTATAAAAACACAGCATGTTTTTATTACTGGCACAACCATCTTGAGGTAACGCAGTAATACGTCTCATTTTATTATAGTTATCTGATATCTGCATGAAACCTGACATTTTGACATGCTATTGTAATATAGCTCATTTTCAACAGCTATCCCAATATTTTTCTACTCTAGTATATTCATCAAACAGTGGTAATAGGGTTATCTAATTAACATTATTCGATGGTATGCATTATGAAAGCGTGCTTTGAATTACTGCAATGAAAATAAATATCCTATCCACACTCACTTTTCATGATCCAAAGTTATTGTTTTCAAAAAAACAAAAAAATACGTTTAGTCTTTACTCATTGATTTTTTCGGAGAAATATCAACTATATGCACACTGACGAATTTATCAAGAAATGAGAAGTTGAATACTTATATTTACCCTTCCTTCGGAGTTATGATGAGAATTGTCATTAAAACTTCCCTCACAGAAACCCAGATATTTTGATTCAGAATCTCATCGATCATTTTGTTTTTGAAACCAATTTTAGGCCGTGAAAAGTGGGTATAGAGAATACTTTTTTCATTGCAATAATGCAATGCACGGTGAATTCCACAAGTCGGTTCACAGCCAGCACTAAAACAAAACTTTGCTACATCACAGACATTCACCTAACAATAATTGAACACGGGCACCCATGACCGAGAACAGCAGTGAAATGAACGCGATCTGTATCTTTGTCAGCCCCAATACTAATGAAACACTAGAGCGAAATGAGCCGAATTACGATTGTCGAATGATTGCCTAATAACCGTCATACATGTGAATTGCTAGAGTTATTCGTCAACGTACAATGCTAGAAACCCAAACAGCTATGATTATTGGGACAAACATTATCTGAATTCACCAATGAGCATAATTCACAAAACGAGCTATGTCAATAAAAAATCTAAATAGACTGAAATTTATAAAATTCTCATAATGTCATAACACACCTGCGTTATGATGGTAGCAAATGTCCATTCAAGGGTATTACAAATGATTTAAGAAATCGATTCTTATAATTACAGAATGGAGAGAATACTGTTGTAATAATAAAATGATCAGGAATAGGAGATTTCCTTATAATGGTTATTACAATCAGAGCTGGTAGATATTTTTAATATCCAGTTTCTCTCAGTGCATTTGTTTCATTTGGTATAAATTTTTGGAGGTTCAGAACAAACCCTACAACTTTTACATTCGAAGTTTTTCTCTATCTTCAATGATAAACCTTGTAGCAGCTGTTTGAATATACGGAATGACGCTGTACACTGAAACTTCCCACGTGATTAGGCCCTTGGTAAAAAACAATTGAACGAAAATGTCCTCTTCGCATAACTCCGCATCTCTCCGTCTGGAATAAAGTTGGGGATGATGCGCCGCGTGGGCCGCAAACTTCCAGTGTGCAACTCGCGTTTCTCCCATCGCACACACAACTCCAACTAACTCCAACTCCGTTTGAAGAGGCGGAAGACGCGACGTAAATCATCTTAATATGTTATTTCGTGCTCGGTTGAAGTTTGTCTCTGCGCCTTGATGGTGGATGTACCTTTTGATAACTTGCCAAAGACGATGAACTGGTTCTAGAGTGTTGGCAGATTTTGAGTGTTTCGAAGCCTCGCATCATTTAGGGAAATGTAAGTTTTTTATTATTCTCTCCATTAAAATGCTGTTGTATGCAAAAAGCTGAATTTTGCGATGAAAATACAGTATAAGGACCAGGAAAAAATTTCCACTTGCAAGACCACTAGAGGTCAAATTATTTTCGGAAATTCTTTCGAGCTCATGGACATTTTGAAAATCATTTCCAGTCGAAGACGAGGCATAACTTTCGAAATATTAATCAGCGAGAAAATATTCCCTGGAAGTAACTTGATCTCGTGTGTTATTCGGTAAGAACATTCCACACCAGATTGTGTTTGGAAATTAAATAATTTTATAATTTATCCGTTCATTCGATTTGCATACAGGTTCATAAATAAATTCAGTTTGGGTCGCAGCTTCGGCACCAATAATAGATTCTTGATTTCTACCTATTATATTTGCATGAAAATACTAGTTTATATTGCTCCAACTCCGTTTGAAGAGGCGGAAGACGCGACGTAAATCATCTTAACATGTTATTTCGTGCTCGATTGAAGTTTGTCTCTGCGGCTTGATGGTGGATGTACCTTTTGATAGCTTGCCAAAGACGATGAATTGGTTTCAGAGTGTTGGCAGATTTTGAGTGTTTCGAAGCTTCGCATCATTCAGGGAAATGTAAGTTTTTTATTATTCTCTCCATTAAAATGCTGGTGTATGCAAAAAGCTTCATTTTGCAACGAAAATAGAGTATAGGGATCTGAAAAAAATTTTCACTTGTAATACCACTAGGGGTCAAATTATTTCCGGGAATCCTTTCGAGCTCATGACAATTTTGAAAATTATTTTGAGTCCCTGCGCCTTGATGGTGGATGTACCTTTTGATAACTTGCCAAAGACGATGAACTGGTTTTAGAGTGTTGGCAGATTTTGAGTGTATTGAAGCTTTGCATCATTCAGGGGTATGTAAGTTTTTTATCATCCTCTTCATTAGGATGCTGTTGTATGCAAAAAGCTAAATTTTGCGACGTAAATACAGTATAAGGATCAGAAAAAAATCACTTGTAATACCACTAGAGGTCAAATTATTTCCGGAAATTCTTTCGAGCTCATGGACTTTTTGCAAATTATTTCCAGTCGTATTCGGTAAGAACATTCCACACCAGATTGTGTTTAGAAACGAATAATTCCATAATTCACCTGTTCATTTGATTTGCATACAGGTTCATGAATAAATTTAGTTTGGGTCGCAGCTTCGGCACCAACAATAGATTCCTGATTTCTACCTATTATATTTGCATGAAAATACTAGTTTGAAATGTAACATATTACATTCAACCGTTCTATATTAACTTCGGGATACTACAAGTGATAGGAAATTATAATTTTGTCAATTAATTTTTCATAGGTATAGGTACGTACATACTAGTAGTAGTGGAGAAAGGAGAGGCGGTCGCCTAGCAAGTAGGCCCCAGTGAGCCTTTTTTGCCGACCCCTGCTGCACACGTCATGTGCACATAATATCTACTATTCCTACTCCTTATTCTCCTTTTCGAACCTCCGTGAATTTCTGATGATGGCCAGTATGTCCGTCCATTTCTTTTGGTTTCATCTCCAGTGCTAAAATTTTCTGAATAGCTTCAGTGCTACTTTTTATGAATGAATTCACTATTCATTCAACCATTCATAGTATCCATGCAGAAGTGCATATTTCGTGTGAGGGCGCTCGTATCAGTGAAGAAAAATGATCCAAAATTGCGTCTGCAGAGGTCCAGCAAAAATAACTTTTGATGGTGATATTTTGAATGGATTCTTGCGAATTTTTTTGACAACAAAGCCAAATGAATAAATGAGGCATCTCTCGAAGTACTTTAAAAAAAAACTAGTAAGAAGAAAATAGTGAATCTGGTCAATTTTCTGGAATTTTTTTCGACTATTTTTTTTTTTCAAAATCTTGAAAAAGTACTCCGAGAGATGCCTAGATCCAACCTTCTAGAAACGATCCGTGAAGAAAAATCTCAAATTTATTCAGCAAGCTTCGAGTATTTTGATTTCTGCCGTTCCTTGTTTCCCCAATGATCGCTCATATGGTTAAACCCCTCTTAATAATTTGATCTTCCTGTTGAAGCGTATCTGTACCAGAGATTTTAAATTTTAGCCTTCCATAACGCCTTACACTGGCCCAGGTAGTTGAATGACATTCTATATAATAGATGCAGTTGGGGCATGAATGGATTCTTAGCCTATTGATTGTTGATTTCTACCCATTTGAAGTGGCACAAAATCACTATTTGAGACGTCATAAAAAGATTTCGATTTCATACGCTGCTGGGTACTCACGAGAAAAAACTGTCCATTGAAATACATACGTTGCTATGGTAATTTGCATTAAAACAGGGCCTACTCTATCTCACCCAGAGTAGGCTCTGATTAAAAACCAATTTAACTGTATAGAAATCACAGGTGTGGAATTTTCGAAATAATTCAGAGTTTGTCACTTACATCGAACAAAGTGTATTCTTGAAAATTCTATTTCATATTTTTGACATCATTACAGGCCTTCTATAGCAACTCCCTATTGAATTCATTTTGATGATTGATTGATTTCTATTTGCCACATTTCGTATACGTATCAACTTATTTTTCTCAATATTCTGAATATGTCCATGAAGATATTATACAAAGTATTTAGTTCGAATTTGTTTCGACCCAGTTTCAGCTATCATGCATCAATAATTCCTAGAAATTAGAATAGGTTATTTTGGTTAGATCGCTCGTCGACTTCGAGGCCGAGGACCATTTCCTGTATTTTTGACCAAAAATTTCCTTATGGAGATTTATATAGGAAAAGTGCTCGAAATGAGACTGTTCTCTCAGAGCTACTTCTGTATGGTTAGGTCAGTATTATGCTGTCCATTTTCAGTAAGGATTATGTTGAGTTGTTCAGTTAGCTTTTCTTGATATCATGTACTTGTACTCTTTTGTCCTTACTGAGAAAGGTCTCTTCGATTCACCTAATACTTTCCCCAAACACATGGTATACTTTGAATACATGTTTCTGATGATTGTTGTTTATTTTTCGGCTTTGTTTAGGTTAGAAAGGATCTCATTGCTAATTTTCCTCATTTTCAGTTCTGAACACAGGTTTCACTTGAAACTTATCATCAGTTTTATTTTGTTGTATATGCCGGAAATGTATGGTATTATATTCGTCGTTATTGGTTGTTTTGGTTGTGGTTGAGTTCTTTGGATAAGAGTTGAGTTGAAGAATATTTTTAATGTCGTGCATTTCGTTATTGAAAATTTATTGGTTAGATGATATTGATTTGGCTCGATCATGAAGGGACTTGATTAGTCGTTTTTTGATCGTATGCAGGCAGATTTCTTGATTTTTTTCTTCTGGTTGTCATCTTCTTCTCCAACGATTTTAATATCATTTCATTCTACCATATATTGTTCATCTTCATTGAGGATGTGTTCACAGCTAGTTCCGATTTGTCGATGTGTCTTTTCTTCATATCGTACTGAAAATACAATGAGATCAATTCCAACTCAAACAAATTCGAGAAGGCACATCGACAACTCGAAACTATAGCTGAACATATATGCTGACTGAAGATTAACAACATATGGCAGAGTGGAATAATATTGAAATCATTGGAAAAAAAGATAACAACCAGAAGAGAAAATTCGGAGAATCTGCTTGCATTCTTCTGAACGGAGACAATAGCATTGCTTCCTGTTCAGTTGATTCAGATAGAACATGGTATTCGCTACTGAAATCTGAAAATAAAAATGAAAAATTCAAGATCAATTAATGAAAACATCCTGTAACTCATTTGATTGCCAACATCACCAATTGTCAAGACGAATACGAATTCACTATACAAAAATTAATTTTTCATGTCGAAAACGGAAGCATATTCTTTCCCGAAACGCCCAAAGATAAGTGAAAATTTGATTTTTCTTCTTTATACCTACATTTGTCTTCTCCAAACCTTCTTCAATACAAATTGTCACTGACAAGCTAGTGAATTTTTCTTATATAGGCTCTCTGATAGAAAAATTCGTTAAACGCAGTGACATTTTGGGGAAAATCATCTGATTTGTCCTTACTACACGTATATTGGAATGATATTGATATTTTCAGTTCATAGAGACGAGGAGAGAAAATCCCAAATAATCTGGAACAATGAATTAACAGTATTCAACCTGTATATTTAGTAAGAATCAGTAAAAACCATTTCTTCTTTCAAATTTCAACGGCGTTTATCATCAAAGATATTGCTCGGACAAAAAAATGTTGTGGGAATCTTCTGTGTGAGATTATCTGATCTTTTATTCAGTTTACGAGTATATCTATCGTAAGTTCATATTTACTGAGAAAAATCAGAGCTTCAGCATTCCCAAACGTTATGCGTACACGCTATCGTAGGGGACATTTGAGGGACTATTCAGGACACCAATATACAGGGTGTTTAAAAAACCTAACCCCCTTGCTAGGGTAGGTAGAACATTGCAAAATAACATGAGTTTGCTCAGTTAACAAATGTCGTAACGCCATCCGTTTTCAAGATACAAGGTGTTGAAACATTTTTTTTTACACATTTTTCACGATTATGTTGAAACTACTGGCAACATTGTGATGAAATTTTGTGTGGATGTTTCTTGGAATCTGACACATCGCATGCGTTTGTTTTTATATCTGACTCTCATAGAGGGCGCTAGTTACACGGTTCGTACCGAATAGTTTTGAACATAACTTTTTTGAGGTTAGATTTTTCAATCCAAATTAGATGTGAACTGGAACATCATTCAATTTCACACCAAGAAGGTACTCTTGGTAAAACTCGATACAGTGTTCCGTTTTCGGAATATTTCGATTTGAAAATGATGAAGTGGTAACTGTTGCTGATATAAAGCTATGTATTAGAGTGAGTATTATGAAAAAATATCACCTATTTATTGAAAACCGAAAACAACAATACATTTCTGATGCGAAACTCATTGATTTGACAATGAATCACAAGAATAACATCGAAACAGATTTGACTAGGAACATGGATTACACAGTTCTGTTGTATCTTGAGCAGAAAGTCTATGCTACATAGGAAAAGTCACTGTTTAGAAGAATAATACATTCTTAAGAAAAGAATATGGAATCGTGTATTCCTCGAAACGTTGGACATTTTGAACACTTACTCTGATTCAATATTTCATGTTTCTAGTCAAATATCTCTTAAATTTCTACTTATGATTCTTTGTTCCATCGATAACTTCATCACAAGAATAATTTTATTGTTTTTGAACCTGAATAAATAGGTAATAATTGAACTCGATAAAATTCATTTTATACCAGCATCATTACTACTCCATTATTTTTAAATCGAAATATTCCGAAAACGAAACATAGTATCAAGTTTCACCAGAAGTGCCTTTTTGTGTGAAATTGAATGATGTTCAAGTTTATATCATATTTGGATTGAAAAATCTGACCTCAAAAAAGTTATATTCAAAACTACTCGGTACGAACCGTGTAACTATCGCCCTCTATGAGAGTGACATATGAAAACAAATTCATGCGATGTGTCAGATCTCAAGAAACATCCATACAACATTTCATTACAATGTTGCCAGTAGTTTCGGAATAATCGTGAAAAATGTGTAAAAAATAATTTTTTCAACACCATGTATCATGAAAACGGATGCCGTTACGACATTTTTTCACTGAGCAAACCCAACTTATTTTGCAATGTTTTACCTACCCTAGCAAGGGGGTTAGGTTTTTTTGAAACACCCTGTATTTAAGAACACACTCAAACCTCTCGTATGAATTATTATTCCGTCTCAAGATACTAATTTCACTATATCATACATTTTTCATGTTTTCCAAACCTCAACGAGCTTTTTTCGATTTGAATTTTTCATCAGAAAACGATAATTAAATTCTCCATGTTAACCAGACCTGGTACGATTTTTTTCAATGAGATGATTGCGATGTTTTTTCTGGAAGATATGCTGAACGAACAATATGGAGACTTCAAATAGAAAATGCAAAACCCACACAGAAAATGTTTTTTGCCTTCTATATTCATCAATTCTATGAATAATGGAATAACAGAGTCACGTTCTTCCCACATGAAGAAAAACAAAAAAGATGGGTAGACATTTTTTGACATTTCTGGGACAGGAGACCAGGAAGAACATTCATAATAAATGGCGTTCAAAACCATAACCGTTTGCCGACTAACTCGTATATCGTGATCAGTACTCTTTCATGTAAAAGGGTCGCGACGTTACATAAATATGAAAGGAAAAACGATAAAAAGGGGAAAAATATTCCTCGTCCATTCACTCTTCCGTATCCGTTGATAAGCGTGGGAAATAATTTTCCGCTTCAACTTTTCTGAAACGTTTGATAATGTCATCGCTTGATTTCATCAGCACTACGTCAGTAGCAGTTTACGTTGGAATGATAAAGATTAATGGCACTTTGGACGTTTCGTAAAGTTGGGAGCATGCTGGATGACTGAGTTTTCTTTGAGTTTCCTTTCAATTTTCTGCTTTTTCATCAGATTGCCAAGAAGTAAATAACCCTGCAGTGGACGCATCGGGTCTATCAGGCCCAAGCAATCATAATTGCTTGTGGCACTTTTACATAAAAGCGCGTACGGTACTATATACTAGCCTCAGTACCAGTAGGTACAGTTTTGTGAGTAATTACTCCATTTGTGAGAGTTTTCAAGGACATGGAGTGAAAGTGGAGCAATGAGAAATTTGTGAGGACTCATGAGGATTCGGAGATTTTAGAAGATTCTGCGGTTATTTCAAGGGAATTGATCCTTTGTGGTACGGCCATGCCTTGAGAAGCCTATGGGTCAATATCTATCTCTTCCAACTTCCAACCTTCAATATGCGTGAAATCAAGATTGCTAGAATTGATAATTTTCAATCACAGTTCTATCAACCTTGAGTTCATCAATCTTTAAAGACCTTTTTTTCTGAGGACCCTACTTTGGCGTTTGTTCAGACAAAGACTACTCTGGTACTCTTCGGGGGGTCTCGGGCGCCAGATTGTTTATGAGGTGGTATTCTCCACCTGCTCTGCACAAAGCTATTTTTGTACAGAAGCCGAAAGTAGCAACAGTGGAGAGAGGTACAGGAGATATACCTACCTCGGTACCTACAGAGAAATCAGGAACAAATCAATTATGCGTCCCAATCCAAATAACCAACCATAACAATGTTGTTTATTCATGATGACCTCTAGTACATCCTTTTTAGTTCCTCGGAGCTAAAGTTCAACTTCAGCTCCTAGGAACTAGAGTTCAACTTTTACTCCTAGGAACTAAATGTGTTGCCTAGCAACATACCTATTTTTGTGTCAGTAATAGAAACGTCAATTCAAGAGCTAATTTTGGTATTAAAATGGACGACTTTTGTGTCGGTTGCAGAAAAATAACTATTTATATACATATATATCTGAAATAATATCATCCCTATTTTTGTAATCAACAACTTGGTACCAAACCTCTGGTGGATTACATGAAGGGTAGAGTGAACTCCCAATATCTTCCAAGAGAAGTGCGACAGCTTGCAGCTAGAATTAGTGGTATTGTGTTGGTTGGACGTGTCGAAATTGAACAAAATAAACGTGAAAGATGTGCCTTCTGTAAAAATCGGAAAACAAGATAGACGTACCGGTTTTGTAAAAAAATATATGCCCAAAAAAATCTGTATCTGTTTATCAAGTGTGTACGGCAACATTCTCGGAATAATTGTTGGTGTTTATTGCTTGCAACGATACCAAACATTTTTAATTCAATTCTCAATTTTTCCACTGTTATTAAAATATGACATTATTTCCCGTTCATTTCATTACTATTTGTCCATATCAATTATTTATGTAACACGTTTTCAGAAATGAAAAAGTGTATTCAGAAAATTTGTTTTTTCTCCTTGTCGGTATCATATCAGACCCAACGGGTTCTTTGATGTGAAAATCAATGACGAGTCTCCTGCAGGGATAAGCGATACAGGAAGGTTTATCAGACTGAGTACCGGTTAGAGATATGAGATTCGTTTGTTGCTAGAATTAGGGTTGAATAAATGCTCGTTCGAATGGGCCTGTTTCAGTGAAAACATTTATTTTTCTGAAACCGACACAAAAGTCGTTCATTTCAATATCAAAATCAGCTCCTAAAATGACGTTTCTATTACTGATACAAACATAGGCAACACTTTTAATTCCTAGGAGCTGAAGTTGAACTTCAGCTCCTAGCAACTAAATATTATGTACTAGGTCATCAGAAATAAATAACATTGTTAAGGTTGGTTATTTGGGTTGGGACGCATACCTGATTTGTTTCCGCTTTCGGTAGATTCAGCATTTTATACCCATGCTGGAGATATAAATACACCATATTATAGTTGAGTATTTTTGTTTTGATCAGTAGAGCCTTCAAGATTCACGAACTTGCTTGATCTGTATTTCAGTCGTTATTCTCGTGATGGATAACTTGTTTCTGAATAATCACGGCTAGCAATACTTTTTTGTCTTACACAACGAAATTATTCACCTTCATTTTATTACCGAGCCAAACATGGTGAGTGGATAAATATTCATAATTTTTATTGTTGATATGCTCACTAACCTATTCCTCGTTTTTCACGTTTTTTTCCTGATACCTGGCACTGGGGCGCTATTTGCTATTAGGGCTGACATCTCGTCCATAAACGAATGTGTCACTCTGTGGTTGTATTTATATCGAAACTACAATTCGAACATCCTCAAAAATTGAATAAACCTGATCTGTTGAATCACCATTCGAATTATTTGTTGCATTGCATGCGTATGGCACGGCATTGGTGCTACTTCACATATTAATTTCAGTTAATTCTTTCCATTGCTACAGAAATAGCATGTTTCATTCGGATAAAAAGTGAGTTTGTTTGACTCGCAAATTTTGCTTTCGCTCGGCTTCGCTAGACGCTCCACCTCGCAAATGCAAAATTAGCTTGTCAACCAAAGTGTCACTTTTGATCCTATAATAGGTAAAACAATATACTATTTACTAATCATGGGAATGCCAAAAAAATATTCTTTGATTCTTTCTTCAACTGAAGTTCAGAAAATGATATCGATATGGACAAATACGATATTCCGTTCTCGAGATACAGGATGTTGAAGTTTGAAGTATCAATCGTTTGTATTTATCACCCCCTGTATTGTGTTTTAATGCTAAGCAATGTGCCATCTGACGGCATATATCACGTGATCATCAAGTGTGATTATTTTGTAGTATAATCGAAGGTTATAACAATTCTTCATCCAATTTTGTGACTGATTATCATATGATTACTCGATTTTACAATCGAATGTGGTAGAAACATATCTTCCGAGTCATTCTGGCAAAATTAATATTTTGACACATCACACTTGGCGTCAAAAACATATCATTTTTGACAGAATGACAGCGCGGAATGATGAAGGTTAAAATCCCAATAAGCTTTCAAGGTGCCAAAATTCAGTATGATTAGAAACTGAGGAAGCCCTAACATTTCAAAATGATTGTAATTGGGATTATTGAGTAATCTCAATGAAAGTCTTGAAAACACCTTCCTTAAAATTCAGAGTCAATCGAATTTTTATTGTTTCCTCAAAAATCAGACTTGATAATGAAATCACACAAGGCATGAAAAAGTTGTTATTTCAATGATTCCATCTAATGAAAATATGAAACTCAGAAGAACACGTGGCATTAATATCGAAAAATTTACCCACTGTGACTGGAAATATTATTTCGACTCCATTTGCACCAGAAGGACCTCCATATTACTATCAACAAGCCCACAACGTTCTATTAAATTTGATGGAAATACAATTAGGTAATGAATAAAAAAAACGATTTTTCATGGAAATAATAATAGATAGTATGTATCTCGAAAACGAAGCAAGTTGGGACACTTGTTCTTATGAACTTTATTTCCTGAAATATCACATCGCTCCTTGAATTTTTCTGTTATTTAGATACACACTGTATGAAAAAGTCTGCGTATCTTGGAAACGGCTAGACTTAGGTACCTATAACATAAGAACTCTAGAAAAGCAATCAAAAATAAAGCTTTCAATCTGAAAAAACGGAGTTGATATCCTCTTACGGTATTACCGGAAGTGCCGCCATCTTGAAAATATCTTCATTAGACATGAACTCTGTGCACAAATTTTCAAATCAGTGTCATTTTATGAATTCCATAATTCCATAATTCCAATGTGCGCTTCAGACGGAACAGTTTCCCGTATTCTGTCCTCAATACTTCATTTAGCCATGCTCGTGTATATAAAACTTCCTACTCACAAAATAACATAGCACCTCTAAAACTTACATCATGAATAGCTGATAATTACCAGCTATACAAAATGATTTTGAATAGACAGGGTAGAATAGGATTTGCATGTTGGGGATGCTTTATCCACTGTTTCTTGTCTTAAGATGCATAGGGTGATTCAGTCATGTTCTGCCAAATTATAGGTTCTGAAGATCATTTATAAAATTAGGTTGAAAATGGTCTTTTATGGGACCAAAACATGTCCCTCATGATTGTGTGACAACACTATTGAAATTTGTGGAGATGACTTCGAGCATTCATTCCTTCTTTTGAAAAATGTCACTCCATTTTGAGCAATATTTACGAATTGAATATTGTGAAGTTTCGGAGCATCGGCTAGGGATAGTCCTGCACGATTCGCTGTTGCGTTCCAATTAACAGTGCTGCTCCTAAAGTGGCGCATGGAGTTAGTAACAAAGCCTACACAGAACTCGCATAAAGAGATGATGATGTTGTTGTGAGCATCAGAAAAGAATTGGGACGGTGTATGTAGGTGGAAGTGGAAAACTACCAGCTGAGCGTGAGAGCGGGCCAGCTGCTTAGTGGACCCTAGTCTCTAACGGGGGTTAACGAGGATAGCTAGCAGGCCTGCCACTGCGCATATGGTAGTTAGTACATTACTAGCCTACAAAACACAGCTGAAAAACTCTGAAAGAGAGCTGATGGGCGGTGCCTGAAAAGGATGTTAGCCAGCTCTCTTGAGCGAACCACATCAGTCATTGAAAACACTTGGGATTTGAAAAAAGGTACCATTAGGGAATAGTTGCTGACGTGCAAACGTCCCCCACCAGTACCAGTACCAGTTGAGCAATATGGACTTCTAACAAAGATTTTTCGAATCGTTATATATAGGACTATCAAGAAAGGATGGCATTTGGCAACATGGCCAGTTACGGAGAATAGCGTATATTTCACTGTTGTAGCCTGTGTTGCCAGGTCTACCGTATTTGGGCTAGATAATATACCGTAGGTTGAATATCACTTCAGATTCGAGAACCGGACGGAATTCACAAACTATTCATATTTTGCCTGGAATATTTTCAGATCTGAAATAGTTATTTACCTAACAAGTGAGGAAAGTGGTACTTTTACGCACGCGACAGTAGCTGCACGCGAACGACGCTGCGCGTTACAATGGTTTTTCATATATATTTATATAAAATAGTAATTTACGTAACAAGTCCGGAAAATACTGTTTTTTGAACGAGCAGACAAAATTCTAGGCCATGCCGTAGGCGAGTCCTGGAAGTCTGCGAGTCATTTCAAGCAAAATTTTTTATCAAAATCAGAAAAAATATTAAATACTGTCTGTGGGTTAATCGAGGAGGTGGTACATTCATTATTCCAATTTTTTTGGGATTTTCTCTCCTCGTTTCCATGAAATAAAAATATGAATATTATTTCAATATACGTGTAGTAAAGCCCCAAAATGTCTGCGTTTGAAGAATTTTCCTATCAGAGCCTTAACGAAAAATTCACCAGCTTGTCAGTGACAATTTGTATTGAAAAAAGTTTGGAGAAGAGAAATAAAGGTATACAGTGTGTCCCACTTACCATGCTCACCATGGGTATCTTTTTAACAGTGAGAGATACGAGGTTAGTTAAATGACACCAAATGTGGAGTTTGTCAAGGCCAACTATAATGTGGAAAAATATTTTGAAAAAATCTATTCGTTTCTGTTTTATACGCAAAAAACAGATTTTGATCATTTTCATGTCTCCTCCGTAACTTTATTTATGAAAATATTCAAATAGGGATTCCACAATCTCATGGCAGTAAAAAATATGGAATTTATACCAACTCTTCTAGAATTTGAGATATCAGCACCAACTTTAGTTTTTCAAATGTAGATCATAGCTCACTATGACTCAGTTAAAAATAACTTTTTTTTCTCTTACAGATGATATGTCGCAGTAATAGTTTTGTGTTGATAACAACGAAGTTATCGTCATTTATACAAAACAAAAAATTATTTGGAAGCTGCCATCTTGAATTTATGAATTTTAACGAAAAAATCATGATCTCCGACCGCAAAAACCCCCACTTACCAATTTTGAATGGAATCGGACCAAATCTTGTCCGCCATCTTGGAGCAGCCATTTTTTTTTAATTGATGGCGGACAAGATTCGGTCTGATCCCATTAAAAATTGTAAAGTGGGGGTTTTGAGGTCGGAGATCGTGATTTTTTTGTTAACATTTATAAATTCAAGATGGCGGCTTCCAAATGATTTTTGATTTTTGTATAAATGACGATAACTCCGTTGTAATCAACACAAAACTATTACTGCGACACATCATCTGTAAGAGAAAAAAAGTTATTTGTTACTAAGTCATAGTGAGCTATGACCTACATTTGAAAAACTAAAGTTGGTGCTGATATCTCTAATTCCAGAAGAGTTGGTATAAATTTCATATTTTTTTCGAAATCACTTTGAAAAACTGCTATGAGGATGTGAAATTCCTATTTGAATATTTTCATAAATAAAGAAGTTACGGAGGAGACATGAAAATGATCAAAATCTATTTTTTGCGTATAAAACAAAAACGAATAGTTATTTTCGAAATATTTTTTCTTATTATAGTTGGCCTCGGCAAACTCCACATTTGGTGTCACTTAACCGACCTCGTATCTCTCACCGTTAAAAAGATACCCATGGTGAGCATGGTAAGTGGAACACACTGTATAGAAGAAATATCAGATTTTCACTTATCTTTGGACGTTTCGGGACCGATTCTGCTCCCGTTTTCAACATAAAAAAAGATTATTTCAATAGCGAACATATCCTTACTGAAGACGGACAACATATGGCAGAGTGGAATAATATTAAAATCATTGGAAAAGGAGATAACAACCAGAAGAGAAAAATCAAGGAATCTGCTCGCATTCTTCTGAACGGAGACAATAGCATTGCTTCTTGTTCAGTTGATATAGACAGAACATGGTATTCACTACTAAAATCTGAACATGAAAATGGTAAATTCAAGATTAATTAATGAAAAGATCCTGTAAATCATTTGATTGCCAACGTCACCAATTGTCAATGAAAACTGAAAAGCTTCAATACATAGGCTCTCTGATAGAAAAATTCTTCGAACGCAGTGACATTTTGGGACAAATCATCCGATTTGTCCTTACTACACGTATTTTGAATAATATTCATATTTTCATTTTATACCGGGTGGCTACGGAAGTATTGCCTACGGAATATCTCAGTTATTGTATGAAGTAGGTTCGTGATATTTGGAGCGTCGATATAATGACATAAGAGCTAGAATTTGAGCATATTGACATGTCGAAGTTAACTTCCGGTCTGACCGGAAGTAACATCAACTTTCTTATTTTAAATAGAAACTATATTTTTTTTCTTTTCGCTTTATTCAGCATTCAATTCCCTTCCTAATGATATATCACAAGTTGGTATCTAACCAGAAACTAGATCAGAAAAAAAATATTATTGAAATTCACCGAGTAGGCCGTGGAAGCAAAATGAAAGCCAAAAATTGAAAAGTTGGCTATGGAAACCATACGTCACTTGATAACAGTTGCTACTACTGTGATATTTTATTTTCATTCGTCGGCGTTATAAAAAGCCGCCAAAAAAAATATTGGAAAAATTGGGAAAAAAACAATACTCTGTAGGTTCATAACTTAAATAGGAACATACAACTTTTTCTTGCCTGTACTATTCAGCATAACCATTCCTTTCTAATGATATATTAGAAAGTCAATTTTTGGCTTTCATTTTGCTTCCACGGCCTACTCGGTGAATTTCAATAATATTGTTTTTCTGATCTAGTTTCTGGTTAGATACCAACTTGTGAAATATCATTAGAAAGGGAATTGAATGCTGAATAAAGCGAAAAGAAAAAAAATAGGGTTTCCATTTGAAATAAGAAAGTTGATGTTACTTCCGGTCAGACCGGAAGTTAACTTCGACATGTCAATATGCTCGAATTCTAGCTCTTATGTCATTATATCGACGCTCCAAATTTCACAAACCTACTTCATACAATAACTGAGATATTCCGTAGGCAATACTTCCGTAGCCACCCGGTATATAGAAACGAGGAGAGAAAATCCCAAAAAATTTGGAATAAGAAAAAGAAGCGCATTTGTGTGACGAAAAATCCTATAGTCACAAAAAATGACACGTTTCCTAACTGGTCACGTGAATATCTATTATCTGCAATCTCATCAGGTAGGAAAGGGCTGTATACCTATTTCTTCCAATTTTGACTGCATAGCAGTATAATGCTCGGAGTCAATTAGAGTACGGGAACAATGGATCAATTTCTGCAGATTACCTTGCATGAGCATGTATATAGTACATATTATCAGAGTATGGGTAGTTCAACTCGGAATGGCAATATAGCAATAACGCATTTTCATTAGTGTTATCCGAACTGAATTAGATTCGAAAATACGATCCGAATTCAATAAACTTCAGTTACAACTCACCATAAGATTCATATAGCTCAGGTATATATACATACATCTATGTCAATCGTGAATTCTCGATATTACATATAATATGATTTTATTTTTTCGTACAGTGCTGCGGATGAAATGCTATTTCTATTGAAATATAGTGATTTCCATTGAGAAGTGAAATGTGGTGGAATATTGTATAAGGAAATAATAGTTATTTTTGTATCTAGAGCGCGAAATACTACTTTGGTGATCGATATCTGATTTTTTTAACGAGGCGTAGCCGAGTTAAAAAAGTAGTCGAGATGACCAAAGTATTTCGCGCTTGAGTTGCAAATGAAATTTTTTTCTACAAACGTCAAAAAATATAGTTCTGAAGTAAAAATATGCTTATAATATGTTCCACGAACATAATAAGAATTTCCTTTCTTGCGCTCCAAGACATAAAACGAAGTTATTGTTGGATATCCAGGAATGAATGATTTCGTGGTTGTTTGCTCGATTAAGGACCATAAAGTTGAAATATAAATAGCTCATATATTTTACATAACAATGTGCGAAGAAGGTACTTCGAATTGTAGTTTCAATATAAATACAACCACAGAGTGACAAATTTGTGTATGGACCAGGTGCTCTAACGGCAAATACCGCGCCAGTGCCAGCTATAGGAACAAGACGTGGAAAATGTTAGGTTAGTGAGCATATCAAAAATGATAATAGTGATTATTTATTCCTCTCCATACTACACTGTGTTTGACTTGATAATCTAATGAAGCTAAGCAATATCGTTGTTTGAGACAAAAAACTATTGCTTGCCGTGATTATTCAAAACCAAGTTATCTAGTGGTGCCCGCGAGAGTCTCGTTTTCGAGAGTCTCGCATGGTCTCGTCTCGTTTTCGAGACAAGACTCGAGACGAGACTCGGACAATACGAGACGAGACTTTTATTGGTCTCGTCTCGAGTCTCGTGCAAGACTTCTCGTGTCTCGTGCGAGAGTCTCGCAGGTTAATATTTCTGCGTGCCGACTGCAGACTTGAGAATTTCATTCATAATAAAACATATTTAAAAAGAATTCAGACTATTTCGCACAGATAGACAAAACATTTTATTTTATTTTTATACCTTTCGAATATGTAATGCTATGTTTTTTCTCTTGTTTAGATGTATATGATGTAACTATGTACCTATTAGATTTGATTCGTCAAAATGTCCTTTTTTCGGAAAGTGATTGTCAAAAAATGGTCGACATTTGAAAAATTATAGTTAGACATGGAAATGTCATTTTGCCAACTTGTCTTATCATACTTATCACTAAAACTTCGCGATTGTAATTTTCTGAGGTCCTTAGATTAATTTACTTCCGATCATGGCCACCTAGATGTAATTTAAAAAGTGACTCCGAAAAAAATAAGTAGGCATTGAAACTTTCGAAAATGTCACATTTTGATCTAGAATTGTCTCAGAAATCCAAAAATATTACAATATACAGGGTGCTCCCTTTACAAATTTAGAACCGGAGCCATTTTCGGTGAATCCGGAAGTAATCAAAAAGTAAAAAATATGTGAAAACTCTCCTCTTCACATACCATTTACCTATACCAAATCTCGTTTTTATACACCTAATGGTCTAGAAGTTATGACTTGTCTAATAGATTCGTTGACACCCCCGGTATATCCATTTTTTGTGTCCATAAATATATCTGTGAATGTTCCTTCTCAAAAAATGTTATTTTTGTTGTTATTTTCTCTTCCTACTTCTACATTATACCTAAAAAGTAGGTGAAGGTAAATATCCCGTACTAGACTGGAACAAGATTATGCATGACGAAATGCGATACATTTGCGAGACTCTCGTACGAGACGCGAGACAAGACGAGACTCGAGGGTGCGAGACGAGACTCGAGACAAGACTTCATATTTCATCCGCGAGACGAGACGAGACTTTATGAAAGTCTCGTCTCGTTGGTCTCGTGTGAATCACTAAAGTTATCCATCCCGAGAATAACGAATGAAATACAGATCAAGGCTTCCCTGATCAAACAAAAGTACTTAGCTGAGATGTTTATAGTTTCAATACTAAACTATAATGCGGTGTATTTATATCTCCAGCATGGGTATGAAATGCCAAATCTGCTGAAATCGTAAACAAATCAGGTATGCGTCTCAACTCAAATAACCAACCGTCACAATGTTGTTCATTCTTGATGACGTCCAGTAAATCCTTTTTAGTTCCTAGGAGCTATAGTTCAACTTTCGCTTCTAGGAACTTAAATTCAACTTTAGCTCCTAGGAACTGAATATGTTGCCTATAGCAACATACCTATTTTTGTGTCAGTAATAGAAACGTCAATTTAAGAGCTAATTTTGGTATCAAAATGGACGACTTTTGTGTCGGTTGCAGAAAAAAGTATATAAATCAGGTGAACTCTTGGAATTTTCAACGTGACTACATGGTATATTGAAGGTAATCAATTTTTCATCCATTTTGTAAATTCTGCCTTGGAAGGGATTGATAAAATAATCAAGAAAATTTGGTTCCTAGTGTAATAAAACTCCCAAATTCCTTTCGATCTCCGGAAGAGGTAGGACAACATCTCAGGTAGGAAAATACCATGATGCAGAGTTGCAAGTTTCCCTGATTGGTCTTATCAGTGGCAGCAGCGTGATAAGCGACGTCACGTATATATACCTTGGTAAAAAACTCTTAAATTATTTGGGACTGCAGCAAAACGAAGGTGTACTCTTATAACATTATAATTTCAATATTTTGACAATGAATATTGCCATCATCATGGAGCTACAATTTATGAAAAAACTTCTTTTAAAAAAGGCTCTGTAAAATTATTAGTTGAATACTTACAATGTCAGTGAGAATAATCGTTGAAAGATGGTAACTGTGGTTGATTCACAAGACACAATAGTAATTTGTGATACATTGGAACAGGATTGTAAAATTGCAAACAGTAAAATGAGATTAATTTATTTATTAATTTTTTTTAAATCATATTCGGCTGCCGAAACTCATAGCCATGCTCGAATTTGTTGAGAAATTTGCGGGAAACTTATATTAAGGTTAACATTGACAATTGTCAATTGACAATTAGTTAGTCATTTGTCAATTGTTACTGTTCCATTCTCACTGACATTGTAAGTATTTAACTAATTATTTTACAGAGCCTTCTTTAAAAGGAGTTTTTCCATAAATTGTAGCTCCCTGATGATCACAATATTCATTGTCGAAATATTGGAAATATAATGTTATAAGAGTACACCTTCGTTTTGTTGCAGTCCCAAATGATTCAAGAGTTTTCAACGAACTAGTCAGCAAAAGACTACCCTTCTGCTTCTCTATATCTAGTATAAACGACTTCCTCAAAAAACTGAAGCTCATCTGAAAGATCATCAATTCCTGTGTACAAAAACCACTGCTGAATTTTCGAAATATTGAAAAAAGTGGTTGCTGCATCAGCATTCGAAGGTCGCCTTCTGCGCAGCTTGATTCAGCTTTTCAATTCGATTTTGTCAGCAATTACTCGGTTCCTTTGAAGCTGTAAAATGATTGAAAACGCGTGCCACGGTCACTTATGAATAATTCATCGTGTCGTTATTGATTGTTTAACAGGTGAAATCGAATATTGTACCTATGTAATATTGTTTAATTTTTGTTTCTAGAACTTTCTTGTCCATGTTTACATTTCTGACTATTTTTTTTTCTCTAGAAAGTAAAGTATCAGGTAGCTGTCATTGTTTCAGTGAATGAGATTCTATATAATATCATTCCTAAGACACCTGTTATTGAGAATGACTCCTGCTGTATTCTTCTGATCAAAGTAAAGAGTTCTTGATGAAACTGGATATGATAGGCATGGAAACGGTTGTCTTTTGAAATTCATGGAACAGTTCCTTCGCTCACGTCCAGGGCATCAGCGATTGCTTTGCTAATGGAAGGATTTTCCGTAACAGATAACAGCAGAGCCAATTGATATTCTACATTCCGAACCGGTCTATCTTCAACTGGTTTTGTATGTTTTACATTTCCGGTTCGTACAAACCTATCCAATAAGTTCTGCAGGACCCTTTTGTCTGGATGACGTCGTTCCGTATAACGTGGTGCATAAACTCGACTTGCCAAAAAAGGAGTTTTTCTTACTTTCTCCTAATATAAAAATCATATATACGAGCTCTTTTTGGTTGTATATGATATAAGTGCTAAAAGTGACATTTTATTTTGTGAGAAGGGAAGTTTGGTACACGACGCCGAAGGCGGAGTGTTCGATGAATACAGTAAGTTCTCATGAGGCTTATAATACGAGGTAATATGAACGAGACTTCACATATTGGAATGAACGTCAATCCAATTTGCAATTAGGATTTTTCTGACATGGGAAAACATAATAGCAGTAATTGTGAGTATATGTTAGACAATCTATATTTTTTTCAACAGAATTCGTCAAATCTATAGCATCAGGTGAGATATTTTAAATTCATTATGAATCACCCGGTGAAAAGATGATGCAGAAATGGGCATTGAAGAGTGATTCTATCTCCATTCAACTTCACATTAAGTGACAATGAGGAAAGTTTTCTTCTGAAGACCATGTTGTAGGTGCTGGATCAGTATAAGATGCAATGGTAACAAGTATGCACGAATATATGGCAATTCTGGAGTCTCTTTCATATTACCTCGTATAAGCCTCATGAGGACTTACTGTATTTATCTTCATTAGTATGATAACATTTAGTCTAATCTGATGTGGCAATTCTGCAGTCTCTTTCATATTTCCTTGTATAAACCTCATGAAAAGTTACTATATCTATTCATTTCATAATTTTCGACAATGACCGACATTATATTTCTTTTTCGGAACATAGCGATTTTCATCACGTTCAAACATATTCTTCTTCATCCCAGGACAATCTGGACATATTTTTCATCGCACCTTGTATATCCATCGTCAAGAATAAATATGAATTTCATACTTCTGGAACTACAATTCCAATTTTATGAATTTTTGAATAAAAATGCGTACTTTCATTATATGACCTTCGACCCAAAAAATCACAAAACCATTTCGAGGTCAGATACCAGACATCCTCATGACGAAGTAACACACCATTATTCCACTAGTAACACAGAGAAAATTATGTTTCATCTACTGAAAAACTACGTTATTCTCCATTCCATCATTCAGTATTATTTCTTGTATCACTTTTCATAGACTTTTTCACAATTTTCTGTGTTCGAACACGATCACAATAATATCCGACGACTATACATACAACGTTGATTCTTCGGAGAAGAATTCCAACTTTCAATTTCATTCAATTAATCGTCGAAAAAATGCATCATTTTGAATGAATAATCATAACACGATTATCAAAGCTCTGAATTCGAAAATTCCGAGAACGTTTCGAGAGGAAGCATCAATCAAGAGGATACAGGTGAGAATTTTTTTTTCTAAATTATCTGTTTAAACGGTTACCCAGACGGCACCTCATATTCCTGGAATATGCCTACTACATCCAGTTTTCCAATGAATATTGCATTATTCCTGGAATATTCCATGAATATGTGCTTGTTCTAATATCCTCAGAGAATATTCCTGAAATATATTTTCCGAATATTCATTAGATATCCTCGAAGAATATTCCAGGAATATTTCAAAAGCAGATTGTCGGAATGTCGACCTATGCCGAATGGACACGACACGTGTCTGTCGGTCATCGCCTTTTGTTCCACATTCCACAGTCACCTAGTGAAGGACGTGATATCAACATGGGCGAATATGCCGCGATTGTTTTAATTATTAACAGACGAGAAGAGCATGGAATTATTAGTTTGAGCAGAAGTGCTAGAATGTGTATCGATTACTGTGAATAGTGGTGACATCAATATAAAGTTTCAGACGTTTGAAGTCAGTTACAATTCAAAAATGGAACATTAACTTAGGATGAACTTCTCTTTTCGCCGCCATTAAACTGAAGAGGGTCACAAAGGAGACATGGAAATGGCACTCAATACCAGTATGAGGTATACCTAAGATTATACATTAATGAATTCATATAATCTATATAACATCGAAAAAATGAAAGGGGTGAGTGATTCTGTGATGAGAATGAAGGTATTTGGTATAGAATTTTTTGATAACCCTCTCAACCCCGGATAAGTTACACACATCCGAAGATAAAAAAATACATGGTTTTTCATTTTTGAACTCCCCTGTATATTTAGTTAAAGACACGAAACTTGGTAAATATCATGTGTAAATAAAACTACACATTTTGAAATGTTTTACACCCTGAAGTATGCTTAGAAGGGGTTATTGGAATATATTCATTTCACAACTTAAAAAAAAAACAGCTGAAAAGCCCAATCCATTTACTTACTTATTGTTGATCTCTGGAAAAGCATTCGCCATGTGTTTTTTAAAAAAAATGTTCATAAAAAAAGTTGTAAAAAATATCTTAGGCGTTGAATATTTCAAGCCCTTCTGAGCATACTTCAGGGTTGAAAACACTCCAAAATGGTAGTTTTCTTGATGAATAATATAAACAAGTTCTGTGCCTTCAGTTATATACAGAGGAAATGAAAAATAAGAAACCATTTTTCTAATTTTGAGAAGGGTGTTATTACTATTCCGTGAAGAGATTTTTCAAAAAAATGCATACCAAACGCCCACCTCAATTTTCATCACGAAATCACCACTTGAAATTTTTCTCTGTTATTTAGATACAGCCTGTAGATGCACCTCATTTTTTTTCAGTACTTACTTATATGTACCCATCTGTCAAATGGAAAATCCAGGAAATATTCGTGTTGTTGAAGATACAAACGTGACAAAGAAATAAATAATAGATTGAAATCAGCTGATTAACTCAGATGTTGACAAATTCAGTATCTAGTTCTTTCAACTTTTGTAGCACGCCCAGAGCAAAGGTGAGTGAATTCAATCAATTTTCATATTCTAGTATTTGCTATGTTATAATCATTGCAGATCCTGTTGAATTCATCACCGCTACCGTTCAAGAGAAGAAAAAAATCATATGATATGATATATAAAGTGCAAGCTTCAAGTATTTTACTAACCTACATCCTGTATGTTGATTTCTATCTTTTACATAATAAATTACATTTCATACAGATATTTCATTATAGTAATGATTGAAAAGCATATTCTATGCATATACAAAAAACATATTCCTAGTATATGCCACCAATCTCTTTTGGAAGATTCACAGATATTCCTGGCATATGTTTCATGGTGACCTTGGATATTCCTGGAATATGCATATCATATGTTTTGGAGGACATGGAATATCCATGGCATATGGCAATATTCCAACGCAATATGCATAGGATATTCATGGAATATGATTGTGCCGTCTGGGTAGGTGACGACAATGGTGCAATTTTACACCCATTCAATTATCAACCTGTTTGTCACAACAAACTGTCAAGAGATCAGGATAGTCATCGGTGAAAACCGATTTCAAATTAGTGAGGAATGTCGTGAGTTATTCTACTTTGAATTCAGGCTATAATTTGGAGCACGACGTTATCAATGTTGACCAGTTTATTATGAGTGATTTAGTTAGCGATTTCTTCATGAATCATTTATTGCGAAATGTAATGATTCCTAGGGACTAGATGAGTAGAAAATGAAGAATCTATAAATGTTGTAGATCTTCACCTTGTATACCTAGTATTAATTTTGTAGAGCTGTGCCGTACGTGGTGATACCAAAAAAAGTCAATTGTTACTTCTGAGTCCCTAGCAGAAAAATATACGCTACGGCTACGCAAAAATCGGCTCTGTGATTGATAGCCCTAATAGAGATTGTGGAAATACAAATGAACATATAAACATAGAAATGCTCTAAGAAGATGCATTTTGAAGTTCAGTCTTTATGCAATAATGATATGAACCTATCCAAACAATGTTCCGCAATATGACATAACAAACAGAAAGAAAAACATGCAGCTTATCTGGCTATCAGGTGGAAGTTCTCTACTATCCAAAAGTCTCATACATCCAGTGTTCCCCCCCAGTTACGTAAGTGGTCGGCAGCTTCTTAAAGATTGGCTCGACCAAGACCTCACACAATAGAGGTAGGTAATAATATATGTTCGTATAAACCCTAGACTAGGAACTACGAACTAGGCACTTGGTCCTAGGATCAGGACCCTGAAATAAAGGGGAAAAAATCGTGTCAACATCCTATACAGTCTGTCCAAGATAAGGTTGCACAGCATGGGGATCTCGGAAACGGTAGGAGATACGAAATCGGTTGAACGGGGAAAAAGTTGCGCATTCGGAGGCTCATACCAACAGCCTTCAAAAATTTTCAAAATTCCTTCTAGTTTTTCAGTTATATCGAAAAAAGTGAATTTTTGGAATCTCTATTTTATTTTTTTTCTCCGTTATTATTGAAGATACAAGAAAACTGAAAATACTTTTTTGTAGCAACTTTTGATGACGTTTAACGTGGTGATACCAATTTTTCTATGCGACGTTTCGTATTCGTAGAACCATCATCAACTTTTTTTGAACACGGCCCTGATGATTCTTTCACAGATTCTGAAAGATTTTTTTATTCTGAATTCAACCATGTAATATACAAGGTGGTTTGAATGTGTTTCGAACTATTTTTAGCCATCATCAATGTTTTTTTCGAAATTCCAAAGGAAAAATGCCATCAGTTCCACTTATTTCTGATTATTCAGTGTCAATCATTGATGGACTAGTTATTCAATACTGAAAAGTGAAAAAAAATTCACCAAATTATTCGATGCAGCGCTTCGAATTGTTTATGAATTGTATTCATATTTTAATCCGAAGGAGCTTGTCATAATTAAATTTATCGAACTAATTATTCCTATAAGTCTATCAATCGGAACTAGTTGATGAGGTATTAGTTTGTTGGCTAATTTTCCTTCAAAATGAGTGGAACTGATGGCATTTTTCCTTTGGAATTTCGAAAAAAACATTGATGATCGCTAAAAATAGTTCGAAACACATTCAAACCACCTTGTATAACACATGGTTGGATTCAGAATAAAAAAAGCTTCCAGAATCTGTGAAAGAATTATCAGGGCCGTATTTAAAAAACAAAAGTTGATGATGGTTCTACGAATACGAAACGTCGCATGGAAAAATCGGTATCACCACGTTAAACGTCATCAAAAGTTGCTATGAAAAAGTATTTTCAGTTTTCCTGTATCTCTAATAATAACGGAGAAAAAAAAAAATAAGATAGAGATTCCAAAAATTCACATTTTTCGATATAACTGAAAAACTAAAGAAAATTTTTGAAAATTTTCGAAGACTGTTGGTATGAACCTCCGAATGCACAACTTTTTCCCCATTTAACCGACTTCGTATCTCCTACTGTTTCCGAGATCCCCATGCTGTGCAACCTCATCTTGGACAGACTGTATACTCATTGGTATCGGCATCGATACACAATGGCAACGATAAGAAAAAAATACTGTCATTACCTCACTGGAGGGTCTGTCGCTGACATGGACGCAGCCCAAATGTCAAAGATGATGAAGTCGATCAGCCCTGATCTTCTGGGGTAATCTGTAATGAATAATTCATCGCTTATCGGTACCTTACTTGAAACAAAACTAGCTGGGAAGGCGTACTTACAAAAAGATAAGAAGTGATGAAACGATGACGAACCAGATTCCCTGCAACAGGCATCAATTTCCACCAAAAGCATCAAGAAAACTCCACTTGAGTAGACCACACAATAGAAATTGATTTGATTCGTAGTTTCACAATCAATAATCCCAAAACTTGGCTGAATAAAAATCAGAATTTCGTGAAACTACTTCGCACATTCATTCACTTCTCATGAAAGGTTTTCGTTTGCGCGATGAAAGAATTCGATTGCTACGCCTCGCTTTTTCAGTTCGCACAAAAAGTGGTTATTTTATTGTTTGTTCCCTCGCTTGTTTCGTCGTTCTGACGGATGATAATTTCAAATACAGGGTGATCAATGTTATGAGTTAGCATTTGCCTATTTATGAATGATATTGTTGTAACTGTCAAAATGGACTGTTACATTAGGAGGGGGGGTCATTTTTTTTATCGCTTGGAGCGGACGAAAGGAAAACCCTATTATGTTCAAAAACATCGTGCGTTCCTAGGAAGGATAGGGACAGGAGGTAGGTATTGGAATTTTTTTGAACTTCTGGAGATTATATGTTGTTGGGAATACTTCCTCAGGCAATGAATTCCAGAGCCTAGCCGTTCTATGGATGAAGGAGTTTTGATAAAGTGCTATTCGACATCTTTCGAGGTTGACAACGAGAGGGTGTGCTGACTGGGCTTGTCTAGTTTGTCTGACTGGTATTGCTAGTGGAGGGATGATAGCAGAGATTTCCGGAGAACATTTCCCATGGAAGTATCAATAGAAAAGTGAAAGTTCGCCGACCTTTCTACGGTGTTCCAATGATGTCAAAGAGTGAGTGTAACGTCACCCAGCAGGCGAATGGCTCTTCTCTGGATGGAATCTAAGAGCATCAGCGTATGTTTTGGTGCTGAACCTCATATGTGGAAACAGTATTCTAGAACAGGCCGTATCTGCGCTTTGTAGATCATGAGAAGCTTTCGAGGTGTAAAGTAGCTTTTCGCACGGAACAAGAATCCGAGTTTTTGTGAAGCAGCTTTTGCGATGGATCTGACATGATTCTCCCATGAAAGAGTGTTGCTGATGGAAATACCGAGCATAGATATGGTGGGCTTGGTAGAGATGGTGGTGTCAGACATTACAATATCGGGCATACTGAGTTCCGCCTTCATAGAGAAAATACAGGCTTGAGTTTTGGTGGCGTTAAATTCAACTAGGTTCCCAGATAGCACAAAGACATCTTTAAGACATCCTAAAGACATCGTCCTCAGACGTTCACAACGTCTTTAAGACGTCTATGGACGCCTTAGAGACGTCTGAAAGACGTCTTCTATAGGCCGGATGTTAAAAATCACGACGTCTTTAAGATATCTTTATAATGTCTCTTTTGAGTCTTATAAAGGCATAGAAAAGACATGAGAAAGACCTCATTTCTGAATGGATTTCATGGTTCCTCTGGGGATTAATTAAAGTGGAATTTGAAGTATTTGGATGTAAAAAGTATTATTCAATAACACAAATAAATAGTTGATCTTTGTGACATTTATTTGAAAAGTACAACTACCAAGGAGAGGTTTGACATTTTGCTCGTCCACCCTGTTTGTGATAGGAAAATTGAGAATATTCATTATGTTTCATATTACTGGTCCCTTCATTTTTTTCTTAAAACAGGGCATCTCATCTACAGGAATACTGATTGTATTAGTCCCTCTGTTGAGTGCTTTTTGTGTCAACCAAGCATATTTATATCTCTGGAAGATCTCAGATTCTTCCTGAAAACAATGATATAGAGTTGAGTTTCAGGAGTTCACCAATATCATTATCAGGGAGAGTTCTTCTTACCCGACACATTCCACTAGGAATGCTAAAATGTGTTTACAGTTTTCACTATTTCCAGCTTCACATGAGCATATATCTGACAGACACCGAGTTCTCACAATGTACCCTTAATTTCATGAGGATCAGAATTGAGAGCAGTGGACTGTAAACATAATAAGGCATAATACTTATACTTCAATGCAATCATTTGCATCCATTTGACCAGCCAAAACCAGGTGGCCGGCATTTATGAGCTCAGCTTCATTTTGGAGACACTGCGAATCACTGAAAGTAGACAGATTGAAATGCACAGGCTAAATGGTCAAATCATAAGAATTCTTGTTCAATAATGATAAAAACTTACAGCTTATCATTATGTTGGTATAGGTTTTAGGTTCAACATTCCAACTAGAGGTAGGTAGGTGTTCTACTGTAAAACATCAGAGATATTATTGTCCTCAATCAAAACACAATGAACCACTGGAAAACACGGATTTAAAAAATACACAAATATCAAAACTGAGAATGATTGAGAACTCAAAACGAAATTAACATAAACACACCTCTCAATAAACACCATCACCAAACAATGTAAAATGTAAACAATCAAATAGTACTGGCATTCGCCGTTCTGGCTCTGGCGCTTCGATCTCTCTTTCGTTTGACATGGCGGTATTTTCAAATCATCCCACCCGATTTATAAAATAACTTACTCTGAACAATCTATAACCTCTATGTATTACGGTGAAGTTATAAAAATTATGAAATTGAAAATATTCTATTAGCCTGAATCAATCTGATCATACCTATATTTTTTATTCAAAGTTTAACGCATATTATGAGAATAGAACCATAACTAAGTGTGGAATTCAAGAATTCTGAGAGTGGAGAACGTTCAGATATGACACACTAAAATTCATATTATGATTAATACTTATTATAATATACCAAATATCATTATTGCTCATTTGTATTATTACGATGTCTTTAAGACGTATTCAGGACGTGAGAATCAGATATCTTCAAAACGTCTGAATGATGACATCTTGTAGACGTCTTATTCAGGGAGTAAGACGTACAGACTAAGATAGGATATTATTCAGACATCTTAAAGACGTCTTGTGCTATCTGGGTTGCTGGTTCCCCAGGCTGTGATTCCAGCAACGTCTTCATTGACAGCATTGACCTGCCTGCGCCGTGAGTTCTTAGTTTCCTGGGAAGAAATGGGAATTCTGGAAGAGAAAGCAGTATGGAGGGTACTATCATCTGCAAAGCTGTGGATGGGGCTTGTTACTCCCAACAGATCATTGATACGAAGCAGGAATAATGTTGGTGCCAAAATTGATCCTTATGGAACGCCGGAATTGATGCCAATGGTATCAGACAATACACCGTCCACTACCACGTGAAGCGATCTGCCTGAAAGAAAACTCGATAAGAGATGGCATAGCTGAGGTGGTAAGCCGTATGATGGTAGTTTGTGGAGGAGTCCTTCGTGCCAAACACGGTCGAATGCTTTCGATATGTCCAACGCGACAGCTAGAGATTCTCCGTGTTTTTCTTATGAAGCTTGCCATAAATGGGTGACGTAGGCAAATAGATCTCCAGTAGATCTTCGGTGGCGAAAGCCGTATTGTCTATCATTGATAATTCCTGAGCTCTCCAGATATTTGATAAGCTCAATAATATTGATGGCTTTCTTCATCACTTTGGAGATTACTAATAACAGGGCAATGGGCCTGTAGTTGTTGGGTAGGTTCTTGTTCCCTTTTTTGGGGATTGGTTGGACTGTAATCAAGCTAACGGTATATATTGTTATTCAATTGTTGATGGTTCGAGAGTTATTGAATTTTTCTGAAAAATGCGACCCATTTGAAAATAATTAGTAACAAAAAGGCTGTTTTGAATTGCTTCATATGTTATACCATTTCGAAATCTGTATAACTGTATAAATTTCATATTTTTTTCGAAATCATTTTGAAAAACTGCCATGAGAATGTGAAGTTCCTATTCCAACATTTTCATAAATAAAGAAGTTACGGACGAGACATGAAAATGATCAAAATCTGTTTTTTGCGTATAAAACAAAAACGAATAGATTTTATCAAAATATTTTTTCATATTATAGTTGGCCTTGACAAACCCCACATTTGGTGTCATTCAACCGACCTCGTATCTCTCACCGTTAAAAAGATACCCATGGTGAGCATGGTAAGTGGGACACACTGTATACGGTTAGTTTGATTGGAAATGACCCCTCCTACCACCCCACTTCTTCTGATTCATGATTTATGGGACACCCTGTATATATCCACGAAGAACTGGAGTAAATCGAACAGATTCATATGCACGAACTTTTTTGTGGAAAACATATCCATATTCTTGAAATAATAAAAATATTCTCGAGGTGAATTCGACATTGCCTCAACCACTATTTTATCTTTCATTTCGTTATCGATAGATATATGTTCACACGAAATTAAAGGGGCAATTTCCAAGTTTACCTCCCGAAGATACTATAATTTTAGTTGAGTAGTTATTAGATAAAAACCATGATTACCAATCAAGAGATCTTAGACCTTTTGTCGATAGGTATGTCTCAAACAAATTCACTTTCAATTTGACAGCAAAATATATTCCGCGTCAAAATAGTTGATTATGGGAAATATACTGAGCCCTTCACTTGCTGAAATTTTCATGGATAACTTGAAGCGAATAATACAAAAACAATGTTTGAATTTGTATAGATACGTAGATGACGTTGAATAGTATGCTTCAAAGGAATCAATAGACAACTAGACACTTCTCACTAATATATAAACACTATTCATCCAAACATAGAATTCACAATAGAAATAGAAAAAGAACATTCAATCAATCTCTTAGATTTGACAATGAGTAAAAAATAAGTAGGAAATAATATGTATTTGCTATCAACCCTCTCAAGTTAATTCGGTACACCGTATTTTAATGTAGGTATTATTGTGCCTTATTTTTGAAAATGGAGGTTTATAGAACCTGTCCACAGGTAACTATGATCCTTCAGGTTGAGAAAGTAGGATATATAAGCAAGCCAAGGTTAGTTTAGTTCATCATAACTACATAAGACAACACGCGGAGACTACATTCGAAAAAACAGAAACCCACGAAAACCCGCTACTGCACGACCTGACTAATAGACAACTAAATCAAGACCCGCGCTTCGGAAAAATAAAGTACAGGCGCCCAATTCACCAAATATAAGATAAACGAACGAAATTAAATCAATATCAATAAAAGTTGCATAATAATCACCAGATAAACAAACAGAAGAGTCTCTCCTTTGATACCCTATAAAAAAGTAAACCAATAATAATAAGACATAAACTCAAATTTGCTTCCCATTAGGGTAGGGAACCACCACGCAAAGTCAGGCTAGGAAACACACATTAGACAAAAAGGTTTAAAAGTCGGAAGACTGAAACCAAGTAAGGGGTTTTATAAAACATATGCAGATTGCCAAATGCATAAGGTTGAAGTCCACTCGTTAGTGAGTGGGGGTGGATGGACATGGGGATGAGGAGCTATCATATAACGTAAGCTAGTTATGTGGACTAGCGTCTAGCGCAAGGAGGTATTAGTATAAACAACGTAGTGGGAGAACCGCGCCAAGCGAGACGCGGACGCGGGCAAACATCAACTGTGCCCATCACCTATAGCGACGCGCGGCTGACAACATATGTTATTAAAAGTCTAATAACACAAAACTAAAACTAACACTTTGAATATATACTGATATGAGGATTTGGAGATTGAGGCCATAAAATGAAAAAATAAAATTAGGATACCTATACCTATTATAGTTATTCATAAAATACAATATTCAATAGAGAAAAAACCCAAAGTCGTCTCCACAATTTTTAATGTATAATCAGGCAGTCAATCCTGCTTCAATAAGGTTGATACATGTTTCGGCCATTCAAATGGCCATCTTCAGTCAAAAGAATATAACAAAGTGTATCTACAATAGAAAACCAAACATGATTTTTTATATAAGAAAAATTGAAAATGGAAAAGACAACAGTTGTAAATTCAAATTGAATTGATTAACAATCTCGGTTAGATCACAGAGCAACAGTGATTTTTATGAATATACAATGATAATTGATCAGTAATTGATCTATCTATGATTCTCCATTTTGTTTTTCAGAATTTTGATTTGATAAAATTTTGTTTTTCACTTTTATTATCAATTACTGATCAATTATCATTGTATACTCATAAAAATCACTGTTGCTCTTTGATCTAACCGAAATTGTCAATCAATTCAATTTGAATTTACAACTGTTGTCTTTTCCATTTCCAATTTTTCTTATATAAAAAATCATGTTTGGTTTTTTATTGTAGATACACTATGTTATATTCTTTTGACTGAAGATGGCCATTTGAATGGCCGAAACATGTATCAACCTTAATGAAGCAGGATTGACTGCCTGATTATACATTAAAAATTGTGCAGACGACTTTGGGTTTTTTCTCTATTGATCATTCCACTCCACTTTGAGCATGGACTACTACAGAAAATACAATATTATTCTTTAAGCATTCAAGTTTACATCATGAATAAAGAAACTGAACATCTGAATACATTTTTTCTTTGATTAATTACTAATAATAAGACTAGTGATAATGGCAAGTAAGTTGATATATTGTCAGTATATTTGTGGTATCGTAATGGTATAACCCATAATCAGTGATAGAATAATGTACAGAATGTATTATTCCATTTGAAAATCCAAAATTGGTAGATGGTCAGAATGACGTGGTCATCGCAGAGAGTATCTGGAGAAAATGTGAAGTTCTATATACAGTATGATGCAAATGTATGGAATAAATTCATTATTTCAGAAATGGGCGACATTTGAAGATATTCCAAAAACACGTGAGTTTTAATTTTTGAAACCTCATCTCATGACATTCATATGAGCGATGTTACGTCACCGGTGTTGGAGTCATGACGTAATGGACGGTTTTTTTAAATACAAACAGGGGTCATGTGACACCTCGGTTGAAAGGTCTACTGATCGTCTATCCAAAGTCAAAATTTTGCAAAAGAAGATTGAAATTAAAATGGATTATCATTTGGTTAACTGAATCTTGCAGAGATCTTCTACTGAGAATTGAACATCGAAGGGTCGTCTAGTTGAAAAAATACATCGATAAAAAAGTTCTGAACCCTACTTTTTGGATTTTTTTCGGAAGTCGTCTTGTTTTGAAATGAATTTATTCCATACATTTGCATCATACTGTATATATATTCCTTCGCTCCAACGTTCGTCGGGCATGTAGATAGGTGAAGGCATAGGTGATGTTTGTCCGCGTCCGCGTCTCGCTTGCGCGGTTCTCCCACTATGTTGTTTATACTAATACCTCCTTGCGCTAGACGCTAGTGTTATATGGCGGCACTTGATCCTAAGCATTCAACCTTTCGAGAGGCGTGGTGTGTGTTTAGTACGGTTTAGTTCATCGTACCAGTATATCACCTGACGAAGATACTGTGTTAGCAAAACATGTCGTGGATCCGAGAATTTTGTGGAAATCTTATCGTTTGTGAAGTTTTTACATTCGTCATGGATTTTTATCAAGTAACGGCCAAGCTGATTTAAAAAATGTGAGGTTTTCGTTGGAACACACTGTATGTAACGATTCAATAAACAATCGGGTTGAAGTGATACTCATATTTTTATTCATAGAAACTATATTGGAGAGGAATGTAGAAGAATCTTTACACTTTTCCAGTCCCAACACAACCACTCGGTATATATAGCATATCCTATTCATTAACCCTCGTTTAATGCCTTCGCACTCTTAGACCAATTAATTATCGTTCTTATCGATTCTGGAATGTTTCACTCAAATTGTTGACCCATCAGCTCCTATAATTACCCGAAGCTCTTTAATTGTTTCTGTCAATCTCGTGTTGGTTTGCTGCGATTGTGACAGATTGGGCGATTTCAATCAAGAGATCCCTTAGGAACGCCTGCTGATGGAGCAATCGTTAATAGGCTTCACATCTCTATATATAAAAATGAATTCCTATTTTCCTTGGTTTCGCCATTACGCGTGAACGGCTGGACCGATTTCACTAATTATTATTTTTTTGTTGTGTTTGTTATTTTCAGGAGAAGTTTCTTATGAAAGAAAAAAATTAAGAAATCCAGTCTGGCGGACGAGTTTTGTAAATAATATCCGATTCGATTCAAAATTTGTATCTGAAGGTTTTGGAGATTATGAATCTTCCGTCAAAATTGGAAAATTCAAAATGGCGGATCCAAAATGGCAGATCCAATATTGTGGACGACTTTCGTAATCACGATCCGATTCTTTTCAAAATTGGTATTTGGAGGTTTTTGGGTTCAGACATCATGATGCTTTCGACAAATTTTGTGAATTCAAGATGACAGATTCAATATGGTGACCTAGTTCATGAATTATTATCCGATTCTATTTAATTGATATCTGAGGGTTTTCGAGGTCGGAGTTCATGATTCATTCGTCAAAATTAGGAAATTCTTGATTCAACATGGCGAATCCAATATGGAGGACGAGTTTTGTAATTATGATCCGATTCGATTCGAAATTGGTATCTGAGGGTTTTTGGGGTCGGAGATCATGATTCTCTCCTCAAAATTTGAACATTCGGAATGTTGGATCCAATATGGCGAACGACTTTTGTAATTACGATCCTATACAATTTAAAATTGGTATCTGAAGATTTTTGGGTTTGTAGAATATGATTCTTGCTTCGAATTTCGGAAATTCAAGATGGCAAACGAGTTCATCAATTATGATTCGATTCTAATTGAGATTGAGATTCTATTCAAAATTGGTATCTATATAGGGATTTTCGGTATGAGAAATCATGATTCTTTCGTCAGAATGGAGAAATTCTAGATAGTGGCTCCAATATTGCGAACCAGTTTGCTGATTAGGGTTCGATTCTATTCAAAATGTTTATCTGGGGGTTTCTGGTCAGAGACTATGATTCCGTCATAATCAGAAGTTTCAAGATGGCGGATTGGATATGTCGAACGAGTTTTTGTATTAATTAGTGTTTTTAAGGACTATATTCTTCTTCATTTTAGTTCGCTCTTGAGTCTCCCAATTTCGACGAATGATTCATAATCTGCGAGCCCGAAAACTCCAAATAGAAATTTTGAATAGAATCGGATCACAATGACAAAACTCGTCCGCCATATTGGATCTGCAATTCTGAATTTCATAATTTTGACGATGAAATCATCAAATCCAATCCCGAAAATCCTCAGATACAAATTTTGAATAGAATCAGATCGTAACTGCACAAAGGGTCCGTCATATTGAATTCGCCATCTTGAATTTGAATCATAATCTCCGACTCCAAAAACTTCCATATTAGTTTCGCTATTTTGAATTCTAAAATTTTGACGGAGAAATCAGAATCTTCGACCCCAAAAACTCCTAGATAGCAATTTTCAATAGAATCGGATCATAACCACAAAATCATATTGAATTTGCCATCTTGTATTTCCTGATCTCCATGAATTTTAATATTTGTGACTCAAACGATTCTAAAGGGTGCGAGGTGAGGGTGACGAAGGCAATAACGATAAGAAATCCAATGCTTCTCTTCACCGAAAAAGTGCTGAAAGCGCCTAAAGAAATTTTCACATCATTAATCTGACATCTGGAAGGAGTGTGTAGGAGAGTTTCGATGGAGAACATTTGAGTTGTTTTTCTTTGACTATTCCACTCTTGTTCTCAAGAACCCATCAGAATCGACAATTTTCACGGTTTCTCCTGTATTAGGTACAGCGTTATTTTCTTTTAACTGAAATGTATCCGACTTGCTCTACCAATACAGAAGCCAAATTGACCCACACGTGACCAACCAACCAACCTCGTTTCATAGCAATGCAATTTATGACATTTGAAATGTCAATCATGTTGGAAAAATGATTATTGAAAATGTTGTATTTCGTGCAGAATAAATTATTCAAATTTTTCTCAGCAGAGCGCTTTTGTCTATATATACAGTCATATGGCTCATTGTGACATAAGTAGTCGTCAGTCATGTAGACTGGTGTTTAAATCAAAACGAATCCTTACAGTAACATCAATTTATCTGATGAATATTTTAACATACATTTTCATTAACAAACAACACTAGAAATAGGAATAATATCAAACTAAACAATCCCAAACACTCCTATTACAAAAAATCTCCAATCAATGCAGGCTGCCGTTTTTTAAACTGGCTGCCGAATGAAATGAAAAATTTGGGATTCCCCCCGGCTGTTTTCAAGTGTAGACTTTGGAACTCCTAGTCAGAAAATGCTTTTATACTGTTGAGGAATTCGAATCCTACTTTTCCTTTTCCATTATTTATATATATATATAGGTATTTCTCAATTTATGTTAGTCACTGAAATTGTTTCTTCTTGTCTCACTATTTCGTTTTTTTTATCGCTTGGAGCGCACGAAAGGAAATCCCAGTCTCATCTGTTAATTCCTCAATAACACTGTTCTTTCTTCTGAGACATGTAACATCGACGTATCCTATCTATTGTTACCGATAGTTGAAAGAATCAATGAATATTTTATTTTATTATTATTTATCATCTGGAGGGGTTAATGATCCCCCCTAACTCTACCGCCCCTGGTTAAGACTGACGAATTTCAATTAATTAATAATCATCTTTCAGAGCCACATCCACAGACGATGAGGGCTGTGCTATAACTTGAGTTATTGTTCTGGAGATGCCTTTCATAGATTTGCATAAGCCTGCTCACTTGAATTAGCTCTATTGTCAGTTCAAATTACTCATACATTATCTACTGACTGATCGAGAATAATACCAGCGCATCCATCAAAATTCCTTCTAGATTGCTCTACATTGCGTTACAAAATGTTCATAGTTTGACAAGTTGTTTAGGTATAGTAAGGAGAGTGGACGTTTTTAGAGTACATACTCTGCTCGACACTTTTCGAAATATTAGATTGAAAAAATAAGAGCCTGAAAAGGGGTAGAAAATAAAATAATGAAAGTGTGTTGATAGATACACAACATAAAAAATGTACTGATTCGGCAGGTGTTAATTTTTTCTATGAAAAGAAAGATACTTCTATTTTTTTGATTGCTACTTCATTTCAGTTTGGCTAGCCATGAAAGCGGGTTTCTTCAGTTTTTCGATCAACTATTAATAATTATCCAATTCTTTTTAGGTTGGCTATCTATATAAATAGTAGATTGTTTTATTAGGATCAAAAGTGACACTTTGTTTGACAAGCGAATTATGCATTTGCGAGGCGGAGCGTTTAGTGAAGCCGGGCGAAAGCAAAATTTTGCGAGTCGAACAAAGTCACTTTTGATCCGAATGAAACATGCTAATTTTTCTGCAACCGAAACAATTAATTCAAATAAACTTATGAAGTAATCACCAATGCCGTGCCATATGTATGCAATGCAACTAATATTGACAAATAATCCATGTGGTGAGAATATTCTACCTGCATAACCATAGCAGGTTAGGTTTTCTAGGATGTTCGAATTGTAGTTTCAATATGAATACAACCACAGAGTGACATATTCGTGTATGGACCAGGTGCTCTAATGGCAAATACCGCGCCAGTGCCAGCTATAGGAACAAGACGTGGAAAATGTTAGGTTAAGTGAGCATATCAACAATGATAATAGTGATAATTTATTCTTCTCCATACTACACTGTGTTCGACTTGATAATCTAATGAAGCTAAACAATATCGTTGTATGAGACAAAAAAACTATTGCTTGCCGTGATTATTCATAAACAAGTTATCCATTCCGAGAATCGAGAATAACGAATGAAATACAGATCAAGCAAGTATTTGAATCTTGAAGGCTTCCCTGATCAAAACAAAAATACTTAACTGAGATGTTTATAATTCCAATACTAAAATGAGGTGTATTTATATCTCCAGCATGGGTATGAAATGCCAAATCTGCTGAAATCGGACACAAATCAGGTATGCGTCTCGACCAAAATAACCAAACGTCACAATGTTGTTTATTCTTGATGACGTCCAGTACATCCTTTTTAGTTCCTAGGAGCTAAAGTTCGAATTTAGCTCCTAGGAACTAAAATTCAACTTCAGCTCCTAAATATGTTGCTTAGCAACATACCTATTTTTGTGTCAGTAATAGAAACGTCAATTTAAGAGCTAATTTTGGTATCAAAATGGACAACTTTTGTGTCGGTTGCAGAAAAAGAGTGTTCTTTTAGTTTTTGAAACCACTGTTTATCTCAATTTTTTCAAGTATGACTATTTATAAAAACGTGTTCCCTTAGTTCTTCAAACTATACTATTCATTACAAAGCTCGTTCGCCATATTGGATCCGCCATCTTGAATTTCCCAATTCTGACGAGAGAATCATAATCTCTGACCCCGAAAATCACCAGAAACCGATTTTGAATAGAATCTGATCATATAATTAGAAGACTCATTCGCAACATTGGATCCGCCATCTTGAATTCCCAATTTTCACGAAAGAATCATAATCTCCGATCCCGAAAACCTCCAGATACAAATTTCGAATATAATGGAATCAAAATAACATAACTTGGCTGCCATATTGGATCCGTCATCTTGAATTTCCAAATTTTGACGAACCATAATTTCCTATTCTGAAAAACTCCTAGTTTTCCTGATGGAGGGAGGTTATTGGGAAGTTTTCAAAATGTCAGCTTGTCAGCAGAGCATTTCGATGTGCTACTTCTATCCGAAAATATGTAACGGTAATATGATTTATTTATATACAGGGTGTCCCATGAGTAATGGATCAAAAGAAGTGGGGTGGTAGTGGGGGGTCATTTGTAATCAAACTAACGGTATATACAGTGTGACCCACTTAAGACCGGATTATTCGGAGATCTACGCTTACACAAATTTGCAAAATAAAATGTCAATCTACAGGGCATACTATGTTATTTTTTTCATGTTGAAAATTGCGAAATAACATTAGCGATTTGAAAAAAAAAACCACCACTGAATTCAACATCCTTCATTTAGGTTGAGCATAAAATTTCATTGAAAAATTTCGATTGGCAAAAAAGTTATAACAAGATTAATTCTGATTGCTCACCATTTTTTATGAATATTTCAGACAAATCCTGAGAAGCGGCAACATTGTCAATACAAATGTTGGAAATCATCGAGGTTTCTGATATACATTTGTACAAATGTATTCAATTGAATGGTGGTTGAGTGGAAGCATAAAAAATTGGACATGTTTTGATAGATAGATAGATAGATAGATCGTTTATTGTCTGATTTACTATTGTACAATAGATTAGACATTGTCAGAGAGTTATAATATACATAAAATATACATAAAATATAAAATATACAGGAGAACTAGTCAACATCAGAATGCATGATAATGATTGTCAAGTTGAAAAATACAGATACATACATTTACAAGCAAATTACATTTACAATATACTCACATAATAATAGGAAGTAAAATTAATAACATCCAGAACTTGCTATAGAAGATTATGCATTTCAGACTCTCTCAAATTGTAAAAACACTTTTCATGAAGAATCTTTTTTAGCCTTCTCTTGAATATACCGTATGATTCGCTATCCTTGACGGTAACCGGAAGTTTGTTAAAATATCGAATGCCAGCATTATTATTGGGAGCTTTTTCCCTAAATGAATAATTTATTCTACCAATTACAAAATCATTTTTATGTCTCGTGACATATCAGTAGATAGTTAATCAAAAGATGAGATAGGGACATGTAAGCCGTTTTGAGCAATTATGAATAGTTTCGACACAAAAAATTCTTCAACTTGGAAAATCACGATTTTTCACACCCTATATTTCAGTAATTATAACTGCTAGACCCCAAGTATGATGGGTCGTTGGAATCAGCTCATCAGGAAGTATCTCAAAATGAAATAATATATAGGGTGTTTGATAAAAAAAAGTTTAACTTCAGTGTTTTATGGTTCTTGGGGACACCCTGTATGTTTCGAAATGATTTTTAATGGTAGCCTATGTTGACATGCAACTTCCTAGAGAGGAAGAATTCCAAGAAGATAAGTGGTTAGCCTTCTAGAGACCGAGGAGTTACTGGTGGCACACCCTGTACATATACTGTTAATTTGATTGGAAATGACCCCCCCCACTCCTACCACCTCATTTCTTTCGATCCATGACTTATAGGATACCCTGTATATACATATGTATATAGGATTTATATCTAACAATGAAAACACTGATAAAACAGTTTTCCTCAGTGCAATGTTCCTCAGTGTGATCATCCTGATCATCTCATCAATCTCACAGAAAAGTCATCAGTTATTATTATCGAGGCTCCAACTCATTTGAATCTCTCTTGTTTACAGTCGTTAATCTCAATTCAAAAAAGTACATTTCGAATAAATTCTCGTAAAAGAAGAACCGTTCTATCAGTTTGAATTGAAACAGTAAACAGAAGTGTAATAATCTGTGTAAATATCATTTCAGCACAAACTAAATGCGCAAACACTGTAGGAAATGAAGGATATACGTTTGCCCTGGGTATGAGTGAAGGATTAATTATTATGCATCGTTCAATGTCAATGAGATAGCTCCATCACGTTATTCAATCAGTAACGAGATACATAATATGCATATAAGGTTCGGATAATGAGTTGTCTGTTGTATGATAGATAGAATGATCAGAAGGTAACCGTTACCGGTTGATGAATCTAATGGGGTTGTACCGCAATCTTTCAAATCTCATAAATATCTATTGATATCAGTTATTTTCAAAGTGAGAAAGCCATCAACATTGAACTTATCGAACGTCTGGAAAGCTCATCAGGAATCCTTATTGATGCTTTACTTGTTACCCATGTATGGAATTCATTTATTTATTTTTTCTGTGATGGGAAAATAGTTTGACATTGAATTTCTGTTGACAGGTTACAGAATATCACTTCTTCTGAAGTGACTACTTTTTTCCAGGATATAGTATACAGGGTGAGTCAAAAATCAGTACTCAGCTTTCTGCATGTGATAGTACATTGAACAATAAGTATATATAGTTTGATGGATATCTTTCCAAAGTTGATTGAATTTAAATAATTTTCTCGATAAACTTTTAAACGGTAGAAGCCACCAAATTGAAATTTCCTGCATAAATGTGTGTTGTTGAAATACAGTTGTTTGATACACTTCTAAGTTCTGCTATAGTTATGGAGGGTGTTTTCAGGAAGTGGGTCATGATTCTATAAAGACAACTTTTTTCCTTGTATTCTCTTCGGTGAAGAACAGAAACATCTGATAGAGAGAATCAGAATACAAAAAATTTCACCGTTCTCAAGGTATTTGACTCTTTGTAGTGATATGACATCAGAAGGTGAATTCATCAGTAACAACATTTTAGTAGGCCTTGAACTTCTTGGCTGGCCACCATACCCATTCCTTATTTTGAAACAACTCAATCTTTGCACAATCCTCAAATTTGTTCTAGAATTTGGAACGCTTCAAGCGGAAAATATCTCTGCATCACGAATAACCTGCCATCACCTGTATCAGAAAAATGTATTTAAAGAACAAACATTCATGCGGGTATTATCAATTTGGTGGCTTTCACCATTGAGAAGTTGAGCAGGAATATTATTTCAATTTGATCAACTTTGGATGGACATATTTCCCTTGATACACATTTTCGCCACTTCTTCGTTCATGAAACTATTTATACTTATTTTTCAATGTTCTATCAATTCCAGGAAAGCTCGGTATGAATTTTTGATTAACCCTGTATACACTGTTTGTTGATGGCTTTTGTTGTACCAAGTCCAAAAAATAAGCCAATAACACCGTCTCCGAGACATAACGACTAGACAAGCCAAGTCAGCACATCCTTTCGTTGTCAACCTCGAAAGATGTCGAACAGCACTTTATCAAGACTCCTTCATCCATAGAACGGCTAGGCTCTGGAATTCATTGCCTGTGGAAGTATTCCCAACAACATATAATCTCCAAAAATTCAAAAAAAAATTCCAATACCTACCTCCTGTCCCTATCCTCCCTAGGAACGCACGATGTTCTTTGAACATTATAGAGATTCCCTTTCGTGCGCTCCAATCGATAAAAAAAAACTACAAGTCCTTCTCATGTTCCAGTCCACTTCGCGGTTACGTAAACAAAACCAGTCAATTCGCAATTTTTCAAAATTGAATCACAGAATCGAATCAATATTCTGCAACGCAAGTATTGTCGCAGTCTACCAGTTGAAATTTCACATCAATAAAGACAACACAACCTCGAACTAATAGCTATAACTTATATTTATTTTCCTAATCGGTAGAGCTGTTTCCTCTGTGTTCAAATCAATATACTTCATTGCAGTTCTCTCTGTCAGTTTTGTGAGAACCTTTATTCCTTACTTTGAGGCTTGTTGAACAGACTTCTGGAAACGGTCTGGGTGTCTCGGGCGCCAGATTATTTATGAGGTGGTTTACTCCACTTGCTTCTATAAACTCAGCTTGATAGAAGACCTGAGTCACAACAGTGAAGACAGGTACAGGAGGCATCTCTACCTCGGTACCTACAGTATAAACCAGCGGTCAATGTAATCGAATCGACCTGGAATCAATAGGGAGTCAAGAGAGTGTTGGCTTCAATCACAATTCCGGGGTTCACCCTGGAACACTGGTTGTTATTTTCATTCTGGATGATTACAAAGATAAAAAAGAATCTTCGTCAAAAACAGACCTTGATATTTTCAAGTTAGGCCTGGAAAATTATTTATTCAATAGTTATTTGTTTAACTAGGCAGCAAAGTAGTAGATTGACTGCCGAGGCTGAATTCAGGCTAGGAATCTAGCTAAGGCAGTCAATCTACTTTGCTGCCGAGTTGAACATATAGTTTTTTCTCCGATTGTTTATAATGATATATATATATCTCCTTATTATTCCTGTAGTGTTCAATTATAATGAAATTTGATAGAAATCGCAGTTGTTGGAATAGCTGGTTGCTATGGAAATGTCCATAATAATTATAGTTTGACAATTCATGAAATTTCTGACAGTTGTGAGAAAAATGCGGTATATTTGAATTATTATATAATGGACAGTGATAGCGACCTGGGAGTACTTACACCTCCAGAAATGAGGGAGGTGGCAAAAAATATAGAGTTGAATTTGTTGCCGGAGAAGTCTCGATTTATGAATTATTAATTTTGCTGATACATATCAATCAGCAAAGTACCCACTTTGCTGCCTAGGCAGGAAAAGTAATACTTTGCTGATTGATATGTGTCAGCAAAATTAATATTTGCTGCCAATCGGAGAAAAACTATTTTGGTGAGGTTACTTAGGTATTATCTTTTTTCTACTCACATACCTAAAATGGCATTTACCGTACGGAAATGTACCACGCTAAATGATGGATTAATCACGGATTGACGATCTGTGCATGATTAATTCAAAATATTAAACACGTTACCATGGCAACACGATTTCTTAAACACATAACCATGGCAACACAGTTCATTGAACACAGCTTCAGTGTAATTTGAGACATGTCTGGCCTGTCAATTGTATTAACTGTCAACTGTTATTTTCGAATTTTTCTATCAATATTATTCAAACAATATTCGTTTGTATCAGAATTCTTCATTGAAAATATATGCGAAAAATAGACGAGAGTGAAATCGAAGAGAATGTTCTGGTACCTTGCATATCTCCAAGAAGTGTAAAAATGAAGCATCCATCTTTGAGAACAATTTATTCATTCTGCGCTAAGCATGACAATATATGTGAAACAAAGGTAAGTAAGTGATGGACTGGACACATCTACAACCAATATCACTTATACGTGTCTCGCTGGTTGCATGCATTTGCATGTATTATGTTCTCAATTCCCATTCCTTTCGAATTATTTTTTAGGTTAGCAGGAATTGCAGGTATGTTTATGTAATTTTCGGAGTTCGTAGAAAAAGCATAGTATGTAACGCGTACCGGCAACTGGTATGCTCGGGGTGACTCCCTGGGACATACAAAAATAATCAGCCAAGTTTCAAGCCCACTAATGGATATGGGAAGGGACAAAATGCTGCCTAGAAATAACTATTACAGACCCTTCAACACTCAGCTCTACTGGGATGAAAGGGTCTTGACTAACTGTCAGAAAGGCACGTTAGTATGGTACACTGACGGTTCTAAGACTGATGAGGGCACGGGAGCCGGAATATATGGAGATAGACCCAGAACCAGGATGTGTGCTTCCTTGGGGAGGTATGCTTCAGTATTCCAGGCAGAGGTGCATGCTATTGAGGCATGCCTGAGAGAGAATATAGTAAGAGGATACAGAGGTAAACAAATCCTCATATGCTCAGATAGTCAGGCGGCCATTCAATCTCTAACATGCAATAAAATCAGATCAAAATTGGTCTGGGATTGCCTTCAAAGCCTGCTAATCCTGGCTAACCACAACAAGGTAACTCTTCAATGGGTGCCAGGGCATAAGGGAATTGAAGGCAATGAAGCAGCTGACGCTCTTGCCCGGCAGGGGTCTGCGACGTTGTTTATGGGGCCGGAACCTGTGTTCGGTATCCCCAAAACCTCAATACGCGGCTGGCTGGCAAGGTGGATGCAAGAAAGACATCAGGCATACTGGAACAACGTCCCAGGACAAAGACACAGTAAACTGATGGTTGGAACACTGTCTAAAACAGTGACTAACGACATTCTGAGCCTAAACAGAAGTCAGATCAAACAAGTGACGGGACTAATAACCGGTCACTGCCCCTTGAGGAAACATATGCATCAAATGGGCATCTATACAGACGAACCCATATGCAGACTATGCAATGAGGAGGAGGAAACTGCCACCCATGTAATACTGGAGTGCGAAGCACTAGCGCGTTGGAGATACAACCTTCTGGGAGCAGTAAACTCTCAAGAGGCATTTTCAAAGAATGATCTGGTGAAGAGGCTGCTAAACCTCATCAAGGTAGCGAACCTGTTCACCTGAGTCAACAGCATGATCAGGAATACAATAGGCCGAAAGGCTGCAGTGTTTTGGGCTTCAAACCCTGACTGATCATTCTGCCATTAATCAATCAATCAATCAATCAACGCGTTTATAAACTCTTCTAGACACTCGTTTATTAAACACTCGCTCCGCCCTGCTCCGCTCGTGCTCGAAATACTCGTAACTAAAAGGACGTTTATAACACTTGTTACATAATATACTATTTCGGCAATGTCAAATTTTCATTAACCACAGGAATGCTTAAGGAAAACCATAGAAGAATTGACGACTGGCTATATCAGCCGTCAGTCAATAATAATAATCATCAATTTGACCAATGAGACTGAGAGAAATCATTATAGTTATTCATGCAACAAGTGCAAAAAGTGAATGTTTATTGCATTCGACGTGAAATTGTCCGACGAGGCCGTTAGGCCGAGTTGGACAACAGGTCGAGTGCAATAAACAATTTTTGCACGAGTTGCATACAACATTTTTTCTACGTTCATGCAAGAAGCAAAAAATGATTTATTGAGGTGCGGCACTAGGTACAATTCTGTTAATTGTCAGAATTAATTTTTGACTGACGTTTCTATAACCACAGTTGCATTATAGAAAATGTTTGTCATGATGACAGCACGTTGAAGTAGAATGACAGATGAGTGCAATAAAAACTTTATTGCACTAAGTGCAATAAAGAACTTCTTTTTCCACTAAATATAGTTCAATAAAGTTCTGTTTTTTGCATGAATGTAGAAAAAATAAATTATTGGAATTATTTGGAACAGAAGAAAACGACAACTGAGAAAAAAATATGAGATATGCAATCACAGAAAAACATTCATTTCCAAATACTACTTTCCTGGATTCGTAACATCGGTCGAGTGAGAATCGGGTATGAAAAACAACAGGAATGAAATGAAACAATATACAGGATGAATAATAATGGTGAACATTATACAAACTTACATGATTGTGCAACACGAAATCACTATACATCAATATCACAGTTTAGAGAAAAAAAAATGTGTTTACACTGGCTTCGAAAGAGATATGAGAGCACTATAGAATAGAATGGAAAAGAATTTCATTTGACCAAGTTACAATTCTTATGTTTTTGGCAAGTCACTGGAAGTACAAAATGTTTTTCAAAAACAATTACAGAATGAAATGAAATATACACGTAAGCTTTCACAAATATACATACAACATTCTCACAAATCTGAGAAATCTAAAATATAAATTTTGCTGTTTTCGAAATGTGATCAACACAAACTATCGAGAAGTGGGGGTGTTTTCAGATATTCATCAATAGAGTAAAAACAATGGGACAGCATGTGTCTTTTCAGTTTCAATTTGAAGCAGAGATGGAAAGGAGAACCCGGGAAAGAGAGTGAATAGCGCCAAGAGCAAAGAGCCAAGTGCGCGAAGAAAACGATCCCTTAACTATCTTCCTTATTAAATACTCCTCATCAACCTCGGTACAAGAACAGCTCAATCCTAGATTCTGATCAGTCGAAATCCTCGAATATGCCTTTAGGAACTAGCATCCAAAAGCACATGTTCCTAAAATCACAAAATGCGGGAAAAAATCATCTTCAACCCTGAATGGGCACAGGAACAGAATTTACTAGCCTTGCAAATGCAAACAAAACACAAGCATGCCTTTTCTCTAGAGAAGCCGATCTCACTGGGCCCGACATAAGCTTGACAGGAGTAACCATACTTTTGAAAAAATCCATTTCGATGCTTGAGATTACTATCAGCTATAACCTCTCTTGGGGAAATCACGTGAGATCAATTGCTAAAAGTGCATCCCAAAAACTTGGTTTTCTGTTTCGGGCCAGAAGCTATTCCACTTCCAGTCAGCTGCTTATGATCAATAAGGCGCAGATTTGACCTGTCCTGGAATACTGTTCCCATATTTAAAGTGCAGCACCCAAACATACCCTGAAACTTTTGGATTCTGTCCAAGAAAGGGCGATTCGTCTCGTGGGTGATGCCTCGCTCACAAACTCACTCACTTCTCTGGAACACCGTAGAAAAGTTGGCGATCTGGCTCTTTTTTATAGATATCTTCATGAACGATGCTATTCTCCCTCCTTGGCAGTCCCCGCGAGATTAACCCGTCGAGTTGAGGCTTCGCACCCTTTCGTGGTCACTTTGAAGACCTGCAGAACATCTCTTTCCAAAGACTCGTTCATCCAACGAACAGCGAGGCTCTGGAACACATTGCCAAGGGAGGTGTTCCCCGAAGCATATAACCTCCAAAAATTTGAGAAGAACACCAATTCTTACCTTATCTCCCTTGGTTCCCACGATGTTCTCTGAGCATTACAGGATATCCCTTTTCGTGGGAATCAGAACATAAAAAGAAATTATAAATTATGGCCCTGTAAACATCCATCATTTTAACAGATAAATAATCCATCCAAATTTCATATCATGAGCAGAGGGTTGAGAAATATTGAAGACTTTAGGGCTGTAATGATGTTTATCGGAGTTTACTATCAGGAAATAGTTTTGGTAGTCAGGAATTAATGAATTACTCAGCTCTATCAGGTTTTCGTGTTTGGAGATATACAACAAGTAAAATTCAAGTCGAATATGTTTCGGGTACTTAGATATTAATCAATATCAGTCTAGTAATGGAGCGGGCTCAAAGACACTCCATTACAGTTTTCGAAAGATATAGATTCTGAGGCAGCTGTATAGAAGGCCAGAAATATGGCACCATTGTCGTCTGCATGGCGTTAACATCTGCCTCAGATCTATACCAAGAAAGCTTTATTTTTCAAAAACCGACAAAAAATAACCTCAATATAGAGTATATATATTTGAAATCAGAAGAAAGAGCACAACCATTTAGGAAAATGAAAAACAGGGTGCTCCATTTAAAAAATACCAGTTCATGTGAAATTCTTAGATTAACGATGCTCTTTTGCATTTTCTAATACTAAATCCTGAATGTCCATGAGGAATACTTAGTTTTTGATTATTTGAATGTTTCTGTATGAGACTAATATTAACTGAGATAGCCATTGACTAAAACATAAACAATCACCCTGTACATTACGTGTTCGGTCTCTGGGAATTGAATTGATCCTCTTTTGCACTCGTATATATTCGGAAAAAGGAATTTGAAAGGATTCCTTACGTTTGTCTGATTAGCCAACATTTCAGGAACCAGTCCTGAAGTTTGGTGATTTTTCATTTCACTCAGTATTCCGGAGTAGTCCAATATGTACGGTATTACGTTCGGTATTTCCATCACTATTCGATGACGAATAACGCCAGCCTAACCTAATATATACAGCTTATATAAGTTGAAAGTAGGTATATAAAGCTCCAATTTAATAGACCATTAGGCGAAATGCTCTGTAACTCAAAGAAATATAGAAAATACTTCAAAGAAAAATGCTGGTGCAGAACGATGGAAACCGTTTTGTTTTATTTCCGCTTCGAAATCTTACAATCTTTCCATAGTATGTAAGCAACTTCTCCTGGGAAGTCATGAGCGAAATATGAACTCTGAAATTGGGTGTTCCATCTCTAACAAAATATTCTTGTTGCTAAAAATATACTTCACGTAATCCCATACTGTTATTTCGAATTAACGGTATTCAGATGACAATTGAAATATTAATGTTAACAGCCTTCGATCCAAATGTGATCTTTCAGCGTGATTACGAACAGTCTTGAACGACACACAGCCGTTACGCAAATAACGGATTCGGTTGTTATAATCCTCGGCTGCGCTTCGGATCACAATATACAACCTCATTCCTCATTTGCTACATATCGGCCTCGTAACGTTGATAACTATAATGTTTCTGCTTTCTCCCATTATCCAATTCATTTATCGCTTCAATTTCAGACACTTACCTAAACTCTGAATGTATATAATATAAACATAAATATATTCTAATCAGAAAAAATAATATCTGATTTGAATCGTTGAAGTTTTTCACCCCTAAGAGGGGGTGTGGAGAAAATTGTAACACACTGTAGTTGAAATTCTGAAACGTGAGTGATTTCTCATTTGATATTCAAACTCATCAATTAAAAATTATTCTTAATCCCGGTGGAAATTCAGGTAATTGCGAACGTTTCATCATAAAACATACATGATAAGTAGGTTTTCATTAAAATTAACTGAAATAATTTTAGTCGTGCGGAAATCACAAAACTGCTTATTTCTATACAAGAAATCCTTCACCATAAGACTGAATTTTAAATGAAGTTTAATTTAACAGCATCTTTAATAACATCATTAGCACAAAGGAAACTCATACATTATGTATTGCACGAGGATACCCAAGATTTTAATACATTTCATATACATATACCTATACTCAACACGTCTCCAGTCCTCTCTTGCATAACTTGAAATTAATTTCAAGATAAGACCCACAAGCGTTACTGTAAGACTCTGATAGCATTTTGTACCACCACTGGTGCTATTTCGATGATGTTTATCACTCCTGGAAGTGAATTTTCTGATTAGAATAATGGGAAGGTATAGCTGTTATATACACTCAGTTCCAAAAAAAGTGACGCACTTGATATTTGACCCATCTTTAAAAAAAAAAAAAAAAATAGTAGGCCGATTTTTTTATTTGTTGGTAGGTAATGCATTTGCAAAAATAAAGAGGTGAACATTTTTTCAAAGCCTCCATGATGGTGGTGGAATAACTCGAATCATGATTTATTCTTAATTTTTGACTCACCCTGTGTGTTAATTGAGTGATGGTATACAAAGTGCTTACACCCTATACGAAAGAGGCTTCTTTTGCGAGCATTTCGTTTTTTTATTCATTAATTTATCTCTAAAATTTTCCGAATTACAGCTTTTTTGCTGATACCTTACGCTTATCCCACAAATTAGTGGGAGTAGTGTGTAGTACCACAGAGTACTCAAAATTGATTGGGTTGTACTCTGGTAGGATCACATTGTCTTTAGAAAAACAAATGCCGTTGCCATAGCAACTAATTTGTTGTATGCCTCCATCTTCATATGAAGGAGAATACGAATTCTCTACTTCAGAAGATTTTGTTTTCAAATTCTTATCGTGTGTGTTCAATAGATGTAATTCAATGTTCGTCGTGGCATATAACCAGGAAAGTAGTTGTTTTCTGTTGAATGAACAGAAAAATAATTAATGTTTTCATCACATGTAGAATGCGAAATCTCAATGTATTTTTTTGTGTTCATAAATATATCTGGAAATGTTCCTTTTCAATATTTGTGGAATTATTATGTGTGTTCAACTAAATACAAAACCAATGAAATAAATAGAACAAAATAGTTATTTTTGTATCTAGAGCGCGAAATGCTACTTTGGTGATCGAGATCTGATTTTTTTGACGAGGCGTAGCCGAGTTAAAAAAATAGTCGAGATGACCAAAGTATTTCGCGCTCGAGTTGCAAACAAAATTTTTTCTACAAACGCCAAAAAAGATAGTTCAAAGTAAAAATATGCTCAGCTTGATATAAAAAAATAATCTTGAACTGGCTTAAAAGGCCTTTCCCTATCCTCCCTAGGTACGCACGATGTTCCACGATCATAATAGGAATTTCCTTTCGTGCGCTCCAAGAGATAAAACAAAGTTATTGTTAAACATTCAGAAATAAATGATTTCGTGGATGTTTGCTCGATTGAGAACCGTGAAGTTGAAATATAAATATCTCATATATTTTACATAACAATGCGCGAAGTAGGTACTTCGCGCACTGTTTTACTTCGCGCATTGTTAGGTGCAAGGTATCATGGTGACGTAGGAAACTGAAAAAAGTGTCACTTCGCACTTTGTTTTCAATGCGCGAACCTTGTCATTTTTTGACGTTTGTAGAAAAATGATTATTTTCAAGTTTTATTTGCAGAATGAACAAATGAAAATGTATTCAGTTTCCTCAGATATTAAACCTACAATCCTCATGAAAATTTTTTTGGAAGATAATGCATTAGTGCTTATAAGAAATTTCATTCATCTGACACTTATTCTAGTGGGCATATTGCTACACATGAACTTAAATTAGGTTATATCTTGAATGTTACCTCAAATCGATTGCTTTCCACCACAATCTAAGCTTCAATACCCATATACGTAACACAAAATTTTGCAGTGCATCAACACTGTCTTCTACAACTGTATAATAAAAAACTTCAACATCTCAAAATCACTCTTCATCTCATAAACGGAAACAGCTAAGCAAAACCTGATCATGGATATCTTGGGCTTCACAAAAAAGTAGAAGAGGTAGGTACGTGGAAACCGCAGTTTATTTGGTCGTCACCTATTATGGATTTTTTATTTTTTGTTATCTCTTGGGGCGCACGAAAGAGAATCCCTATATGATCATCGTGCGTACCTAGGGAGGATAAGGAGAGGAAGTAGGTATTGGAATTTGTTCGAACCAATGGAGCTTATGAGTTCTTGGAAATACTTCTTGTAGCAAAGAATTCCAAAGTTTTGCCGTTCTGTAGGCAAACGAGTTCTGCTTAAGAAATGTTCGACATATCTCGAGGTAAACGACGAAAGGATGATAGCAGATAGTTCTCAAAAACATTTCCCATGGAAGTATATATAGATAAGTGGAAGGTCGCGTTCCAATTATAACAAATAATTAGTGGGTGTGGCATCACCCATGCACCAGGCGAATGGATCTTCTCTAGATGGAATCTATAAGAGTATCAGCCAGCAGATTTACCATTGATAACTGCCAATATTGCACCAATGATAATTTACTGGGGTGACACTGCTTAGAAAATGATGGCCCATGTATTCATGTTTGCTTTTTTCCGCATCGAGATTGATGATCCCTGAACAAAACTATCCCATTCCGATGCCGCAGTAGAATGGAACTTGTTCACATATATCATTATGCATTCCATACTATATAGAACAACGCGAGCATTCCTTTTTCTACAGACTATATACACTAACAGATTGCCTGAGCGCGATATCAAGAAACAGGATTTTCTGAGCGTTTTCCAATATTTTGTGACCCCCATCTTATTTGTGATGCAGACATTCCTCGTTCCGAAATACATTATTGTTCGCGAACGTTCCGTTATTGAAGAACAATATTTCTTGTATTATTTGCCTGATTCAAATCTACATACGGAGAATAAACATCAGGTTGTCAGGGACGGCAGGGTCGGCCGAGCTGTATAAGAAAATTTGAGGAAAGAAGCTGAACTACTAGATGAATGAAATAATGTTTCGACACTATTTTCAATATCTATCGTTTATAATGCTACTGTTATGGACTATTATTTGAATTTCATGCACTGAAATATTTGGGTAAGCCAATAAGCCAGCCGAATATACACCGAAGATCACTAACTAATTCAGGACCTACGACATCTGGCTCTTTGCTCGCGTACAGTCGTTTTCAGAGAACATGTCGCACATGGACGGTGTCAGCTCTCCTAATCACCGCTGCAATAAGAGCGATCATACCGTCCAACCGCGACACACTGAGAGAAACTGGATATAAAAAATATCTACCAGCTCTGATTGTGATAACCATTATGAATAAATCTCCTATTCCTGATCATTTTATTATTACAACAGTTTTCTTTCCATTCTGTGATCATTAAAATCGTTTTCTTAAACCATTTGTAATACCCTTGAATGGACATTTGCTACCATCATACCGCAGGTTATGACATTATGAGAATTTTATAATTTTTTTATTGACATAGCTCGTTTTGTTAATTATGCTTATTGGTGAATTCAGATAATCGGGTCGATTCTGTTCGGATCTTGTTATAACATTGCTAAGATAAGAATATCGTTATGATCATAACAATATTGCTATGAAGTTCTGTATTCTGTCTGCAGAGTAACTGCAAGACTGGTTATGAGTTCAAGTGATAGCAAATATAGCAATATTGTTAAAAGATTGGGAATTTTTGAGCTGACAACACTGTATTCAATTCATTGTTCAAGTGTTAGGTATCGATTTTGCTAGTATTTCATGAAGAAGAAGAGTTCATGATTATCTAACCTCTAGAATTAGTCCTGCACTGACATTCGGGTCGATTCTGTTCGGATCTTCTTATAACATTGCTAGGATAATAATATTGTTATGATCATAACATATAACAATATTGATATAAAGTTCTGTATTCTGTTCGCAGAATAACTGCAAAACTGGTTATGAGTTCAAGTGATAGCAATATTGTTAAAAAATTGAGAATTTTTGAGCTGACAACACTGTTTTCAACTCATTGTTTAAGTGTTAGGTATCGATTTTGTCATTATTTCATGAAGAAGAAGAGTTCATGATTATCTAACCTCTCAATATAGTCAGTCCACTGACAATTTACAAAATTATATTGTTCAAATCGAGAGATTTTGTATTTGCTGAATCTGGTCGTCGTTGTGCGACTGGTGCAAGTAATCAATCATGTCCCCGAAATGAGAAAACAACTAAAAGCCGAATGAAAATAATCGTGATTTTTCTTTGATATTCTAGCAAAATAGCTTCATGAACTATCCATCAGGCGACTGAAATTTCTCTGATATGCCGAAATTGTAATCTCATATTTCCTCTATACAAATTGGAACTTCAAGAAAAGGTTTTCAAGTATTTGGTCACAGTAGTGAACCTATCCTATATGTTTGTAATCACCATTCTAAGTTTTTCAATAATTCTTCTACGAATTGAAACTTTGAGGAAAGGTTTTCGAGTAGTCAGTGACGAAACTGAACTCTCATATGTTTTTGATCCACTATTTTCTGAATTTTCATACAGTTGGAAGAATTTGTAGTGCAAAAACAAAGAATCCACTAGCTTGTTATAAGATAGCAAGCACAAAATTGATGTTGCCGAGATAGCAAGAAAGCTGACCAGATGTCATTGAAATTGACAGATCATATTGCCAAAAATCGATTATTCGAATTCCACTTTTTCGAATCTTGCTATGATAGCAATATCTTCTCTAAAACCATATTGCTATTTGCAAACAGAATCGACCCGAATGTTTGTACCAATAATCATAGCTGTTTGGGTTTCTAGCTTTGTACGTTGACAAATAACTATAGCAATTCACATGTATGACGGTTATTAGACAATCATTCGACAATCGTAATTCGGCTCATCATTTCGCTCTAGTTTGTCATTAGTTTTGGGGCTGACAAAGCTACAGATCGCGTTCATTTTCACTTCTGTTTTCAGTCATGGGTGCCCGTGTTCAGTTATTATTGTTCAATGGTTTCGATCGTCCAAATCGATAGAGCCGTGTGATGTAGCAAAATTGTGTTTTAGTACTGGCTGTGAATTAAGCTGTGAAATACACCGCGCATTGCATTACTGCAATGAAAAAGAGTATTCTCCATACCCACTTTTCACGGCCTAAAATTGGTCATTTCGAGAAACAAAATGGTTGATGAGATTCTGAATTAAAATAATATCTTGGTTTCTGTGAGAAAAATTTTATTGAAAATTCTCATCATAACTTCGTAGGAAGAGTAAATGTAAGTATTCAACTTCTCATTTCTCAATAAATGCGTCAGTATGCATATAGATGTGATATTTCTTCGAAAAAATCAATGAGTAATGTCAAAATAACTTCTAAAGACACCCAGATATTTCAATTCAGAAACTCATCGTATTTTTTGTTTGTTGAAAAAAATGAATTTGGATCATGAAAAGTAAGTGTGGATAAAATATTTATTTTCATTGCAGTAATTCAAAGCACGGTTCCATAATGCATAACATTGAACAATGTTGATTATATTACCTAATTACCACTGTTTGATGAATATACTAGAGTAGAAAAATATTGGGATAAAGTGTCAGGTTTCATTCAGATATCAGATGACTATAATAAATAGAGACGAAACAGGCTGTTACTGCAACATTTTTGAAGGAATTATTTGAATTCGACACTCTGTGTAATCATAGAAACTAGAACAAGTGATAGTTATTCAGCAGCGGTGTTTATACAAGTTTGCAAATTAAATATGCTGCCATAACTACAAGCCTCCTGAGAATTCACTTCATCTTTGGTAGCAAATGAACACATCTGTCCTCTATTTATTGCAGATATCGTAATAACGGTTATCAGATTTCCAATCATGATAACTCAAGTTTTCTCTCAGTGCATGTTCACTGAAGACGAGTGTACACTAATGCAGTCGGCTAGCCGATCAGTTACTTCTTGTGTCTCGACGTATCGCCCGGATCAAGTTGAAATTCTCGCGTATACACGTCAACGATAATTTGTTTTCTCTCAGGGCATGTTCACTGAAGACGAGTGTACACTAATGCAGTCGGCTAGCCGATCAGTTACTTCTTGTGTCTCGACGTATCGCCCGGATCAAGTTGAAATTTTTGCGTATACACGTCAACGATAATTTGTAGTTCCAGTAGGTCTAAAAAAAACTCTGGATTACCAAAAGCATTCGCAGTCAACTAAAACATCAGTGACATTGTTGATATGATCAATAATCAATTGGAAACTTCATTATACCCTTTCGTGTTCTCAACAACATTCTCTTGATAGGGTTGATAGTTGATATCACTTTATCATCAAATAGCTTGCGTCTTTAGGCATATTAGCTATTATATCTCATTAATTCTATTCAACCCCTTGTGTATTTTTAGATATATTCTGTTGATAGACTCAACAATTCTGATAACTGACATTGCAATAACTTATTGTTGTTCGTACTACATCTCAGTGAATTTCTAACAATATTTTAATTTCAATATTCATTGTTGGTTCGAAAATTGCATGACGAATCGGTTTCACTCGAGGAAAACAGTCTTATCATTGAATTGAATTTCCAAAATATTCGTGTTCTCGAATAAATTTCCGGAAATAATTGAAGCTCTCGTGATATCATAAGTGAAAATTCTACACCAGCATTGAGTATTCACATCGACGAACTATGAATTTTAGTGGAAATTTTTTTCCCAAGGGTAACCACCAGCGTATGAAGTCGGGATTTTTTTATGACGTTTCAATGACAGAATAATATTTTGACGTCCTAAAATAGTGAATTTGTGCCACTTCAATTGGGTAGAAATCAACAATTATAATAGGCTAAGAATCCATTGATGCCCTAAGTGCATCACTGAAAAAAAAAGATGGTAGTAATTACCAAACGTTTAGTAAAATAGGCGCCAGTCACAACTTTCATCAAATGATACCACTACAACATAATATAATACCACTACAAAATAGTATAATACTCATAGTTTGGTATTATATAGTGTTGTAGTGGTATTATTTGATGAAAGTTGTGACTGGCGCCTATTTTACTAAACGTTTGGTAATAACTACCATCTTTTTTTTCAGTGTCTGTTACATAGAATGTCATACCACTATCTGGACCAGTGTAAGGCGTTATGGAAGGCTAAAATTCGAAATCTCTGGTACTGATACGCTTCAACAGAAAGATCATTTTACTATGGTGGACGGACATACTGATCTTCATCAGAAATCCACGGAGGTTCGAAAAGGAGAATTTGGAGAAGGAATAGTAGATATTATGTGCACATGACATGTGCAGCAGGCAATGAACTCAATGCAACTGGAAGGGAGACGGCCGTTCTCTCAAATAGCACAAAGTGTGTCAGGGGCAGCTGCAACAAAGATAGCATGATTTACGGTAGCCTGTCTCTTTCCTACTCGTGTTTTTTGATGGTGGATTGGTGTTTACGTTTTCTTTTATATGATAATTAGAGTACTTAAGATTTTTTTCTCTCATCTAAACAGGCAAGAAAGTGAAGACATAAGTTCATTGTCTTTGTTTATGTGAAATAACTATTCATTTGGCGTGTTTTGTTTTATAAAAAGGACTGAATTTGTTAGTGTGAACCGAGGTGTGAACTGATTGTTGAGAAGGTTTTGATAAACAATGGTGATTCATTGTGTCGCCTTTGGATGGATGGACAAAAGGAAATTGTCATTCCATGGGTAAGTTGAATATGGTTCAGATTTTTGGAAAATATATTTTTTGAAATGATCATCAGTTAGGTGTACAATGTTCCCAGTCTCAGAATATGTTCAAAAACTATACCTATATTATTTGCCAAAGTTGAATACTTTCATGACTTTTCCATGAACATATTGAGTAATATTATTTGTTGCAGTTTTCCATTCAGACATTCTTGAATTATGGATCAAGGCAGTTCGTAGAGAGAGTTGGACTCCATCTGAAACCAGCAAGCTTTGTGGAAAGCACTTCCTGCCAACTGATTATATATTCAGACATACCAGGTACTACTAGGTTATTGAAACCAGATGCTGTACCCAGTATATTTCCATTTCCTAAGCATTTGTTACAAAAAAATACTGATCCTTGAAGGAAAATGAGAAAACTCATAGGTACCTAGTTGATTAGTGATAAAAAAAAGTATGTTTGCACCTCTCTGAAATAAAAAACTAGCTAGTAATTCATTTTCAGGATGCATCTGTGGAAGTTCATAACATTGGCTCCTAAAGGAAGATGTTTCTCATATTATGGACTGTACCTATACGTTCCAACACCCAAGTTTCGAAGTTCATCAATAAAGGAACCCAAACTGCTACTACTACTAGTATGTACAGTCGTATTCAATTAAAAGCGTACAAGTATTAAAAAGAGAGGATTTCGGGATCCTAGTTCTAGTTGTGTGAAACTGGCTCAGCCAATGCTTTGTGTTTTCGAGAACCTATGACAACTTTACTGTCAAAATTTGGTGAACAATCATTCCCGATAGCCCGTTTTATGCAGAATAGGATGACATCAATTTCTTTCTGTATGCTTTTTTTGAATTCTACTGTACCTATATACCTATGAAAAATCAATTGACGAAATTATAATTTCTTATCACTTGTAGTATCCCGAAGTTCATATAAAATGGAAGAATATAATATGTTACATTTTAAACTAGTATTTTCATGCAAATATAAAAGTTGGAAATAAGGAATCTATTATTGGTGCCGAAACTGCGACTCCAACTAAATTTATTCACGAACCTGTATGCAAATCAAATGAACAACAATATTCTGAAATTATTTAATTTCCAAACACAATCTGGTGTGAAATTTTCTTAACGAATACCACACGAGGTCAAACTACTTTCCGGGTATAATTTGACCTCTAGTGCTATTACAAATGACTATCTTATATTGCTTGCACCATCTATATGCATTGTATTCGAACAATATTTTGTTATTATTTCTAAATAATCACAGTCACTGAGTATCACATATTTGATATTATCAATATGCAATTTATAACTCAATTACTGACTCAACCTCCGATACGGATTCATTTACTAATGATGTCCAAAATATGCCTCATAATAATTATATCAAACTAATTTGAGCATCAGAATATGCGTACAATTATGTGTGGTGGGCCAATTTCCAATTAGTAAATGATATCACGAATCATATACTGGGTGGTCGACATCACTGAAAATGAATCTTCAATAATTTAACATCGATTTGAACATTTTGATGGCTTATTGTGAGTGATCATACAGAAATAGATATGGCATGTACTGGTGGCATTGGTTTGTAAATGTCGTCCGAATTTGACTGAAATAGCGATGAATATTTGATTCTTCATACAATTTGAAATGTCAACATTTCAACAAGAGTATATCAGTATATCATTAAAATAATCATTGATGATTTCAATTCACTGCTTATAATTATAAATTTGAAGATCATTATTTAATTTCTTTCATTAGGCAAGGAAAGTGTTTTGTGCTGATGAAAATACTTTATTCATAAAATCTATAACGATACTTGAAAATGAGAGATGCTACAGAAAGTGACATGAGGAGCAGTGCTTGGTGCAAAAATTCATCATGTGAATGTAGTAAATTCTTCAACTTTTGAAAATGATTAAAACACATTTCTTAGATGAGGCATCTTGTTGATTTCATTATTTTATAATATTAGAATATCAGGAGCTCAGATGGCCATTGTTGTAGAATTAGCATAACATCATATAAAAAATCACCAAACTACATATAGGTATAAAAGTATGTATTTCTCAGAGAATGGAAAAGAAGGTTAATTCATCTTGTTGAAATCTCAGCCTGATGGGGATCCAACAACCTAGTTGAATTCAAAACCGCGAAAATGGAAGCCTGTATTTTCTCTAGAAAGGCGGAACTCAGTATGCCTGATATGGAAATGTCTGATACCAACAATCCCACCAAGTCAACTATAACTATGCTCGGTGTCTCCATCAAGAATACTCTTTCATGGGTGATCATGTCAGATCCATCGCGAAAGCTGCTTCACAAAAACTAAGATTTCAATTACGTGCGAAAAGCTACTCTACACCTTCAACAGCTTCAATTGGCATAGGTTTTTACGCCGGCGGAAGTAAAAGTTAGTTTTTCTGGTAACAAAAGAGGGGCAGAAGTCTCGTATTATTCCCTAGGGAGATAATGTGACATATTTTCTCCCTAGGGACTTCATACCAATTTTACATTTTCCGCATAGCTCTGTGCTTTGAACACCCTCATCTGAAGCGAGTATAAACTGCATCGTACAGATTCATTTTCAAAGCTGTTTTCATAAATTCCAGTAATTCCATAATACGAATTCCACAAACTATACAACTACTTATCATGAAAACAGAGCACTTCGACCAAATTCTTATTCTTCCTTAATTTTTGTGTTTTTGCCAGACTAAATGGTATATACACCTCAGGAGAGAATGCTATAATAACCTTGAAAATAACTTGTACTATTTCTACACAAGAACACCGAAAAAATTATTGAATCCAATAAAAACAGAATGTAAAGACAAGTTGGGAACACTCGAAAATTCACGAATTGTCACGAAGTTGGAACCTCTCACGCATCGATTACAAAACGTCCAAAGGAATAAGGAATTGTATTCTGTTAGTCTGTCCCCTCTTCTCCTTTATTTACAAAACAAATCGCTCTAGATACCTCATCTATTCCTGTAGACCTAAATACACAGAACTCAATAAACGGCCAACTCATGAATCTTTGGAGGTCGGATTTTGTAATTTGGTGAGTGGCAAGGAAACCAAATTTCTCTTCTTTTGACCAGAAATAGGACTTCATTGATCCCCTCGCATGTATAAATATAGTATTCGAATCATTTATTCGTTATTTCGAATCATCACATAAATTTCAGATCACTCTGTATGAAGAATTCATCACCTCTTGTAATACACGCCAACATATTGAGGAATCATATACCTAAGAATTCGTTTGTCTATAGAATGGCAAAGCGTTATTGGAGGTCCTAACCAATGGAAGTATTCCCAATAAGGTCTTATAACCTCCAAAATTTCAAAACATTTTTCCATACCTACTTCGTCTCCCTATTCTCGCCCTACGTACGCACGATGTTCTTCTAACATTATAGGAATTTTCTTTCGTGCCCTCGAACAGATAGATAATATAAATTGATCAACAACTATGAAACAGCCATCAACTTTTGGCTGGGGTCGAGCTAGATTGCTCATATTCCAGCCCTATAGAATTTTGTGTCAACATTTTGTATGAGAGACTAGAGATTTGAGGATACAACATCCAGTATTTCACAATACCTTCCCAATAAATAATTCATCGTTAATTACGCGGTTAATTATTGTCAATTCATTGATATACTATATCACAGTTAAGCCGAATAAGTTTTTCGGGAACAATTCTCCACAGCTTTCGAGCAAGTTCCACACAACGAAACTTTCTGGACCAGCAACTTTGGAAACTGTATTTAGATGAAATATAGTCGACGACGAAGAACTGGACCGAATCAGAAGTTTGCAGTCCTCCAGAAACTATAATATAATTGAAATGATATACTCAGTATCATATATGAATTATAATTATGACGTTTCTCAAAGTGGAGTACAGTGGTTTATACGGAATAATACACAAAGTAATTTCCACGAAAATTTATTGTGAAAACTCACGGGCATACGTATGTCCATCATCAGCCTAATAAGAAATTGCACAGGCCTAGCATGAGAAAAAATTACGAATACAATCTTGTACCAGTATATCACCTGACGAAGCTACTGTGTTAGCGAAACATGTTGTGTGTATGAGAATTTTGTGGAAATCTTATCGTTTGTGAATTTTTTACATAATGCATTTATTGTAATAGTTGTGAACACAAAGTATCATCGATTTAGAAAAAATAAGAAAAATTCAAAAACAGGGTGTTCCATTAGAAAAAAATAATTTTTGGTTTGTCACACTTTTTGGTCAACTTCTGCATATCGTTTTTATTTTCTCGTTGAAAAATCACGTGATTATAGGGTGTGGGCCTCTTCGGTGGATATCCCTGTACATAAACTATTTAATCATATCTTCGCATTCCTTAGATATCCAGATGGTTATACGACAGTTATTACGTCTTTGAATCATAGATTGAGCCCATAAAATAATATATGAGTATATTTCCATATATAAAACACATGCAATATTATTCCAGAAAACCTAGATGAAGTATCTCAACAACTAAGCTGCCATCTTGAGTAGACCTGTGGGGTTGAGAAATATTACTTCAAGAGTAATTTATATCATGAAAGATATTGAAGAGTCTTTCTTCTGAGAAGGCCGATCAAATTGCCAAAAATACGTAGGTACTTATTGAGACTTTTCTCAATATTATCGTGTTTAATTGGTTGTGTATATAGGGCAACATATAATATACCATCAGTAAATTTTTTGGAGGTATCGTTATTTAAGGTTTTTTTTTATTCATTTCTGTAACAACCAGAAAAATTGGGTTGATCGTTTCGTTGGTCCACTCAGAATACGTGATCATTTGTGAAAGTCTGGAGGAAAGGTGGAGTTGAACCTCAAATATCACAAAAATGGTGAAAGATACACAGTATAGTAGATATACATATTACTGCGGTACCTCAAGATGGTGGTGCCAGTAATAAAAACAGGCTGTTTTATGACGATTGTCTAATAACCCCTGTAGAGTGGATTAGTTACTACAAAATTTATATAGAAATAATTACTATTCGACACTCTGTGTTATCATCATAGAAACTAGAACAAGTGGTAGTCCATTATTCCAGATTGTTTTGGTAGTTATTCAGCAGCGGTGTTTATACAAGTTTGCCAACTGAATATGCTGTCATAACTACAAGCCACCTGAAAATTCACTTCATCCATGGTAGCAAATGATCACATCTGTCCTCTATCCATTGCAGATATCGTAATAACGGTTATCAGACTTCCAATTATGATAGCTCTAGTTTTCTCTCAGTGCACAGATCATCTATCCGTGATTTATCGATCATTCAGCGTGGTATATACATTCGATCGCTAAATTCTATTTTAGTTATGTGAGGAGAAAAAACTATTGTTTCAAAATTCTTATATTATTTCACATGCGAATTTGCATGTCACTAGGCTCCAACACTGTTGGTCTTATGTTCACATACGCGTTTCCTTAGAGGTTAAAACCTGAGAGTATCAATATCAACTTCGATTTCGATATAATGGGAGGATGATGCCTACTGGCGTGACTATAGGGGGGCCTAGGGAGGGGGGATACCAAATAAAGTAGAGAAGTATCAATATATTTCATAATATATTTTACCATTAAAAATATCGACGAATGTCACAAGATATAGTAATGAAGACGTCCTGTCCCTGCAAGCAGCACGAGTGTGGTCTGCTCTAGGGATGGCGATCTTGAATCGATTTTTCCGATGATTGATATTTTCGTCTGAAATAATCGATTTTTTATGGATCCACGAGGTGGATCGATTTTTCCTCTCTCTATCTAGATCGATTCCAATAATCGATCCTTTTTCCAAAGACTGCCATCCCTTGTCTGCTCTACAGAACTGGTCTTGGAGTTCTATGGTCTGCTCTGCATCTCTTCATATTCTCCATTCTGTGATCCCTGGGATTCCCAGGTCTTCCATTGTACGCTTTAGTTCAGTTTTAAAGATCGTTAGGGACAGGTTATAACATTACTCATTTATTTATACGTCCATGTTACTTATATAGAAATTTTAAGCACATCTCTTTATATTTTTTTGTCATTATAGGCTTCATTACTGTCAATTGACAATACTTGAAGTACAATATTGATAAAGTGGAAAAAGGGCAAAAGGTAAGTTGTGAATTGAAAATGTATTTGGCCTTCTGTCTATCTCTGTAGTAGGTAATAATGTGTTGCTTGTTTAGGGAATAAAGAAAATAAAGAAAATATCAACAGAGTAAACTTCCAAGGAGTTCTATAAACTTTGTTTGTAGTCAGAGAGTGATTGCTAGTGTGGGTAGGAAAATTCGTTGAAGCAAATACACTTTAATTCTATATAAACAGGTGATTACCTGAGTAAAACTTTGCTCATCTCATAGTAGCTACAAAATGAAATGATGATGGAAATCATAAGTGTATGAGACAGTGATTTTTAATGATTTGATGGAAATGGGAATGGAAACTTTTCCTATAGGATCTTGCATTTTATTTGTATTTGCAGCTCTTACATGTTCTTTCTTGATTTTATTCTCTGTTCACAAAGTTGATTTATTATTGAGTATGCATCTGAGTCATTGTCATTTGGACAACAATGGGTTTTTTCAATTCTCAACCAACCGCCTACATACCATAGAGAACTCGTGATCAAATTCTCAACATCCAAGTACTCTGTGTTTTTTCCAATTCCCTCTCATTACTTTGTTTTTTGATTTTTCTTTCACCTATTCGCAAAGTCAAGGACCAAGTTTGTCAAACTTTCACTAAATTCCATTTCATGACATGATTATCTGCTTCTTTTTAATTTTTGCCTAGAGAGTGTTATGCTTAGAGTTGTAAAAGCTCAAGTACGCCAGGCACTACATCCATAGTACTATCAACCTATAATTCATCTTCAGGCAGACGTGAAAGAGAAGAAGTTAACCTCAAAGTTGACCAACGTGATAGAAACGTTGTGCACAATTTCCAATGTTTCAATTGGTGAAAACATCATTTTTGAATTACTGTAAATAAATTATGTAATATTCGTATTTTCGCCTTTTACAGAGAATTTCAAATGTTTCGTGACACTATCCTGCCAAGGAAATGTTAAATCGACTTTCCATTGTAATCATTCTCAAATAGTGTAATAACATTTGATCAATCCCCAATATTATTGTCAATATACACATTCAATTTTTATTTTAGTCGCCCTGATGATGGAAAAATACATTTCCGAAAGCTCAGACAAACTGGAAAGAGTTCACCTTTGCTCCAATCCGCATACTAGACCGCTAGTTTCATCTCTAAAGTGTCAGTAACGACTTCCTTTCCGCACACTCACACCTATAAGATGTTATTCGTCTCATTTCATCATAGTTAACTGATATCTGAATGAAAACTGACATTTTGACATGCTATTTTGATATAGCTCATTTTCAACAGAGTTATTTCAATATTTTTCTACTCTAGTAGAACATTGTTCGATGGTAACGTAATACTGAATAAAAATTTGTGACATTGATAACTAACAAAATCTCCAGAACAAAACTATACCCACAAATTTTCATCAGGACTTGGTTCAAGTGAATTGAACATCATATATGAACTATGTATGAGGTTTTAATGTTCTCTATAAAGAAAATGTACACTGAGGAAAAAATTTAGTCCTGCCATAAGGGTGTAACGGTTTTTGCATTATTACGTACGTAACACCTTTAAATATCCATGAAATACCTTCATCACGTATGAAACAGCATCATAGCAGATATTCTGGTTGGTCTCAACATCATTCCATGAAATGGTATTTTCGTAATATCATTACACTGGATATGGCTTACGTAATCATGATGAAATACCAAGAGTGAGTTCAGTAAGGATAATACACATTGCGGATACTGCTTGTAAGTGTATAACATACAACGAAGGGATGAGTATGTGCCTTTAGAGCAGATTAACTGATCATGATCCTGTACGGCAGAATATACCAGATTTACGTTCCTTAAAACAGTATAGTTGCCGCAGATGTGTCTTTCAAGCATAATACCGAATCCGTATCCTGTACGGCAGAATATACCTGAGGATACGTTCCTCATAACAGTAGATCTCGCCGCATATTTATCGTCCAAGCAGAATACCCGATCCTTCTCCTGTACGGCAAAATATACTAGATGATACGTTGCTTATAACAGTTTATGTTATGTGTGTTCTAAGCAGAATACCTGATCATTATTCTGTACAACAGAATATACCAGATGATAGATTTCTCATAACATTATTTTGCCGCATATTATATTGATTGTGTCTTCCAAGCAGAGAACCTCATCCTTATCTTGCATGGCAAAAAAAACATGAAAAAACTTAGTCCAATCGTGAGGATAAAACGGTTCTTGCACTATCAATATATACCTATCATAACATTGATAATTATTATATAAAAAATATTTCATCATGTAGGTTTCTATACTTATTCACCATCAGGAGCACGAATGGCATGATTTGCGTGTCAAGCACGTACCTATACATCGGTGTTTTTGTAAGATTAAGATTAAAACAGTATATTTTTTTCTCACCCTGATGGTCATCACAATTTAATCTTCAAGACATTGTTCAGCCCCGCATCGCCATAATAACCATCTGATGATAATGTTACCTACTCAATTCATTTGTATGTTGTAATTTTGTATACGTGCAAGTCAAAATGCTGAATTGCATCACTCAGTGGTAACACCATTCTTTCTGGTTCTAATATACGGCCGCTTAGCTAATCGGAACTGAAGTCATTCGATCTGCACCACCCTGCAGATTGAAATTACCTTAAAAGCAGTTAAAAATCCACGCGGACTGCGATGCATCGACGCATTAATAGGCGAGAACACGAATTTCTGGAAAAAATACCATGGCCTTTAGTATGACGATAAAAGTCTCGGGTATTTTTTTCAGATTTTTATTCGAAGTAGTTTTTCCACAAAAAATTTGCAAAGTATTGATCCCGTTCAAACGAGCTGGAATATCGCGCGTTAATGTGACGTGACAAGTATTAGACGGTGATCCGGCAACGTCGCTTGATATCTTCTGGACTGTTGACTGTGTGGACAGTTGACAATTCGTTCATCTGTCACTACTGTCAGTTGTTATTTTATTTTATTGTTCATTTATTTTTGTCGGCCAATATTATTTTTATTCCTGCCATCGAATTATCTATTTTTTCTCATCAACGTTTATTCACATTCCTGGGATGGCAGTGGCTGTAAGGAAATGCCACAAACTTGGTTCCATCCTGCTTAATCAACACTGAACAAAGTATATGGATAAACCATACCTGGAATCAAATGATATATTTTGCTGTGAGGATCGTTTTGATGTGAGTAGAATTTTTTCTTCAATATGGATTGATCATACTCATTTTGTTCTAGCTAGAATATGACATGTTGAACTGGGTGGAATTAAAACTCATTGGATCTAGAGTTTATATGCCTGAAGATGTGATTCCATATTCATTGAACGTCCAAAACTGAGAAAACACCCATCAAAATCCTAACTTTCATCTTCAGCACGGAAAAGGAGATCTCAATAATCCCTTGAGAATTTGGGAGATGAGATAAAATGGAACTTTCCTCAAATCATATTGACTCTCCTTGAGGAAAATTCTAGGAAGTACCAGTGAGCAGTGAGTGTTTCAGTTGAAGAAAGTTTTCTTGAAGAACCTGAAAAGTAACCTGTCATGGAAGAGACTGACATCAAATACTATGAACCAGAACCAAATTGACAGTCCCATAACATATTGTGATGAAATGACTCAGGACTGTTGCTGATTGATATACAAATATGTTTGTGATTTTTACCATCATGATTAAGTTTATTTGTTTTCTTGAAAACTTTGTGATGATCTGGACAAGATATTGATATAATATTTCCATGTTCTACATCTATATTCATTCTAGAAATGAAATATATCTATTAATATCTAACTGTTCTAATTATATCTACTGCATAAAGTGGACAATAAATGAAAATTTCAACCAACATTTTTGAGCATTCTTGCTTCATTTTGATAATTTTTGTGTACTACCTATTCCTTTACATTTTTGACAAATTTTCCCTACATGAAATAGTGACAATACCTATCTAGTAATTTTAGCTTGTATGATTTTGTTTTTTGCATTGAGAATTGATGTTGCATCTTCCATCATTTCTAGATATGCCAGTGCTCTCTTGGTTTATACTTACTGGATTTTTTTCTTACTACTTTCATTACTTTTTTGGTGTTATGATAGGTATTCATCTTTCTTACCAATATTCCACTGACAATAAAATATGAATGAACTAGGTTGTTCAAGTAAACATGAATTTCATATACCTACCATCTCCAGTTTGTGAAGATATAGTGTATGATCAATATGAGAAGGGATTTCGAAGTTGTGTATGATGAAATATGTTATTTATAAGACACTGGTGAGCTCTAAATAAGTCCAATTTTGAAATAAGAGAAGAAAAAAACTACTGTAGTACTGTTATTTTATAATTTTATTAAATGGGTGGAATTAACAGTTTGCCACAAATTTTCAGCATCTTTTATAATTTTCTAAAGGAATATAGGGTCATATCACACTTCAAGTAACTGAAAACTACCATTATTCTCAAAATTCTCCTGCTTATATAATGTACCTTCGAATGTCTTGCACTTTGAAGCAGTAATTCTTCCATAGCAAACTTCAAACCATGCTGATAATGATGATTCGTTTTGATTCACTTTTATATCTTGCACCAATTCACAATCACTGTCACTGATATTCTGATGAATGAAGTCTTGGAATCCCCTAGGAGACAAATTGGATTAATGTTTTCTGGACAAAATAATTAGCTTATGAATCAGAATCAAACTCTTTCAAAAACAGTTATCCTTGGCATCCATGTTTTCCATCTACTTCAAAAACTACTTCAAGAAATTTTGATGGAACCACTGGGAGGGTAGGAACTTGTTTTGGTGCTAATTCTAAAAGTGGCATGAATGTTGATAGGAAGCTCAAAAATTTGGTAGTTTGGACACTGAGTTGGACACTTTTCAGTAACACTCCATAGAAGGTACAGAGGGTTCTTCTGATCTTCCATGTAACCATAATAAGAAAGCCACACTGTGTTTACATCTACCTAAGAATATAAAAGAATATAGTTTATAAAAAAGTCAAGAATTTATGTACCTTTTACCTTTTGAAACTGCACAATCCAGACTACAGTTTCTTCAGCTTCATGAACCTCAGCCTCAACCCTTTATGGTTTAGGACGAACTTTATGTTCTGGACTAATCTTCACCTTTATGAAACAGCTCATGCCAGTTTTTTTTAACTTGCAGAATTCAAAAACCATAGAAGATTGTGATTGCTTTTTCGAATACTTGCTTCATATCTCCAATCAATAAACATGAACCATCAGACAATGTCACAATAATAGTCACAATGATTTGAATATTTTGATTACACAAGAAAATATTAAGCAAATGAAAAATCAAAGAACAACTCTGATGTTTTGATGTTTAGGAGTTCGGTTTCTTAGGTTAGGAAATATGTAGAATATTTTGAAGGTACAGTACAGCGTTGCCAAATGCACGCCAATACTTGTTACGTCATCACGTATCCGCCATTATTGGATTTTTGAATGGTCCACAAATTTGTATGGTTTTGCAAACGCGTTCTTTGGATAATGACAGCATTCATTGTTGAAAAAACTACTGGTACACATTATTTCAATGTTATATTTATTTATTATGCACATTTGAACTGAATTCGTGCTATTGTGTTCTCGCCTATTGTGGAAACATAGATCAAAGGGCTCATTCACATTTAAATCTCGAAGGTGTTCGGTCAGTTCAGTTTTGTGGTTTGCAAATACTTACCTATGGACGAAGAAACCAAATATCTTCTGCAGACTTGGGGTGTCCCTGAGTTAATTAAAACATTTGAAGGTAAGAATAATTTCCATAAGTAATTCATTTTCTGTTAATTCATTCCTTTGGTATAAGGTATGTATAGTGTATGCCTACAGTGCTTGTTGATGGCTTTTCAACATTTTGAACTCATGATTATTATTACATCATTATATAACCCATCATCCATATTAACAAAGCATAATACAATCGTGAGGAGAGGGTTTCAATTTCTGCAAATAAAAAACTGATGCTCAAGTATTTCATTCTATTTCAAAATTTTAAAGGGTTCCATTTTTTTACTATTGCCTATATATGGCCGACTGCTGTAGGCACACACACTTTCGTGTTACAATATCTTTGTTATAGCGGTCCAAGTATAATGAATATTCACTTTGATTGAAAACAGCCATCATCATTATTTGTTACATACCAAAAATTATACTGCTGCTACGTGAAACAACAAATAGTACCTATATTGTTTAGGAGCACCGAATAGGCGAATACTGCAAATCCAACGAGTGGGAAATAGCATTCCGTGCGAGTTATACACTATACTTTTTCTACGGTTGGAACAGATGACATAAAAAGTTGTTATCGCTACGACTCATGCTGCAAACTTCTTTCTCGTGAAAAATTAGCATTTCGTGCGAGTTAAACCACAGTTATACACTATACTCTTTCTACGGCTGTAACAGATAACAGCGAAATTTTTTATTTCTTCGGCTTGTAGTCATCTGGTTTTCGTCATTGCTTGAAATTTGATAATATTTCATGGGAGATGAGATTTTCTGAAATAATAACACAATGGATCGAGTCATTGTGATGTCAGATACGGAAATGGAATTGATGACATACAAAAATTACCTCATTGATTCATCGAACATAGTAAAACAAGAGCAATTTTGTTTTATATAGCCGTAGAAAAAGCTATTTTGTGTCATATAGCCGTAGAAAAAATTACTTGTGTGCCTACAGGCGGCCTTTAGAAATATGTCAAGAGTCACGTCTTCTGGAAATGCGTAAATTAGCTAACTGTGAATTCAACAAATGAAATTCCATGAGGTTGGAGGGTTATTAGAAATTGTGAGGGATACTTTGGGATATTTCTAGTGTAGTAAATAACCAAAAATTAATTGATTTGGGATATTTCTAGTGTAGTAAATAACCAAAAATTAATTGAAACAGCTTCAGCTGTCAGAATTTCCCGAAGAAATTCCATTCAGAGGTTAACTTACCTTCCTTTTTCTATATAACTTCAAGGAGATATATATATAGAAAGGTGAGATTACCTCTGAATGCGTTTAGGTATACCTATTATTTTTACATAACAAGAATGCAACTAATAATGTTATTTCCTTTATGCAGGGCATTTGATTGATACGGCAACATTAAGATTGTTGAATGAAGGAGATTTTGAGAGCATTTGTCAAACCTATAGGGTTTTAGGGTGAGTTAATTTCAGAGTACCTATATCATCCTCTTCATAGATCGAAATTCATGATTCGTTTGTGTTATTTTTATTTTTATCTTATTCGGAAATGCGCGCAAGAGGTTGCACCTATATATTCCCGTGGCGAAATTCAATTTTTACTGCATGGTGAAAACTTCACGATATACGAAACACCCAGTTAAAATATATGAATATCAAGTATGGAATACATTCATCTTTCATGAGATATGAAATACTGAAATCTATTATGTTATGTATACGGAAATCAAATTATACAGGGTGTATCTAAATAACATCGAGAAAAATTAAGGGGTGATTCTGTGATGAAATTGAAGGTGGGTATTTGGTATAACATTTTTTGATAAACCTCTCCTCGCAAAGGAAACACCCCACCGGAGATTTGAAAAAAAAAGTTTCCTGTATATCAAGCTGAAGACACGAATCTTGGTGAATATTTGTTTATAAAACTACACATTTTGAAATGTTTTCAACCCTGGGTATGCTTACAAGGGGTTATAATATTCAATCCCTGAGATTTTTTTCTTCCAACTTCATTCGGATAACAATTTTTCTTAAAAAAAAAACGTGGCGAAAAAGCCCAATTGATTCACTAACTTTTTTATCTCTAAAAGATTTTTCGAAAACTTGAGCATTTGCCATGTTTTTTTGACAGAAAAATTTTTATCCAAAAAAAGTTAAGACCTTCTGAACATACTTGTTTGAGAACATTGCATTGTTGACAAATAATATTTACCAAGTTTCGAGTCTTTAGCTTAATATACAGGGGAAATAAAAAAGATAAACAATTTTCATTTGATTTTCAGAAGAGTGTAACTTTTCCGATGAGAGGTTTTTCAAAAAATTGTATACCAAATACTCACCTTAATTTTTATCACAGAATCATCCTTCAATTTTTCTTGGTGTAATTCAGATGCACCCTGTATATTAATTCCAAATGATACATAGACTTATTCAAAACAGAACAGAACTTTATTTTATTCAACAAAATTCTTAGATGACGTGAAATAGATTCTGTTGATTCAACAATCATTCTTCTAAATTTTCTGAGATATTTTTTCATCCTTTTCATAAATGAAGATATTAGTGTAATTATTATTAAACAGATGATTTGTCCCAAAATGTCACTGCGTTTGAAAACTTGACTATTCCGTGAAAGAATTCTGCCACCCAAATGATATCGGGCAGAACTTCACAAATAATAATCTTAATGATTTTCAATTTTTTAGAACCTGGGAAGAACAATAGTGGCATAGCGATACTTCTCCTGCTGCCTTATTTTTTGAGTGTACCACCTGCAATCAAGAAGCAGGGGAAACAAACTTGGAAACCCTCACGATCCGAGGTAAGGGATGCTTTTATAACCCAAGTTCCGACTGAGGCAGACATACTGCGGACTTTGGAGGCTCGAAAAAATAAATATAAAGGGTTAGGCCGATCTTTTCAACGTTTGATTGTCATTGTTGGTCAAACCTTGGAAGAGGCAAACAGATTTCATGTCATAGTAGATGACACAATTTATAATTTTACTTCCGCAATAGGGGCGGTTGACGGGGCTTTCAAAATTTTTCATGCAACTGGAGCTTGTTATCCAGAAGAGGCAACCGACTTGTGGCTTTTGATCCAAGTCGCTTTCTATAAGATAAGAACAAAGTACGATAGGCTGTCTCAATCCATCAAACATTTGTTGACAGACTTGGGACAACCTTTTGAATAATGTTTAAATGCTATGGCTGTCACCGATTATTTCAGTTGTCCTATAGATTAGTGAAACATATGAGATCGCAGTGTGCATCTTTGGCTGGTACTAGAGAATTACATTGTGGTCAAGATTCTTGTTCAAGGCATTTTTCAACTTTCTCTTCCTTACGCAAACACTTAGACAAATGTCATAAAGTCAGACCAGTTTCTTCTATAGTGGGAAGTCATGTGGAACATTTGCCATCCTCATCATGCGAAGCTTCTACTTATGCCGTTCAGGAAGAGGTACCCACAAGTTTACCTAAAAATGTACTCGAATCACATATAGCAGCATTTTTGTCCTCTCTTTATAGTCAACCAGGTGTTTCTCGTAGATTAGTGCAACATGTATCTGTTGAGCTATCTGAGTTAATGGCGAAGTCTAAGAATCAAATTCTCAATAGTGTGTACCAGTCTCTTGATGTTCAGGGTATCGATTTGCCAAACGATATTAAGTTGACCTTTGAAAGAGTTCTTACCGATTATGCTAAAAGTGGCTCCCATTTGTTAACCGAATACAAGCGTTTTCAACTATTCGAAAAAATGGGAACATATATTCCTCCTCTTGAGGTGACTGTAGGGCAGCGCATGGAACCTAGACGCACATTGTTAGGGTTCAATCTAGTACCTGCACCTTGCACAATGCAGGTTATACCGATCGCAGAAGTATTCCAAAACTTTTTTTCAATGCCTGGTATCTTGAAGGATATTTTAGAACACTTAGATTACCTCAAGCATTCAACTGGCGATATTGAAAATATCATGCAGGGCAGAGTATGGCGAGACATCATGGCCAAGGAAGGAGATGGAGATCACTTGAATCTGCCTTTGATATTATTTTATGACGATTTTGAAGTCGGGAACCCTCTGGGTAGTCATGCGACAGTACATAAATTGGGTGGAGTATATTTATCGCTTCCATTTCTCCCAGGTCATTATGTTTCTCAGCTCGATAATATTTTCATTATTGCACTCTTTCATGCATCAGACAGAGTCGATTTTGGAAACAATATGGTGTTTCAAAAAGTTATTGAAGTGTTGAATAATTTGCGCAACAATGGCATAAATGTTACAACAGATGCCTATACGGGTACCATCAAGTTTCACGTTGCTTGTATCACAGGAGACAACCTTGGTTTAAATGGAATTCTTGGTTTTGTAGAGAGTTTTGTAGCGAATCATTTCTGCCGGATATGTTCAGCACATAGAGAAGAAACTAAATATATGTTATACGAGGACAAAGTTTTATTAAGATCACCAGAAAGCTACGGAAGGGATGTATTTTTAGGAAACTATTCAGAAACTGGCATCAAGGAACGGTGTGTTTTTCTCAATTCATTAGATGGTTTTCAACTTTTTGAACATGTCTCCGTTGATCTTCTCCATGATTTTTTAGAAGGTGCTTGTCGATATGTTATGTCTTATGTTGTACAATTTCTCGTGCAAGAATCTAAGCTCGTGCCGTTGAACATCATGCAGAGCAAAATAGCTAGTTTCAATTATGGCCCAGACTCAGGTTCTAAGCCCACGAATTGTCTTATTGTTGATGGTAGCACTTTGAAATTGAAAACGTCAGCTGCCGAGATGATGACTTTAGTCAGATATTTTGGTATTTTAGTAGGTTACTATGTTCCTAATGACTGTGAAGTATGGGATTTGTATATATATGTGAGGAGGATTTTGGATAGACTGGTGAACCCTAGAGTTAGTAATGAATCTTCACAACAATTGCAATTTTGGGTTGCGGGACTGAATGAATTGTATATTAAACTCACACAGTCTGCACTCAAACCCAAGTTTCATTTCCTCGTGCATTATCCAGAGATGCTCCTTAAGTTTGGTCCACTAACCCAGATTTGGACGATGCGTTTCGAAGGTAAACACAGAGCCTCCAAAATAACGGCTCGATCCTCTTCCAGTCGAGTGAATATTTGCAAAACAATTGCGATTAAAAATCAATTAGCATTGAATGACATTCTCATAAATAATCGATTCTTCAGCAAGATGATTTGTGGAAAGAAGATCAAAATTGAAGCTAATGCTCTTCCATCCAACTTCACTCAAGAAAAGCTCGATTTACTAGGTAGTCACTTGTATTCTGTACGATGGGTTAAGATAAAGGGTTTCAAATTAGAGATATCCTCAGTCGTTACCATCGATCTATGCATTGATACATTCAAGCCCCTATTTGCGGAAGTAAAAGAATTATATGTGAACAATAACGACAATGTATTTCTTTCATGTAAACTTTTCGAAACTATCGACTTTGATTTACATTACTATGCCTATAATGTATGCAACACTACTGAAACTGTTTTCATGGAGTCCAGTTCTCTCTTTTCTTGTATGCCAAATACATTAACAGTAATGAATGACCTGAAGTCGTATGTGACAGTCAGAATGCCATTGGATTGACATATTATTTTGTATTATGTACCTATACATATATCTTAAGTTACCACTGTTATTTTGGATTGAAGTATGAAGAAACTATATATTTGATTTTTATGTTTCAATATTAGAATATAATATATTTATATATAATAGATCATCAAATGGATTTGATTGTTCATTTATATTCTTTGTAATCAATTCTCAATAAAATTCCAGAAACGAATAATTTGTATTATGATTAGACACACTATTGCATGTTATATGCGACCAAAAGTGAAGTGGCCCATCCTATGTCTAAATCTGAAATTTTTAATTCCAGATTACCTGACCCCACATTACAGGCTTACTGACATAAAATGCCCTAAGCCATACCACCATTATCTAATATTCGATTTTGAAAAACAAAAAAACGAATGAAAATACTCATGCAGATAATACAAGGTGGCACAAGCATTTTTTTCCCAATTTAAACAAAGACAGTGGCTGTCAACTATCTTTTTACAATTGGCAACATATATCTCTTTTCATTTTTTTTCCTGAATACAATGATATACCAACAAGGCGAAATTAGATGAATGAAATTATTGCTCCGCCGACAAGAAATGGATCTCCTTATTACATTTCCTATTGAGTAATCAACCGTATAGAGTCTGTCTCTTGTAAAAGAAGACATTATAATGTCAAGAAACTGATTTATTGAAAATAAATGTATTTATATAGGTAGGTAATTCCAAACTGGAAAATGAAATGAGTAGATCCACGTCTTGTCAACGGAACAATACATTTTTCCAACTAATTTTGCGCGAAATTCAACTTCTTCTACATCATTGTATTGAATAAAAACTCCATCAGAAAATTGAGAGAATATAATTATGATGCCATCAGAAGAAAATGAAAGAATATAATCATGATGCAATTTAAAAAAAAAAAAAAGTTGGTGCCACCCTAGTACCTATCTGATGAGTTATTTCATTTACTTATTAGTTTTTCGAAATCGGATAATACATAGCAGCGCTATGACTTGGGGCGTTCTTTGTCAGTCAGCCTGTAATATGTGTCATTCGAAATATTCTCCTGATGGAATATGTCAATACAGTGATTGTTTCATATTAACTTACTATGCAGTGAAATCAGATGGTAGGTGACTCAGTTGGTGAAATACGTAAATCAGGATCCATCTATATACTTTATGGTTACTTTGGTAAGTAGAATCTGCATTTTGTTTTTGCGGTATTCTTATGAATACATATAAAGAAAATTCATCAGGGGTGATTTCTTCTGATATTTAGTCAAGATATAGTTCGTATAAATTATCTGTGTCCACAACAACCTAATTTCTGAAATACAGGACTATTGAAAATAGATTACAAATACATGTTTTGTTGGTTCTTCAAAAATCATAACGTTATTTCTTGTGGATGTTGAACTCTTTGCTTTATTTGGTTTGAAAATGTGATATCATCTGCTAACTACTCGGCTAACTATTTTGATTTATAGTTGCGGAATAAGTATACCTATATTGCTGTTTCTGCTGAGAAATAAAAAATCGATACATCTTTTTATTCGATCCGACTCTCATTACTCTCTTTATCTCAGAATTTATTCATTCGTAATTCCAGACACACATACATTTATAGGAACTACAAGGTGATCAACGAGGAGACACATAGCCAAATGGTGAATATATAGGGGAAATTAACAAACTTTTTTGGACATCCATATTATGTGAAATTTCCATATAACTTTGATGGCTGATATTCCCGAAATGATTCATCGTAATCGTAGTTTCAATAGAGAAACGTCGCAGCCAACTTTCAGCAAATAACGATGAATCATTTCTGAAATATCGACCAACAAACTTGTATATATGGCAATTTCACATAATACCATGTATCTTGGTTATGGATGACCAAAAAAATTTTTCATATATATACATCAACCCGTATATATTTCCCCTATATACCATTTGGCGAAGTGAGTCTCCTCATGAATCACCCTGTATATACTACATGGAATATCACACGGAATCGCCCCCTGAAATATCTTCGAAGACTTAGGAAACACTCTGTACAAATCGTCATTATACCAGGAAATAATGTATATTATAGCATTGAAGGAACTGTACTGCCTACCAGTATGTAGGTAAGGAAGGACGTATCCGTCAGATCTAGAAACAGTTTGAAATAACATGACAGGAATTCTGAAGTCTTTTTCACAGAATCATGAAATACACGTTTAAGAAGTTCATAATAGCAGGCTAGGTCCTAAAAGCAGACAGAATGTAAATTACATATATAATAATGGCAGGAATATACTTCTTTGCAACAGCACTGAACATACTGCCTTGTAATGGCATTTCATCCTGTAATAATGAGGTAAATATAGTACGTACTCCAGTGCGGCACATAAAAGCAGATTGTATTATACAGAGAGCATTCAGAGAGTGATGAAATGTCTGTCTGTGATTTCTTTGTCAGCAGCCAGTTGAATACTTCATAACTGGTGATGTAATCCAGAATGTGCAACCTGTGATACACTGCTGTATATGACGTCATTGGTTTTGACGTCAGAAATATTTACATTCCTGTACTGCAAGAACAGCATTATGCGCATACATTACCAAGCATGGTGAAACGTATTTGTTGCATATTATCCCCGTTTAACCATTATTTAAGTCAGGAGGACCCATATTCAAAGCGCATACGTACATATTTTTTCCTCAGTGTAACTTCCTCGAATATTTCAATATTTCAAGTGAAAATTTTTGATGGTTCAACATTTCAACCTGATTATTCAAAAAGTTTCAATGAGGCAAACATATTTTCAACTGAATTTATCATATATATCTGAACAAATTAGAAAATACATTCTTCCGGGCCTCTTCCATGGATAGATAACCCTGGATAACCACCGTAGTTACAACTTACAGTTCATGTATAGATACACCAGCTTCATCTTTGTATCATTAGGTGCGTTCACAGCCAGCATTGTAACAAAATTTTGCTACATCACACACCTTCACCAGGACTACACGGCCCTATGGATTCGGACGATCGAAGCCATTGAACAATAAATAAACCATGACCAAGAACAGAAGTGAAAATGAACACGATATGTAGCGATGTCAGCCCCACAACTGATGGAAAACTAGAGCGAAATACCTAAGCCGAATTACGATTGTCGAATGATTGTATAATAACCACCATACATGTGAATTGCTATAGTTATTTGTCAACTTTTGATGCTAGAAACCCGAACAGCTATGATTATTGGGACAAACATTATATGAATTCACCAAAAACCCTAATTGACAATACGAGCTGAGTCAATAAAAAATCTGAATAGACTAGAATTTATTGAATTAATACTCATATAATGTCATAACACACCTGCGTTATGATAATATAGCAAATATCCAATCAAGGGTATAACAAATGTTTCAAGAAATCAATTTTGATAATTACAGAATGTAGAGAATAGTTGTAGTAACAAAATGATTAGGAATAGGATTATTATGGTTATTACAATCAGAGCTGGTAGATATTTTGAATATCCAGTTTCTCTCAGTGTGATTTATTCAAAATATCAAACACGTCATCATGACAACACAATATCTTGAACTCATTACCATGGCAACAAGGTTTTTTAAAGACATCGTCGTTCGAGTCCTGTCTGGCCTGTCAATCTCCTCTAACGTTTAGAGATAGCAATAGCATATACGTATTAATAATCAATACGGATAATCTCTATCTGTTTGCATAGCGAAACATGAAGCCGATTTTTGAAGACAAATGACTATCCATAAGGAAAAGTTTTGAAACGATCAGACACATACTGCTTTGATTGAAAGGCTAGTAAACGTCATTGTCCACCGAAACGCATGTCTTTGATGACTACTATAATAGCGCATGCGTATCATGCCACCAAATCCTTATGGATATTCATTTGTTTCATATTTTTGGCTTCATCCTGGCACCCGTTATGATCCGTATTGTTTATTAATACGTATATGAGCAATAGTGGGTCAACGAAATGTGGGCCATCCTGTATGAGTCCACAACCATGAGTATCAGAAGCTAACTTGGGAACATATTGAAAAACCATCTCAAAAATTAATAAATGATCCATTTGGCAAGTTTACATTCACATTATGCCTGTTGACGCCTTTCACCAGAAAGAGTAATTGATCAAGATTGCTGAAACGTGGCTCTGGGAGCGCAATCTCAATAGATTTTCGCAGATGAAAGAAGTTCCATTTATCATCCATCAGTATTATATACTATGCCGGGTGACACACGCTATCAGGCTGTTACTTCTGCATTCTTGAAGAGATTCTTATGAAATTTGGTACAGTTATATGAGCAACCCTTTCGGATTTGATCACATTACAATCTAATATGGCGGACTTCCACATTTTCTGGAAATGTCAGCAATTTTGTTTTTTTACACTCTAAGAAAACTGATGGAGTCTTTTCCAATTTCAGACAATTAGAATTAACTCTTACTCTATTTGACACCGCAATTGTACTATCCTTTCATCAGTATTGAAGTCCGCCATATTGGAATGTAATTAGATCAGATTCGAAATAGTTGCTTATATGTTAAACTGTACAGGGTTGGCCCGATACCTTGTATCACCCGGTTTAGCTAAATTTGGACCACTCATTGGAATCCATCAGATACAGTCAAAGGATTCCAAAAAAGTGGATAAGGGCTTGATGAAAGGTTGGGAGGCGAGAGATTTTTCACTTTGATCGGCGGAATGAATCACACTCATGTGCCCCCAGTTCTGTAGCATCTTTCCGTTGGAATTGGATCGCTGTCGTTTGATTGGGGCCATCCTCATTATTGCAAATGAGGAATGGAAAAACTGGAAAGTACATTTGAGGACTTTGATGTTCTTTGAAGTATCTCTGCCACGTCTTCTTAGAACAGTGTTGTCAATCGATGCCATTAAGTGTATACGATTTCAGTGCCGCATTTAGTAATGCCACCGAGGTTGCTACAAATCGAAGGCTACTGTCAATTTTTAGGCTTTTGTCGAAGAGAGGTGATCACGGTCTTTCATTGTGTCTGAATTGACAGTTTTTTTTATGTTGCGGCTCCCACGAGAAGGGATATCCTGTAATGTTCAGAGAACATCGTGAGAACCAAGAGGAATGAGGTAGGAATTGGTGTTTATATTATTTTTCTGAAGGTTACCTCACCTCCCTTGGCAATGTGTTCCAGAGCCTCGCTGTTCGCAGGATAAACGAGTCTTCGGAAAGAGATGTTCTGCAGGTCTCCAAAGTGACCACGAAGAGGTGCGAAGCCTCAACTCGACGGGTTAATCTCGCGGGACTGCCAATGGAGGAATAACTGTTGATATTTCAGAAGAGCATCGTTCATGAATATATCAATAACATAGGCCCAGATCGCTAACTTAACTACGGTGTTCCAGAGAAGTGAGTGCGATTGTGAGAGAGGCATCACTCACGAGGCGAATTGCCCTTTTTGGACAGAATCCAACAGTTTCAGAGTATGTTTGGGTGGTGCACTCCAAATATTGGAACAGTATTCCAGGACAAGTCGGATCTGAGCCTTATAGATTATAAGCAGCTGACTGGAAGTGAAATAGCTCCTGGCCCAAAACAGAAAAACAAGTTTTTGGGATGCATTTTTAGCAATTGATCTCACGTGATTTTCCCAAGAAAGGTTATTGCTGATAGTAATACCAAGCATCGAAATGGATGTCTTCAAAGGTATGGTTACTCCTGACAGGCTTATTTTGGGCTCAGTGAGATCGGCTTTCCTAGAGAAAAGGCATGCTTGTGCTTTGTTCACATTGAAACCTACCAAGTTATTGGATCCCCATTCTAGAATTGTTGCCAATAAGTCCATATTTTATGTTGTCAACATTCCTCTCCCGTTCGTTTCTGATTTGCCTGGCTGGTATTAGTGCCCTGGTAGAGAAGGCGGAGGGTACAATCATCCGCAAAGATGTGTACTGGACATGAAGTTGCTTCCAACAAATCGTTGATATGGAGTAGAAATAGTAATGGTGCTAGAATTGATCCTTGTGGAACACTAGTAAATAAACAAAAAAAATTCGATGATCTAACCCAGTAAACATGCATACTCACGTCGAAATAACCACAACGGTCGTTTAGATCAACTTCCGATGGAAACTTCTAATCACGTTGAATCAGCGCAAAAATGTCTCTGACATACACGTTGTTTTTTACTGGTAAACAAACGTGTTTTCAATTACAAATTTCAACGTAATCATCAGTATGAAACCGGTGGAAACAGCCTGGTACTCATTCAAATTTTTCACAAGAAATAAACGTGACATATCAACGTTTTGGTACTTCACTAAAAAACCATAATCAAATGTTGAAACCTGGCGATTTAAACAGAGCTGGTGATAGAAGATTTTTCTACGTACCCTCATATAGAGTCACTGGATGTTATTAGTTTGATAAGAGTTCGGACACAGAAATGACAACGATTAGGGTTTTTGAGTGTTTAGATTTATTAAGTTTCACACCTTGCATTGTGACAAGAGCACCATAGTCGTCCTGCGCTTTTTCATTCAAAATTGTTTGAATTTGACAATACATTTTATAAACGTCAGAATTGAAATAACATTTCATAATTATACATTCGAGATGAAAGCAGCTATGGAAATTACTTGCTGTGTAATAAATTGTGTCAATTCTGAAGAAAATGGATATCATTTATTCAATTTTCCGAAACAAATATCAACCATTCGCTTATGGAAGAAAGATATGAAATGGCCTCTGATGGGTGCAAAATCAATTTGAAGACGAGCGAAATTTGTGAGGTACTCATTAAAATTCACTTTTTATAACAGCATCTGATTAGAATGAAACTATATTTTAGGCCCATCTTCAAACAGAAGATTTCAAATTCTGTTTGTGAGAATCTGCTGTTCCGTCAATTCACAAAGCAGGCGATTTCGAGAACAAATTTCCATTATTATCATCACACAAAATACAAAACGAAATGATCATGGAAAAGAGGAAATGATCGCAAAATTACATAATGAAATTGAGAATTTGAAAACGAAACTAAGAAAAGCAAGTAAACTACAGAGTGATATATTATTGAATGGCGTTTTTGGTGCCGACCAAATTTAAAATTCAACAGTGGACAGTGAATAGTTATTTATGTACCTATCAAGGGAATTATTATAAGGGCCTCAATTACGCTGGAGGATATAATGTTTTGGAGATATTTTCTATATCGATCCATGTTACTTATTAGCTCCTAGGGCGCTAAGTGGAGTTGCTGAGAACTTTACAAAACCAAGTATTTGGTAGGTCTCGTCAAAATAAACTACTTTTTTCCTATCAAATGTTTATCGAAAACTGATTTGTTTTTTGTATTTCAGCACTCTGTATCTACGAAATGATGCATTTCCGGACACAAAAGCTTATATAGACTTTATTTCTTATAATTGTCTCAGGAATACTTCACTTGAAAGTACTTTTCTTACTTCCTGTATATTGAGAATATCTATCTATCATGTTTTATACTCATCACTGGAGTACAGTTTCACATATCATAAGGAATTATAGCTATAAAAGTTCATCCATATGTGTATATTTTCTAATATTAAAATGTTGTTACATGCATTATTTTCATTTATATAACAGTTGTTCTGTTAGAAGTGTATCACTATAAATTGAATTGGGTGTTTGTACCCTATACCCATTGTCCATCTACGGCTATGATTGATTTGACAGAAAATATAACCTCTAAAATCGTATCTGACAATCAGGCACTACTAGGGAAATTGAAAAGACAAAGAGCCGAATATATGTCTTATTCTTTTATTCACCTAAACCATTGTATTATAGAAAATAGAAAAGGACAAAAGTTCAGCTGTGTCCGAACTCTTATCAAACTAATACCATCCAGTGACTCTACCCTCATACGCTCCGGATTGATTTACAATCGTCGAATCTTCGTTCTTCAAATGTTTGTTATGATTATTTCAGCCAGATTATTTGCCGTTATTTTTGTGTTTTCAATTATTTGATTATCACGATGTTCTGAATATTCGACATGGTTCGAACTACAGCAATACCACTCGTCCTGACGGACTCGTGGTGTGAACAATGGAAATTAAGATCAGATTTTGATTTGCTATCCATGGTTACATCGTTGAAAACATGAACGCTGTCAGACCAATCAGAATGGACAGAATCTCAGACGAAAATATTCATCCAAAACAAAATGGCGGATGATAACGTTTGAAATCTCACACCAGAATTCTTTCGACTAGATGGCTATTAAAGTGCTCGCATGTGATCTTCAAATCTCGATTGGTATATAGAAGAGACCTTTGCTCGATTGTTTTTCCGAATTCTGCAAAATTTTAGAAATATTTATTCAAAAAAAGAACAATGTTTATTCCACGTGACTACACCATGTTATTCTCTTCAAAATGGCTGCCTATTGATATCTTCATAGATAGAGAACTCTTCTATACGCTAATTGAGATTTGAAGATCACAAGCGAGCACTTTAATAGCCATCTAGTCGAAATAATTCTGGTGTGAGATTCCAAACGTTATCATCCGCCATTTTGTTTTGGATGAATATTTTCGTCTGAGATTCTGAGGTTGTATAGAGAATCGAAAGACCTTTCAATCGAGATATCTTTCAATCCCCCACTCCATTTGAAAAAATCATTCAAAATGGCGCCCAGGCGCCATTTTGGAGGATACATATTTTTTTTCGAAACAATATGTAGCACTGAAACTACCATTGAAGCAGGAAGAAATTGAAAAAAAAATCCCATCCGTTCTAAAGTTAACCAGGGGGGGGGGTGACTTCACAGTGTATGTATATATACCTTTATATTAGATTTTTCTCGCTGCTAGCTAGCCAAAACAGGAAGTTTTGTCTCGAGTTATGAAAAATCCTCTAGAGGGGATGCACATTAGGTTTTTTGTACGCGGGCGACCGACACCCTAGTAAATCAAAATAACCTATTTTTCCTTCAATCGATAAGTAGTTAAATTTGTTCAATTACAATAAAGCATTGTTGACAATTTGACAAATGCTGAAGAGCACGACCTGCTGATATCATCCATGCAGATATTTATCGCTCTTGGTATTATTTCGAACACTCCCTTCATACGGGATATGAATATAAATCTAAATCACCTGAATGGAACAGGCAGATCAAACACATGTGGAGGACGTTATTTATCTGTTTTCTCAATTCCCATACGCATTAATCTCGTATTATGTAACATGGTAGTCCCAAAACCATTTCTTTTTCAAATACGAGGGTACAAGAAAAGTAATGTTCATATGATTGTGATCTATGGTGAGGGTCAATTTCTATGACAAACCCAATAGTGGAATACGCATTATCTATTACTATCATCCCTTCAAAGTTATAGGGTGTTTTTCACGAAAGTGTTATTTCGGAAAGTAGCTCTGTTGAGATTTATCCACGCAGAATCCAATGGTATAGTTAGTTTCTGTTTAGGAAACTATAGGTTTAGTTAGGTTCCATGTTAGTGGGGCGGATATACTGCCACTCCAACTCAACAAGCTTGGAATGAATATTGCTGGAGCTAAGTTCTAAAAACAATTACATATCAACAGTTATTGAAAAACTGTTTTCCTAAACAGAATATTTTGACCAAACTTGTCATTCTATCGCAAAAATATAGCTCTTAAAAATATAATCATCATCTGATCCTATGACTCAGCAAAGTCATCGAGAAATGAAAATAATTAATTATACTTGTCGATTTTTATTTTCAAACACACCATCTATCAGAATCAAGTTTTATTCGTGTGAGTGGGATGACGTTTTCCACGAAAAGAAGCGTAGGTCATGTGACAATATTCTTTTTTTCTCTATCTCTTGGAGCGCACGGAAGGTAATTCCTATGATTTTCGTATAACATCGAGCATCAGCATACCTAGGAGTAATAGGGAAAGGAGGTGTTTGAATTAGTTTCTTGAACTTATTTGGGAGAAAATGACTTCTTGATGGAGATACCTCGTTCTGTAAAGAATTCCAAAGCTACGTCGTCCTATAGATGAACGAGTTTTGGTAGAGTGAATATCCAATTATATCATTTACTGTGATATATAAGATCAAACAAATGCAGATGGAGTTGAGACACAAATAAGGCATTCGCAAAGTTCAATCACAATTTTTTCATATCTGAAAAAATTGTGATTGAACTTTGCGAATGCAAGAGGATCCCAATGAACATTTCTTATGTAAAAACTCCACAAACGATAAGTTTTCCACGAAATTTTCATGCACACAACATGTTTCGTGTACACAGTAGCTTCGTCAGGTGATATACTGGTACAATGAACTAAACCAACCTTGGCTTGCTTAACATTTATATATCCTCTAGAACTTTAACCTATTTTGGATCATCAACTAGAAAATCAGCTTCATTTCTTCTTGCACAGGACTCAAAAGTAGCATCCAGGTAGCACATCATATTGGCTGGAACCCGATTTCATATTGAGCCGATATAGATATATCGTACATGTGAAACATAATATAGGTCCAATATGAGAGTATATTGGACACACAATATTGAAATGATAATATTGGTGGAATATTGGTTCAACCTGAGCTGAATATGGATTGTCAGCTACAATATTGGAGCAATATTGGTTGTAAAATTCATTAACAATGTGTTCAAAAACATATCCATAAATGTTATATAATATTGTTTCACAAATGTCGCTACAACAACATCGTATACATATTGTTCTCGACATTAATAACAAATATCGCAATTTGAATATTCTACCCATGTCGATTCTGAAGCGGTTAAGCAATATTGTATATTCAAGTTAAACGGCATATTGGTTGGATATTGTTTTAACAATATTTGAAACATCATATTCACCTATATTGATTGATATCATTTTATCTATATCATGCGGATGATATCGTATACATTTTGTTTCTTTCATTTATAACCAATATCGTGATTTGAATATTCTCCTCATGTCGATTCTGAAGCGGTTGTGCAATATTGTATATTGAAGTTCGATGGCATATTGGTTGAATATTGTTTCAACAATATTCGAAACATCATATTCACCTATGTTGATTGATTTCATTTTATCCATATCATGCGGAAGGTATCGTATACATATTGTTTCCAACAATTATAACCAATATAGCAATTTGAACATTTCCCCATGTCAATTCTGAAGCAGTTATGAAATATTGTATGTTCGAGTTCGACGGCACATTGGTAGAATATTGTTTCAACAATATTTGGCACATTGAATTCACCTATATTGATTGATATCATTTCAACTATATCACGCGGAAGATATCGTATACATATTGTTTCTAACAATTATAGCCAATATCGCAATTTGAACATTCTCCCCATGTCGATTCTGAAGCGATTATGCGGCTCATTTTTGAATATTGTTCATTCGACAATATTCAGAAAATCATATTTACTCAAATTGATTGATATCGTTTCAACTATATCATGCGAAAGACATGGAATGCATATTGTTTCAAATATGAATATCAATAATGGCAATTCAATATATATCTTATATCGGTCTTAGAAGAGAAAAACAATATTGTATTTTCAAGTTCAATTGCATATCGGTTGAATAGTTTTCCAGGATTATTCAGAAAGTAATATCATCTTATATTGGCTGATATCTGATTCACTATATCATGTGGGCAATATTGTTCACATATTGTTCTGAGAATACATATCGATATCGAAATTTCGATATTGATTCCATTGCATGCAATCCCAGATTGATGTCGATAGATGGCGCTATAAATGATTCGTAACGTACTCCCATTGCCGATCAGACGAGAGAATATAAATATTGGCTCTAGACGATTGTTAAGCATTATTACCTGGAGTAGGAGTTAACCGTGATCAATAAGGCGGCTTCCCCAAGGCAAGGCCCTCCCATTGCACTTCGGCTAGACTGACCTTTGTGATTATTTCTAATGCGAATAACTCGCAAATATTGATATGAAAATATTCCACCAATATGTCGAAGACAACATAGCTACATAATGATTATCAATAATGTACCAATATTGCACCAGTATATTACTATAATATTTCAGCAATATTGGTATGACAATATTCTACCAATCTTTTTGAGACAACATAGCTTCATGATGTTTTTCAATGATTCACCGATATTTCCATGTAATAATGCACCAATATTTCCGAATGTTCACCATTAAATTCTCGCCAATATTGATATTACATTTTGTGACCAATATAACTCCACGAATATTCAACCAATATTGATATGAGAATATTCTACTCACATTTGGAAACTGATATTGTACCAATATCGCCGAATGTTCACATTTTTTTTCTCGCCAATATTACTTTCACAATATTTTGCAGATATTTTCGTAATTTTGCACCGATATTGTCCCAATATATGTGTGCTACTTGGGAAGTATTAATCATTCCAGAATTACGTCATTTGACAGGTTGCTGAGGGGCAAACATTGTATTTCTTCAAGATTTGTCGTATAAAACCAGAATTAGTGGGATCATTTTTTTTGGAATCCGAGTTGGAACCAGAAAGAATTTCATAATTTTGTTTGGTGAAACTGTTATTATATAGTGGATGTGGCAGGGACGGCCAGAGCAATGCCCCTCAAGAAACCATGTCAAAATCACGTGGTCTAGAATGATCGATGGAACAAATGACACGTTGGGACGGTTTATCAAAAATAATGAGGACAAACCTTCTGAATTCGAAAAATCATGGGTATACGAACTCAACTGTGGATCTTGACCTGAGGTACATATAGGTCAGACAGGTCGTACGTTTAATCAGGGCATTCATGAACATAAGATGAATTTTTTGAAAAAGAAAACAACCTGTATTTCACCTGAAGAAGCTCTTGTGTTAGCGAAACATGTTGTGTGCTCAAGAATTTTGTGGAAATCTTATCGTTTGTGAAGTTTTTACATTTGCCATGAATTTCCATCCGTTACTTGAGTCAATTCAGAATTAGAACATTTCTTATTCAATTTATATTTCATTGGTTACAATCATGTATTTGTCGTTAGTATTTTTATTTTTCTTATTTATCATTTTCTATCTCGATAACTCCTTCAGAAACTCCGTGTATTTTGATTATTTACCAATTTATGGTAGGTATACGGGTTGTGGGAATGATGGGTTGGAGGCTTGCTACAGCACTGGGCCAATTCATGTATATACATAAAGAGGATGTGGCATTCTGCAAATTGATGTGTAATGTATGCATAATTCCTATGTATTCAAGTATTAAGGCAGGATTTGGCAGAAATATCGATTGCTGGAAACTTGGTTTGCTGCCAGCCAACTGATACAGGGACACGTTGTGTTTCGAAGGTCCCATTAATTTTTGTATTTTTCCAACTCCAACAAACTTCTTCAGTAAGTATTCAATATATTCCAGATGTCACCTTCGTTTGAGATGCAACGCCACGATATCAATTTTTGATATTTGAATATAAAGAAAATCAAGAAGTTTCCGGATATTTATTTTCTTGCGTAATGCCCTTTCAATGCCTTTGTAAGTTTGATGCTGATGGATACATGAAATGTCATTCATGAAGTGAAATGTTCAATTCAGAATAGTCAGAAAGCGATAAATGTACTGCAGATTTGTGGAATTATAATTCAGGAACTGTATGTAATATACATTATTCAAGTTAACTTCAAAAAGCGTCAATGATTGTGAATCATAAATCATCACTTTTGATTCTGAAACTACCGAAGACTCAAATGAGAATAATAGCTAAAGATGATAAAAGGACCTTCAACTTGTTGAACTTCGTCATTTTGTTGCGGTGGTTCAATATTGGAAATAATATGAATCCTAACGAAGAAGACTAGAGAAAAACACATATTATGAGTTGTTTTTAGTTTCAGGTTTCCAGTTCATACTTATATAAGTGATGCTTTCTTGATGATGATTTCACACATTCTGGATTACAATTGATTATTCTGAATATCAATGAGTTACTCGACTGTTTGATTCATATTTTACGGTTCCTGAATTAGCATAAACAAATCTGAAATTCAAGTTATACCTTCTGATAATCTCATACTTTCTGAATCATCATTGAAAAATATGTATGGTTGAGAGAAGAGTAATTTTATTTTGGACTCATGGCACTGAGATAACGCGTTAAGCTACTTTCATCAACAGAGTACATCTTCTGGTACCATATTCATCAATTCCGGCATTCCATAATATCAATTTCAACACCATTGTTCAACATTGTTCCTACTTCATATCAATAATGTGTTTATAGGAACCACTTGCCCTATCAACGCTGTCATGTCGATGATTTCAATGAAGTTCTTGCAGAAACTTAAGCCTGGCAAACCAACAACATAGCTGGATTCAATGCCACCAAAGCACAAACCTGTATTTTCTTCAGAGAGACGAAACTCAGTATATATACCTGACATAACAATAGTAACAGAATATTATTCCCACAAAGTTCACCCATCTATGCTTGATATGTTTCCATCAGCAGTACCCTTTCATGGAAAAATCATATCAGATCCATCGCTGAAGCTGCTTCACAAAAACATGTATTCCTTGTCAAAATCTACTTTACACGGCCTGTTTCACAGAATACTGTTTCCATATATGGGGTTTGAATGCACCGAAACATACGCTGATGCTATTAGATTCCATCCAGAGGAGAGATATTCGCCTGGTGGGTGATGCCACACTCACTAGATCCTTGAAATCATTGGAATACCCTAGAAAAATCTTAGGACCTTCCTGCTATCATTCCATTACAAGCAATACCAGTAATATGAACTCGGCTAGCCCAATCAGAACATCATTTCATCATCAACCTTGACATACGTCGATCAACTCTTTGGCCAGGACTCGTTTGTCTAGAACGGTAGAGCTTTGACATTCTTTGCCGAAGGAACTTTTTCTCACCAGGTACGCAGAATGTTCTTCGTACAACAAAGGGGTTCTCTCGAGGATTCTCTTTGGTGCGCTCCAAGAGATTACAATAGTTATATATTATACAAAGGGAAGAAGAAGTAGATTTCTGCTCCAGTTAGAGTTGAGACAAAAAAACCGTGAGCTAAAATCTGATATTTTCCCGTGTATAATACACGATGTTTTGCTATGACAGGGAAAATATCGAGAAGATATCACATTATGTTGATATCAGCAAATGATCGACGTGGAATTTGAAGCTTTTAACAGTATTGACACCTGCATTGCAGGTTTCTTTATCATTCTCTTGAAGTATTCAAATATAAATGTCAGTCTGTTTCTATGATTTGATTTCGGAAAAATGCGTATTCAGTGGTTGTTTTAGTCAGGTACATAGTTTTCTCTACGAGTGTTTTTGTCCATATTATTCATGAAAAAAAAGGGTTACAAAATGACATATGAGACAGAACAGTTACATGGATCATTTAGTTAGTCCTATAATTATCCTTATTCTCAACGATACAAAAATCATGCGGAAAAGCACTAGTGCGGTAAATTAACTTCTCCGCACGATATTTTCATGCACTGAAAAATAATAAAATATTGTTTTTTCATCATTATAATAGAGAACTTATTTGGAGAACATTCATATAACAATAACTAGAACATTAACGATGGTAAATATTGAAATCGAAAGTTCAATTTGTGTTTGTTGCATGCTGTAATATAGCAGATGCCGCAACATCTTGAATTTGAATTTGATTGGTTAGTGTTTGGCCCCCTACAGAAATGCCTAGGTTTGTTGCTGAGAATTACTAGTTGTGTACTGAATGAAGGAAAGTAGATTGGTATGAAATGCTCATTTGTTGACTGCCACTACTGTCAGTTTATAGCGACTGTTGCTGTGGGTACTTTCTGGTGCCAACAGTTATCACCACATGTCTTCTGATATTTCCTTCGAAATTGTGCGGAGTAGTAAAAACAATGCAGAAAAGTAGTATCCTACAAAGAAGTACAACTTTCAAAACGAAAAATCATGCGGAAAATTATTTTTTTCTACAAGCGTGCGTGATTCACTCTATACCCGCACGCAATTTAGTTTGGGAAGTGTCATTTTCCCGCAACAGTGCGGGAAAACAAAGATATGATAAAATCGCTAATAATATAAGTGATTGGTGATGGAATATGGAAGTTTAAGTTTGTTTGTTGCAGTATTAAGTATGTATGTTCAGAATCATCCATCAAATTGCACTATTTATTGTAAAAATTAAGAAATATTGAGGAATAAGAATTGATTATTATAAAAATCCCCCTATAGATTTGGATTGATCTGACGGGAAACGATTATTGTTGTCATGCCAATATCAAACTTCAAATAAGTTTGAAATTGTCGAAGTGACAGTCACAGCGTTACTGTCATTTTCGATTCAGTGCGGAAATACCACAATATGTGATCAAAAACTTATAGCTATAGGGATTTGATACAGATGCGTTATTACGTTATTACCAACGAAGTCTTAAGAAAGGTATGAGAAGCTATACACGCGTTTTATTGAATGATGCAACAATAAAAAGAAATGAAAATACCGAATGAAGAAAAGGTATTTTTGGCTCATTTCATGGAAGTGTCTGAGACCTAGAGACCAAACTCCTTATGGGCCTGCTGGCTACCACAATGAACCAACATAATGCGTCAAACTGTAAGTTCACAATAGCTATTACTAATAATTAGTAGATAGAGAATATATTTCTCTTGTTAGTTGTTCCTATTTGCATGAATAATTAATCGAACAAATCAATCAATTTCCTACGCTAGTAAAAGAAATATAGTTCCTAACTCATGCGGAAAGTGTCTTTTCCGCACTCGACTGCTTACTCGAACTCCGCTTCGCGTCGTTCGTGTCAACGGCAGTCGCGTGCAGGAAAGAATCACTTTCCGCACTTGTTAGGAAAATTACTATTTCCGCACGCTTATAGGAAATAGTATATCACATAACTAGTGTGGAAAGTGACATATTTCGCGCGAATGGACGTTTAGCACTCGCCGCAGAGCGGCGAGTGCGAAAACGAAACAAGCGCAGTAAATGCACTTTCCAACGAGTTTTGTACACAATTTTTCCTACGACCACAAATATTTATATTATATGTCATGAGTGATATAAGACCAGAGTAGGGATCATGATTCTTATCATATTCGATCACATGAAGGTGATATCATTATCATTATTATTTAATTTCACTTCAATATTCAAATGACATCATTAGTTTAACGTTAACTTAACATTAACTTAATATGAACTTGACAATAACTCAACATCAACTTAACATCAACTTAACATAAATTTAACAGTTTCTTAAGATCAACTTGAAATTAACTTAACATCAACTCAACATCAACTCAACATTGATTTAAAATTGACTTAACATCAACTCACCATTAATTCAATAATTATTCAACAATAACTCAACATTGAATCAACATCAACTCAAAATTAACTTGACATTACCTTAAAATCAAATTAACATCAACTCAATATCAAATTGACATTAACTCCACATTAATCACTATAAATTGCCAATACATTGACATTATTTCAACTTTCAATTAACTTGATTTCAACTTTTCATCAACTTAACATTACGTCAACATGAACGAGAATAACTCATGTTGAATCGACACTAACTTTTCATTAACTTGACCATAACTTAACTTACCATAATTCAGCATAATAATCATTCATTGGTACATCATAATCTATAGACCCTGTTACTGTGCGATTCTCGAATATTTCCACCCATGTGAGTTTTACTTTCGAACTTTATAACTGTTATATGTTGTGATAGTGAAACGAGTCACTTTCTCGATAACAAATCAATGTGTTTTATGCTGCTTTCATAGGTGATAGTAGGAAATAGTATATTTTTTAACGAGCACGGAATGATAGTGATTTCCTACGGGAATGAAGTTCGCAGCATGAGCCATATGCGAAAATGCTGCAATCAATCGAGTAGGAAGTCAGTTTTCCGTGCAAGTTATACACTATAATTTTTCTACGACTGTAACAGATAACAGCGGCATTTTCGATTTCTTCGGCTTGTAGCCATCTGATTTCCTGTCAAGTAAGGCTCATCTATTAGACAGAGCTGTCATTGCTTGCAATTTGACATTCCAAGAGCGATGAGATTTTTTTGAAATAAAATTGATGACATACAAAGTACCCTCATTGATGTATCGAACACAGTGAAACAAGAACAGTTTTGTGATAGCCGTAGAAAAAGTAATTTAAGTATCCGCTGAGTCGAATGGAAGATTGAAGGACTTGCAGTTATTTCTTGAAGACGGTGTTATTGGCTTATTGTTCTAAACTATAGCACAAAAGAAGCCATCAACAGTGTATATATATGTGATGCATAACCGAGAAAAACTCACTATTTTCCTGTGGAAAAAATAATTTATGAAAAGTGACAATAGATATGAAATTTCGAACTCCTTCCTCTTCACATAAAAAAGTATTTTTAGTGAGAAGCTTTTCAAATTGGCACTCCTGAATCTGCTATATCCCTATAAGTTGAATAACATCAATAAACGCAGATGAATTGACTTCACTCAATTTTGGAACCGGACACGACTAAACTGGATCAAAATATCCGAAACTCCAGAAACAATACCAGGCCGTTAGTGTCGAAATCATTAATGAATTTGGTCAACGAATCATGATGTAATCCAATTTATGTTCCGAACTCTGTGATAACATTTCGCTATTGTTATTTCTAGCGTATATTCGATGATGAGAAATTAAGCTCAAACTAAATGTTTGTATTATAAAATCCACAATATCGCGTAAGCTACTTAACAAAAACTCCATGAGGCGATTGGCTCTTCTCAGGATGAAATCTATGAGGATTAGCATTTATATTGGTATGTTTGGATGCTGAACCCCATATGTGGGAACGGTATTTCAGAACAGGCCGTATCTGTGCGTTGTAGATCATTAGAAGCTATTGAGTAGTAATAGTACATTATACATCAAGGGACAGAAATGCAAGATATTTTCCAAGGTGCGATTTGTAGCTCGATTGCGAAACCCGAGAGATACAATAAAGCACCGAGGGAAAAATAGCATTATGTCCTAAGGTGTATGTATTATTTTTCACGCTGGCGCAACCACAAGAATTAAGAAAGAATGAAACTCCGGTCGAAGTGTTTGGTCATAATTAGTAGTAGTATAGTTTGTGGAATTTGTTTCTTGACAACATGCATCTTGTAGACAACCAACTTGCTACCAGTGAGATCTAGAGATCTGTATGATGCGGCTTATACTCGCTTCAGAGAAGGGTGTTCCGAAAAGAAAACGCAGAGCTATGCGGAAAATGTAAAGTTGGTATGAAATCTCTAGGAAAAAAATATGTCACATTAGCTTCCTAGGACACTTCTGCCCCTCTTCCGTTACCAGGGAAACTAATTTCTACTCGTGCCGGCGTAAAAAGTTGTTTTTGCATGAAATAAATATCCGAGTTTTCGTGAAGCTACTTCCGCGATGGATCTAGGGCTTCGCAAGACTAAGATCAAGACCAAGACTGATCAGTCTCATTATCAAAATATTTAAAAAAAATTTCAAATTCTAACCAAATAACTTTCGTATTAAATTCGTTTCTATATCTTCAATAGGAGGAGGTTTGGACCACTGTCAACTTACAACACACACCTATTCGTTGTAAACTTTAATTTCTGGCGTTCCACTATTTTTGCCGGCTAGTGTATCTGATGGAGTTCATCTAAGTTAAACGAGACCACATTTCATAATCTCAACACTTCCTGAGGCCAACTCAGGGGGAAGCAAATTCATAATTATTAAGCACTCATCAGTTAGGCGTATCACAACATCAAAATGGAGATGTTCCTACGCAGATAACTTCTTGTCTCTTATCGAGCAAGAGAACACAAAATTTAGCGAACCCATTAAGATTGTTGTGAACTTCTTCTCATTCTGATTACCAACCTACGTAAACTTCCAGAATGCTTTATATAGGTGTAAATAGATCAAGCCAATTAATTACTTTGTAAATTCCTCCGAGCTTGGTTGTTATTTGACGGTGTGGCAGTGATTTGGAATATAATTATATTGATTGCCTCATGTAGGCTGTTCCTCTTGACAGGCTGTGTAATCCAACGTTTCCTTCCGATTGGAAACACAAAGCAGTAATCATGCAAATAGCTTTAAACCGATCAATTTTTCAAACTCCTAATGATGAATAATAAAGAGGAGAATGTCTCACCACAAAAAAAAGTGAATTCCTTGCTCAGCTACTTGTTTCGGCTCCTAGACTCATTAGGCTCAAAATTTGACATTTTGATTAAAAACTGACAAAATCATTGAAAAGAGCACCAAAGAGTGCTATGAGAATGTTGAAGTCATTTTTTTCATTAAATCAATAGTTTCCGAGATATTCGAGAAAAACAAAAATACAAGATTTCAGTTTTTCTCAAATAACTCAAGAATGACTAAAACTAGCCCGGATTTATCGATAGATTCTGATTCAACATTGAATTTGCTACAACTCTGCTAATGTAACCGTTTCTCTATCTTTCATAGTTACTGAGATTCCCATGTTGAGGATCGAATTTGGGACACACTGTATCTGCAATCTTTTTATTTTTTACTTTTTTCCATTCCTATTGATCAGTCTTTCATATACCCATTCTTTTTCTTTATATTCCAAAGGAATGAAAGATGAACTCGCAAAAAAATTATTGTTTCAACAAGGAATATCACCTCAATACAGAGTACTTATACCTAGAAATAGAGTCGTTGATGGACGATGTTGATAAAACGGAAGGAAACACACATCGCTGAGTAATTGCATATACGGGATGATTTGTAGGGGGAAATGAAGTGAACAGGAAGTGTAAACTGAATTTCCTCCACAGCTCTGTATATCGATGTATAGAATCGATCAGGTTCTAAGCGTGAAAAGCGAACTCGAAATGGGACGCTGTAATAAGACTGTTGAAATGAAACTGACATAATGAAATGGGAAAAACCAGGAAACGTTTCTACTATATAAACTGTCGATTCTGTGGGTGAAAAGTGTCAGGATTGGATTCTATATGAAATGGTGTTTGCAATAATAAGAGTTATATCAAATGATCTTTGCACTATAGTGCACTATACCCAGAGCTGGGCAAATACTATGAAAAAAGTATTCAAATATTGAGAATTATATACTTTGGAATATTGAAAATATTCCAATAATGAATATTTTGAAAGGCTGAAAAGTATTCAAATAACAAATACAAAAGTATTTTAATAGTCACAGTAATTATTTCAATACTTTCAAACTATTCGAGTTTTTTCAAAGTATCTAAATACTTTCAAAGTATTATTTGAGTATTTCCAAAGTATTCAAATACTTTGGAAGTATTTGGATATTTCCGAAGTTTTCGAGTATTTCCCAAGTATTTAAATACTTCCAAAGTGTTAAAATATTCTCAAAGGTAAATACATCCAAAGTATTCGAATATTCTCAAGGATTTGGATACATTCATATTACTTGAGGATTTTCGACGTTTTGATCACCTTGTTCAATGTAGATTTGAGTCATTGAGGCAGATTCCGTAGCAAGAGTATGGAAAAATAAATAATTCTTTGTATGTACGTCAGTGGGAAGGCGTCAATTTGTGGAAACCCGACATCAATAAAAAAGGATAATGTCTGAATAGTGACTTACTCACTTACATGTATATTTTTCTACAGAATTATCATTTATTTTTACTCGATATCTTTGGGTTTCTTTATCCTCATCTCTGAAGATGTATGAATTATCACCGTCAGATTGGTGAAATAAATTCACCATTCACTATATTGGATGTTGGATGTGGGGGTCTCTGAAATCAGCTCAGATTCTGGAAAACTAAAATCCACAGGATGTTCCATTTAAGAAGATTATATCATAGCCGTGATGGCCGTGAGTCAAAATCTGAATATTTAATTATTCTTGGAATATTTGAATACTGCTAAGTATGCAACGGATAAATAATACGCCCTGGATGATATGGACGCGACTTCTCGGTGTAAATTGAATACGTCAAGCCTGTCCAAACCACCACCAAAATATCTACTCTCTATGATTCGAGAGCCCTGATTTACATAAGTTTAATTAGGGATATGTTTTGGATCATATTTAACACAAATTATTTTTATCTCGAAAACAGATAGAGATAGGTATAGGGATTCATCAACAAAAGAGTATTGTAATGAAAAGGCAATTCTAAAAATTTGTTAATATACGAGGTGTTCCGTTTAAAAAAATGAAGTTGGTAGGACTTTTTGATAGAAACGGCAACGTCGCAATTTCGAAAATATTTTAGATCGATAGAACAGGTGATGAAATGTAAGATGCGAAATTTTCAGAAAAATCCTGCGTTGCGTTCTCCATAAACGTCTAACGTACCATCGACCGTGAGTTACCCTGTATAATAAGCACTTTTTTTAGTTAATGTAAGACGAGGATAGCTAACAATAGTATTTCTTATGTTATATTCATGTAATGGATGTGAATCAGTAAATATTGTAAATCTATTTTTGTAAAAAAATAATAGGCATTCGTAAATATAAATACCAAGTGTTAGTGTTGTAAGTTTTTTGCTTTAAAAATCCCCCTACAACTCTCTCTATAATCCATTTTAGGACGCTGATATCTGAAACATATAAAACTTTCAGAAGAATTAGCCGAGCGCCATTTTCCGTACTAAATGTGCGGGGTCCTTTGGAGAATAATCCTCATCCAACACTGAACATCTATTCCGAATCTACTTTATCCTTATAAACTTATGAAAACTATGTTGGCGGTTGGAAGTCGCTGTAATGTTGTCATAGTTGCATTCATGTATATCTTGGAGCTAAGTTTAATGTGTTGACATATGTTCAAGACCTCATAGTCATATTCCACTAATCCCATTATAAACTGCTTCAATAATATAACTCCTATACAGGATTATTCGAGTATAATAATGGAAGTGTCATCTTATCAATTACTTATAAAGTATACTCAAACAAACATGAAGTTCGAATAATATGAGGAGAAGCAATCTATCATACTTCTATATAGGGTGATTCTCAACATGTACACATAAACTAGGAAGTATCATAGCACATTATCGAAAGAGCATATTCTCAGATATATTATACAGGGTGGGTCACGATGGATGGCCTATTAGAAGTACATATCTGGAAAACGAAAAACAGGACATTCTGAAAATTAGGATGCCTCGATAATTGAACTGTCTCTATTCGTTTCGTTTCGTTTTCATCGATACAGTGTTGCCACTTCTATCAGAAACAACTATAGCAACTTCGTTATTTCAAGGAAGCACCCTGTATTTTATTGCATTCTCAGATTCTTCCTAAAGAGCTGATTTCATCAATGTATCACACTTGGGGTCTAGCAGGAATGATTACAGAGATATAGGGTGTTCAAAATCAAGATTTTTCAATTTTGGGATTTTTTTGTGTCGAAACTATTCATTATCGATCAAAACGGTTTACATGTCCCTATCTTAACTTTCGATCCACTATCTACTGACATTCAATTGGAACAGATACAGGGTGATCATAATTCTGAATCTTGAAGCACCCTGTATTTTTTCCAATTAAATTTCAGTAGATAGTGAATCAAAAGTTGAAATAGGGACATGTACGCCTTTTTGATCAATAATGAATAGTTTCGACACAAAAAAATCCTAAAATGAAAAATCTAGATTTTGAATACCCTATATCTCTGTAATCATTTCTCAATAAAATACAGGGTGTTTCATTTGAAATAACAAAGTTGCTAGTTGTTTTTGATAGAAGTAGCAACACTGTATCGATGAAAACATTTTAGACGAATAGAGAATGTTCAATTATCGAAGAATCCAAATTTTCAGAATGTTCTGTCTCTTCGTACTCCAGATACTACTAAAAGGCCATCCACCGTAACCCACCCTGTATAAGAACATGTAAAATGTGGATACATACCGGTTGTAACAGGATCATGGTACATCAAACCATTTTGATGAACTCAATCTGGTTATACATCAAGAAATTTCACATTTTTGAAAAGATTGAATTTTTGAGTTCATCAGACTCGATTAGAGTATTACCATAATACAATGAAATGCATAATCAAAAATGGTGTAGATTTCAAAAATGCAATGATATACAGGGTGTTCCATATGAAAATCTAAAGTTAAAACCACTTCCGGTGAAACCGGAAGTATACATCGAAACATTTCCATGTCGAAACATGACGTTCATCAAGTTGATGGGTCATTCCAAATTCCAATCACTTATCTGTGAAGCCTACTCGTATTCTCTTTGTGATGAAAATAGTAATTCTTTCTACAGGGTGTCCCAAAATTGCTGGGACACAGAGCTACCATCTGTAAAGGAGGTGGAAATAAGTTGATTGGACCCAATTTATTTATGTGCCAAAGTGTACCGTTTGACCGTGAGAAGGGTTCAAAGTTCACATTAAAAAAACACATCTTTGTACGCTGTTCAGAAATAAGTGGAACGAATTTGATGAAATTTGGCAAATAATGTGTATTTCAAAGGATTACTGTCCTTTTCATGATAATCGAAGAAACCTAAAAGAAATTGTAGAAGGGTTAAAACCACCCTCACCCCCTGACATTTTTTTCAGAACTTTTTTAGGGTCATAATACGGTTCTGAAATTCTTTGAGCTTGTAGACTAATCAATTACCTTCATTTTAGTATTCTTGTAAAAATTCCATATACCGCATAGTTTCGAAGAAAAAAAGAGTTCTCTGAATAATGCTACCAGATATTGTGATATGAAACTTATTAGTTGGCAGTGGAAACGAAAGCAACTCCTGATTTTGACTGGAAACAAATTAATTGTCATTCAAGTTTGTTGTTGACGTTGTCTGTGAATGTTTCAATAAATTCTTCAATTTTGTTATTACCGCGAGAACCATTACCGACCATTTATTATTATTAAATTGTTGTTGTTATTTTAACTGCTCTCAGATATGGATTTCTCTCATAATGAACAGACCGATATGATCTTAGTTCTTGGATTCTGTCGCGGTAATTGTCGCAGAAGTGCCCGCGTATATGTACAGGGTGATTCACCATAAATGTCTCCCCCTCTAGCTCACTTATTTTCAAACCGATTTAAAAATTCGAAAAATAATCAAAAATGATTTTTCAGAATTTTTTTTTCCGTTGCACTACGAGACAACGACGATGTCCTTAGAAGGGTGCATTTCAGAAGTGAGTATTTTCTGGGCAACTGCTGGAAAACAATATTTGGAACGTGAGTTGTACGATGAATTGATGATCAACATACAATCTAGAGAAAAATTCTGAATTGACATTATTTTCTGAAAAAGCCGGTATTATGAATTCTGGATTCTTCAGCCTCTGAATGGGATCTTGATGGCCTTGGTTTCTTAAAAAGATAGATGCTGCTTGGCACCAGAATACGCCTCTCCTCTCCACAAAAAAAAATTCGTCAAAATCGGTCCAAAACTAGGGAAAATCTATGAGCTTTGTATTCGTTATTATGAACATGGAAAAATTGATACCTAGAGCAATACTCTGAAAATTCGCATTCTCTATCTAATGAGAATATACAGAAAAAATACACGAAACAACTACATCTTTCCTGTTTATAGGTTACGACGAACATTGCATTATACTTCTTATTATTGTGTGTTCAATAGATGTTATCCTATGTTCGTCGTGGCATAATGTCAAGAAGTATAGTTGTTACTGTTGAATATACCGAAAAGTTATCCATGTTTTTCTCAGATAGAGAATGCGAATTCTCAATATATTCCTCTATGTCGCCTCAATGTTTCCATTTCGTTTCATGTTCAAAATATATCTGAGAATATGTTGTTTTCCAAAATATTTGGTACCTTAGCAACAATTTCAATAAGGTGTTACAATAATTTTGTTTTTGTTTCAGATGAAAGCTACTCAGGATCGATATGACGAGTGAGTCGACTCAATTGCATTCAAGACCATTACTCATCAGCTTCCGGAACAGCAACATGAACATCAGCCTGACGAACAATTCATTGACGAATTGTAGTTCTAACGGCTCTTTGGATAATGTCGAGCTTGTGACGAACATTTCGGATATCATCCCGTATAAAGAGAGACCGGAGACTTACGTAATCCCTCTCTTGTTTTTTCTCATCTTCCTCATTGGAGTAGTCGGAAATGGAACCCTCGTTATTATATTTCTGAAGCACAGGAATATGAGAAATGTCCCTAATACGTAAGTCGAATGAACTCAAATCCCAACTAGCGATTAATTTTATCTTGAAGTTCTTGGAACTGTTATACGGCAAAAATATAATGAAAAACACTGTGTGTTGCTAATTTCACCAACAAGATATCACCACCATCGTGATGTTATAGGTGATGAATAATAACAGTGGAGCAAATAAAAATTAAATAGAACATTGAAATGATCAATACAATACAATAGTGTGTGCGATTTCAACCCACAACACCCTCCTAATCTGCAACCCGTCGCCCGATTTTCAAAAACGAAAATTCCATAATATAGTAGGGGAAAATGTAGAATCAACGTCTCGCTCGTTGTGACGTAGAGAAATCATAGTAGGCCGGTCGAGTGATTTTTCTGAAATTTTCAATACGTTATAATGGCCGAATACTCACACCATACTTTACTTTTATCAATACTACTATATTATAGAATTTTTGTTTTTGACAATCGGTTGACTGGTTCCAAATCAGGAGGGTGTTGCCGGTTGAAATCACACACACACTGTTTATACACGGTGTATCTGGAAAACACCGAAAAAATTCGAGGGGTGTTTCCTCGTGACATTCTAGCAAATAAAGTTCATTTGAGCATGTAGTTGCAAGTAATAATTGTTTTTATTTATAACCCCCCTGTATAAGCTTCCATAGTGCCAAAATTCAGTGAAGATGGAGACTTAGAAAGCCACAAAATTTCAGAATGATTCTATTTGGGGTTATTGAGTAATCTCAATGGAAGTCTTTAGAATACCTGAATAAAAATTTGGAGTCAAATCGAATGGTTATTGTTTCCTCAAAAACTAAGCTATACAGGATGATCCACGGTGGATTGCCTATTAGGAGTATCTGGAGAACGAAAAGACAGAACATTCTGAAAATTGGGTTCCTTCGATAATTGAACATTCTCTATCCCTCTAAAATATTTAAATCGATACAGTGTTGCCACTTCTATCAGAAACAACTAGCAACTTTGTTATTTCGAATGGAACACCCTGTACTTCATTGCATTTTTAGATTCTTTTTAAAGAGCTGATTTCATCAATGCATCACACTTGGGGTCTAGCAGGGATGATTACAGAGATATAGGGTGTTCAAAATCGAGATTTTTCAATTTTAGGATTTTTTTGTGTCGAAACTATTCATTATCGATCAAAACGGCTTACATGTCCCTATCTTGACTTTTGATTGACTTGATTGAAAAAAATACAGGGTGTTCCAAGATTCAGAATTCTGATCACCCTGTATCTGTTCCAGTTAAATGTCAGTAGATAGTGAATCGAAAGTTGAGATAGGGACATGTGAGCCGTTTTGATCAATAATGAATAGTTTCGACACAAAAAAATCCTGAAATTGAAAAATCGCGATTTTGAACACCCTATATCTATGTAATCATTCCTGCTAGACCCCAAGTAAGATACATTGATGAAATCAGCTTTCCAGGGAGAATCTAAAAATGCAATAAAATACAGGGTGGTCTATTCAAAATAACGAAGTTGCTAGTTGTTTCTGATAGAAGTGGCAACACTGTATCGATGAAAATATTTTAGACGGATAGAGAATCTTCAATTCGAATTCAATCGAAGCATCCCAATTTTCAGAATGTTCTGTCTCCTCGTTCTCCAGATACTTCTAATAGGCCATCCACCGTGGATCAGCCTGTATATAAAAATCACACAGAGAAAAAAAAAAGTTGTTATTTCAATAGTTCAATCTAATAAAGATATGAAACTGAAGAAGAAGAAGAAAAATCGGTGGTGTACAATGACTATCACTGGAAATATTATTCCGAATCTAATTGCACTACATACATATTATTATTAACAAGACCACAACGTTTTATTGGAATTGATGGAAAGACAATTGAGAAATGAATAAAAAAGAGATTCTCATGGGAATATTAATATTCGGAAACGAAGCAAGTTAATAGGACACATGTTTATATGAACTTTATTTCCTCAAATATTACAAGGAATCACCCCCGTGAGATTTCTCGGTGTTATTCAACTACACCCTGTTTATGAATAAAACAAAAAAAAAATTCTCGAACAAACAAACATGAAAAAGCTACCAGAATTTACTGTTTTATTCATCAATGGTATACTATCGATAAACTCCTGCACACTGTGAAAAGCATTTTTCAGCTTTCCCTGATTGTCTCCTCAAAAGTAATACAATTCAAAGTTGTTATATTCTCAGGAAAATTATACAATTATTGAAATTCCAACTAACTTTGAACGTTGCTATATTCATCCTGCCTCCAACAGGTACATTCTCTCGTTGGCTCTGGCCGACCTTTTGGTCATTTTGACCAGCGTTCCCTTCACCTCCATCATCTACACGATGGAGTCATGGCCTTGGGGAGAGCTGATCTGCAAGATATCCGAGACAGCCAAGGACATATCCATCGGAGTGTCTGTTTTCACTTTGACGGCATTGTCGGCTGATCGGTTTTTTGCCATAGTGGATCCGTTGAAGAAGTTTCATACAACTGGTAAGTTTATTTTTCCACTCACTGAATCAAATAGTGTAATGAAGTATTTTAGAGGACTTCATTAACGAGAAACTGTTTATGTAGAAATTCCTCCCTAGTCGTCTATATTTCGACTCCGGACATTGATTTCAGTAAAATCAGTTGTTCTACACTAGGTATACTGACTTTACTTTACTTATCTACTCCAAACTGAGTCAGAATTATGTTTCTAGCACTTAAAAATTATCGGTAAACCTTCCTGTGATATAGGAGCGCTATAGCTCTTGATTGGTAGGGTTGATGATGAACAGGAACGGGAAGTTCTCAAGAGGCTCTATACCTTTTCAACTTCAATTTCGGAATCGGTGAGTTATAGTTCGGAAAAAGTAATCTCGATTTCAGAATTGGTTAGTTCGATTTCAGAAATGGTAAACTCAATTTCAGAATCGGTGAGATGAATTTCAGAAAAAGTCCATTCAATTTCAGAAATGGTAAGTTTTATTTCAGAATTTTTACTGGTAGGTTCAATTTCAAAAGATGAAATTCTTTTATATGTTTGGAATGTTTTTAATTGCAAAAGAGAAGATTGTTTACAGTGAATGAAAGTCAGAAGTGAAGAGCTTCTTGCAAGAGCATCGCCAAAGGGTCATAGCTGGGGATCCGAACAGCTTGCTCAACCAGATAGAATTCAGACTGCGATGTCTTGAGGAATGTGCAGATCATTCAATGAAAATGATAACACCTCAAATGTGTTTGCATTCTCATAATCATGTGCAACGCTATTATCTTCCAGCGATTCGGATGGAAGGCATCTGTGGATTAAATTGAGATTATAATTATGTTATTGAATTGTTTTCGACAAGTTGAATATTGTAAATATGGTTTGTTAATCTCACATACAATTGGAAACATTTTGAACAAATATAAGGATTTTTTTTTTGAAATTGAACCTACCAATTCTGAAATACAACTTACCATTTCTGAAATTGGATGGACTTTTTCTGAAATTCATCTCACCGATTCTGAAATTGAGTTTACTATTTCTGAAATGAAACTAACCAATTCTGAAATCGAGATTACTTTTTCCGAAATTGAAGTTGAAAAGGTATAGTAGGGTATATGCTAATCAACTTAGTGATTCCTGAAGACGATACATTCGTGTTTGAATGTAGAACTTCCTGATGGTCCTTTTCAGAGGAAATACATAGTCATATATATATGGCAACATGGCCGGTAATAGTGAAGACGCGCATATATCTGCACCCAAATCAACAGCCTCTACAAACTGTAAAAAGTGCAATAAAAAAGCAGTGAATGCATTCAAGTGTCCAAAATGTGATAGTTGTTACCATGAGAAATGTGCAAAACATCTGAGTTCGGTGGACGCAGGAAAATTCATTAATGACATTTTCGTCTGTTGTGAGCCATCACGTTGTTATTCTGACATGGATGATGCTTTTTTTGACGCATTGGAGAGCCTCAATCCCGATAAAAAGGTAGATATCAATATATTCAATTACATCATCAAGCAGAAAGATATGATTATCCATGAATTGAGAGAAAAAATTCAAATTCTCAGTCTACAAATAGGACTTATAAATAAAGTTGAAATACCATCGACTAGAGAATCCATATCGACCAAAAATGATAAAAAAGCGGTGGGTACAAAAACTAGTTCAAATCCGAACGCCAGTAGATATCCCCCGCCAAGGAATACATCGAAGAATGATAAATCACCAACAGACAAGGTTGCCAACATGTGTGGAAATTCCTCAGGTAGCGTAATCACCACTAAAGAATTTTCACAAGCACTCGAGGAGGTGAGCACTAACCAGAAGTGCTCTACTTACATAAACTTGGTGACCGAAGATGCAAAATCTAAGCCAAACAACTCTGAGGGAAGCTGGCAAATAGCCTCAAACAAGAGACGATCGAAGAGAACTGTCATAGTAGGAAACAATAGCAGAATTGAAGTTAACGGAAGAGAGGTGAAGGGGGTTCCCAAATTCGCCAACTTGCACGTGTACAGGGTTGATCCGTCAATGAAAGCCCAAGACTTGACTGAACTCGTGAAACATAATTTCCCGGAAGTTAAATGTGAACAACTTCCCTCGAAATATCCGGATATCTATTCCTCTTTTAAAGTCAGCATCTATGAAGATAATTTCGACGCCGCTATGGACCCCTCAAAGTGGCCAGTTGGTGCCCACATTCAACGATTTTTCCAATTGACTAAAAATTTTCAACGTGTCTGACACCGAAGTATAGAACTTCGAAGAACATGAAGAAACAAAGCCGAATGGAATCCGCGGTCCACCATAACTGGAGTATTTTTCATTTGAACGCACAATGCTTATCAAACAAAGTTGATCAATTATCATTGTTCCTGGATGATACCAAATATTCGGTAGTGTGTATTTCGGAGCATTGGCTCACTACTTCAGACATTGAACTGATCAATTTGAAAAATTATAAACTTTGTTCATATTATAGCAGATCTAACACAACCCATGGAGGTGTATCTATATTTGTCAGATCGGAAATTGTCTGTAAAACCTTAGATCTCAATGTATTTTGTGACGAGGTGAATGCCGAATTTTGTGCAATTGACGTGCCCTGTCTTGACCTTGTGGTTATAAGCCTCTATAGATCCTGCCTGGGGGACTTCAATAAATTCATTGGTAAGCTTGAAGACTTGTTGAACTATATATCTGAAAAATATCGAAAAATTGTAATTGTCGGCGATTTCAATGTGCATTTTGAATCTGAATCGGACGCTAATCTTGCAGATTTGATGTATCTCACTTCTTCGTTTGGTCTGGAGAAAACCATAACTGAGTTTACAAGGGTAACTCCTGGAAATAAACCCAGTTGTCTAGATAATATTTTCACCAATATCAGTCAAAATGATTATGTCACAGGGATCGTAGAGCCGTGTCTATCTGACCATAAGGGGCAAATTATTAACTTGAAGAATTCTCTTCCTTCAACATCATGTTCTGTACAGATGAAAAGGATAATATCAAATGCAGGTATCGCTAGATTCAGAAACGAATTAACTAATGTCGAGTGGAATTTAAACTTCGATGGTGTTGAACTGAGCACATACGATATTAACAAACATGCCGAAAGTTTCACGTATACTCTAAAGTCCCTAATAGAAAGCTCATTCCCAATAAAGAACTGTAAATCAAAAAATTATGAACCAGTTAAATGGTTCAACGAGGAATTGAAAACCATGAGAAAAACATTGGAATCCGTTAAAGTTATATGTGATGTAACAAATGATCCTAAAGATCATGATGTATATAAAATATTGAGAACCCAATACAGAGAAAGGATAACAGAGACAAAAAAACATGCTTATAATAATTATTTATTGAATTCAAATAACCGAATTAGGGATTCTTGGAAATTGATAAATTATGGAAGGAATCATTCTCGTAAAGAAGCCGTTCAGAGTTCTATCGATGTAGATGAATTCAATAGTTTCTTCTCAAATGTAGCCGAAGCGATAATCAAAACTTTACCAGACTATGACCTCGATCTCGACAAATTATTTCGAAAAATTCCAACGACACTTGATTCGTTCTTTCTTGAGCCCATATTGAGTCAGGATGTAATTGCTGCAGCTACATCCCTCAAAAACTCACTTTCCATGGATATATTTCAGATAAACACCAAACTATTGAAACACTCAATTGATCTATTGGCAACGCCTCTAACCGATCTCTACAATATGTGCATAGTTGGAGGAGTATTTCCTGATATCTTCAAATACAGTAAAGTTGTTCCAATTCATAAATCTGGCGATTTGAACGATCCTGGAAATTTTCGCCCCATATCTGTGATTCCGTTCCTCGGAAAAATTTTTGAAATTATCTTAAAAAATCGCTTATCAACCTACTTTGATAAATTCGAAATTTTACATGAGAACCAGTATGGATTTCGTAAAAACCGATCCACTATTCAGGCAATTTCGAGGGTAATAAACAACATTGTTGAGGGCTTTGAGGGCGGTTGCCAAACTTCTTTAAGTTTGTGCGATCTCAGCAAGGCCTTCGACTGTGTTAACCACGAATTACTGATTGATAAATTACGACGCTATGGCATCAGGGGGAAACCATTGGACTTGTTGTTCACGTATTTGACAAATCGGAAACAATGTGTTAGCCTAAATGAGAAAACCTCTGATCTCGAAGATATAAATCATGGTGTACCCCAAGGCTCTGTCTTGGGGCCACTTTCATTTATCATCTATATCAACGATTTTCTCTATCACATGGAACCCAAAACTTGCATTCTATTCGCAGACGATGCAACGCTAATAAACTCCATTCCCACCAACACTTGCCACATAAATTCTACTCTAACTTCGGAAAAGGAGGCCGAATACTGGTTTTCTGCAAACAAGTTAAAACTCAATGATAGCAAAACAAATCGCATTACATTTTCATCGAAAGTCCACCACGGAGACACTGTCAAACTTCTAGGAGTTACTCTTGACGATTCATTAAACTGGTCAAAACACATAAGAATACTTTGTTCTAAACTTTCCAGTTCGATTTTCATCATGAGACAACTGAGAAGAGTGATCAATATAGAAGTTCTTCTGACTATGTATTATTCATTATTTCATTCTCATTTATCGTATGGAATAATCTTATGGGGAAATTCTATGGATTCATTCAAAGTCTTCAAACTACAGAAAAGAATAGTAAGAGTTATCGCGAATGCTGGATATAGAGACCACTGTCGGCCTCTTTACCAACAATATAGTATTATGTCATTACCATCCCTTTATATATACCATCAAGTGCTGGAAATCCATAACAATAAGGATAAACTACAACTTAATTCCCATTTCCATGATTATAATACTCGAGGTTCAGGCCAAGTTAGGCCCCCCCGGTACAGGTTGGCAAGATCTTCAAGAAACTCGCTCAACATAAATCTATATAATCACCTACCTACTCATGTTACAAACATGGAGGCTAATAAATTCAAAAAATGGGTGAGACAATTTCTGACAAAATCATGTTTTTATTCTGTATCAGAGTACATAGACTCCCCTCCGTCATATGACCATCGTCACTGACCACAAAATATTCCTAAAAATATCATTGTCCTGGAAATATCTTTGTTCCGAAACTAGTCTGTGCATTATTTGTTTAGTATCGTCTTTCTATCTGTATTTTTATCTATATTATTTTTTTGTATGTATCTTGTTAACACACTTGATATCTCATATATCACGAATCACTCAGTTATCGACTTTTAACCTGACTTGCTGCAAAATGTGTATACATTAACGTGGTCAAATAAAGTACTTACTTACTTACTTACTTACTTACTTACTTACTTACTTACATGTAGGTACTGAAAATATAGGATGGTAAGCTGATCTCATTAGACCATGTGGTCAGAAATCTTCACCTGCATCTAACTGTGTCATTTCGGATGATTTTTCATTCTTTACTCAGTGGCATTACCAAGGGGAGCTGATCCTGTTCATAGGAGATGGTTTCCCCGTGAAATTTTGATTCTCAAGGCCAAATCCTGACGCACCGCAAGTTTACTAGGTCGAAACGGCGACTCCATTTGGTTGAAATTTGAGCCAATCAGCAGCAAGAACACCGTTTATCCTTGATTTAGCGGTCTATGGCCTCACTCGTGTACAAATCTACTTCGTCAAGCAAGAAAAAATTATCAATCACAATTTCTTAGCCGACTGCGATCACGGATACTCCAGCAAATTCAAAGAAAACGGATTGGGCATTTCTTTACTAAGATTTTGATGTAGGCAATCGATTCAGACTAGTAACTAATAATACTCCTATATTGATTTTCAAAACAATATCTCATACGAGGTGTTTTTTATCAAGTCAAAGAAAAATAGAATTCTAAATCAGTTTTGACATCTCAAGTAACTATTGTATTTATTTTTGATTATTCAACCACGTTCATTTCATCTTTCGTAAATGTAACAAGTAATTTAGTTAAGGTAGGTGAATACAATATGTTCATGTTTGCAAGATGCGCACGGGCCGTAGTTTGGTTGTTTTATGAACGATGGCAGCACACATCATACACACAGTTCTGTGACACAGTGTTCTGTTAACCTACTGTCAGATTTCAGTCGGTTAGACAGCAAGTTGCAAGCGTTTTCAGACTGGTGTTGCTAAAAATCATCTCTTGAAGACGCCGGTATGATATTTTCACGTCAAGTTTTTCATTATTGAGTTGTAAAAGAGAGTGCTAATGAACTGCAATATTTTGTGTTCCATGCATGGGTATTATCGCTCAGATTGTGGTGGAAAGCAATCGAATTAAGGTAACACTCAGGACAAAAACATAACCCAACTAATTTAACTTCATGTGAATCATGTGTAGCAATATGCCCACCATGCGGAGTTGGCAATATGCATATGAGCTACAGTACCTTAATCTACGTCAGCACCTGGAATAAGTATCAGATGAATGGAATTTTTGATATGCGCCTGTGCATTATCTGCCAAAAAGATGATCTTGACGATTGTGTGCGTTTAATAACTAAGAACATTAAATACCTGCATTTTCATTCATTCAATTCGCTAATAATACTAAAAAATAATCATTTTTATTCTACTTATTTTCTAGCTTTTGTATTTAGTTGAACTTAGATAATTATTCCACAAGTATTACATTTTTTTTAATTATCCTCGACTTTTGTATGCATGCAATATTCTCGACACCGTGTTGGCAATATGGCCAATCACACTTTTTTCTTAATTGGATAACAAATGTTAGGAACCAATTTTTCATGACAACTATTTTATTTTGGTTCTGATCATGTTGAACTTTATCATGAAGTGATTGCCGTAACTTGTTATTCACAATTACATTTTTAACAATAATAATCGCTGGAGATGGGCATATTGTATTCATTTAATTGAAAACGAAACCAAGAACACTATGACATTCAAGATTTTGTCAGATTTACTTACGTATAGTCTGCTGTATTTGAGTTTCCCTAATAACACACTTATGTCTCATGGATATCCTTAGGACGTCCATAGGACGTTCGAAACTCGATACCGTGGACGTCCATTGGACGTTTGTGGGACGCACAAACGTCCCACTTGAGTACCAACTAGGGACGTCCTTGAGGGATGTCTCTGTGACAACTATCGAATACCTAAATCCTACAGTATTCCTCACCAAGCACTACAGAGGACATCCTTAGGACATCCATAGGACAACCTATCAGCAACGCTGAGGAATATCAATTGGATGTCCATAGGATGTCCCACGGACGTACGAATTATTCTCGAATTTGAATTTTTCTGGGTCCCTCTAGGACCAGATCTTGCATAACTGATAAGGACATCCAGTTGAGTTGATGGTCCGTAGAAGGTCCCTAAAAAGTTTCCCAAGGATGTCCGATGGACTTACGTGAAGGACATTGACGAGGAGTACTTATAGCCTACGAGCAATCATTCGTCGGCGAGGTGTAAGTTAACGTCCTTGCAGGGACAACATATTGAAAGTACCGACTGGGACGTCCATAGGGCGTTATTTCTAGGACATTGGAAGAGTATAGTTCATGTACCGATTGGGACATCCGACGGATGTCCCTAAGGGACATTTCGATTGTTATACGATCCTGGAAATATTAGGGGCGTCTGTGCAGAGATATTTGAAGGCATGTTCCATCAGGGACATTCCATGGTTGTCTAGAAAAAACATTATATAAGATCTGAAGGCATGCCAGAATATGTACTACTCGGGACATCAGATGGATGTCCCTAAAGGAACGTTTAAAATCATATCCCATCAGGAATATGCAAAGGTCGTCCTTGCATTGACCTTTTAAATTAAGTACCATGTGGGACGTCTAAGGGATGCTATTTCTAGGACATTTGAAATGATATACCAGGTGGGACGTTGCGTAGACGTCCTTGCTCGGACATTGCATGAGATGTACGGGATGGGACGTCCCAAGGACACTTATTCTTGGTTCGGGACATTCGGACGTGAATTGTACCAAATAGGGACGTCCCTAGGACGTTGTCTGCTATTAGGGTTATAGTCATAGTAAAATCTAGAATCTGCATGATTATTGTTAGGTAAGGGAGTATCAGAAGTCATAACAATCTGAAGTTTCATTACAGACACACTGTATGTATAATATATATCTTCATCCTTCGTGGTCGTAGTTTGAGTGAAATTGTTCTATTCTAAATATTTGATCGCAGTAAACGTCCCGAAAATTAATATTCAAACCGCGCTCTCTGATACAGTGCAGTTATTAAAGAGCTACGTATTATTATTCCAATGACGTAAAGCCGGAAGAGGTTATATTCACATCATTATTATTTTCTTCATTACAAGATGAATGGTTTTGTTTGGTTGGAATATTCGTGTTGACAATTGAAAACACTATACCGGGTGTCCACGTATAATGATATGGAGAAGCTCTATAGCTCCATCGAAAGTTCCATTGCAATAAGAGATAGACGAAATTTTTTTGGGAATATTGTCATGTAGTGAATCCTTATTAAATTGCCATTTATCTGAATTCGAGCATAACCATTACTAATAAAAGACATTTTTCTCCAAATGACATCAAAAGTGGCATTTTAATTACACTGCACAAGAAAAAAATGTGTGCTTTTACTGCAAATGTGCAATGAAGTGATTTTTATGTTTTTTCTCAAAAACAAAGCAAGATACGAAAAAAATTCTTGATATAAAAAAGTTGTAATTTTAGTTGCTCAATGTGAAACAAATACAAAAATTGCAAAAAAATCAGTGGCGCACATTTTTTCTGTCAAAAATATTTGTTACAGTGCCTTCCGGGACGCCACTGGACATGATAATTTTGATATAGTTAGGGTTGAATTAGCCCTTTACGACCTTGAATAACACTGCCAAATTTCAATAAAATCGGTTAAAGGGTTATTAAGATATTTACGAAAAAACGATTTCTTTTAAAAATGTTGACACCATGTATCTTGAAAACGAAGCATTACCGGACCTACGTTCATATGAACTTTTCGTCTTAGAATCACTCAAAGAATCACCCCTTCAAGTTTGGCCACGTACTTAAATAACACCCTGTATATTATAATCAGTTAATTCATAATGAAAACTGCGCATTGAAAACTCGATTCTCAACGTTTTTATTAGGCTTTGAAATTTGGCTATTTATTGAAAAAGATTATGGAAATAGTCCGGATGGTGATCTCATACCTATACAAATGTAATCATATATCATTGAACTCGTCTTTCTGAGCTCTACCTAAGGACGGAATGACATTCAGGGTGGTTCATTTGTGAAAATATATGTTTCGTATTGTAATCTTTTTGTACCCTTTGAACAAACAGATCAGATTCTTAGCTATTAAGTGGAATATAAACAATCATCCTATACGTACGATAATGATCGTACAGGTGTGATCCATTATTTGACATTCAGTGTACTTCGGAAAAGGAGGATTTTGACACTACATATTTAACGAATATAATCTAGCTTCTAACTTCAGTCTCGGACTCCCGACTTCAATCTCGGACCCCCGACTTTAATCTCGGACCCCCGACTTTAATCTCGGACCCCCGACTTCAATCTCGGACCCCCGACTTTAATCTCGGACCCCCGACTTTAATCTCGGACCCCCGACTTCAATCTCGGACCCCCGACTTCAATCTCGGACCCCCGACTTCAATCTCGGACCCCCGACTTCAATCTCGGACCCCCGACTTCAAAGTCGGGATTCAAAAAAAAAGTATAGGTGACCCTTCAGCGCCTTCGTAGGAACTCAAGTTTCCTATCATAACTGATATTTCCATAACCTGACCTGAATGAACGCAGATTGAACGGAAAATAAATTGATTCTAGAATATACAATAAGAGAGGGAAATAGGTATTGGTTGAAGAAGTTTGATTATAAAAAATACTAAAGCAGTCTATGTCGGGGGTAGAGCAAGAAAGGATCCCTGTGCCCATTGAAGATGGATTTTCTGATATTCAAATTGTAGGTACCGATCTTATTCAATAAACCTGTTCCTTTTACTTCTTTAAATACTCTTCTCCTTTCTTTATGTTCCACATTATAACGACAACCCTCTCAAAGCCAAGCGAGTAAGTAAATTAGATCTATGGAGTGAGTACCCTCAAGGGGTATTTTTTTAACGCTTGGAGCGCACGAAAGGGAATCTCTATAATGTTCAAAGAACATCGTGCGTTCCTAGGGAGGATAGGGATAGGAGGTAGGTATTGGAATTTTTTTTGAACTTCTGGAGATAATTATGTTGTTGGGAATACTTCCTCAGGCAATGAATTCCAGAGCCTAGCCGTTCTAAGGATGAAGGAGTTTTGATATAGTGCTGTTCGACATCTTTCGAGGTTGACAACGAAAGGATGTGCTGACTGGGCTTGTCTAGTTCGTCTGACTGGTATTGCTAGTGAAGGGATGATAGCAGAGATTTCCGATTTCTCATGGAAGTATCGATAGAAAAGTGAAAGGTCACCGAACTTTCTACGGTGTTCAAATGATGTGAAAGAGTGCGTGAGTGTGGCGTCACCCACCAGGCGGATGGCTCTTCTCTGAATGGAATCTAAGAGCATCAGCGTATGTTTTGGTGCTGAACCTCATATGTGAAAACAGTATTCTAGAAAAGGCCGTATCTGCGCTCTGTAGATCATGAGAAGCTGTTAAGGTGTAAAGTAGCTTTTCGCACGGAACAAGAATCCGAGTTTTTGTGAAGCAGCTTTTGATGCGATGGATCTGACATGATTATCCCATGAAAGAGTGTTGCTGATGGAAATACCGAGCATAGATATGGTGGGCCTGGTGGGGATGGTGGTGCCAGACATTACAATGTCGGGCATACTGAGTTTCGCCTTTCTACAGAAAATACAGGCTTAAGTTTTGGTGGCGTTGAATTCAACTAGGTTGTTGGTTCCCCAGGCTGTGATTTCAGCAAGGTCTTCATTGACAGCATTGACCTGCCTGCGCCGTGAGTTTCCTGGGAAGAAATGGGAATTCTGGAAAAGAACGCAGTATGGAGGGTACTATCATCTGCAAAGCTGTGGATGAGGCAAGTTGTTACTCCCAACAGATCATTGATATAAAGAATGTTTACAAGGTCAAAAAATCAAAACCATTTTGCTCACTACAGAATATTTTTCTGAAAGCACGAATCAAGATTTTTTTGAAAGAAATTCTCTATATAGTTTTCACATAGATATTTTGATGTGTCGTTGTCTTGTCTGTAGTACCAATACTCTCGATTTGTAGACGATACGATACGATATTGTATTGTATTATTACCCCAGAATGATTTCGTCTATCTCTTGTTCCTTGTTCAGTTCCTAGAGATAATCTCGAGCTATATAAAGCTTCTGCACACTATGTGGACACCTGGTATATTTTCGCCATTTTTTCTGTTTATCAAGGTCCATATAGATTATCTTCTGTAGTCTATGCCTATAACCAGCCTTACGAGCTTAGAGTGGGGTTGAACCCGCTTTACTATATGGTGTGGTACACCAATGATTACATCGAAATAATGTTCTGTTAAATTGGTTACAGAACCCGTTTTGTTGATAATATCAAATCTTTTCTTTCTGTGTATCTTCCTATCCTGGAATGAGCTAGGGAATAATAATGATCATTATTATAATGAATTTATTGCTCCTTTGAAACATGAGTTTCACAATTCCACAGCAAGGGTCTGGTATTATGGCATTACAAAGTTGGAATAATTTACACTAAGTATGGTCTCTACTCGGGTCTCTATATACATAATAACATAAAAGTGTAATAGTAGTTATTATACCGCAGTCACTTAATTATCAAACAATTCTTGAGATGAAAATATACAGGGTGTCCGGAAATTATGCGCAAAAAATCAAGGGGGTGTTTCTACATGATAATATAAGAAATTCATTTCATATGTAAGTGGGTCCGGAAATGCATAGTTGTCAACAGACAGTGTGTGCTTCATTTTCATGGAAAAAACTGAATACCAATTTATTGCATAAATTTGTGCCAAAAAATTCCTTCAAAAACTGGGCTGAAAATAAATGCCAAATATTTTATAATACATGTTTGACACATCTACACTCTGTATATCGAGAACTATGTATTCTCGGTCCAGGAAGGCGTAGTTTTCGATAATACAAAGTGAGTCAGACATGTATTATAAAATATTTGAAGAAAACTAATCTTCATTCTTATTCAACGTCTATGGACATGGATTACACATTTAATTTCACCCCTGTTTTTGAAGCAATGTTTTGCACAAATTCATACAATGAATTAGTATTTATTTTTTTCCACGAAAACGCAGCAAAATTGCAAAACAATTCAGGAGACCGAAATATTGTATTTTTCGTTAATCATTAGGTTATCGAGATATAGAACTTGAAAAAACCAGTGGCGCACATTTAATTGAGAATAGTATTCGGTAGGGTGCCCCCGGGACGCCACTGGATTTCACAATTCCTATTTAATCATGGGTAAATCAGCCCCTCATGACAAAGAATATCATTGCCCAATTTCAAGAGAATCGGTCGAAGGATATTTGAGATATACATAAAAAACTGATTTTTTCTCTGTATCTTGAAAACTATGCATTTCCGGACCCAAGTATATATGAAATAAATGTCATGTTTTCTGATGCAGAATCACCCTCTTGATTTTTTGCGCATAATTTCCGGACACCCTGTATATGATATGATGAAATGAATTAAGAAAGGTATATGAACATTATATCGAAGTGAGAATAAGTGAGTACATACCGGGTGTTCATTTGAAATCTTCCCACCAGCAATATCTCGTTTTGAGTAGACACTTCTTGGACACGTAAACAATAACTATGAGGGAGAAATGTTTTCACTCATAATACCACAAGAGCTTCAATTATAACAGGAAACTCTATCGAGAGCACGATTATTTTGAAAATTTCGAGTCGAAGACGGGGGAAGATTTTCCAAATATTCCTGTTTAGGAAAGAATTTCCGGTTTCTAATTGAAGCTAGAGTGGTATTCGGTGGGAAAATTCCACACCGAAATTTGAAAAAAACAATTGGATAAGATTACGCTAGATAAAATACAAAACACCGGCTGCTGGTAGTAGTTCAAACTATTACTCTCAACTAACCTTATATACTACTGGAGTTGGTATGACTGTAGATTATTCTAATTGGATCAATATTGACATTTTGTTGCGAGTCAAACAAAGTCACTTTTGATCCGAATGGAACATGCTATTTTTTCTGCACCGAAAGAATCAACTACATTGAATATGAGTGAAGTAACCACCAATGTGACTCACTCCACAGATTATTATGATGATATGAGTAAGAAGATAAAAGCGAGACCTTAGACTACTATAATTTGTTACAATTTGTGTCGACATGCATCATGTTATCAGAGACTACAGGCACGAATTCAATACTACCCGAAACGTGTATGTCGTGCCATATATACCATATGTATGCAATGCAACAAATAATCCGTGCCGTGAGAATATTCTACATGCGTTTACAGATCAGGTTTATTCAATTTTCGAGAATATTCGAATTTTTGTTGCAATATGATTACCACCACCTATTCGTGTTGACTATAGTAGTATCATATCATTTAATTATTTCGTACCGGATGCCGGCCCTAATAGCAAATATCGCGCCACTGGCAGGTAGGCAAAAAGTGGAAAATGTTAGATTAGTGAGCATATCAACCATAATGATAGGGATTATTTATCCCTCCCCATATTACACTGTGTTTGGCTCGGTAATCGAATGAAGGGTAACAATATCGTTGTGTGAGGCAAGAATACATTACTGGCCGTGATTATTTGAGAACAAGTAAACCAATCGTTCAGATCCCGAGAATAACAGATGAACTACAGATCCAGCAAGAATGTGAATCTTTAAAGCTTTCCTGATCGAAACGAGAATATTCTACAATATGGTGTATTCATACGTCCAGCATGGGTATGATATGTCAAATCTGCCAACATTAGAACAAACCAGGTATGCGTCCTAACCCAAATAACCAACCTTAACAATGCTGTTCATTATTGATGACCTAGTACATCCTTTTCAGTTTCTAGGAGCTGAAGTTAAATTTCAGCTCCTAAGAACTAGAAGTGTTGCCTAGCAACAACCTATATGATTGTGTCAGTAATAGAAACGTCAATTCAAGTGCTAATTTACGAATTAAAATGGATGACTTCCGTGTCAGTTACAGAAAAATATATTTTGTTACATGGAACTCGACAGTATATGAAGTTATGATATTATTCATTTCCATAACATTGTTAGGTTGAATAAGACACTATTAACTTAATTTAGTTACACGAGAACATAAAAATGAGTCGATAGTAGCTCAATTGGTCAGTTTTTCACAAATTCATTTCATTAAAGTTGGTAGGAATTTATTCTTTCACAAGAAACTCTGAGTACTATTTAGTGTCTATGAAATTTGTTCACGTGATACTAGATCAAATGAAATATGATTAAACGACTTCATGCAGTTGCATGGAATAATGAAAAATGAGTGGATAGCTGCTCAATCTCTCAGGCTTTCACAGATTCATTTAGCTAGAGTTGGTAGAATAGTATATTTCATCTCATCACGAGTCTGGAAATAGTGATTTTTTCCGTTCGCGTGTGAGGCGAAGCCGAACACGGAAAGTCATGCAAGCACGGAAAAATCATTTCTGGACGAGTAATGAACGATATTTTTTATTACACTTTGATGAAAATGAGAATATGATAATAAAATATCACATAAAAAAGACACGGAAAAGACTTGGAACATTTTTATTTTCACAGTTGTAGGAATGAAAGAACTTGGAACTACTAGACCTGGATTTTACTGTAATAAATTCGCGGTCGCTTGTGCCGCTTGCTCTAGGATATTATCGGGAATTCCGGGATATCCTTCAGAGTTCATTTCGTCGGCATAAATTTGATTGACAGAGAATAAACAACGCTGACAATACAGTGTTTTGCATGTATGATTCGTTTCCATGGTTATTCTCAAAGTTTTTCCGTACGCTGTTTCCGTGCGTTAGCCTGAAAAAGACATTCTTACAATATTACTAATATAGATGAAAACAAGTTGATTTCAGAGAAGGGTGATGGAAATATATCTTCTCAAAACTTATAGAATGAATTCGTGGTAATCTGACGTTGAATGTAAACGTCAAAAATTGCCAGTACAACTTCATGCTCTTTTCCTCAAGGAGTTGGAAACCATTTCTAGAAATTTCTTCAGTTGCCATGATAACGATACAAAACACAGGCATTTAATTGGTTGAAAATGTTAAAAATTACCTCGCTCGTTTCATCTTCTTTGCGTCCACTGCCAACCCATCAAAATTATCAAAAATGTCAAATGGCATTGTGAGTCATTGTGTGACGCCTCATTGGAAAGAATTTTCAATTCTCTATATGCCTATTGTTTCATTCTTGAAATCGAATGATTAGTTTGCAAAATATCGAAGGGAACGTTTGAAAATATCGTCCCTAAAAAGTTGTTCAGAGAATCGCCGGAACACGTGAATAGTGACTGTTGGGTGGAAGTTCAATGTAAAAATTATTAAGAAAGAAAACTCGAAGTCGTCTCCACAAGTTTCCCAATCAGCAAAATATTATCCATGGGACATCCTATGGTCATAGGTTCTGGGTTCTTCTGATAACCATGATGGGATATCCTGAAATCTGCCAGGGATAGCCTATGGATATCCAGATGGTACAATTTCCTATATTCCCAGGACATCCCAGGGCAAACTTGCCCTCAAGGGGCAAGAGTATGTTTACAAGGTCAACAAATCAAAACCATTTTGATCACTACAGGATATTTTTTGAAAGCATGAATCAAGATTTTTTTGAAAGAAATTCGCTGTATAGTTTTCACATAGATATTTTGATGTGTCGTTGTCTTGTCTATAGTACCAATACTCTCGATTTGTAGAGAAAACGATACGATATTGTATTGTATTGTTTCCCCAGAATGATTTCGTCTATCTCCCATTGAACTAGAGCTATATCGAGAGCTATATAGAGCTTTTGCACACTATGTGGACACCTGGTATATTTTCGGTTTATCAAGGTCCATATAGATTATCTTCTGTAGTCTATGCCTATAACCAGCCTTACGAGTTTATAGTGGGGTTGAACCCGCTTTACTACACGGTGTGGTACACCATAATGATCGAATAATATGTCCTCGTTCATGCATCTCACTTCCTCATTGGCAATTTTGATGAGGAATAACACAGCAACAGTGGTAACAGTAGCAACATATTGTATCTATGATATTTTCATCATAGAAATACAATGACTAAATAAATGGCACAGAATAAACAATAACATTTCCAGGGCAAACTTGTTGAATAACCATAGGTTATCATCAGGATATATTCAGGATATCCTGAACTAAACCAACGTCAATAGTATGGATATAAGTAAATGGTACAATTTATTTTTACCTCATGACATCAATCATTAAGTCTTGAATATCAATTGATCATTTTCATTGAATCTATGACTTCAATAATTCTGAATTAAAACTGACTCATATTGAAAACATCTATTGAAGTTGTACTTAGGTCATTTTAAAAAAATCAGTTCCAAATTGCATCATTCATCAGCCTCTACTGCCGCTCATCTCCGTGATTTTCTGTTCCCTCATTCATTTTCAATCTCTTGCATGGCGTAAGCAATTTTCAATACCAAATTCAATTATTTTTCTAGTTCTATTCTTCATTGTACGGTTTGTCAATATGGCATCTGAAAATAAGAACAAAGTGAAACAATTTAGCCTGCAAAAAATTGGGAACATCTCCGGGAGAATGAGATGGATCGAGTTAGGTAATGGTGAACTCCTCTCAAATATCAATGGCCGACAGGCAATATATTGAACTGATGGATGTGTGAAAACCATGACGCAAGAACCAATACAAAAACAAGAGCAATGTGGAGGTGCAGACAATACAATGATCAACCATAAAATCAGCACTTACCCAATCGTTATATCGTAGTTGCCAGAAAAAAAGGATGTTCGATAGTTCGACGAGAATTTCACAAATAACCAGTAAAGCCCGAAGAAAATGTAACCATCCGCCATTGTTGATACCTTCTGGACGCTTTTGATTCAGCGATTCAAAGCGTCTAAACCTGAAGTGAACGTGAACTCATTTTCAATGTTGGTCACAAATAAAATCACATATAATCACAAACCAGCACTAGTATACTCTTCCGAATGTAAATGAGTTATTCAAGTTCAAAGAAGTATCAGCAGATAAGGTACTAACTGTATTTATGACAATTAAATCGAATGTCATGGGTGCTGATAACATTGATTGTAAGATGCTTTCTCTGGTTCTCCCTCACCTTTTAAATCACCTGACTTTTATTATTAATAAAAGTCTAGGGAATGGTTATGTGCCGAAAGCATGGAAAAATGCGAACGTTATACCTATTCCCAAAATTGAACATCCTAGTTCGGTTGCGGAATTCAGGCCTATCAGTTTATTACCTACTATTTCTAAAATCTTAGAAAAAATTGTTGCTGAACAGCTAAATGAACATTTAAGTAATACGAATATTTTACCCCTTCATCAATCCGGGTTTAGAATTAATCACAGCACGTCAACAGCCCTTTTGAAAGTGACTGATGACATATTTGAAGCGAACGATAATAAAAAATGCACTATATCAATATTATTGGACTATAGCAAAGCCTTTAATACTCTAAACCATACAATTTTATGTAGGAAGCTGGAATACTTTGGTTTAGACCCTCTCACAGTGGACTTTTTCAATAATTATCTATTGGATCGCAGGCAAAGGGTTTAATGGAATAGTCAGTTTAAAGAATGGTCTACCTTAACTCGTGGAGTCCCGCAAGGCAGTCTCTTGGGACCTCTCTTGTTCACAATTTATACATGGGATTTTTTCTAATGCTTAAAGTTTTGTAATATACATCAATACGCTGATGACACGCAAATATATCATTCCTTTCCTGCGACCGATATTGATTCTGCAGCTAACCAAATTAATTCTGACCTAAATGCCATTTTTGACATTTATTACGTACACGAATCAATTTTGAACGAGTCCAAAACGATTATGGTGGTATTTGGAAGCAATCGCAAGAATGTAATTGACTATCCAAATCTCAACATACGTATCAATGATGAATCGCTCAATCCAGTAGACACATGTAGAAACCTCGGCCTGCACATGGATTCTGGCATGAGATTTTCGAAGCATGTTAATAATCTTTTTCTGTAATCTTACTGTAAACTTCGGAGCCTATATATACATAGAGACTTATTGAGTAAAGATGTCAAACTCAAATTATGTGATACCTCAATTCTAAGCATTCTTTCCTATTTATTGGCCGGCCTTGTCAATCGGCGATAAAAAAAGTCTTCAGGAAATTTAAAACTGCTGTGTTAGATTTTCATTCAACATGCGAAAATTCGACCATATCTCTCTTGCCTTCGAGGAGACGAAATGGCTGTCTCTCGAAAATCGCTTCCAACTGCATTTGGCATGTTTAATTCATGAGCTGAATAAAAATCATGCACCCTTATATCTTTTGAAGGAGCTGTCCAAAACGATCAAGAGATCTGTACACCGTCCCCAGGCACAGATCTGCAATCTGCAAGCTCATTTAGTTACAATGCAGCCAAGCTGTATAACAGATTGCCCGCGAATATTAAGGCTGCAGCAGATTTGGCTAGCTTCAGAGAGCAGGTCAGGTCTGGTTTGGAGAATTACACATACATTTTGATGTTCCAAGTTGACAAAAGATGGCCATTCGAATGGCCGAAGCATGTCTCTAACCTTTCAAACCTTATTGAAGCAGGATTTACTACATCTATTCAACATTGAACTTGCGGAGATGACTTCGAGTTTTTTTTATTATTCCACTCTTCTTTGAGTTTGGACTACTACAGAAGATTGTAAAAAATATTTTTTGTAATTTCATACTGTTATTTTGATAACGGTATTCGGACTACAATTGACTGTTTAACGGCCGAACGCCGTTAACTGCCGTTAACTGTTCTATAACAACACGATGTTGGGATTTTTCTGTAGAATCACGAAGTACGTTGTTTGTTATTTCCTCGGGATCCAAATGTTATCTTTCAGAGGAATTACGAAATGTCTTTATTCAACCTCATTCGTTAGTTGCTACATATCGGTCATGTTACGTTGATAACGATAGCTTGTTGCATCAACCTTGCATCCAATGTCCAACCCCAAATTTGTTGTCATTGGGACATGTCAAACTGGTTGAATCTTTTTGATCAATCTCAATGTTCCATAGAGTTCCTGATGAAGAGCCAAGAAAGACTCGAAAGCTTGAACAGAAACAAGAGTACACTTTGTTTTTCTTTGACTGCATACCCAAAGAAAATCTCACAGTTTCATCGATTAATAGATAGATTGATTTATTCATGTTACTACACAATAGTATTCATATATGTATACGTCAATAAATAAAAAGAGACATGAATACATACAACAATGAAACAATGACAAAATAGTTTGAAGTTTACTTTCGACGTGAAAAAAATACTAGGTATTCATCAAATGTGTAAGAACTTTCTTCAACTAGAATATTTTTGACTCGATCTTAAATTCCTGAAAACTTATAGATTGACCTCTGAGTCCGTCTGGAAGAACATTGGAAAATTTCATGGCGAGATATTTGAATGAAGGTTTGGTTTTTGAAATTCTTGGTTTCGGCAATCTTATATTTATCTTTCCACTTGTATTATATCTATGTATATCTTCATCTCTAGTTATTCCGGAACGAGTATCAGACATTTCTTCCTTCATGTGAATGAGACATTCGTATACGAAGCATGAAGATAGTGTTTAAATTTTGAATCGTTTGAATAATGGTTTGGTTGACGTGTTCTGACTCCTGCCATTATCTTCAGAGCTTCTTTTGTCAAATGTAAATTTATGTTGAATGAGTTGATGCACCCCACTGAAATATTGAGAAATGAGGAACTCTGAGATATTCATCGGTCAGTTTACCCTTCAGCTCCAGAACGTGAGCCTTTCCATTATGGAAAGTAAGATAATTACTCTCATTCCGAAATCGAATCATTTGTTCAGTGTTGGACATTTCGTCATTGAGGGTTTTTTTTATCTGGTCACAGTGAATTATAGACACGTCATCGGCATACCCAATTACATTTTTACCTCCGATAACATGAACTAAGTTGAACATCAAATCATTGACATGGATAATGAGATAAGTACAGGTCATAAAACTGATCCCTGAGGTACAATGTGTTTAGTTGTTACAAAGTCAGATACACCGTCTTGCCATTTGACTTTGTTGGTTTTCTTTTCATTTTCTCAATCTCTTCAAAAATTTTTTCAAACGTATTCTTCGATTTTCCGCAAATTCAAACGCAAACTCGATTCCAAAAATAAAAACACAGGCGTTCGGAAAGTCTTTCAAATGAGGTGGCAGATAACCTACAACGCCATTTGAATTATGGGGTGGCAGTGGAGGCAAAGGGGGTGAAACGAGCCTGGTGAATTTTTCGTGAAAATTTCACACCAAACATTTTCGATCAGTTCAAAGCCTGTATTTTGTATCGTAACCATAGCAACTAAACAAATTTCTTGAAAATTTTTTCCTGCTTCTTGGGGGACGGAGCATGAAATTACATTGAAAATTCCACACCAAACATTTTCGATCAACTTAAAGCCTGTATTTTGTATCGTTACCATAGCAACTAAATAAATTTCTGGGAAATTGTTTCCTCCTCCTTGGGGGACGGAGCAGGAAATTACACTGGGAGTTTTTTGACGTTTATTATTCAAATGACATTCACATTCAACTTCAGATTATTTCGAGTTCATTCTATAAGTGAATAAATGAAAATCATTTATCAAATTTACAAAAACAACATGTTGTTATATACTATACGTTAGTTCTTACATTTCATACATTTACAACCATCATTTTTAACTGAATCATCTAAGTGTTGTTGACATTCCTTAGCTACGTCTCCTTTCTCCAATGGAGAATATAGAAGCGAACATTCAATAGAACGTATAAAATAGATTATTCTTTTGAGTTAACATACAAAGCCTACCATCCAAATGTCAAAATCATCAAAAATCGTCATTATCCAAGTAATTTTCTGATAATGTTTCAGTGTGGAATTTTCTTACCGAATATCACTTTAGCTTCAGTTAATATCCGGGATTGTTTTCTCAAACACGAATATTAAGAATTTTCAAAATATTTGTGATCTCGAAAAACTTTCCGAAAATAATTGAAGCTCTCGTGATAATATAAGTAATAATATAAGTGAAAACATGTCTCCCCCACAATTGGTCTTTACGTTTTCTGGAGATTTTCCGAGAAGCGTCTACTGAAGGTGATATTGCGAGTGGGAAGATTTCCAATGAACACCTGGTATTTGCTGTAGTGTTAGTTGCATAACGCGCCTCATCAGGCAAAACTGCAATGCCTAATTCATTAAAAGGCGACATCAATGATGACTCTCTCGTCGACCTCTACAAAAAATCACATGTTACGTTTTAATTTCCAAACGAAAAACCGACTATTTTCAAAGGCAAGTACAATTCGTCCGCAGACACTAACTTTTCGTCTGCAAACACTTCGTTCGCTACAGGGATGCCAGTTCTACTGAATTTTCAATAGATCTCCTGATCTGCAATTGATCTACTGATTTACTGAGACATTTCATAATATACTGAAACATATTCTGACACTTATTCATTATTATATTCACCTATATTATTATTTATGTTTAGTTGATCACGCACACACTCATGAAATGCATGATATTTCGGCACCCTCTGTTAAATAAATTTCACAAAAATAAGTAATAAATGTACATATATAGATACTTATGATATGTATAATCCAAGAGGGGACAATACTTTATCTGATTCAGATCAAATTCTATTTTTTATATATCTTGGTTAGACCAGTTTGTTTTTCACGTTCAACTTCATTATTCGTTTTGCATTTTTGTCATTCATTTTCACTATTCGTTTTTTTATATAAATACTCAGATCTTGTAAGTAAGTACGTGATTGTATTTTGTTAAATTTGTGAGAATTTTCGAATTGAGCATGAGGATTGTGAATGTTTTTGTATGAAAATGTTTTGTTCATTTCTATTCTGTTGAAGATAGGTTAGACAACTGTTTTACCAAAAGTACATAATGTTATGACATCATATAGGTTCATTTCATAATCCTTTCTTGGAATTCGTATAGCATGAAATAGATCTCAAACAGATCTATTGAAATCTACTGAACTTTCCACAAGGTATTCACTGATGGAATAAAAATCGAACTGGCAACCCTGGTCCGCGCGGAGAGTGAGTTGACAACAACTGTCATTGGCTGTTGTAAAATCAATTATTCACGAAATCCGATAGATTTCACGTGTCAATAGGACCGTGATGTGGATAATGAGTGTTTGAGGTCGACAGAAAAATGTAATATGCACCTCGGCGACAACCTGTATATTGTATCGCCTGATTGTTAACCTTGGCTAAGGCCTCGGCTATCAATTCGCAGACCAGAATATAATAGACAGTGTTTCGTCCTTGGTACATAAAAAACTATTTCATTCATGCAATAAAAATGTAGAAAAATCGACTCGTTCCATTAATGATTATCAAAACTTCCTTCCTTATTTTGAAACAACCTATGTTCCAAGTAATAATATTACGAATGCGATAACCGTAAACCCAAATCATCCCAAATCCCAAGAATCCTCGAACGACCAATATTCATCAAATCCCAAATTTGCGAGCGAGTTTCAAACTGCTATTAAAACGTACAGGATGAATCTCTACGAGCCACTACAGAATTTATTACTTCATAAATTCCAACTGAAGTCATGCAAAGTGGAATCGTAGCCCTATAGAACAGAAATTAGAGAAGATGTACCTAAATGCATTGATTAATGTCATTTATCGGTGAAGAAAAAATGGTGGGTGCAGGACCAGTTTCTTCTGAATAATATCATCAACAGGGCGTTTCATGAGTAATACAAAATAGGTGAATACAATATGCGCATGTTTGCAAAATGAGCACGGGCCGTAGTTTGATTGTTTCATGAACAATGGCAGCACACATCTGTTAAATTACTGTCAGATTTTAGTCGGTAAGACAGCACGCTGCATGCGCAATTAGACTGGTGTCCATAGATAAACTACTCTCTCCGCTAAAAATCAGTTTTTCAAGACGCCGGTATAATATTTCAGCGTTAAGTTTTTTAATATGAATTTTTAAAAGACAGTGTTAATGAACTGCAATATTTTGTGTTCCATACATGGGTTTTGAAGCTGAAATTGGGGTGGAAAGCAATCGATTCAAGGTAACACTCAAGACGAAAACATAACATAACCTAATTTACCTTCATGTTTGGCAATACGTCCTTGTCCATCATCATGCGGAGTTGGCAATGTGCACATAGGCATCGAACATCAACTTTCGGAACAAACTTTCGAATTATAATTATCATTCTAAGTCTGATTCATCTTGAGAAAAATGTTGATTATGGATTTTGGAAGATGGTAGGTGAGAATAGCTTAGAAAAAAATACCTGTTGAAACCTGGCAACATGGAATAGTTAAACCGATTTTGTTTTTCCTTAAAATCGACGAAACTTTTAATCAAGTGATATTTTGTGTGGTTTATATACTCCTTTTTCATGAAACGACCATTCAAGGATATGAAAAACAACCTACTAACTCAATGAAAAGTCGCACGCATATTTTGTATAGTTTTATTCTATACAATAGTGACTGGGAATGACATGAATTTACATTGCATATACCTATCTCGATATGTTAGACTCACAGTAGATATAATAAACGTTACCGACCAGACATTTAGTGTTTAGTCATACAATTCTCTTCAGAAGGAAAAAGATATCATGTCCTTGATCACGAACAATTCTTTCCACCGACAAACATTGATGGGATTATTGATTGAAAACTTTTGTAGACGCATTTATGCACATCGATATTTCCAGATTGTGCGGTTTGATTTTGGCACATTCTTTGACTTCAACCCATATGCTCTGCGGTTTCATAATCTTCAAGAGAGACCAAATCTATACATTTGGTGATTTATTGTTTGATGACATTTTCCGAGGAATGAGCCAATTCTGCTAGATTATGCCAGAAGTCTGTGAATCCAGACCAACAGAGACAATTGGTTATGTCTTCCACTGACAAACATTGATGGGATTATTGATTGAAAACTTTTGTAGACGCATTTATGCACATCGATATTTCCAGATTGTGCAGTTTGATTTTGACATTATTTGATTTCCAATCATATGCTCTGCTGTTTCATAATCTTCATGAAAGGCCAAATCTATACGTTTGATGATTTATTGTTTGATGACATTTTCCGAGGAATGTATGTATGCCTTGGAATGAGCCAATCCTGGGGGAATATGCCAGAAGTCTGTGAATCCAGACCATCAGAGACAATTGGTTATGTCTTCCGATAGTAAAGAGAATTGTTTTATGTGCGAGGTCGATTTCCCTCAATCTCTCTAAACACAAATCAATGTCAGAAACAAAATTTGCGAAAAAACAAAGCCACTTTTTATCCGAATGCAATTTTTTCTGCAACCGAAAGAATTAACACCTAACAACTAAATTGAATATAAGTGAAGTAACGACCAATGTGACTCACTTGACAGATTATTAAAATGATAATATGACGATATGGGTGAGTAGATTGGAACAAGGCCTCAGAGTACTTTACCTTGTTTGAGCTCATGTTGACATGCATCATGTCAAGAGAGACTACAGATCAGTTTGATTCAATTTTATAATATTTTAAATTGACTATGTATGTCATTTTGTTCGAGTTTCTTGTTGAATATAATGAATACTATAACCTATGTTATTCATTCTTGATGACCTATCACATATTTTCTAGTTCCTGGGAGTCAAAGTTCAATTTTAGCTCCTAGGAACTAAAATTGTTGAAACTTCAATTTCAACTGCTTATTCTGGAATGAAAATGAATGACTTTTGAGATGGTTGCAGAAAAATTGTGTTTTTTATGATGGATTTCAGGAGGCAGTCGCCGTGCCACGCGGATAACACTCTGTCCCTAACAACACGAGTACATCCTAGGGACTTCCCAGGGACGTCCCTAATTTCGAATAAGGACATCCCAGGGATATCTTTTCTGGGACAAAGTACATACTAGGGACGTCCCAGGGACATCCGCTTTCAGACAAAAAGGACATCCAAGGGATGTCCCTCTTGGTACGTCCCTGGGATGTACCGAGTACAAAGAAGGGATATCCCTAGGACGTCCCAAGGATATTCCAGGGACATCCCTTCGACAAAAGAAAAAAAATTTAGGTCTAGTTGGGATTGAACCTGGGACCTTCAGCTTATCAGGCACGCACCTTACTCCATTGGCCAATATGCCTTCTGAAGATTCATGTATTGAACAGATTTATAAACAGGACAACTACAGAAACCTGGATAAATAAAACTGTTAGGATTCGGGTATAATTATTATCATTCTTGGGTGTTTGAAAATGGGGGGCATTATGCATTTACGATCTCTGTTTGCGAAAAATGGTCATTTCTTGAGAAGTTTTGAGACTATATATATTATTTATTTTCATCACAATTATTTTCCGGAAGAAATACATTTTCGAAAAAATTCGACTCAATATTTTGATGATATTGAATGACTCTCTGATGTGAAGAATGGATATCAGATATTCCAGGGACACGAATGGGATAACCTAGGGATGTACCGGGTGGGATGTCCACTGGACAACTACTGGCGGGACATCCCCTGGATGTCCCAATCATTTCCTTGTACCGCGGGACATAAAAGGGACGCACCTAGGACATCCCTGTGTTGTTAGGGCGTATAGCGGTCTCGATATGGATCCTGGCCATATTCTGTGCAGTTCCTGCAGCTGTTGGTTCGCACATCAAGGGCTTTCCCGAAGACAACGTTCAATTCTATGTCTGCTACCCCTTTCCCCTCAACTGGATGGGCGGTCGGTACCCGAAGGTCATGGTTCTCAGCAAGTTCCTGATACTCTACGTCATCCCTCTGGCCATCATCGGGATATTTTATCTGAGCATGGCCGTCTTTCTGATTCTGAGTACCAGGAATATGCCAGGAGAGATGCAGGGGATGCATCGGCAGGTGAGGTGTCGAAAAAATTACGAATTCTGCTGAAAAATCACGGACTTGGCGAGAAAAATGATAATTTGTTAACATTATCTACTAGTTGAATCAACAAAATATCTTGTTCACAACAAAATATTATTACACTATGAGGGAATGTGATATCAATCTCAGTCACATAGAGGTCATTATCACCTATAGAGTTCCCCTAACATTACCATTCAACTGAACATCAATCACTTCATGAAATCCAATCAATCGCGAAGTAGACAACGCCCACAGGTCAACACTGCCAATCAATTAAACACTTCAAAAGATTCAATTATATTCAGATTGACAACTATTTTCACGTCATTGATGCAATATATCATTACTCCTGCCCCACTACCCAATTATGACTTTGCCATCTGCTAATCACCACAACACACCCCCTCCTAAGCTCCTCCTCAGACCACACCCCTTGTCGTCCCAACCCGTCCCTTTATCTACTGGCTATCATTACGATATTTTATCTAAGCATAAACGATTTTCTGATTCTGCGTACCAGGAATCTGCCATTTCACCATAACGAAAGTTTAGTCACTATAATGAAATAAAAACCATGAAGGATCTGTGCTATCGAATAATTTGTTTAATCGACAAAATTTTCCAAGGAAAACAATGAAAGACACAAAGTTTGTCGATCATACAAATCATAACGATGTGATATGATTTTTAGTCACACGGGTCATCATTACCTTCTGAGATCCCCTTACATTATGTACCACCCCACTCAGCATCAATCACTTCAAGAAACTCAATCAATCAAATTAATACACGCAGTAGATAACACCCACAGGCCAACTGAGTCCACCGCATACAGATCCCAAAACTTTCAATCAAATTCAAGATGACATCTTCATCCACGTCATCGATGCGATATATCATTATTCACTCCTGAAGATACACCCCCACGTTGAGTCATCTGACAAAGTCATGCCATCATTCAATGAAAACAATGCCCTTGCTCATGTCCAATCCAGTTCTAGAGCCGCTACACCACTCCTTATATGACTCCGCCCTCTTTCAGACTCCACCTCGTTTTAGACCACGCCCCTTGTTGGTCCAACGTGTCCCTTTATCTATTGAAACAAGGAAGAGTCCAAGCAACACTAACTTCAGCAGCACATGTTGGAAAATAGCAAATCTGGTCAATTAAAATAGTTATTCATCTATCGAGGGCGTAAAATAGGCATTTATGGACTGCAGCGTAGAGGTAACAGACCAAGCGAAAAGAGTTACCTATATCGTAACAAGAACAAGCCTACGCTGAAGATACATACATCTTTTTATGCTCGACTATTCACCTTCTTTTACGCCAGAGGACGCTAATGAGTTATTTTACTTATGTTGAACGGGACAATTGAGTGCAATTTCATGCCCGCTCGTGCATAAATATCATGGTATAATCCATCCTTGGTAGAAGTCCATATTGCTCAAAGTGGAATGAAATGTTTCAATGAAAGGAAGGAAAAAAATCTCGAAGTCATCTCCACAAATTTTGATGATATTGATCAGCGACATGTTACGGTCTTAGATAAGACCGTCTTCAGCCTGATTACTGTAGCATTATTATGTTGTGAAACTCCTGATTTGGCTGGTGATGGTCTTTTCTAGGACCAGAACGTGTCCCTGATTGTATAACAACATCATTAAAATTTGTGGACACGACTCTAAGCATTCTCCCTTTCCTTCGATTCTCTGATAATCTATCCAGGTTTTTTTGTATATTTCAGGTGAAAGCCAGGAAAAAAGTGGCAGTGACAGTTCTGGTCTTCGTCGCAGTGTTCGCCGTTTGCTTTGCCCCTCTGCATGCTTTCATGCTCTTCTTCTACTTCCATCCCCAGTCGCTGGAGCTCTACAACGCCTTCTGGCACTATCTGAGGATAGTCGGATTCTGTTTGTGCTACATCAACTCCTGCGCCAATCCTGTTGCTTTGTACTTCGTGAGCGGTGCATTCAGGAAATACTTCAACAGGTGACTTTTGTACACACAGTTATCCTCTACATTGACATAGGCCCGTATTCAGAGTCGTTTCCTCAAGAACTCCTCAAGTCTTCCTTATTTGAGGATTCCTTGAGGACTCCTCAGTACATGACGTTAAACTTTTTCTTTATAGACCTTCCTTGAGTATTCTTTCTTGAAGGAACCCTTACACTTGGCAACAGTGTATAATTTCAGTGTTCTGTGACCAAATTTGTTGTTTAATGTCACGTGTTAGTCACAATATGTGAAATGTCTAATTTGACAATGTTTACTGTTGAGTGTGGACACACGGTGCGTAAAATCACTAACGCTAGATGAATATCTGATAGTGGCAAGTGGAACTCTGTATACTATTCGGGACAAGACAACAAGTTGATAGCCACAAGAATATTTGTGCTCCTGAAAATGTACACCTAGCACTATTAACTGTTTCATCGAATTTCAGATTGATTACCGTTAGTGAACACAGCATTCGTCATTGACTTATTCACTTGTCATTACTGACTTATTCACTTGTCATTTGTCATTAGTGACTCATCCACTTGTCATCAGCAAGGTAGGTACTATGAAAAATTATATATAATGATCTCTAAAAAATAATAACCTTGGTAAAAGAGCAAACTCATGCATTTGAAGAATATATTGCATATAGTTATGATGAATCAAAAAATCACAATGAAGGAAGGCTGACGACGAATACTGAGACACTAGATACCGGGTATATCAGGATCGTACACTCTTGTTTTCTTCAGTGGAGTAGATGAAAAAGTGAAATTGAAATTAACTTCCATACTCATAAAACGTCACTTTTTTCCACTTCGAGTATCATCGGAAGTGAAATATGGAATTCTGTATATGATGTCAACAATTATTCACTGTTCTGAGAATCTTCACGAATATGATAACCGATGCATTGGTTCGAACGCGTCAAGCCACGCGAAGTTTTTGGAGTAGGAAGCATCTAAGTGATCAGCATATTGCTGCTCAGACATTGTGATGTCGTTCTGGTGTACAGAAGAGCGTAAAAGGATGTCTGTTAAAATTCACCGACGCGGCCTGACAAGGCAATTTTTTTGAATGTATATATGAGTAAAAGTGCATCATATACTCCTATATTAGTTATTGATTTATCGATAAACTCACAGGGGTCCGAACATTTGCTACAACAGCAGAAGAATAAAACACCGAAAGCTATAGAAAAAATTGTTCAATTTGTTACAAAAATCTCCTGAAACAATATGTACAAGAAAGGGGACTAAAAATTAGGTGAAGAGAGTGTGGAAGCATTCAGAAGGCTGCCAATAAGAGATGCCTTCTATATATGCATTGAATGTCATGTGAAAACCCATTCCAACCATAATCAGATTCAGATAAGTTTATGAGTTTTTTCACATTTTATAAAATAAACGTTTTTGACTCATCATTGCTGCTATGAATTTCATAGTGAGCGCCAGAAAAAAATCACATACGTTCATTTGAGCACCGCGAATTCAGATCTGATGGAGATTTGAAGGAATCGTCGGTCGTTTTCGCATGATACGGCTCGAACTGAAACTACTGCTGTCGGTTAAAAATCACTGCCAACACCGTTTTCCATGAGTCACCGTCGGTCACATAATGACTGACAAAGAGAGAAAACAGGGTCCTGGCAGCCAAGAGTGATATATCTATCATTTGAAATGAAAAAGGTGTACTTTTCAACCAAATTTGAATCAGCTTCTACTGGAAATCGATATACTCGAATCTGATTCTCTGTACCAATTTCAAGACTTGAATATCATTCATGGAATTCATAACATAACCTGAAATAATACTAGATATTGGATCAAGGAATTCTCAATAAGGTACCTCTTTACCTTCCTTGGAATTGACATTTCCTTGAGGCTTCCTTAGAGCTCATAATACGACTATAAATTGGAAACTGGTCCTTGAGGATGCCTTAATTATGTAAAGCCACGCTTCTTCTTTGTTGTCCTAAAACAGATGATGTCTTCACAGAGTTACTTTTTAATGATCACAGAGTTCGTGATTATAAAGGCAGGAGGCAGACTGTGTACTATGTGGTGTAGATATTAGGACTCCATATAGTTATTGATACATTTGAAAGAGTTGCTGACTATACTGGGTGGGTCACATTCGGTGGTTTCTGGACGTTCATGGACAACGGAACATGGGACCAGTCTCAAAATGTAGTTACTCGAGTAGTTTCTTTTGGTCTATCGATCTAAACTATTTTCAGCAATGCAGCGTTGCCGTTTTTACCAGAAAGTAGTAGCAACAATTCAAATGGAATAACCTGAATTCTATTGCATTTTTAGATTCTTCTTGAAGAGTTGATTTCACCAATGAATCATATTTGGAGTCTAGCGTAAAAGATTTCAGAGATATGAGGTGTTCACTACGAGACATTTCAAAGTTTTGATTGCTTCGTGTCGACACTATTCGTTATCGGTCAAAACGGCTCACATGTCCCCATCAACTTTTGATTCACTATCTACTGACATTCAATTGGAACGAATACATACAAATGGTTCAAGATTTGAAATTCTGAGCAGTGCCATGTCGGTTCCAATTAAATGTCAGTAGATAGAAAATCGACCGAATATGAAAATTTTGGAAACGAAAAAAATCCCATAATTGAAGAATCTCGATTTTGAACACACTATGTCTCTGTAATAATTTTCGCAAGATCTCAAGGGCGCGATACATTGATAAAATCAACTCCTCATGGAGAATCTCGAAATGCAATTTAATACAAAGTGTTGCTACTACTTTCTGGTATAAGTGGCAACGCTGTATTGCTAGAAATATTCCAGATATATTGACCGAGAGCAACTACTCAAGTAATCAAATTATCAGAATGATCCTATGTCCCGTTCTACATAAACGTATAAGGTTCTATCGACAGTGACCTACACTGTATAGTTAGAGGTAAAACTATGTTATCGGGAAATGCAGCAAATTGGATCAGATAACTCTTCAAAGATTATCCAAGCTTTCGAAATATTATATTTCCATCATCAGGAGACTGATGGATACATACAGCGAGCGTCTCTCAAAATTGCTGGGACACAGAGCTACCATTTGTAATGGAGGTCAAACTAAGTTGATTGGACCCAATTTATTCATATTCATGTACCGTTGTACCACGAAGGAGTGCGAAGCCTCAACTCGACGGGTTAGTCTCGCGGGGACTGCAAAGGGAAGAACAATTGTTGATATTTATAAAATAGAGCCAGATCGCCAACTTTTCTACGGTGTTCCAGAGAAGTGTGTGAGTTTGCCAGCGAGGCATCATTCACGAGACGAATTGCCCTTTTGACCTCTATTACACGTGGTAGTTCTGTGCCCAAACAATTCTGGAACACCTTGTATATTCAAAAAACATCTCATGGTCAGGTAGAGTAACAATCATTGATGAGGTTAAAATTGCTTTTATTTTGGGTGCAACATTTTGGCAATTTCCTTCTGTGTGTCCTTTGTTACAGTCACAGAAATAATATAACAGATTGGAGACACTTTGGAGATGATTCGGAACTGGACTCAGGACACTTTTATGAATTCAATGAATCCATTTCTAGATTCTCCTGCTTATATACTGAAATGTTGTCATGAATTTGAGCAGAAAAAGTAATGTGCAAGAAGATGATTTCGATGTTTACAGAATTACAGTTTTCAGCCTGCTGAAATATTGTCACATCATCTCACAAAAATCGATTCAATTTGATCTCAGAGATTAATTACACAAAAAAAGTTTTCGATGTTTTTATTAATTACCTCAATAATCATCTGGAATTCAAGGGATCACTCTGACAATCTTTCTTCGTTTATAAATATACCCTGGACACTCCATTCAAATTTTTGTTGATGTATCGACACTGTCCTGATCTGTTTTTCAAATGCCATCAAGTACATAAGAATTCACGTAAATTGATTAGTATTATACTAAATTTATGCATCGTGAAGACTTGATGAATATATAGTTCGAATCCATATACCAGAATGTTTCCTGTCTAATTGGGAAAGATCCCAAAAAGTGCTTTCGTTCTAGTATTGATAAAGGACCACGCACTTTTTCTATATAAAAATGGCGTTCTGTCGAATTCTCTGAATTTCTGGTATATTATAGAACTCGACCTAATGATCAAATATGACGAGTCTCAATCCCATCCTATGACCAGTTTTTCGGATACAGGGTGTTGAAGTTGAGAAATGTCCCCATCTCATCTACTCATATCTCCAAGAGAAGACAAATGAATGAGAATTTTCTGCTAGCAGATTTTTTGTTCAACTTTTGGGTAGAAGAACCATGTACAGAATCAACCAAAGCTGATCCTTATCACAGGGTGATGCACATCTGAATTATTGTGTTATTTTCAATTTCTAAATATCGATACTACAACTTGATATGAATTAAAAAATCAAAATTATCATTCGATATGTTCTTCTTACATGAAATTGATCAATTTTATGTATTGATTATACATGGTGTTTCGTGGATGCTGATGTTTTAGAAAATAAAGTATAATGAGCCACCTCGTATTATTGGGTTGATTCAGGCTATTGATTATAATTTTTGAGGAAATATTATAGTGCATCCCAAGGTATACAGAGTGATTTATCGATTGAAAAAATTCCCAGCTACAAAAAAATATTAAAATACCATTATTTTTTTCATCACCCTATAATTCTAATTTTTTTCAAGTTTTAGTATCGATATTTAGAAATTGAAAATAACACTATAATTGAGATGTGAATCACCCTGTGATAAAGATCATCTTTGGTTGATTCTGTATATGGTTCTTCTACCTAAAGGTTGAACTGAAAAAATGCTAGCAGTAAATTCTGATCCATTTGTCTTTTCTTGGAGATATTGGTAGATGAAAAGGGGGCATTTCTCAACTTCAACACCCTGTATCTCACAAACTGGTCATAGGATCAGATTAGGACTCGGCATATTTGATCATCAGGTCGAGTTCTATAATTTACCAGAAATTCAGGAAATTCGACAGAACGCCATTTTTATATAGAAAAAGTGCGGGGTCCTTTGGTTGAGTCACAGTGTTCATTACACTTACTTGTTATAGATATTTGTTATGTACCAAGCAGAAGAGGTATCTCTCCAGCCAATTCGGGGCGAGGAATACGTCCATGTCGATGGTCTCCATGAAGAGGAACCAGTCAGTGATGAGCAGAAAAGGCACTGTCCCAACCAATCGAAGACACGGTCCGACGTTGCCTCAAGAGACGTCTGTGACTCTTCTCGGAACAGGAGGTTTCTACGTTTGCACGGACTTGTGATAGCACAAATGTACTTTATAATTGTTCGTTCTATATGTATATGTTGAGAGATGAATTTGAAATTATACGTGAAATGTATGTTTTCCATAAGTGAATCTAATGATGTGTTGGAACTGCATCATCATCATCGAACCAAAAGCATCCGAACAGTTTTCTTTGAATGGGAATGAGAGATATGTCGGAATCTGATCTCAAGTGGCGACACTTATTGTTTAGAGCAATGATTGTGTATACTAAGTATAATAATCAATATTAATGAATAAGACTCAGGCTATAGTATACGATTTATTTATTGAATAGCAACTCGAACGTTTTCGACACTAGGCCATCATCAGGAGAGTATCGGAAGAGTTAGTTTTTCTGTTATATACTTAATCTTGATCATTTCTCGGAATACTGGAAGGAAACTCATCAATAAATTTCATTATGCCGTGTATTGAATTTTCAATATCAATTTGTGAATACTTTGCATTATAATTGAAATAGTGAAAACAGTATAATGTCCTTATAATTGAAGCACTGGTGAAAAGTTTCGTGATTCATTATCACTCAATCATTCTTTGTTTGAGAAATCAGGGTATAGAATGAATAAGACCTCTGCAGCACCTGAAATAAAATGAAATCTCACCTATCTTCATCATAATGATATTGCTTGAAGAAAGTTGACCTGAATATCTTTGCTGAAAAATTTCGAATAGATGCAATCATTTCAGAATAGTACATTCTTTAGAAAGTCTGGGTTATTATTCGATAATCAAAATTCAAGGTAATCATATGTCACCTCATTACATGAAGTCAACTTTTTGGGTGATTTGAGAAGAAATCATTTTATCACTTTCAAACAATTGCATTCTTCAACAGTTCAACTCTGATTCATCATTCATTGGCAAAAGTCCACACATTCATTTTCATAATAATTTTCTGAAGGATTTGCTGAAATTGTGCTTGATGAAACATTCTGATAATCAACACCACTCCCCTTTGAATTACTGTTGTCTCCTTCCAATGATGAATACATGGTCAGAAATATTCAGTTGACGATGAAATTGCACTAGGTGAATCAATATTTAACATTCAGGATTCGAAGATAATCAGGACGAATGAAAGTGAGTCAAGAAGAACTGATTTGTAACTAAATCAGAGGCAAACCTAGGGGGGGAATAAGGGGATATATCCAGTGGCGGCTCGTGACTTTCATGACAGAGGAGGCTGAATGATATGAGATTTATTGTGAAAAACAACTCTCTACTCATCCAAATCAATAGCATTAATGACATTCTGTTTACCAGTTCACCTGAACTCAATACTTGAATCAGAATTGAACGAACGATTTTGTTTGTTACCTGTTACAATCAGATTTTTTAATTCCGGTGTCGGACGTTTGTTTTTCACAATCAATTTATCTTCATAAGACAAAGCACTGAATGGGTTCACCAAAAAGTATTCCACAAAATCGCAATCGTTTAAAACACTCATTTTTCAGAAATTTAAAGAGCCCCTAACCATTTACCCAACATAAACATGAACAATGGCCGCAATTCGCGACGCGACACGACAAACACGTGCTATTCGGGCGTATTCGGGCATTTGCATTGCGCGAGTGGGTTGCGCGTTGTGGAAGAGTCTAGCCTTCTATAAATGTTGCCGAGTTGAATATTTCACGCGTGATTTGCAGACTTCAACGTGTGATGCGTGTGATGAAAAACAGGAAATAAAATCAAAATCCATGTATTTTGGTGTCCTTTTAATGAGAAAGTATAGATAATATCAGTTCAAGGAAAATCTCTGAGGAGGCTCAGCCTCCGTTGCCTCCTCTGAGGAGCCGCCACTGCATATATCCCTTCCCACATGCCCGATAGCAAGACAAAACTTATCTTCACGTATTACGTATCTTAATAAGAGTTTTGTGTCGTTGGTCGTTGTGTGAGACTAGCTCAAGAGCGCGTACTCAAATCAACGATGATGATAGGGTGGCTTTAGCATTAGCAGTTGAAACTGATGGAAGTGATTTCTCGCTACACCTGAATGAAAATTCCGTATTTATTTATTATTCCAATGAACATTTCAAATTTCAGGAACGAATCCATTCAGAAAATATAGAAGTCAAAATGAGTTATTTGGGTCCAATTCATTTTTGTACCAAAATGTATACAGTTCACCTGATAAATGCTACCTGATATTGTTAAAATCATTATCGAAGCCGAAATCCAAATATGAACTTTTGAATAAATGTTTGGAAATCGAAAGCTAAGGAGCTCAGATTTTATTCTGTATAATGCTCAAAATTATTGTAGTTATTTATAATCATGAATAAAAATGTGTTCTGAAAAAAAAAATGTATAGCCCCCCAAGGTACACTTCTGGGTGAGCCACTGAGATACACAATTAGGTTGAGATGAGTAAGTACTACTGAGTTTGGATACAAAGAAAAAAAGAACCAAGTAAAAAGTATATATAGGTGTCCCAAAATAGCTGAGACACAGGGTAAAAGTCAAAATAAGTTGATTGGGCCCAATTCACTTTTATACCGAAATGTATACCGTGTACCCGTCTGAAGATATCTACTAAAATCATTTTCAAAGCCGAAATCAAAATGTGCACATTTGAATAAATGAAATGCTCAAAATTACTGTATTTATCTATGATTGAACTTGAAAATGTGTTCTGGAAAAAAATGTATATTCCCCCAAGGTACACTTCTGGGTGAGCCACTGAACTACATATGTTGAGAGGGGTCGGGACTGATGGAGTTTGGAACCAAATTTTAGAGTATTAAGGTGAAGGTATCTACTTTTAAGAAGAATTGCAAATCGATGATGGTTATTTTTCCAGCAGTCAAATTAGCTGGCTTCTGAAGCTTCATCAGGAGAATGCCTATTGTCTTCTTCATTTTCACATTGTAGTTGGGCCAATCCAAATTGAAGACTGAGATACCCACTTTCTGTACCTAGAAACAGATTGGATTGTATAACAGTATTATTTTATATACTTATATACTTCTTGGTTCCAAAATCATGAGAAATAGACAAGACAGGAATTGTTTTCCATTCATTTTGGATGCTTTTGTCTCCTAAACTATTCAAGATATCAATGTGTATAGGACTTCATTATTTCATAAAAAATATCAATGAAGAATTTTGCATCTTGAACCTATACCTTTCAGATGTTCAACAAAATATGTCATGTTTCATTAGAAAACTGTCGAAATCACATACATATTAACCAAATATTTTTTGAAAAGACAATGCTGACATTTCTGAATGTACAAGAATTTACAGATTGTTCTCATGCATAAAATGATGAAATTGCGCCTATACTGAATACTGGCATGTACATTTTCAATTGAACCAGAATACATTGTTGAGAGATAAACACGTCAGAAAAGCTCTGAAAATATCAAATTAAAAAATTGATTTGGAGATAACTTGGAGCATTCAAAATTGATAAAATAGATCATAATATATCTGCATCGTAGCCTGGTATGAGAATATACAATAGTCTAATATGATTGAGAACAATTTTTATAACAAAAATAACACTTACCTCAAGGGTCATTGTTTGGCAACAATATGAAAACATCAGAACTTGGCCCAAAGCGGCCATTATGAGAATGGAATAATAAAAAAATTCTATCCAAGCATCCAACTGAAACAGATAATCAGCATATTCATTAATTTTTGGGAATGAGAAAATTTCCTTGTGATCAATTGCCATCAAATCAGGTTCATACTAATTAGCTTCACGATCTAACAATCTTTTATTCAAATATACTCCCAACATTGCCTTTCGTGCGCCCCAAGAGATAAACAAGTACTACGAACTATAATTCACGAATCGAAAAGTGAAGGCAAATCAGGAGAAGCATTAATAAACCTCCTGAGAGTCCTGAGTGATGGACATGCATAAACAATCAAATGATTTCCATAACCAAAAACAATCACAATCAACAAGTGAATTCTTCCAATTTTGACTGATTTGATACTCTCTGAATCTGACGGATGTTTTGAAAAGCCTAACTTCACGTAACCAGTTGCCTATAGTAAAATATCACATAACTGGTGATGGAATGTTCACTTTAACACCGGTTATGGAATAAAAATATGGATGGGAGCGAATATTGTGCTGCTTTCACTTGGGAAATCTGGAAGTGAAACAGCCATTTTCCTCTAATGAATAATATATCGACTGAGTCTTTTTCGAAAATTCCGTCGCTGATTTGTGAGCATATCATTGTTTGAGGGATACTTCAAAGAGACAGGATAAGTCAACTTGGTTGCTAAATTTTGTACATAATCGGTAGAACTCATGTATTTCTGTTCGAGCAAATTTTTTTACAAAAATCAGAAAAATATTGAACGTAACGATGACAGAGAGTTAATATATATTCATTATAGGAATACAACGAAAACTGCTTATTTACAGGGTGGCGCCAAAGGAACGGAAGGGCTTGAATAGCAAATACATTGACGTATAAACAAAGAAATCCATGAGCAAACTTCTTTATTTTAGTGTCTATTTAATTTCTTTTTCATGAACGTACTACATAAATGGGGAATTTGTGTTATTCAAACGTGGAACATGATGTCGCGTAGGTGGTGTCAATTTTTAGCTTCGCAAAGTTGCGTTCTTTCCAAGACTGTCTCTCTGACTTTGCGCAATATGTCAGGTGACATACAGGGTGTCCCACTAAGGTCGGCGAGGTACGATATCATGGAAACCATAAACCTTACAGGTTCCTGAAGGAAAATCCATAAACAAAATCGGGGGTGACCAATTGATTCAAAATAGTTTCAGGTGTCTGAAATGACCGGTAGGGAGCGAAATTACTATGATACAACGAGAGATTCGAAATATCTCAGGAAATCACTGCGAAAGGTATTTTTATAATGACGGAAATGGAAAGATCATCAATGCATTGTTTTGTTGTTTCCTAGACTTTTTTACGTATTTTGAATAATAATGGTGGGAGAAGCCTGTGAACAAAATAATTTTAAAATCGCTGTATCTTCCGTACCCTTTATCCAAATTCAATCAACTTCGGCTCGTTCGGAAGATAATTTCACACTTATTCAAATACTGTTCTCGTTCACGGTCGCTAGTTCATACCGCGTCTTATAGAGGGCGTCGTTTACCGACTACTCCATTATTCTAGATTTTCTCGAATTCGAAGAGAATGATATATGTTTGCATCAGTGATCTGAAAGAAAATAAAAATGCCTTCATTTCAGCGCAAACTGCGATTCGATATATCCATTTGTCTCAGAGATATTGGCGAATAACTAATTTTCTATTGAAAAATCATGTTACATTTTGAATAAATCGAATATTTATTCACTGCCATCGTGATATCTGTGCTGGTGGGCAGCACTCATATTGAGGTAGTTTGACATTTGGGAATATGAAATTCATTTGAAAATGTCGTCAAAGCCTATGATACGTTGGCGGTTTGATTTCGATGTTTTGAAAATGGCAGAATGCGTTTTACGCGAATAACTATAGAAGTCATTTCAGTAGGAGAGTATTTTCTTGATTGGGTAGACGACTTTTCTCGGATAGTTCGTAAAGATACCCGGACCGCTGGATCGGATGAGGAAGTTTGTTTCCATATGGCCGCCTAGATCCCTGGATCTCACTGTGCCTGATTTTTATTTATAAAGCAAGCTAAAAGACAATGTTCTTCAAACTCGTCCACAACTACAGAAAACATGAAGCAACAAATTCAAGATGCTTCAACCCAGACAGCACCAGATATTCCATGAATCTCCCTATCATATTCCTTTTGGAATATTGGAATATTCTAGAAATAATCTGGAATATTCCGGAATATCTGTGGAATATTCTCTAAATATGCGAATGGGAATTCCTCAGATAATCATAGAATATACCCAAAAGAATATTCTATGTTGAATGTTCCTGGAATATTCCAATAAACATATTCTAAAATAAAAAAAAGTGACCCAAGTAGGGATCGAACTCGTGACCTCAAGACTATCAGAGCAACGCCTTGACCACTAGGCCAGTAATCGAATTGAATAATGTTATACATATCAAGTTCTTGTGAGAGCATTGTTCGAAATCGGATCATACACACTTTTTGTTTCAAAATCCCCTTACATCTAATTGATGTTCGATTCCACATCTCTGAAATAATAAATGGTATTTATGTGTTGAGAAACATAGGAATATTCATGGAATATTTCATGAATATACACCACAGAATATTCAGTTGAGAATATTTCATGAATATACCGCACAGAATATTCAGTTGGGTATATTTCATGAATATACCGCACAGAATATTCAGTTGGGTATATTCCATGAATATACAACAGAGAATATTCAGTTGGGAATATTCCTGGAAGATTCAAACCTGAATATTCCCTGAACATGTCCGACTCTTCACTTTGGAATATTCCTTTTAGATGTTCCAGAGGCATGTATATATTCTAGGAATAATCGATGAATATTCGGAATATACTCCTCCTTTTTAGCATATTTAGAGAATATTCTATGAATATCCAGTGCTGTCTGGGAATAATCAGCATTTCAGGAGATGAAATAGAAATAACTGTATCAAGCACGCTCATTTTGAAGATATCGTTTTTGACGAATTTCAGGAATGAAAGGAATTTTCCGTTGTTGCAATTTAGTTGTTCATATACTCTATATTTTTTACATAAAACAAGACTTTGAAGAATTCACTAACATATCGTAGCCTTCTGCGTTAGAATTAGACATTTTAAAATGAATTTCAAATTCACAACTGTCAAACTACCCCAATATGAGAGTAACCTAGCAATTACCATGGTCGTCGTAAGTACAATTATCTCCACAGATATTACGATGGAAGTGGATAAATAGTCCATTTGTTCAAAATCAACAAAATTTCTCAATGGGAAATTGGTTATTCGCCAATAACTCGAACACAAATAGAGATATCGAATTGCGATGTAGCCAACTTATGAAATTTTGAAACATATGGAAATTCAATCCAAGAAAAAATTATTCATGAGGGCTTACAAGGCACAGCAGCTTTTCGTCTGGCGAGCAATGGTAGTGAATTCAGACTATTGAGTGACAGAGGGCGCCACTTGATTTGATATAGACAAAACCAAGAAAGTTAAAATAAAATTCAGTCTAGCTTCCTGAAAGAGAAATAGAAGAAAAAACACTGTGTGAACTCAGATATTATTTAATGAGGATAAAATTCAGTTTTTTTATTACCTACAAGGTAGATTGCTGTCTAAGTAATATGATAGAATTCAAAATATTCTCAGTAAAAGTTACTATGTATGACCAGTATATTCAAAAACCCTAAAATCCCTTTTATAGTACTATAAACCGGATGCACATATTATTATTATGTTTAAATCATAAAATGGGCATATAGCAACCTATTAAATATCATAAAAAAATAATGGTGAAAAATACTAGACATTGAGACATCCTCAAGAGAAAATAATGGTAAATTCCATGGTAAGTATTGACTTAAATTTTTGGGTGGCTTTCTTACTCAAACCACAGCTAGTAGGGCAACTAGCAGGGTGGCATCCTGATGGAGTTCTTAGCCTGTTTGGCCAGACTATTCAATGGCCAGTCCCCAGAAGAAAGATGGCCCCCTTCTGATGAAGTCTAGCATGTGCGGTCCAGGTCCCAGCCAGCAAGAAGCAGCTTCCAGGTGATGATACTGCGAAGCCTGGTGACACAGCAAAGTCTGATGACTCAGCACAGACAGATAAGCCTGTGGAGACTGAAGGGACAGGGCAGCCTGAAGATCCTGCGCAGACTGAAGGGACAGGGCAGCCTGAAGATCCTGCGCAGACTGAAGGGACAGGGCAGCCTGAAGATCCGGTGCAGACTGAAGAGGCAGAGAAGCCTGACAATCCTGTGCCGTCAGCAGAGGCAGGGAAGCCTGATGAGCCAGCGCCGGTTGGAGAGCCTGCAGAGCCTGGGGTGCCTGCAGAGACGAAAGGGCCTGGAAGGCCTGCAGAGATGAAAGAGCCTGGGATGCCTGCAGCGACGAGAGATCCTGCGACGTCTGATGAGGCTTCATATAGCCTCCTGCTCCAAAGATGGAATCTCTCCGTTGAGAGACTGAAATATCCACGTGGTCGACACGGGGTACCAAAGAGGCCCACAGATCTAACGGAATAGATCCAAATAAATAACCAGCCTCATATAAAAGAAGGAATTAACCGCTAGATTTTCAATGTACAAGAACTTACCCCAAGAAGGAAAGGCCTCACTTTTGGAAAGGTTCACCACAAAATAATGGGCGATGCCCATCTTGCCGAGGATGAATGTCGAAGTGGCGTCTCGACACTTTGGGAGGGATAGCCTCCTGCGCCTTTTCAGAACTTTACATCCCAAAAACTAACAATAAAAAACAGGATACAACTCATATGCAAACTCTGCGCACTAGAGGAAATACAGGATGGCTTTAAGCGCCCTACATGTGACTGAAATACTGACTTGTGATTCGCCCAGAACGAAATGACAGCTACGAATAAACCGAGCATCCCCGACTTCTTCCGATTAGGATTCCACAGGGCCAGAATGGTGGAATGAACAGATGCGACACGACCTTGACAAATACACGGAACATTGGTCTGCGCCTTCCAAAGATGACTAGCGCCAGTACCCTGAAAGTCATAAAACTATCCTGGCTGCAATAATTCACTTTACCGTCCAACTATTCGCTGCAGGTTCGGTGTAGATCAGGTGCGGGTTAGGTGTAGGTACCCTTGCCCTCATCATTTGACAATTGGCAATCAACTTGATGGAAACGTCTAATTACATTCCTATATTTCAATGACAGCTCAACAATAGTAAACAAAACAATAATCATTGAAATTACTGATATAAGTATGAGGACTATCAAATATGGTAGAAAAAGAAAATATACCAGCTAAATAATGCACAGAGGCCAAACACCCATCAAAATCAAGGTCTTGGAAGCAATCCCTGAAGCACAATAATCACACCCAGACTGAAAGAACATGCTGAACCAGGTGAGTACTTTCTAATTGTTATTTGATCAAATTGTTATATTTACTTGTATTTTCAGGTCGTAGAAGTCTGGTCAACTAAAGGATCATCAATATTATCTAGTGTCATGTAAATATGGAATATAAATAAAGAATTTCAGATACAGTGTCTCAATGCTTTTATACGTGAATTATAAAGATGGAACTGAAAATTCGAGGAAAGGCAATTTTCACGTTACAGCGATTCGCGCCAAAACGTAGGAATTTTCATACTCTTCGAGACCACTGATACAAACATGTATCATTTCATTTTAATTTTTCGAGAAAAACCGGAAAAATCTTATAGTCGGTGAACGACGTCCTCTATATGAGGCGCGGTATGAACTATAGCGACCGTGAACGAAGTCACTTTTTGAATATTTGTAAAATTATCTTCCAAACAAGTCCAAGTTGATTGAATTTGGAGAAGGTGCATAGAAGATACAACATTTTGGGAAATATTTTGTTCTCAAGCTTTTCCCACCATTAAAATTCAAGATACGCAAAAAAGTCTAGATAACAACACAACAATCAAAGCATGATTTTTTCATTTCCGTAAACAAAAAATCACCCCACATAGGGATTTTCTGAAATAATTTGAAGTTCACGATGTATCATAGCAATTTCGCCCCCTACCAGTCATTTTGAGGACTAATGAATAATTTGAATCGATTTCTCATCGCCGATTTTGTCGATAGATTTTTTCCCGAAGCTGTAAGGTTTGGTTCCCAAACTATCGTACCTGGCCGACCTTAGTGGGACACCCTGCATACACGTTTCTTTTGATAGATTCAAAGGAAGAATGAATCGGAAGCGGTTAACTCTGGAGAGCACGGCGGCCAATTAAAATCACTCCATCTTGAAATAATACGTTCGCCGAAAATGTCATGTAACAATGCCATTGTTTTCCTTGCAGTATGGGCTGTGGCTACATCTTGTTGAAACCATAGTTTTGGGTTGTTTTCCACAGCTGGCTTCAAGAATGGTTTGGTATTAAACAGCATTGACAGTTAATCCTTTCTGATGATATTCCACACCAAAATGTACACTTACGGGGGTGCAATTGTCTCTGATGAATATCTCTGGGATTTTCTCTACGAATAACATATTTGAGAAGAAAGAGATAGCACAACTTTGCCAAGCTGAAAATGGACGTTATTTTCCAAGTTCAAATCGAAGAAATTTTCCATTGTTGTAGTATGTTTATTGAAAGGAATAATTGAATAGACACTGATATAAAGAAGTTATTCACTTTCCAAACCCCTTAGTTTCTTTTGCGCCACCCTGAATATACGCACTAGACCATAAATAAATCAATGAACGTCCTCCAATTAAGTCGAAATTTGCTCATTGAGGAAAGTCACTTCAATTTGCGAATCTCTGTCACTTCTGTGAATAAAGGTTCAAAACCTAGACCATCCTATATGCACTTTTGTATTCAACTTACCACAGAAAATACGTAACTCAAAGCACAGAACAGTAATGTAGCAATAGCATATTGGATCATTAGTTGTTTATTGCAGACATCTTCCAATATATCGATAGCTCTGTGAATCAATGTATAGAGTAATATGAGAACATAAAATTCAAATGCTTACAATCTAATAACCATTGCGCCTACAGCTGAAAGACGATGGCTTCACGTCAGAGCTTACACATACTGTGTTCAGAGTTGCTCGGTGCCATTTCCCCACACATCAAAAGATTACAATTAAAAATGCATAGTAATACCCTATTGCCATATCATTCCATATATCATGGGTATATGGCATCATACGTTGAGGAATATAGCAACATGCTGTCCTCGTGAGAACTAAACTATTTTGTGGAATTTGAAAACCACTTCAGTTTTTACATCATAGAATGTATGAATTATTAAGTCTCCAGAGCTGTAATGGTGCTAGGTACTTGATCTGAAACACAATCTGCACAATACATGTTCTATGGAGTAATTTCTCGTGAACCCAATGATCACATTTCACACATTCCAACCAATTACTTTTAGGGCCTTCTTTATCAACATATAAGTTTCTCGGCATTGTGCAGAATATTCTGATTCATCATAATCCCGATGCCGACTCACTGCTTTCCATTGGAGGCACTTCTAATAACAGGTACGGGTGATGCGCAGCTGTTTGGTGTATTATGCCGCAGTTGAAAAAATATGAGGCCTAATACCCCATTTGCATCTTAGGACTTATAAAATCCAAACACATATTTATTGAACGTATAACGGAGTGTTTCGCCAAAAAAAAAAAGATTTTACTGTTGGAAATGTGTTGTCACTTTCAACAAGTTGCCTTATAATCTAATTCAACTCAAATGAGTTCCAGGAGATTATCGGAAACATCGATTGTCAGTCGACCTGACAGCAAACTTGAATTCAATTAGATAAATGACCGACGACCACAATTTCAATCAATTCCAAGTATTATTCCTTCGATTCAGCTAGTATAACTGCATGGAATGTATGAAAATAATATATTTCTGAAATTATTATTGAAACAAAGTAGAGGGGCTACAGGGTTTCTGGGCCAAGCCAATCAGAGACCAGCATCTAGTTGGAGGTCACACGGAAGTATCACAGAAACGTCAAGAAACATGGAAATGTCATGAAAGTGTCACGGAAGTGTCACGGAAGTGTCACGGAAGTGTCACGAAAGTGTCACGGAAGTGTCACGGAAGTGTCACGGAAACGTCACGGAACATGGAGATGTCATGGAAATGCCACGGAAGAGTCACGGAAACTTCATGGAATATGGAAATGTCACGGAGATGTTCCGTGACACTTCCGTGACAGTTTCGTGTGGCCTCCAACTAGATGCTGGTCTCTGAATGGCTTGGCCCAGAAACCCTGTAGCCCCTCTACTGAACATTCAACATTTTTACACCCACCGTGTATTTGAAATAGGGATATGATGTTTGAAGGGCACCATTCGAAAGAGGAAGACATCTAATTCAATATCTTGTTTTAAAGTTCTCAATATCTTGATACGTTTTCGTTTTCGGAATATTGAGTGTGTGAGTGCGTGAAATCCATAGTCAATCACCCGAACAGAGTCTACAGAATTATTTGATTCGAATATTTCGGGAAGTCCACCAACTTTTTACCTGTATATGTGTTTTAACTCCTCTATGCACTTCACTATGCGAATTTCTTTGATTAACAATGCTTCTTGTGGACTTTCTACCACTTGAATGTCCTTATCAACGTACTCGAAGGCCTGTTGTAATATGACAGCCTGACTAATCAGATGTATTATCGAACCCGTTAGTAGAGTGTCAATAGCTGAAATACATTCGTTAGAGTTTCATCCACTAATTTGGCTAGCGTCGAATTGTCCTGTCATCAATGTTCCCTCAGTATATAATGATTACCCAGCTGTGTGTATGTGTAGATATACAAATGATTTACAAAGTGTTGTATTTCGTGCAAGATAATTTTTTGTAGCCGAACTCTTACGACAATACAGTCACCATCAGTGCATACTCGTCAGGTTGACTGGAAAATTATCCATAATTTATAGTAGTTTGATAAACTGAAGGAACCCTCCTTTATACAGGGTCCGGCATCTCACCTTCTGCATTCTATAGCTCAGTCATAGTTATCAGTTGAGTCAGAATTTTGATATTCAGCAGAGTGAAATTGTATCACTTACTAAGACAATAAATTCAACAGTGGTGAACTATTGGGGTCTAATTGATCGTTAAGTAAATTGCCAGAGCATTTGAGTTTGTTGATTTCTAATGATTCAAAATGATTCAGTTTGAAGTCCATATTTCATTCAGTTCGAACTTTCTCAGGGTTCGAAATATGTGTTTATTTCATTGTTGCCCGGTATACTCACGGACGAAAAGCAGAATGTTGAAGACACGAGCAAAAAAGTTGAACATGAATCCCAACCAATAGTATCCATCTAAAGAAACATCAAACGGAAAATAAATCGGGAACTGATACGGTCTATATCTTGATATTTTATTCAAATATGGATTGAATTCCTCATTGGTGGTGGTCGAACTCAATCCGTAGACGAATACCATTGTGAAAGCCATCAGACAAAAGATAGTCAGAGAAAAGTACAGCAAACAACATCCGAGTCTTGTATACAACATGACGTTATTACGGAAATTTTGTATTTCATTCCTGAAACCAAAAAACAATCGAAATGAATATGGATATCAGAATAGTAATAGTATACATGATTATTTGGCTACCAAGAATAGGGTAGACGGGGGTCAATAGAAACAAGCGAATAAATCCGTAACGGTTAAATATAGTGGTGGGGACCTAATAGACGAAAGAAGCGGTTTCCGTATCCGAATTTTCAAGTCTATGTATCGCTTCGCTCTGAACACTACGTGCATTGATATGTGAGGTTATCATATTTTCGCCACCATGTGGTCTCACTATTTTGTTCATTGTGCAAAAACTATAGAACTCACCACAGTGTTGTTCAATCTCATGAAAATCAACATTCGACTTTTCGGATAATCTGTTACCTATGATCTTCAGTTTTTTTTTGTCTTGATGCAATGTATAAAATGGAGTGTTGGGGGTAGTTGAAACGATGTAACCAGGGTCAGTTGAAACGTGTTTCAACTGACCCCGGTATATTTATCGAATTCAACTAGCATCTCCTTCACATTCCAGATGCCAAGAAATACACTCAGTGAGACGAATCATGGAGGGTCTAACTTACAACAGTATGAAGATGCATACGAAGATGTAGAAAATAATATGTCGCTGAGGAAAGCAGCTGAAAAACACGGTTTGAATGTAACGTCCTTATACCGGTAGCGGCAGAAAAAGAAAAAGAACACGAATAGAGCAGCACCTAATGGAATGGGCTATTCACCACACTACAAAGTGCTTACTGAATCACATGCGAAGACTTCAGCGAAATACCTGACAAGATGTGCTGATATTTACTTTGGACTTTCCAGAAAGGAGGTACGAAAATTAGGATATGAACTGACTAATGTATATGACCTGAAAATACCAAGCTCCTGGAAAAAAAGATGATCCGCTGGTGAAGATTGGTTCAACGCTTTCATGGCGAGAAACCCAGAATTGTCTGTGAGAGCTGCTCAAGCCACGAGGTTGTCAAGAGCAACCAGTTTCAACCGCACAAATGTGGAAGCATTCTACGATAACTTACAATCCCAAGACATCAACAATATGGACGGAACGGGCATAACGCTAGTCCAATCCTGATAGAGTATAGCGAGACAAGGAACGAGACAAGTTGGCTCATTAACATGGCCTTCGCAGTTAATGCTCTAGGAAATGTGTTTCCACGAATTCGGTTCCAAGATCACTTCATAAGAGATGGTCCAGTGGGTTCAGTGGGTACGGGGAACCCTTCTGGATGGATGCAGGACGGCGAATTTCTCATATTTCTCAATCATTTTAGGAAATATTCCAATTCGTCGATTGACCATGAGGATCTGCTAGTGCAGGACAATCACTCGTCAGACATCCATATCAAGTGTCTTGTTCATTGCAAAGAGAATGGAATCGTGTTGCTATCTTTTCCACCACATTGTTCTCACAAACTCCAGTCATTAGACAGATCCTGCTATGGTCCATTCAAAAGCAATAAATTCCAGCTGAGATGCTTGGATGCGAAATAACCCTGGAAAGACAATGAGCATTTATGACATACCTGGCATTATAGCTAGTGCCGGGCCACAAGCTCTTACTCAAAAAAACATTTAAGCTGGATTTCAGAAGATCGTTCAACCGGAATCTCTTTTGATCTCGATTTTGCACCTTCCTACGTAACTAATCGACCAGCTCCTAACGAGACCATATCTGGTATTGACCATCAAAATCTGATTCCACCATTTAACGGGGCACCAACTAATGACCAAGAAGCTGAACGAAATCATGAGCCAATCAACCCATTCCTACTGTTGTTGAATTCGGAGCAGGTGGAGCCTACGCAAATCCGCACTTTGACCAATCTCCTAGACCATCTACGAGCAAGGAACATGTCTTCTCACCTGAAGTAGTTAGACCTTACCCTAAAGCTTCACCGAGAAAGACGATCAATAGAGGTGAAAAGAAAATGAAATCGACAATATATACAGATACACCTGAAAAAAATAATATCAAAAGAGAAGTTGAGGAGAAAAACCGCAAAAAGATCAATAGCAAGAAACAAATGTCTTCTTCAGAGGATGAAGACGACGGAGAATGTATCTGCCTAGTTTGTGTGGAATGTTAAAGCAAGCATGGAGGGGTGTCGTCTATATGCACAGCCGGCGATGCCTATTATTTATGTCACAATTGTGAATCCGATTGATTTTTTTGTTTTTTTTTCTTGAAGAGAATACATATTTCTGTTTTTTATGGATATAACAATTATTTTTCGATAACAAAATTAACCATCGTTGAATTGATATCATTTAATGAACAATTGTTTCAACTCACCCCAGGTTCTTTTTCTATTGACCCAAGTATAGGAGTCAGTCGAAACATTTGCATCGTTTTATCATATTATTTTTCTTGCTATTTCAGAAGTATCTTGAAGCTGAAACCATGTGGCCCCTTTATAGCAAGGTAATCTGGCTTCAAATCAAGCAAATCGCAAATGATACGAAGTCAAAGGGAGCGATTTAGTAAAAAATGTTTCAATTGACTTCAGTCTACCCTACTAGGTGAGTTTTGGTAGGATTGATTTCTTTTGTGGGATGATCGATGTTTTCAATGTTTAGAGCTGTTTTTTATAAATATCTACCCCAGAAAATATGTGACAGTTAGAAGTCTCCTCTCATAATGCTATCTCTACTCAAATTAGTTGACATTGTGAATAATATATCATTAGCTAATCAACTGATAAATATCGGAGTGACATCATTTGCAGACAAAAATGGTTATGAGTAGGTATACCTAATACTTTTTCTGAAGAACACGTTCAAAAGTAGAGTGTTTCGAAATAACTGATTCATTATTTTTGTCATACATAAAATTGTATGAAAAGAAATTGGAGTACGTTACCTTCGTTTATGGTATTGCACATCTGCACATTTCCAAAACGAACTCAATTGGTGATAATTCGCTATTTCGATATTTTCCTCTCTATATGCTACATTGCAGAAACGAATTCGTGATATCCCAAAACATTCGAAGTTGAATGTTTTCCTTCCAATTACATCCCTCAACCCATCGTGCTTATGTCTATTCAAATACCACATTGCCATTCTGAAAACCACAATGGTGTCCAATGCGGCAGAAGCGACGTTTCTCATTTTGGAATTGAAATCTTGATTCGACTTTATGAACTCCATCCACTCCAATGAAATCAACAAAACTGTGCAAGCAAACAGAAAGGGAAGCGATATCAGCATATAAATTATTCTCCATATCTTGTGTTGTGGGGGATACAAGCCCATCAGCCTGTACAAGAAATCTAACCAGGCGAAGAAATCATTTGTAACCCAATTTTTGAATGGGAATGCGTATTCTTTCATTGTGTCTATTCAGAAATATTTATTTGACTGCGATGATGGCATCTCGAATTGTTGATTATATAGCTCTGTAAGTTCATATTTTCGCAATGTGAAATTACTGTTATTCAATTTTGTATAACTCCATCGTTATTCTGGAAACTACTATGCTAGGCATTCACAGTAACTATTTGATATTATGATTTATTGAGCACATAATCTCTGCCGTTGCAATCTATACTCAAAACCATCATTAATTCAAATCTTTTATATTTTCAACTATTATCGAAGGTAATACAACGAGTCCTTCAAATATTATCGATAATTTTTTCAATTTTCCACGAAAACATCTTTTTTTTGGCAAAGACATCAAAACAAACCGATTGATATAATCAGGACGGGTGGTTTCATATAATTCGGTTTGATTGAATGCTTTTGCCTCGAATAAGAAAGTTTGGATAATGAAAATAAAAAGTAATCGGATGAAATTTGAGAGACGAGTTGTATTTGGGAAGATTATTTTTCTCACTGATTTGAGACAAAGACACATTTCACGAGTCAAACTATTTCTACATGCTTCCCCATGGTAAATAGCTGACGTCATTTGTACGTCAATATATGGTAATTTATGGTCATTGACGTCATATGACCTCAAAATGACGTCATTTTGACGTACTTAATATTACGTTATATAGACGTCCTTGATATGCCGTCAATATGAAGTCATATGATGGTCATTATCATGACTAATTAGAACCATTATTTATTGAGTCATCTACATCAAGGAAAATTCATAATCAAGAAGTTTCCGATCACTGTTATATGAAAACGTTAGTAGTTATGTTATATAACATATATTATTATGTCACTCATCATATATTATACTTCATAATAACTTTTCCTCTAATCTGTGCGAGCTTTGTGTTTTCGATGATCTCTGAGATAATTGTTGATTATATACCTTCTGTGCAAAGTATTCTCCCTATAGCTTTTGAAAATATCAGACCGAATTTCACGTAATAAAAAGCTTATAACGTTGTGATTCCGGAATGCGAATTCAAATCAGAGCGGGAGAGTGCGTAGAAAACTGTAGGTACTTGATTGGTCGACACCTCGTCGGCACGGACCTTGCGCAGACATGCGAACGTCGACCGCCAGCGCCAAGCCAAGCGGCCAAGCGCCAAGCAGATGCCGGTTGCGAATCGCCTTTCGCTTCGCCGTTGCCGCCATGATGACCATAGCAACAAAATAACAATACATAGAAGGCCATCATTATCATGTTATTCGGCTATCTATGTGGTGTGGTGTGGTGGTCATACTAATTCATATTCATGTATCAAGTAGTAGAATTTGAGGATGGCAGCATGGTCATTATTTTAGACAATATACGCCGAGAAAGCAGAATGTGAATTGGCCGCCATTGAAGGAATACCATAGGGCTCTGAGAAATTTCTCGAGTGCATCATCCGAATGAGATAAGTTCCCAATAAAAAGAAAATTTTATGAAACTGGTAATTATAGTACCAATACCTATAATATCATTTTGTATTTGATGTGGTGAAGGAATATCAATATAATAAAAAAAATCTTATCTTATCTGATAATATTGATACAACCCTAATACAACAGTGTTTTTTCACCTACAGAAGATTTCAGTGACATGAATAATCGTAAAAATTACGTCATTTTGTCGACATGAGAATGACGTCATTCGTCTTTGACTCAGAAGGTCATATAAACGTCATTATGACGTCAATTTGGAAGTCACCCTGACGTCAGGCCTGCCGTGATAATGACGTACAAATGACGTCAGCTTGTTACCTGGGTCGATTGTGTGTGTGTGATTAACGCCCACGGCTGGAAGTTTCCATATGTCAATGGACGCTAGTATCTGGTGTCATCACTGAACTATAACCTAAGAATGTTATCTTTCATGTTTCTGGAAGGAAAAGTTTTTATTCATCATACATTTTCTGTAGACTTGGCTCGCTTGGATTATTTGTTGCGGCCTGTCAATAGACGATAGTATCTGGTGTCATCACTGAACAATAACCTCAGAATCAGAGTAGAGGAATCTTTGAAACTCAAAATGAAATATCTATATAACATGCTTATATATATGCTTATTATATATTCGATGAGCATAAACATTGAAACAATGATTATTAGTTTTTAATTATTTATTGAATCGAATAAAATCTACATATTTTTCATTCAATAGATGGCAGATATCAACTTTTATTTTCATCATTCAAGATTATTTTCATGATTATATCTCTCATTTCGGAATAACTTGTATATTTGCTACTCATAATTATATCATATATTGATAATAATATTAATAATTCAATTCGAGACTTATTGACTATAAATAAATACAGCGTGTTTGTTCCACTTTGATTCTTCAAATTCTTTGGCTAATTCTGGTGCAAGGTGTACGAAGGCGCTGAAGGGCCACCTATACTTTTTTTTTTCGAATCCCGACTTTAAAGTCGGACCCCCGACTTTAAAGTCGGGGGTCCGAGATTAAAGTCGGGGGTCCGAGATTAAAGTCGGGGGTCCGACTTTAAAGTCGGGGGTCCGAGATTAAAGTCGGGGGTCTGACTTTAAAGTCGGGGGTCCGACTTTAAAGTCGGGGGTCCGAGATTAAAGTCGGGGGTCCGAGATTAAAGTCGGGGGTCCGACTTTAAAGTCGGGGGTCCGAGATTAAAGTCGGGGGTCCGAGATTAAAGTCGGGGGTCCGACTTTAAAGTCGGGGGTCCGAGATTAAAGTCGGGGGTCCGACTTTAAAGTCGGGGGTCTGAGATTAAAGTCGGGGGTCCGACTTTAAAGTCGGGGGTCCGAGATTAAAGTCGGGGGTCCGAGATTAAAGTCGGGAGTCCGAAACTGAAGTTAGGAGCTAGATTATATTCTTTAAATATGTGGACAGAAATGAATATTTTCAATTGTTACTCATCAGTTTGATGTCAGCAACATGCTCCTGAATTTTCTACATGTACTCGAGAAACACCCTGTACGTTTATGTACAAACAATAATTTTACATCCATTGGATAATCATCACATAAGGATCAGTCAAAATCCTCCCTTTTGGATGTACACTGAATGTCAAATAATGGATCACACCTGTACGATCATTATCGTACGTATAGGGTGATTGTATATATTCCACTTCATTGCTGAGAATCTCATTTGTTTGTTTAAAGGGTGCAAAAAGATTACAATACAAAACATATATTTTCACAAATGAACTACCCTGAATGTCATTCCGTCCTTGGGTAGAGCTCAGAAAGATGAGTTTAATGATATATGATTACATTTGTAGGTATGAGATCACCCCTTCCGGACTATTTTCATAATCTTCTTCAATAAATAGCCAAATTTCTAAGCCTTATGAAAACGTTGAGAATCAAGTTTTCAATGCGCAGTTTTCATTATGAATTAACTGATTATACAGGGTGGTCCACGGTGGATGGCCTATTAGAAGTATCTGGAGAACGAAAAAACAGAACATTCTGAAAATTGAGATACTTCGATAATTGAACATTTTCTATCCCACTAGAATATTTTATCGATACAGTGTTGCCACTTCTATAAGAAACAACTAGCAACTTCGCTATTTTGAATGGAGCACCCTGTATTCTATTGCATTATTAGATTCCTCCTGAAGAGCTGATTTCATCAATCTTGGGATCTAGCAGGAATGATTACAGAGATATATGATGTTCAAAATCGAGATTTTTTAATTTCAGGATTTTTTGTGTCGAAACTATTCATTATCGATCGAAACGACTAACATGTCCCTATCTTAACTTTTGATTCACTAAATACTGGAATTTAATTGGAACAAATACAGGGTGCTTCAAGATTCAGAATTCTGATCACCCTGTATCTGTTCCAATTAAATGTCAGTAGATAGTGAATCAAAAGTTGAGATAGGGACATGTGAGCCGTTTTGATCGATAATGTATAGTTTCGACACAAAAAAATTCTGAAATTCAAAATTCTAGATTTTGAACACCCTATATCTCTGTAATAATTCCTGCTAGACCACAAGTGTGATGCATCGATGAAATCAGCTCTTCATGAAGGATCTAAAAATGCAATAAAATACAGGGTGCTCCATTCAAAATAGCGAAGTTGCTAGTTGTTTCTGATAGAAGTGGCAACACTGTATTGATGAAAATATCTTAGACGGATAGAAAATGTTCAACTATCGAAGAATCTCAATTTTCAGAATGTTCTGTCTTTTCGATCTCCAGATACTTCTAATAGGCCATCCACTGTGGATCACCCTGTATATGTTATATTTATATTTTGTCAATATTGAGGATATTCGAATTAAACAAAAGTGATGACGTATTTTGCAAACCGATCATCTTCTCGGAATTTTCGAATGTATTCAATTTCATTCTTGGATAGAGCCAAGAAAGACGAATTCAATGATATATGATATCATAGAATGGGTCTGAGAACACCCGTTTCGGACTTATCCATGAAGTCCGAGATTAAAGTCGGACCCCCGACTTTAATCTCGGACCCCCGACTTTAAAAACGGACCCCCGACTTTAATCTCGGACCCCCGACTTTAAAGTCGGACCCCCGACTTTAATCTCGGACCCCCGACTTTAAAGTCGGACCCCCGACTTTAATCTCGGACCCCCGACTTTAAAGTCGGACCCCCGACTTTAATCTCGGACCCCCGACTTTAAAGTCGGACCCCCGACTTTAATCTCGGACCCCCGACTTCAAAGTCGGACCCCCGACTTTAATCTCGGACCCCCGACTTTGAAGTCGGACCCCCGACTTTAATCTCGGACCCCCGACTTTAATCTCGGACCCCCGACTTTAAAGTCGGACCCCCGACTTTAATCTCGGACCCCCGACTTTAATCTCGGACCCCCGACTTTAAAGTCGGACCCCCGGGGGTCCGACTTTAAAGTCGGGATTCGAAAAAAAAAAGTATAGGTGGCCCTTCAGCGCCTTCGTAAAGGTGTCTCGGATTTGGACACTTCTCATATAAGTTTATTGTGATAGGCGATTTATCTACTAAGTTTACTTATTCCTAAACATTCAATATCAGGACTTCCATCTGGCTATTTCCATTATCCTTATAATGTGTCGAAGGCTATTTATGATTGTTGAAAGTGAAGGTATTTATGCACACCGCTTTCTCATTGATCCGATGCTCATTGCCATTGTCATTAACCCATTAGCGCCGTGCTTTGCCATATGGCAACGCTAGTCAGGTGGAGATTCAAATAATTCCCTAGCACTCAAATTTTTAGCTATAAGGGTGATTGACAGCCCATATCGTTCGCAAATGAACCGAATATGCACATGTCGCCAGTTCTTTGTTGTGGGTCAGCTGGTCCGGCCACGTGAATTTGACGTATCTTTCTTTTTTCACGCATTTGATTTCGCGATATTTGTTTCCATCATAATGTTGCACATGCTATGAGTTATATATGTGACATATTGAAAGAAATTGCAGGAATGTTTTATGTGTAGAATATTTCCATCAAATATTCGTGTTGCTATCTGGCAACGCTAGGCGCTTATACTCAGCGAATGTGGTGACTCTCTGGCCGAGCCAATGGATGTTGAACCATTGGTCAGACAATCTGCTCTTCGAAATTCTGCTAATACTCCCATTTCACTATGTGAAGGGTTAAATAATTGGATGACTGAGCGGGAAATGACGAAGTGGCCTAAAATCTAATATTTTCCCCGTGTTTAATACACTATTTTTTTCTGTGACAAAAGAGAGGAAAGTTTTTAAGAGTAGGGATACCTGCGTTATAGGCATCTTTATCATTCTTTTGAAGTAATCAAATATCTCATGTCACTTTTGTCAGTCTAAATTTGTGATTTGATTAAAAAAATTGCGAATTTAGTAGTTTTTTAGTGATATACGTAACCGCGAAGTCGAATGGAAGATAAAAGGACTCGCAGTTCTTTCTCGGAGACGGTATTATTGACTAATTTTTCGGAACTATAGCACAACAAAAGCCATCAACAGTTTATATTTATATGTGATATATATCCAGGAAAAAAGTACTCACTTTTTTCCCACGCGGGAAAAGTAATTCATGAAAAGTGACATTTTATAAAGGTATGTTCCAATTGATCCTGATTCAGATTCTATCATTATTTTTTTTTGAAAAAAAATCCCTAATAGTACTTACTGAAATATGGGTCATTAGAATTAGTCGCAGTTGGTTGTGATAACAGTTCAAGAATAAAATCACTATCTTGTTGGATGGACATTTCGAATACCTATCCAACAAAAAAATGTTTTTCGAAATCGGTCAGATAATAACGATTTCACAGGGGTGGTAAGTCCTTAAGGTGGACACACAGTATATACACTGTTGATGGCTTTTATTGTGCTATAGATCCGAAAAATTTGCCAATAATTCCGTCTCCGAGAAAGAACTGCAAGCCCTTTTATCATCCATTCGAGTTCGCGGTTACGTAAATTACTTACTAAACAACCACTGAATTCGTAGTTTCTCGAAATGAAATCTCAGAATTAGAATGACATATATTTGATTACTTCAAAAGAATGATAAAGATGCCTGCAAAAAGATTCCTGGAGAATTTCAAATTCCATATTGATAATTTTCGGATTTTAAAATAATGTAATATCTTCTCGTCCTTTTTCTAGTCACAAATAGAATAGTGGAATGTACACGAAAAAAATATAACATTCTAGCTCACGGTTTTTTGTGTCCATCCGTCACTAGTTTTTATCCTCGTATAATGAATAACTATTTTCGCGAACTCATCTACAAGTATGGAAAGCAAAAAAAATACCCTCATCTATAAAACTTCCGAAGGAATTATCATTTCTGGTTGTTCACAAAATGTAAATACAAAAAATTCGGCATATTTGAACATTGATAGACTTCTTATATTTCTTTTAATTCCATTAATGTACTCAATAGAAGAGGAAAAAAATACCGGAGTTGAACGTGAGTTACTTTTGACGCTGGTGTCTTATATGTACAGTGTGTCCCACTTACCATGCTCACCATGGGTATCTTTTTAACGGTGAGAGATACGAGGTCGGTTAAATGACACCAAATGTGGAGTTTGTCACGGCCAACTATAATGCGAAAAAATATTTTGATAAAATCTATTCGTTTTTGTTTCATACGCAAAAAACAGATTTTGATCATTTTCATGTCTCCTCCGTAACTTCTTTATTTATGAAAATATTCAAATGGAAATTTCACATTCTCATGGCAGTTTTCCATCAAAGTGATTTCGAAAAAAATAGGAAATTTATACCAACTCTTCTAGAATTTGAGATATCAGCACCAACTTTATTTCTTCAATTGTAGGTCATAGCTCACTATGACTAAGTTACAAATAACTTTTTTTTCTCTTACAGATGATATGTCGCAGTAATAGTTTTGTGTTGATAACAACGGAGTTATCGTCATTTATACAAGAACAAAAAATTATTTGGAAGCCGCCATCTTCAATTTATAAATTTTAACAAAAAAATCATGATCTCCGACCTCAAAAACCCCCACTTACCAATTTTCAATGGAATCGGACCAAATCTTGTCCGCCATCTTAGAGCAGCAATTTTTTTTAATTTCAACAAAAATTCCATGATGTATTGTTACCGAAATTATGAACACCTGCCGAATTCCAAGTTAATCGGAGTTATGGAATTTTTGTTGAAATTTGAAAAAAACTACTGCTCCAAGATGGCGGACAAGATTTGGTCCGATTCCATTGAAAATTAATAAGTGTGGGTTTTTGAGGTGGGAGATCATGATTTTTTTGTTTAAATTTATGAATTCAAGATGGCGGCTTCCAAATGATTTTTTTTTTTAAGACGATAACTCCGTTGTTATCAACACAAAACTATTACTGCGACCTGCGACATATATCATCTGTAAGAAAAAAAAAATTATTTGTAACCAAGTCATAGTGAGCTATGACCTACATTTCGAAAACTGAAGTTGGTGCTGATATCTCATATTCTAGAAGAGTTGGTATAAATTTCATATTTTTTTCGAAATCACTTTGAAAAACTGTCATGAGAATATGAAATTCCCATTTGAATATTTTCATAAATAGAGAAGTTACGGAGAAGACATAAAAATGATCAAAATCTGTTTTCTGCGTATAAAACAAAAACGAATAGATTTTATCAAAATATTTTATCACATTATAGTTGGCCGTGACAAACTCCACATTTGGTGTCATTTAACAGACCTCGTATCTCTCACCGTTAAAAAGATACCCATGGTGAGCATGGTAAGTGGGACACACTGTATTGTAATAGAGACATCTGGTGTTGAAATGCGAACTTCTGATAGTGTTTGTAGAAAAAACCTTCATCAAGACTCCTATGTGATTAGGTTATTAGTAATCAGATCATTTGTTCTCTTTGGTCTTGACTTCTTCATCAATTTTCCTCCATCTGTCCAGATTCTTATGACACATATCGAGAAGAGCCTTGGTCTCCGGTATAAGGGTATACAGGAGGTTGTAGCAAGGTATGCATATTCCCGTCAAGAAACCGACTTGTGTTGATGGCTGCTGATCCGGCTGGTTTCTGTCCATCATTGGAATTGGCAGTCTACCAGCAGCCTTTTCGGCATCACCTTGGTCGTAAAATTCCTCGAAAATTACCTAAATGAAAAAAACAATGTTACATTTTACACCTCTTTGAGCGCAAGAAAAAATATCTCTATTATGCTCGAAGAACATCGTGCTAATAGGAAAGTAACTTTCAGAGATTATACCGGGTGGCTACGGAAGTATTGCCTACAGAATATCTCAGTTATTGTATGAAGTAGGTTTGTGGAATTTGGAGCGTCGATATAATGACATAAGAGCTAGAATTTGAGCATATTGACATGTCGAAGTTAACTTCCGGTCTGACCGGAAGTAACATCAACTTTCTTATTTTAAATGGAAACCCTATTTTTTTTTCTTTTCGCTTTATTCAGCATTCGATTCCCTTTCTAATGACATATCATTATTATTGAAATTCACCAAGTAGGCCGTGGAAGCAAAATGAAAGCCAAAAATTGAAAAGTTGGCTATGGAAACCATACGTCACTTGATAACAGTTGCTACTACTGTGATATTTTATTTTCATTCGTCGGCGTTATAAAAAGCCGCCAAAAAAATATTGGAAAAATTGGGAAAAAAACAATACTCTGTAGGTCCATAACTCAAATAGGAACATACAACTTTTTCTTGCTTGTACTATTCAGCATAACCATTCCTTTCTAATGATATAATTGAAAGTCATTTTTTGAAATGAAATACAGAGTATTGTTTTTTTTTTCAATTTTTCCAATATTTTTTTTGGCGGCTTTTTATAACGCTGACGAATGAACATAAAATATCACAGTTGTAGCAACTGTTATCAAGTGACGTATGGTTTCCATAGCCAAGTTTTCAATTTTTGGCTTTCATTTTGCTTCCACGGCCACTCGGTGAATTTCAATAATAATTTTTTTCTGATCTAGTTTCTGGTTAGATACCAACTTGTGATATGTCATTAGGAAGGGAATTGAATGCTGAATAAAGCGAAAAGAAAAAAAAATAGGGTTTCCATTTAAAATAAGAAAGTTGATGTTACTTCCGGTCAGACCGGAAGTTTACTTCGACATGTCGATATGCTCAAATTCTAGTTCTTATGTCATTATATCGACGCTCCAAATTTCACAAACCTACTTCATACAATAACTGAGATATTCCGTAGGCAATACTTCCGTAGCCACCCGGTATGTTCCAAGAATTTTTTTGGGATGTACTGACTGTCGTGGAATTATAACAGAGATTTCTGATGAACATTTGACGTAGAAGTATTTTTTTTATCGCTCGGAGCGCACGAAAGGGAATCCCTATAATGTTCAAAGAACATCGTGCGTTCCTAGGGAGGATAGGGACAGGAGGTAGGTATTGAAATTTTTTTCGAACTTCTGGAGATTATATGTTGTTGGGAATACTTCCACAGGCAATGAATTCCAGAGCCCAGCCGTTCTATGGATGAAGGAATCTTGATAAAGTGCTGTTCGACATCTTTCGAGGTTGACAACGAAAGAATGTGCTGACTGGGCTTAACTAGTTCGTCTGATTGGTATTGCTAGTGAAGGGATGATAGCAGAGATTTCCGAAGAACATTTCCCGTGGAAGTATCGATAGAAAAGTGAAAGGTCGCCGAACCTTTTGCGGTGTTTCAATTATGTCGAAGTTTAGTGAGTGTACCATCACCCACCAGGCGAATGGCTCTTGTCTGGATATAATCTGAGAGCATCAGAGTGAGTTTGGGTGCTGAACCACATATGTGAGAACAGTATTCTAGAACAGGTCGTATCTCCTTTTGGCGAATAATTCCAGAGCTTTGCCGTTCTACAGACAATAGATTTCTACATGACCTATTAGGAAACGTGTGATTTTGTGTAACGATGACAGTTACACAAAATGCGTTTCCTGACTATATTCTCGTGCAATATTTTTTCTGATTTTGATGAAACATTTCTACATAACAGTTTTACATAAATACTGTCTACATAAGTTATACCGATTGTGTACAAGATTCAGTAGGTGAGTTGACTTCACCCTTCACTTCGAAGTATCTGTCAAACAATAGTATAGTCACAAATCAGCGACAAAAATCTTGGAATAGACGCGTTTGATATCTTCATTAGCACAAGCGCGTCATTTCAGTGTATCTCACACAGATCCATTGAATCAAATCTTGTGCTATACACTGATTATATTTTGAGTGCAATGGACCGCCAGACTCAGGTTGACTCTGTGTACACCGATTTCAGTAAGGCATTCGATAATATTCTAATTCATGAATTATCTGAGATCGAGGTGCACGGGGATCTTCTGAAATGGCTTTCTTCATATTCATTCTGGTATTCCCCAGGGATCACATTTGGGGCCCCTGCATGTTGTTCATTATTTTTATGAATGATGTCTCAGATTGCTTTAGTTTTTCCAGATTTCTAATGTATGCCGATGACATCAAAATTCATGTCAGTATTAATTGTATATCTGATTGCAATCTATTACAGGAGGATTTGAATAGATTTCATAATAACTGCATCAGAAATAAACTCTTACTAAACCTGAACAAATGTTGTTATATTACTTTCACTAGAAATATTACCACCTTCTCCTATGATTACAACTTTAATAGTGTTACTCTCAATACAGTGAAAGAGATTAAAGACTTAGGGGTAGTTTTTGATACAAAATTGAATTTAAACCAGCATTTAGACCGTTTAATTGCTTCCTGTAACAAAATGCAAGGTTTTATCATCAGATGTTGCAAGTATTTCAAGTCCACTGCAGCTTTGAAATCATAATATTTCGCATTAGTACACAGCAAACTGAACTTTGCATCAGTTGTTTGGAATCCACACTATAACATACATAAAAACAGAATCGAAGGAATACAAAATCGTTTTTCAAGATTGCTCAACTACAAGGCAAATGGTGCAGATGATCTCTCTTCAAGAGATTTAATAACGACATTCATATCTGTGGAAAACTCTAGGGTTGAGAGAGATATGATTTTCCTTTTCAAAATATTGAATAATCTCGTTGATTCTCCAGCACTGGTATCCAAAGTATGTTCACAACTCCCTCCCGAAACTTGAGGAACTATCAACTCTTCAGTGAACCATTTTGCAGAACTAATTCTTGTCTAAATTCCCCCCTATACAAAATGTTCAGCGTTTATAACAGTTTATTTCTTGATGTGGACATATTTCACTTATCTATGAATAGTTTCAGAACTGCAATACGTAGCATTCTGTCATAGATCTTGTTGAAGATGCCATTAATTTCATTTCAAATATTCATTTAGTATCTACAAGTAGCTCGGTATTTTTTTCTCCTTATTATAAGAATTTTAAACATAGGATCTCAGGTTAGATTTGAACTTACTTGAAATCTGTACTAAGTATTTTGTGAATGGGCTGTGCCTGTTTGTTGTAAAATACGCCGCAGTCGAATTTTCATTGGAGTTGAAGGTCAAATGCCTTCAAATTATGAATAAGAATTCTTGAAGAGACAGAATTATCTCGAATATTCGAAACATCGTGATGATACTTATGAAAACAAGTTTCCGTCAGAGTTTGTAACAACTCTTACCTTGACAGTTTTAGCCTGGATTTTCCAGGGCTTGGCACTGGCACTCAAATCACTACCAGTCATAGCTATAGCCTGTATCAACATCCTATGTTCTGCGTCATTCCAAGAAAAACTTCCTATTTGTACGATCTCGGTTAGTTTGGCTTTATTGGGAAAGAACACAGCCAAATCTGTTGCAAGGATGCAATGCTTCAGTAGACTCAGAACTTGTTTGTAGTCGTCATTTTGCAGTTTACTGAAGATATTATGGCCTTCCTGAAATATCAGAATATTTTAATTCTCGTTCATGAACAATTAGGTGAAATAATCGTATGTCAATGAACGAGCAGAGCAGATCTATTCGCACCGTTATCCAATTTCACTCCTCTAATCCTAGACTTCACATGAAATCCAGAATTTTCTCGACAATTCAATTCATTCACTTCAGCAGGCGTCAAATTCTAGGTGATTCTGCATTTGGCAGACTAGTATATCATATAAGCAAAGTGTCAGTCTTCACTGAGCTTATCTGTTAGATCACCTCAGATGGCCGTGTACTGTGAAAAATACTATGATAAACTTTAGCTCTAGTTGCTCTCTAGTAAAAGGACTTTTCAGTCTCTTGTTATCATTATTATTATTTTCCTGAGTTCTGTCATTTGATGACATTTGCTTGCCCCACAGTCAAGATTCAGAACCAAAGAATGCAGACTGCAGACTCTGTACCTTTTTTTGCATGGCCATCAGTTATTTCATTACATTAGATCAATTCATGCCCTGAAACCCACATGAGTGACTCAATTGTTTTTGACCAATTGCATGCTGATATAGCATTGCTTCAATGGAATCAACCTTCAAGAGTCTGCAATAGATATTATATTTGCTTTTGATGTAGGAAAGATATAAAGACAAGTCCATCAGTTCTTCGCAGAGTTGAACTTATTATTACAGTGATATTGTCGCAACTCAGATGGTTCTGATATGTTATTTTTCATTTTTGAGAACATACGGCAGGTCCACCACGTGTCGCAACACACACATTGTTTCTTCTTCATTTGTCAACTAAAGTGCACTCGCTTGGCAATTTTTTCAAGAGAATTCTCAGTTTTTTATCACCCAACCAACATTCATTCCGAAATGAAGAGAATTGTTTGTCGAAAGTATAACAAACAATCCCTTGAATCAAGAAAACATTAAAATGTGCCATGGAGGCGGAACAGCAAATCAAATATGAAACAAGTGAACAACAGAAATATGATAATGGGTTTCTTGATATACAGGCTGTCCCACTAAGGTCGGCGAGGTACGATATTACGGAAGCCATTAACTTTACAGCTTCGGGAAAAAAAATCTATCGATGGAATTGGCAAAGAGAAATTGATTCAAAATATTTTCAAGTTCCTCAAATGACCGGTAGGGGGCGAAGTTACCATGATAAAACAACAAATTCAAATTATCTCAGGAAATCGCTTGGTGAGGTACTTTTTTGATAACGGAAATGAAAAGATCATTGATTTTGGGTCAGTTTGGTACATGGACTTTTTTTCGTATCTTGAATAATAATGGTGGGGGGAGCTTGTGAACAAAATATTTTTTGAATTGCTGTATCTTCCATACCCTTCATCCAAATTCAATCAACTTGGGCTCGTTTGAAAGATAATTTTTGTTTATGGTCGCTAGTTCACACCGCGTCTTATAGAGGGCGCAGTTTACTAACCATTACTTTTTTTCAATTTTTCTGGAAAAATTCGAATGGAATGATACATGTTCGAATCATTGGTTCAGAAGAGCATCAAAATAGCTACATTTTAGCAAAAACCGCGATTCGATATCTCCATTTGTCTTCGAGTTATTCGCGAATAACTAATTTTTATGTATGGTATCTTCCGAGGTATCTTCAGTGAGTGGGCCTTGCGAACAAAATAATTTATTATAATCCTAATTCTTTGTCTAGTAGTGAAAAAGGTTATCCTCACATTCCTTAACCTCTTGTTGCATTTGTGCATTGGATGAATATTTAAATGCCACTTACTTCAGAAACAAAAATGTAGACTATGTCAATAATTGAACTGCAATAACGAAAATTATAATTTATTCAGGAAATTCGACATAAACGACATTTTCAAAATGAACGCATTAAATGATGTCCTCACATCAAGTGTTGCATCCCATTATTTTCAATGCAGCGATTCAATCTGCGTTGCGTGCTTGATACTGCTCTTTCAATTTCTACTCTTGGAATACTGACAATAGCATCTCGAATACGTTGCTTCATGATTTCTGCAGTAGTTGGACGAGTTTGAAAAACAATGTCCTTCAGCTTGCCCCATAAACAAAAATCAAGCACAGTGAGATCCGGGGATCTAGGCGGCCATGGAAACAAACCTCCTCGTCCGATCCAGCGGTTCGGGTATCTTTGGTCCAAAAAGTCACGAGCTACCCGAGAATAGTGTGCAGGACACTCATCATGCTGAAACCACATGTCCCTCCTCATCAATAATGGAACATCTTCGAGTAGAAGAGGCAATTGGTTCCTCAAAAATTCTAAATAAATATTTCTATTCAAATGTTCATCGATGAAAAACGGGCCTATAATCCGACCGTCGAAAATGCCACACCACACATTGATACTCCATCGGTTTTGATGGTCAACTTCACGCATCCAGTGGGGATTATCAGCGGACCAGTAATGCATGTTATGCAAATTGACTCCTCCAGTACTTGAGTAGCTTCATCATTCCACAATATGCGTGACAAAAAATTCTGTTTTTCGCCAATCATATTTCTTAACCAATAGCAGTAATCTAGTCTACGTCCAGAATCCAATTCCGATAGGGCCTGATGTAATTTTACGTGATATGGATGGAAGTTATGGTCCATTAAAATCCTATGTACCGATGTTCTACTAATTCCTAAGTCACGTGCAATTGTCCTTGTGCTAGAATGAGGACTTACCTGGACGTAGGCAAGAACATTAATAATATTATTTTCATTCCTAATGTTCCGATTTCGTATTGGTGGTGGAATAGGATGCACCTGTCCTGTCTCCCGCAGTCGTCTACCCATTCGGGAAAATACTTCTAGTAAAATGTCTCCTATCAGGATAGTTAGCTGCGTATACTCGTTCTGCCACAGCAACATTTTCGAAACATTGAAAATAAACCGCCAACATATTATTATCATAGGCTTCCGCGGTAGAATAAGACATTTTTAAATGAATTCCAAATGCACAAATGTCAGAATACCTCAATATGAAGGTTGTCTGGCAACCAGCTCAGTTGACGTTCAATTATTTTCACAGATATCATGATTGAAGTGAATAAATAGTGTATTCTTTTTAAGAAATGATTTTTCAATGGACAATAAGTTATTCGCGAATAACTCGAAGACAAATGAAGATATCGAATCGCGGTTTTTGCTGAAATGTAGCTATTTTGATGTTCTTCTGAACCAATGATTTTAACATGCATCATTCCATTTGAATTTTTCCAGAAAAATTGAAAAAAAGTTATGGTTAGTAAACTGCGCCCTCTATAAGACGCGGTGTGAACTAGCGACCATAAACAGAGTCAGTTTTGAAATAAGAGTGAAATTATCTTTCAAACGAGCCCAAGTTGATCGAATTTGGCTGGAGGGTATGAAAGATACAGCAATTCAAAAAATATTTTGTTCACAAGCTTCCCCCACCATTATTATTCAAGATACGAAAAAAAGTCCATGTACCAACCTGACCCAAAATTAATGATCTTTTTATTTCCGTTATCAAAAAAGTACCTCACCGAGCGATTTCCTGAGATAATTCGAATTTCTTGTTTTATCATGGTAACTTCGCCCCCTACCGGTCATTTGAGAAACTTGAAAATATTTTGAATCAATTTCTCTTTGCCAATTTCATCAATAGATTTTTTTCCCGAAGCTGTAAAATTAATGGCTTCCGTAATATCGTACCTCGCCGACCTTAGTGGGACACCCTGTATATACGTCATGTATTGGGCAGCAGAACCAGAGTCGGGGAGATGTCACACCACAAAACTTGCATAGTGTCAATTTGAAAGTCAAATAATGAATACCAATTAATGACTGCCGAATGAATGTTGAATGATCATTGCATGCCTCATCAATTCGGGTACTATTTATATCTGAAATCGATGCTAGGTTTGCAATTTCCCGCAATGAAAATGCCGATACCTGGCGGTATAGCTTACCTAGGTAGTTTCGCACGATAAGCGTTTCGAAACTACACTGTACTGGATGTATCAAATTTGAAAAGATAATTTATGATTGATGATCTTGAAATAAACGAGAGTTTGAGTGATGTTATTCCATAATCATTTGTACTTCTTAATCATATCTTGGGACAGCTCCAGTTGAAAATAATTATGCGATATTATTTCATGGTTAAACATCAACAATGGAAAAACTGGGCGGTAAATTGTTATGTTTACCTGTTGTAGAATGACCACGGTCTGGTTGAAGTGATGGTGTTCCATTGTAGATGTAGAATATATGGCCGCAAGGGGAGATTCTGTTTCCAGCATGAACTTGTTATTTTTTCCTCTATGGTCCAAGTCATGACACAGTGCACCAACGTACAAAGCCAGACACTATGAATAAAAAATATTTAAGTCACTCATTCATCAATATCATAAACATCATTCTCATCTCTATCTGGTTCGAATCATCTGAACAGATTGTTCCAAACTTCTCAAACAAATTTCAGTTGAATTGAGCAGAAAAATCGTTTTGTAACGTGATATTGTCGCAACTTAGATGGTTCTAGTAGGTTATATGGCATTATGGAGAATAAACAGTGCCTCCACCACGTGTCGCAACCCAGATGTTGACCCTCCTATAGGTCGTGACTCAGCTACTCGCTTGGCTTTTTGAGAGGATTTTCAGTATTTCACCACCCAGCCACATTCATCCCCAAATAAAGAGAATTGTTTTTCAAAAGTACAACAAGCAATTTATTCAATCATAGAAACATAAAAGTGTGCCAAAAGGGCGGAACAGCAAAGAACAAACATGAAACGAGCAGACAACAGGAACAAGATGATGGTTCTTGGTACTCACATTATGTTATGGGCAGCATCAGCACCAAAGTCGAGGAGATGTCACACTTCCAAATTGGCATAGTGCCACTTTGGAAGTCAGCATGAGTGTTATGTACGATTGAACTAATGATGCCTTGTATTGATAATGAATCATTGAACTGATAATGACGTGTGTTGACAATATTATGTGCTCATAAAAATTGTATATTTCTAGTTTGCACTAGAAATAATAATCATGAGGAAGGAAAAATGAGAAAGGATGGCACAATCGATGAAATATATAAATACTACATGATACTATCATTGTGCCTACCTCATTCGTATTGAAAGCTCCCTTGGAATGCTTGATGATACAATACATGCTATTAGCCACCGAGAACCCATGTGTCCAGTTGTGATAAGGTACTCTCCTATAATTCTTCCTAACTGTCAGAATGAATTTGAGCAGGCACTCTTCATCGAACGTATGTAAACCGAATAAATCGCTGAACATGTACATGGCATGCCTAGCCTTTTCCAGATCTTTCAGCTCGAACGGATTGAAATAGTAACTGTCAACACCTGGAAGGTTCTTGGGGATTCCAGTTCTCACGGCAGCTTGGTATTCTCCTTCTGTGCACGTATTGTGGTAGCTAAGAACGTCCAGTGCAACCTGGGAAAAAATACTGTCTGTGGTTAAAAACATCTTCCAATCACTGCAACCTCTGAGATCTCATTAGCCTTTCAAAACCAGGTTATTCATTATTCTTTAGTCCTAGAGAGCTTCAACAACCTACACAGCACATGTATGTCCAATGTACGTACAGCATCTTCAGAAAACATGTCGCACATGGACGATGATAGCATTCTTAACAACTCCTGTAATAAGAGCGCTAACACCGTCCAACCGCGACATGATCTCTGAAGATGACTGTACAATTTATATGTATATCATCTACCAAAAAGAGCCTGAGGAAGTTTATCCTAATAAATTCGCGAAGTATAATACATAATTATTTCAATTGATGATTGTATCAAAGTTCAAGTATATTATTAGCTAAGGTCCTACGATGGTCGATACTTCCCCTTCTGAGTAAAAGCAAATCCTTTTGAACAGGCATAGAGTAAGTAGAAATAAAGAGATTCAGGGGCAGACCCACCCCTGAAACCCGCGGAGACACCCCCACCCCCTTCTCGAAGGGGTGGTGCGCACAGTTGCATATAAATATTATTTTCTCAAAAACGGTGAGAGATAGAGATTTGCGATTTACGCCATTCGAAAGAACATTGAATTTTACATCTGATAGATATTTTTTGATTGATCAAAAATCTCAATGTCAGCTCCCAATAAAAAATATATGGGAGGAGGGAGTTCTAGGCTGTCATGTTTTTCCTCATAACTATTAAACGGCCTAAAGAATCGAAAAATTAAACGAGAGAAAAAATGAAGCTTGCAGTTTTTTCTATCGAACGATATATTTAAAGTTGGAGATATCTATATAGAGAAGGCATCCAGTGGCGTACGAACACATGCGCGTTTGGTAGAATAACGTGTGAAAAATGATAAAAAAATACCTACCTACCTACTGTTTGTGCATGCAACGTGAGAAATGAACATTTTACTATATGACGTGAGGGGAAGAAGTTGATTTACTCATCACATAGACTAATAATTATGTAGGATACTACTTGGATTCAAGAAGGAACGTGGAAAATCTAACAATAAAGGTACAACAATTTAAACATTATTATTGTAATAAAAACAATCTAAAAGCATTAAAATTAACTCATCAACTCCAAAAACGACATAAAACAATCTGAGAACATAAAAATTAACTCATCAACTCTGAAAATGGAATAAAACAAATATAAAATCAGGTACTACAGCGCTAATTGCAGCATTCCTTACAGGTACATAATTGTGTACATTTTAATTTCCTCAGGAAACATTTGCATTTATGATCACAAATTTTACATTGGCATTTAATCATTATATCTGTTCCCAATCTTTCGTTCTTGATAATTGTCCAGAGTGGTATCCATTTTTCTTCTTCCAATGTCCATCTTCATTGGGATCAGATACCTTCAAAACATATGGTAATCCGTTCCAGGAAACCTCAACTGAATTATTCGCTCTAGATAGTAGAATTGTCGTGAATGACGAATGTTTGAGACTGTTATTAGATAAAGGCGTCCATCAATGCAGAAAATTTTTCCATGATAGGTTGATGCACTCGAAAAAATCAATTTGTGAACCAATCACTGAAAATAATAATATTCCCTTCAAAAATAAAAAAATAAGCAGGATAAATCAAGTAAAGTGAAAGAATTAAAATCAGATGTTACTTTTATCAGTAGACTTTACGTTGTGTCACAGAATAGAGATGGTGACCTGAATTTTTTTTTCAAATTTGAGAATCATCCTTATCCACCCTCACTCGCTCAACTTGGTCAAATGTACCATGGCACGGAATCAGATTTATTACGATGCTTCGACAAATACATAACAGTTGAGAGTAGACCAACCGATGTTGATGCTTTATTGATTGATGGTGCTGCATTAGTACCTATACTACAACCCAAGGCTTGCAGTACTTTTCAGGAATATATCTCTCTTATTGTAAAGCCTTATATTCTAAGAATTTTAGATATCTCTAAGAGGATTGATGTAATCTGGGATTTTCATATTGATAAGAGCTTGAAGGCAAGTACAAGTGAAAAGAGGGGAGAAGGGAACAGGAAATTGGTAAGAGAAAACACCAGCATTCCACGAAATTGGAATGACTTCTTGAGAAACTCGGAAAATAAGAAAGAATTGTTCGATTTAATTTCCAACCACCTCAAAGACATGCCATTTCTCGAGAATACAGTAGTAGTATGTAATACAATTGAGGAAATACTTTACAATAGTGGATCCCTAGGAATCAATAAAATAACTGGTGTTAGCAACCATGAGGAAGCTGATACTCGGATTTTTGTTCATACTCAAAATTGTATGGAAAATAATTTGAAAAGAATCTTGATAAAAACTGTGGATACTGATGTGATCATTCTCGCAATTTTCTATCAGTATCAGCATCAAGAGCAGGATATTTGGATAGAGTTTGGTACGGAAAAGAATATGAAGTACATTTCTTTCGTAGAAATTTCTGATGATTTTTTTTTATCGCTTGAAAGAGAAATGCCTGGGTCTGCCAATGTTTCACGCTTTCACTGGGTGCGATGTAACATTAGCCTTCTTCGGAAAAGGAAAAAGATAATGTTGGGAAGCATGGGATGTTTTTTCTGCCGTAACAGATGTATTCATAGAGCTGACATTTCGCAATCGTCCAATGGGGATGGACATTGGAAGAAGAAAAATGGATACCACTCTGGACAACTATCAAGAACGAAAGATTGGAAACAGATATAATGATTAACTGCCAATGTAAAATTTGTGATCATAAATGCAAATGTTTCCTGAGGAAATTAAAATGAACACAATTATGTACCTGTAAGGAATGCTGCAATTAACGCTGTAGTACCTGATTTTATATTTGTTTCATTGTATTTTCAGAGTTGATGAGTTAATTTTTATGTTCTCAGATTGTTTTATGTAGTTTTCGGAGTTGATGAGTCAATTTTAATGCTTTTAGATTGTTTTTATCACAATAAAAATGTTTAAATTGTTGTACCTTTATGGTTAGATTTTCCATTTTCCTTCTTGAATCCAAGTAGTATCCTACATAATAGTTTGTGTGATGAGTAAAGCAACTTCTTCCTCTCACGTCATATATTAAAATGTTCATTTCTCACGTTGCATGCACAAACGGCAGGTAGGTAGGTATTTTTCATCATTTTTCACACGTTATTCTACCAAACGCGCATGTGTTCGTACGCCACTGGATGCCTTCTCTATATAGATATCTCCAACTTTATATATATCGTTCGATAGAAAAAACTGCAAGCTTCATTTTTTCTCTCGTTTAATTTTTCGATTCTTTGGGCCGTTTAATAGTTATGAGGAGAAACATGACAGCCTAGAACTCCCTCCTCCCATATATTTTTTATTGGGAGCTGACATTGACATTTTTGATCAGTCAAAAAATATCTATCAGATGTAAAATTCAATTTTCTTTCGAATGGCGCAAATCGCAAATCTCTATCTCTCACCGTTTTTGAGAAAATAATATTTATATGCAACTGTACGCACCACCCCTTCGAGAAGGGGGTGGGGGTGTCTCCGCGGGTTTCAGGGGTGGGTCTGCCCCTGAATCTCTTTATTTCCACTTACTCTATGCCTGTTCAAAAGGATTTGCTTTTACTCAGAAGGGGAAGTATCTGACCATTTTTGGGCTCGTAGGCACTATACTATATGCATTACTTCTCAATTTGTATTCCAATTTATAGCAGTTTTTTTTCAATATTTGTGTACTGTTTAATATCATTATTATTATTATTATTATTTCATTATTGTCATTTATACTGTACTTTCCATTATTATGTCTATAGGTAACAAGTGAATTGTCACTTGTCGATTATATTTTAATGATTTTATTCACAACCTTATCTTCACAACTGTATTTTCATCCTCTTGTACATCTTATTGTTGTTGTTTATATTTTTTGTGATTTTGTGTAGATAAAACAATTCTAATCTTATCACATTCAATGTACGTCCACTTCGGATCGTGAGGACGTCCAACTGACGTATTTGAATAAACGTTTAACGTCCTGCCCCAGCAAACACATCTGTTATATTTACATCACTGTTATATAAAATCAACGGAACTTTCTTATATAGAATATTTACGTAAATATTCCATAATACTTCTGAAATATGTGAACCTCCTATTTATATAAAATATGTACGTAAATATTCCGTAACAATTCTGAAATATGTGAATCCCATAATTATATAAAAATGTAACGTAACTATGATGTAAATGATATGTGACAATTTGATATCAATATAAAAGCTTATATGATAGCTTCATGACTTTACTAGGACTCTCGGCCGTAAATTCTCTGCAGACTTGATTCTGCGTCAATTAAGGATATTCGTATTGGGATGATCAGTACTAAGATGCCTAGAGACATCTCGCGCTGTAATGTTCCCCCACCGCGATGATTATTATTTTTCGCTCTCGCACTGTAGCGTTTCTCCGTGACCACTCTGAGGTTATAAGTAATGAGTGAAGACTTGGAGACTGAAAGCATTTTCAGTATTTTGTTACTATTCCGAGTGATTTTCTTGTTTCCACCAATTTTCTGCGCTGTAGTGGTCCTCCATCCTACATGCCCAATTCCCATTGGTCGACTACTTTGAGGTTATGAGTTATAATTATAAGTGAAGACGAGACCATAAACAAACTACACTGAAGGCATTTTCGGTATTTTATAACTATTTCGAGTGTTTTTCTTGTTTCTACCTGCTGTGTTTGATGAATTAAACTAAACTAAAAGTGTTAATAAGAATAAGTGGAGGTAAGTGCGAATAAAACATGCCTTGAGATTTTCCTAACCTCTGTGAAAACAACAAGAAAGAAATAGTTACATATCTATCCTGGACCTCTTAAATATGCCTAGAAGAAATGATGAATCTGGTAGGTATTGATAGAATCCGAGGTATAATCTGGTCAAACTCCAATTCTCATATGAAATTGAACAAAAGCCAGTGATTGATTATGATGGCTCATGAAAACCCCAGTGAAAACCGCAAAGTGCCTCACATTCTGGATTTAAGTTATTATTATTGGTTATGGAAATTTAATCATTTTGTCAGTGATTATTATTTTCTGTTTCATAAATAAGTTCATGAAGAACCCCAATAAGATGAATCCTGAAATGTATACTTTTCCAGGTAGGTGCATCTTTTCAAAACTCAAGGTGGTAGAGATGGGAGAGACTATCTATATAGGGTCCACACAATGTTCCTGGTAAGGGCAGAGGGGAAACATTGAAGTCAGAGATTTGAAATCAATCGAAATATCTTTATCTGGTAATATTTATTTTAGATTTTAATTTGAAAAATGAAAAACGAAGCAATATTTTTTCAGACTCCATCATTATCACACACCCTTTGATATCTTACTCTGATAGATAAACCAGCAGGAAGGTGGTTCTGATTTAGTCACCAGAGGTTAAATGGAGGGTTGAATATGGTTGAATCGGGAGATCAAGAAGAAAGATATAATTTGATTACTCACAATTTTGATTTTTTGAACTTTTGAAGTATACATAAATGGTCTCACTATTTTCGAAGAAAAATAAAGGTCATGTTTTTCATTTGATAGTTGATGTTGTTTTATCATCTTCTATTCAGGACATTCCATTTTATCCAATTTGAACATTATTCATTCCATAATTTTTTGACAATTTTTTCGTTTTTTAAAGTTAGCAACTGATCAATTATACTGTGTACTATAATGCATAATATTTGGAACAGAGAGTCTTAAAAATGTTCGAGCAGAGTTTTTTGTACATGAGGAGAATTGAAGTGAATTCTGAATGATATAGGAGATAATAAACCATCAAGCATTTTATGACTTATCTGTCTCTGTTACATTTTCCCACACAATCAAAAATTGCCAAATAACTTCTTTTTCACACTAGCCCACTTCCAACTCTCATGCACATTTCTATAACCATATATCATCATCAGTAATATCAGTATAGATATTATGGAGTGTAGAGTTTGGATCACCTACTGAGATGATTGTACTTAGTTATCAATATGTGCATATGCCTGTGAAGTGAGTTAGTGAAGTGAAGAGGTTATTCGTGAAATTCCGATATTCATTTCGGATATTAGTCAAGTAGTTTCATCAATATTATATTAAAATGGAGTCATATTTGTAGCTGACATTTTTACATAATAGGGATGTAAATTTTACATAACATCTAGAGAATGTTATGTAATATTTATGTCAGTTTGTTATTTACGTAACATCTTATTTATAGCAATGAAATTATATAAAATATATATAAAATAGTGACATAATTGTTACGTAATAATCATGTAGTATTTGTGGCGGACATTTCGCCATAACAGTGATGTAAGTCTTACATAACATAGTTACATAACACGTATTGTCAGTAATGTAACACTTATGTCAATTTTACATAATTGTGTTTGCTGGATGAGGACACCACTTTGGACGTACAGTCATCCTCAGAGATCATGTCGTGGTTGGACGGCGCTCTTATTGCAGGAGTCATTAAGAATGCTACCATCTTCCATGTGCGACATGTTTTCAGAAGACGACTGTACAGGGTGTCCCAAACTGGATGCGTTCTTATGGGAACACCCCTTATTTGAAGAGATGGAAAAAATTAACCTAGGTGTCCGGAGCTTAAATTCAATAAGGAAACCACTGGCGCAAACGAGACTTTGCGTTCTCTTATCGTTTGGCCGCCAGAGGGCTTTTCTCGAAATTCGTTGATTTCTTCAATGCCCCATAACTTTATTATTAATGAAGATAATTCATTTCGGTAAAAACATTCTCGAAGCACTTTTTTCCATAGAATCTATTGAGATGAGAAGTTTTTCTACAGGGCGTTCAGATTGCTGTGCACCATCCCAAACTCTGTTTTTTTAAATAGACCACCCTTTATATTATGATATTTTTGAAAAGCTCGTAAAATCTCCTAAATTTTGATGTATCACTCGTCTTGTTTATCTCAGAAACCATCAGCAACATTACGATTTGAAAATTAAAATATTGTGCCTACAGAAATCAAGATTGCTCTGACTAATGAAATGACATAGGATGCTAACATCTTATAGTTGAAACCACCGATCTAAAGTTTTTACGTAAAGAAGCAGTAGGCCGTGATCATGATTATTCTGTTTTCGTTGTTTGACAGCTTCTAAATAGTTGAGAATTGACAGTAGAACTCGATAATGTTTGATATTTTGGTAGTTTCGGTAGAAAATAAGTATATTCATAAGGTTTTTGAAAAGTTTCAAGGAATGTATGAAATTTACGAAAAGTTCAACATGCTTGAATGTTACATAGAAAGTAACAAAAATGCTCAGGCGGCAGAAAACTTGTATTTCCAGAGATATCCCGAACGACAGCAACCATCCAGGGATATATTTGCTAGACTTGCCCATAATCTCCAAAATTTTCGTTCTTTCAACAAACCCAGAGCAAGTTATGCTCAAAATCAAGAAATTCAAAATGATAATGATATAAAAACTATAATCGTATCGGGAACTTTATATCAAAATAATGGTAAAACTTACACAAGAAAACTTGAAGCAGAGACTGGCATACCCAGAAGCACAATCCATCGGATTTTGAAAAAAAATTCAAGCCCTATCGAACTCGCAAAATCCATCATCTTCCTCCTGGGGATTTGGATAGAAGAACTTGTTTTTGTCAGTGGTATTTGAATAAGATACAAAATGAACCAGATTTCGCCATAAATTGTATTTGGACCGACGAAGCTTCGATTAGTAGTGCGGGCATATTTAATCGATTTAATGATTACACTTGGTCTCAAGAAAATTCCCATGTGACTGTTCAAAACAGACAACAAGGAAGATTCAGTTTTAATGTGTGGGTAGAAATTTTCAGAGGACAATTCATTGGACCCTATATTTATGATGGACCGCTGAATTCTAGAGAATATTTCGATATTTTAAGGAACCAGGTTGAACCGTTCTTGGAAGATATTCCTATCAATCTGATACCCAGAGTAGTTTTCCAGCACGATGGTGCCCCTGCACATTGTGAAAGGATTATCAACGATTACCTCAATGTCCAGTTCGGTGAGAAGTGGATGGGAAATCAAGGGCCTATACAATGGCCTGCCCGGTCACCGGACCTGACGCCCTTAGATTTTTTTCTTTGGGGTAGAATTAGAGACTTGGCTTATAAAAATAATAATTTTAATAGCCGGGAAGAATTAGAAAGGGTGTTGCGAGGTGCGTTTAACCGAGTTCTGAATATACAACTCATTAATGCAGTTAATGCTGGTACCAAAAGATGTAGAATTTGCCTTCAACAAAATGAGGGACCATTTGAACATTTGCTGACATGATTTCATTATGTTTGTGTTTATGTTTATTCAATATCGTTGATTAAGTTCCATATAATTTTATGTTAGGATTTAGTGTTAGTGTAATATTGTTGGTTTGTTGTTGTTGTCCTTTGTATTTTAAATTATAAATTCATTATGTTAACTATAAGTAATTCAATCATGAAACTTCAGATCTGTAGTTTTAATCATAACATGTTAGTATCCTATATCATTTCATTAGTCAGGGCAATCTTGATTTCTGTAGGCACAATATTTTAATTTTTAAATCGTAATGTTGCTGATGGTTTCTGAGATAAACATGACGAGTGATACATCAAAATTCAAGAAATTTTACGAGCTTCTCAAAAATATCATAATATATAGGGTGGTCCATTTAAAAAAACAGAGTTTGGGATGGTGCACAGCAATCTGAACGCCCTGTAGATAAACTTCTCATCTCAATAGATTCTATGGGAAAAAGTGCTTTAAGAATATTTTTACCAAAATGAATTATCTTCATTAATAAGAAAGTTATGGGACATTGAAGAAATCAACGAATTTCGAGAAAAGCCCTCTGGCGGCCAAACGATAAGAGAACGCAAAGTCTCGTTTGCGCCAGTGGTTTCCTTATTGAATTTGAGCTACGGACACCTAGGTTAATTTTTCTCCATCTCTTCAAATTAGGGGTGTTCCCATAAGAACGCATCCAGTTTGGGACACCCTGTACAGTAGATGTCTATATTTGGACGAACAATGGTTGCACAGGATATCGATATTTGAGCACCCATAGGACGTACCGAATTGGCCGTTAAACCTCCAATGGACGTACCAAATCGGACGTTAAATGTTGAGTGGACGTCCATTGGATGTCCTGGGGACACCACTTTGGACGTATAGTGGATGCTTATATGTGAACGTATAATGGATGCTAATATACTCGGGGATCGAAAAAAATGAAAAATCAGTTGGTAGCAATCATGGGTTCTTCTATTTTTATACATATATCCATTTTCGATTGTATATATATAAATATGTCGTTGTGTTATGTATTCTTCAGGCAACTTTGGATTCCTGGTTTTGTGAGAGAAGAGAAATATTATTATTTGCTCTATAGGTATTCTGTAGTCGATGCTAACAGCTTTACAGTGTAGAAATGGATTTTCCATACCCCAAATCCTGTTCAGCTCATCTCTGACTGCGAATGAAATCTTATGCGGAACAATATTACATTGCTAGGCACTTCTTCTCCCAAGTCGCTCATCAAAACTAGATGAGGACCTGTGAAAGTTGATAAAGCATAAAATAATATCTGAAAACTATATTAGCCATATAAAGACACAACATGCATGCTTCCATACTGCTGCGAATGATCTAGTCCTGGATATTCTGCATTCCATAATGATTCATCACAAACACAGCACATCATGTTCACGGTCATTTACTGCGTGACAATGGCGTCACTCCAGTCGTTACTCTCGAGCTCGTCTCGTTCACTGACCCTTTGTATACCGACCGATCCGACCTTCAATTCTTGCTTCCCATTTATCGTGGCCTTCTATCGTGCGGAAAAATCAATGATCTCACGTCTACCTCTGAACGTACAATGGACGTTCATTCAACTTCCAAAAACCTCCAGACTCAAAATGATTCCTAATAGATATTTAGTCTGAACAATTCTTCATATACTATAAGTCATCCATGAATACTTGAATCAAGAATGGCCGTTGAATGGACATACAATGAAAGTTCAATTTGTATCATCCATTGCACGTCTGTCTTTCTACGTACAATGGATGTTGATCAAATGTCCATGACAGTTTAATCCTTGAGTTGACGTATAATGAATGGGTACAATGAATGTACATTGAACTTACATAGATGGTTGGACAATAAACGGACATCTACTGAACATACAATTTGGAGCATTCAGTGATCATCCATGTTTGTACGTAGGTACATTGAATGTCTATTCAATGTCCATAGACGTTTGGCATTGGAATGGACCTGAAATGAACGTCCAATTGATGCCATGTACTGTGTGGGAGTGTTTGATGGATATTGGTAACCCTTCGGATCTGTGGGAATGATACTTGATAAACTGATCTGCTCATCATTATCTTGTAGTAGTTCTTCATGCAGGCAATCTATCATCAGCCTTTCTATCTTTCTCAACTCCTAAATCCTGGGAACCACAACAGTGTGATTCTTGTATTCTTCCACTGATCAGTATTTCAAGGCAGTTAATGAGTGATTTTCCATTCGAATCCTCATCATGGATATAAGGCCACTAGACTAAAATGTCATCATCTAAGAAATAGTGCAATGGCATAATATCATATGAAGTATTGTATGACACAAATGCCCTGAGGTGCATGTATACACGGTAAAGACACTCATCAAGCGGTGGTCTCTTGAAACAAAATCAGTCTGGCTACCACAATTCAAGAGATTATAGACAAGCTTACGTATGCATTACCAATGAGATAAGAATGTAAGAGCCATTCTTCATCAAGCTGCATAGTATTAGGTAAAGGAATATAATATAGAATTATTAAAGAAAGCGTGATTCAATAGCGACGGCGATATAAATAAATAACATAGTGAATCGGTTCACTCTGTTCATAAATGACTGTTCAAAAACCAAATATCAGGCTAGTATACATGTCCCGAAAGTATTATGCTGGACAGACATCAGCAAAAAGATGCTTCGAAAATGTCTGAAAAATAAGATGGGCAAGTCACAGGGAATGCATACAGACTGGATCGATATGGAAAAACTAAAACTAGAAGCTGTACTATACTAAAATAAACCAGACTCAGACATCTCGAACGAACTTGTGGAAATTGACCGAGATGAGATACACCTTAGGAAACTCAGATGCAAGTCCTGTGGAAAAAAAAATAAAACCCCTAGAGAAGGACTCGCCAGATTTGAAGTCTTCATAAGATATCCTGAGATGTTTGTGAGCAAACTAGTCGAAAAATGGATAAACCCACAGAGAAAAACCTCATCAGGCATGTCAGAAAATGGGAGCATATGAGAGATCTTAGAGGTCGCAGTTCAGCTAGTTGGTATGAGCGTTACCTTATACTTTTGTTCAGATTTTCTTATTTTATCGTAAAGTTTCGCATGATGCAAAGCCAGTCCACAGTAGATGGCGAATGTTTCGAAAGCTTCTTCATCGTCCTTGGTAAAATATCCATTGTGCTTGTTCACCATCTGAACGACACCAATGATATATCCTCTGATATATATGGGCATACAGAGGATAGTTTTCGTAGTGTAGCCTAAAAATATATTCAAGAACCATAATTTAATATGATGCATAACATTTCATTGATGGATGAAATATCAACGCACCACCAAAAAGTATCCAAAAGTTGAAGATACATATTCGTCAAAAGTACTTGATATTCCAATTTTGCCTTATCTTTCTCTAACGTTCATTTTTTTATTCACTTCATCATCCTTCCTATTACTCCAGAAACATAATTTTATAGCATAACATGATTTCATTGAATTCAATCAGGATTATAAGCATGTAACTAGCAGGATATGGTATGAAGAGGCATTTCTCTGACTGTTCGCATTGATAATACGATCATAAATGGAAACCTTATAGCTGAAAGGTAGGTATTGAAGATTTTTGAAACCACATATCGTTCACCGGCGACAATAATGGCACATCTCAGAAAAAAATAAAACACGTTAAAACACGTGTTATGCCACTATAAATTTGTGTTTCCTATTATTTTAGTCGAATGTGCCATCAGTATGCTGAAAACGTTTGGTTTATATATTTTATTGGTTACGGTTATTTCTGGTATTCTCCTATAAATCAATGGTAGATCTGGTACATTCTTGTTATATTCAAAGATAACTCACTAATTATCACAGGCAAGTCTATAAATCATATTCAAATGTTATTACAACACGAGGAATTGAGATAGCTCAAACTTCGAACGCAGTTATCACTCATAATTACACGAGAGCTTTTTTTTGTGGAAGTAAACTTGACATATATCAATAAAAATTTTGTGGCAAATTGACGGAAAAAACTGCGAGTCCGTAGGACGAGTCATTTTTTCTGGAATGGTTTTGAAGACGCGCGGCAGAGACTGACTCAAATTTGGGAAGACCTGGACCAAAAATCATGTTAGGAAAGATAATGGAGTGAATTCAAAACAGGAATTTGAAGCAAGATGTGGTTAAAGTGGAATTTCTATTCAAACTTGATTCTCACTATCGAGTTTGAATTATAATTACACTATTACACTCTACAGGGTATCACGAATTTCATGAAAAAATACGCTACTGATAGTTGCTGCATCCAGTATGTTGAAGAAAGAGGATTGATTTTATGCCGATACTTTTCATAAACCAATGTTCAGCAGAAGATAACCTGTCATTCAGAACAGAGAAAGTCCAAATCAAACAGGTTGTTACAAAGAAAATGTGGGTACCTCGAACCTTTGGTAACTTTCTGGTTGTGCATTGATTTCTTGAGGAAGTGTATATCTCAGTGCTTCACTAAGCAATGCCTGTGAGCACGAGCTGAACGTACTCATTACCTGTGAACTGGTCCACTGCTCGATTGAATCTCGAATCAGAGTAGGCGTCCCTGATATTCAGTATCTCCCCTGTTAGAGCCACGTGTCCCGCTATGCCAGTTCCCAAGGCAAAGCGGATTTCCTTGGAAGTGTACATGCCGATGTTATCCTGATCATCGCTTATCATGGAGCCAAGCACGTCAGGTGTGCCTGCAGCTTCCACACCCACATCGAATATGGTGGAGTAAAGCTCTTTGGTTCTCGGGTCCACTTGAAATAGAGAGGCTCTATCAGCGTCTACCAGTCGCTGGGCGAAATTCATTATTTTGATGACCAGGGAGTCGATGCTTATCATGTCCTGGAAGATGGACCTGAAACAATATCCGAATCATGAGAGAGAGGATGATAGATTATCGATTTTAAAGATCCATTTTTCCAATCTTTCAGAAATTCCTTTGAATTTCTGGAGCTTGTGAAATCTTGATTAGTATCACACTCAGAGTAGCTCAATACAGTGAGCAAATCACAATAATTATTACTGCGTTGAGATGAATCTTGCTATCGAAGTTTTTACTGAGATATTTCTTGCTACTTTAATAAGAAATTTCGCTGATTCTCCCTCTCTTTGATCATATATCAGACATCTTGCGTCCCAAAGACATGTTCAATCATTATTCATTCCCACAGTGAGGCTACTGATGCAAACTTATGTACAGGACGCGACCCGCAAGTTACGAATTCTCTCCATCTTTACAATTCGATTCATTATTCAGAATCTGAATCAGAATTCAAATATAGAATGAGAACATTCTCAAACAAATATACCATTTTTTTGTGTCCCTTTCAGTGATCGTAGTTCTGAGTGCTTCAGTTATTACCAGGGTTTATGAAATGGTGAAGGTGAGTTTGTTCAAGGTATTTTTACTGAAATAATAATATTTCACATTCAACATTTCCTTATATTTGGTCCAATGAAAATTTGAGATAATTGTCAGATCAGTTCCAGAGCTTCTTCATAGAATGTGGTCTCAAAAACGAATTGTGAGCAGAAATGTTCATGCCATGAAATTATTTGAATGATTTCACTCTTTCATTCTTTATCTGTTCGCATGTGTAATAACTTGCTAAGTTTTCAAAATACACTGGCTTCGAAAGTATTCAGAAGAAATATGTTATTTATGAATTATTCAAAAACCTCTCGCTTTTCCAGAGGGGAATCATCAAATTTCTATTGAATTTCGTATACTTAGATCTTTGCTTCGAAATTCTCTTCAGGCATCTATGAATCGCTTTGTGTACTTACATTTTGGAAAGTCAGAACAAATTTTACATATTTTTATGACATCCATCCTGGAACAACTGAACAACTACATCAGCAAGATACCTACTACAGAAACATTTTCTAATAACCATATGCAGATTCACTCGCTAGTGGCAGCAAGGTGCGATTTCTAATAATCAGCGAAGTCGACTTCATAATCACAGGTGATAGCTCACTTTTCCCCTATGCTGTTAGAGTTTTTTGCTGGGATAATTCGATTTCTAACAATGGTTAATAGACATTTCCCTCAGTGTGTAAGCACTGCCGTTTACAGTACCTACCACAGAGGTTTGTTTGGAAGACACTTTCAGGTTTCTTAATAAGACTACTCTTCCGAGCCCTGGTCCCCATCCATGAGAGAGACCCACATTTCTCCTTATTCTACTGTTGTTGTTCACTCTGAGATAATAATATATGATATCACCTTGTTTCCTATAGGTCCAGTTGACCCCACCAAATAGGTAACCTCGGGGCCATTCATCCCTCATCACGGGTTTACACAATATGGATGAGGATGCTATTTGCCGTCTTTGCACACAGATGTCCATAAAAACCACCCTATTCGAATGATTCGAACAAATATATCCACAAAATGTTCCATCTGCCAAGCAGCCATGGCTTGCCCTCTAGAGATTGAAGAGTGAAGAGTAGTATATCAACCAAGACAAGATGGAACATGTTGAGAGATTTAATCAATATCATCTTCAGTGGTGCACAGAAGAAGGGCTATAGCTCTATTGGAAATCATTTTTCAAGTCAGTTCTATGAAAACTTATTCATCATTTTTCATCACAGAATCGACTATCAATGCAGGGCACGTATATTATAACACCGCTGTAGATTTTGATGAGCTCCAACTTTCTTGTTTGCTAGGGTTGATATCTATTCCAATACCAAGCAATTGAAGTGGAAAAGATCGGAAAACGATACTACCCCGTGACAAAAAGGTTTCACAGATGTCAACTAAGAGTTCCACAAACGAGTGAGTATTCCGTGCTCAAAGCAGATTGTCGAAAGTTGAACGAAATCTCATTGTTTTTCTCTCTCCATTCTCTCCAACTAAGATCTATCATTTGAATATCACTCACTTGACTACGGCTAGGAGAAAATCATTCAGTTGCCTTTGCTTGTTCATATTGAAATATAGGTGGGCATAATGAAGGGCAATTCCGCCCCACATCAAATAGCTACAGGCGATCTCTTCATCTTCTTCATAAAACGGCCCTCCAGCGTCGTCTCCTCTCCAGAGTTCCAAAACAGCAATCAATTTTCCATCGGACTGCATTATGGGATGACACTGGATATGGACCATAGAAGATGATAGCTGAAAGCAGTTTCATGATTACAAGATGAGTATGGATGAATTATTATTATTCCTCTCACTTCATCCATGACTGTATCAGGAAAACGGGAGTCAGGTTTCCCTCGAGAGAGTCTAACTGGTTCCCTATTTCTCGCTACGTATGCTGGGATACTGACTCCAGTATTTGTGCGTTGCAGTTGTGGCGAAGTGCTAGCTTCTGAAGGGTCTACACCAGGGTGTAAGTACAGTTCGTCTGGATCACCTTTCTCAGCAACGTACAACCTGCGACATTAGAATTTATCACGTTCAGTAATGTAATGCAGCATGAATCAAACTTTTTTTTCAAAATATAGTGAGTATTTCTTCTAGATATCAGGGAATGATGGATATCGTTGAAGTAAGTAGGAGTATTATTCATATTATTTTATATATTATCAGACACAAGGGTAGGTACAGTCGATTTTTCAAAACCTGCGGCATCTCTCCAATTGCTTCAAGTGCTTTGACACTAATGCTAGTAGTCTTACAATGCCAACAAATGGATTAAGATAATCATAGGCTTCAATCGGAATGTGTAGATGGCAGTTGAGTTCATCATTTGGAATTCCATGTATATATGATGTATAATGATGGATGCTCCGATCAATACATTATGATTTAATATTGTGAAACTGCCTTCTCAAATTAATGCTCAAACTATTTTTACATGAAATGAAGTAGTGTTTGTACCCAAAGAAGCACGATCAGGTGCATGATATCACTTCTGTTCAGCCAACTATACTCAGCACTTTGTACTTGATGTTTTTCCACAGAGTACTGTCCTTGTATAATATCAGAGGAAAAAAAAACATCTATGAAAGCCATTCCTTCGTATGTAAGGCGAAATTATTACTTTTGCTGATGAATTGAGGAGATTTGGACTCCATTTCGACATTTTTCGAAGTGAATTTGAAGAGTACTTTGTATATTGATGATGGAAATGGAAATGAAGTAGGATAGTGTGCGACGGTTGGCAAGAGAAAAAAAAAACAGATGAAATTGGCCAGAAGACAGACATAATTAAAAAGGTCTCGGATCGGGACAGAAGTATGAGGAGTATCAACGGTGTTGGAGATCGTTTGGAAATCAAGAATGAGAAGTATCAATGGTGTTGGAGATCGTTTGGATCCTTATCCAAACATTGTGTTGAAAGGAGACGGAGCTTGGACAAGTTTAGCGCTATTATAGCTATATTCCTACGGAGCACTTTCAGAAGACCTGTGATTGACTGATTGAACTCATTCTCTGAATCCCTATGTTAGGTTTTCGTAGTATATGAGGCTGTTGCAATACTGTGTTTGTAATTGGTAATAAACCTACAGCTTCCGATATTCTTATGCTCGTTACAAATTTCATTACCTGAAACCTTCAGCACCAACTGCTGAGCATATACAGTTCGCAAGTTCCCATAGTACGTGATCTTTTGCTGGTTGGTTTTGTAGGTTCTTTGTGATTTCCTGGAGCATTTGACGTTTGTCGGCATGAACACAGAACTTCCATCTGGAACAACTTTTGTTATAATCGAATGTATGCTTGTAATAGGGTATTTCCGAAATTTCGATTAGTTTTTGTTGAGATATTATGGAAGAGTGAGGGATTCAACTATCAGAGATGTCTTGTATATCATCAGTTTTGCTGGATAGATCATCGAAGCACATAGACATTCCTTGTCCATACCATGTTTTTGCTTTTAGACAAATTTAATAGACGAGAGTGTCTCATAGGCTTTTGTACCTGACGGTTTGAGTAACTTTGAATCAAACATTCACTGGAATTTCATATGATTGAACATCAAACTGATGGGACAACTATAGAGAACTCAAACTCGAAAAATATATCCCCTACGTTGGGCGCCAGTTAAATGACCCTAATTTACTATATTCTAGAATATACAAAAGGGTATCCCTGTAATGTTCAAAGAACCTCGTGCGTTCTTTGCGATTATAAGTTTTTGGGAATACCTCCTCAGGAAATGAATTCCAGAACTTCGCCGTTCAATAGGAAAACGAATTTTGATAAAGTGCTGTTCGACATATTTCGATGTTGACAAGAATAGGATGTGCTGACGGCACTTGTCGAGTTCGTCTGACTAGTATTGCTAGTCGTGGAATGATAGCAGAGATCTCAGAAGAACATTTCTCGTGGAAGTAGCTGTAGAAAAGTTAAAGGTCGCCGACTTCTTTACGGTGTTCGAGTGATATTAAAGTGTTAGTGATTGTGGAATCTTCCACAAGGCGGAAGCACTTCTCTGGATGGAATCTGAGAATATCAGAGTATATTTGGGGGCTGAACTCCATATGTGGGAACAGTATTCTAGAATAGGCCGTATTTGTGCTTTGTAAATCATGAGAAGCTAAGAAGAGATAAATTTCAGAAATTTCAGAAACAAGAGTGACATAGTGGAATGCATACGTTGATGAACTCGTGGAAAAGAAACATGGAGTTATGGGCTAGTCAAATTTATTTTGGAATAAAGGTCCTGTCCCATGGACTAAAGATAATAAAATACCTGGAGAGGCTGGTTTTTCGAATAGCGTTTTGTGGGTCACTTTTCTTCTTCATTTTTCTTATAATCCATCGCTCTAGCTGCTGAGTTTCTATGTTTTCCATGACATACTTTTCCAACAATTCAGGATGTTCAGATATATATGTAGTGACCAGATCATCTGAAATCATACATTATTCCAACTGATGTCAATTTTTATCTCAGTCATCGAAGCAGCAGATCCAAGAATGTTCTATGTATAGGGTAATCTACATAAGTATTTGTAGAATTATTCAGTGGGGTTTTCTTAGCGAATGAAGTTTATATAATTTGAAATTAAATTCAACAAATATTTTGATTTCTGCGGTGCAGACTTATACATATATCTCTTTTCGGTCCCTTGCATGAATTACCTGATGAAATAATCATCAATTCAAATGTGAGAGAAATGGGCGAGAATTTATAGGGAGTTTCGGAATTTCTGTCATGTTTCCTTGAATTTATCAACAACTTCTCCGTATGGACCCTGAATCATTATTGACTGTGAGTACGAACTATAGAAGAACTATATTATATATACTTCAACACATGAGGTGATTCATCTATCTCATTAGGTAGTTACTCAAAAACTTACTCTTCGAATAGAAACTGTTTGCCTTCAACTTGCAGTTTGGATAGATTTTTGGACATTCACGAAACATTTTTACTGATAACTGAACACAAAGAATCAAGATATTATTTGAGAATGAACTCATTATTCATACCTGTGATGGTAGTGTTCTGGTGAAAATGATGCTTTGAGTGATCTCCATCAGTATCCATTCTAGAAGATCCTGAAACAAAAATAGGTATGACTTTTGTTATCTGCAGGTACAAAATCTTTCATATTGCGATTCAAACAACCGAAATGATTCGAGAGTATGTATAAATAAACTATCGAAGACTGGAACCTTTGGCACGATAATACACTACACTGTTTTACCACTAACCAAACCGAATTTTTAACGCCTCGACACGTGTTTCGCTAACTATGTTAGCATCTTCAGGAGAAGATTAAAACTGAGAGTATATAGAACGGAAAAGGTTTTTTGCCAATGGAAATATTTGTAAGAAGTTGTAATCTTCGAAAGATCGGAACAAATTCCAATTTCTACCTTCTTTCCCTATCGTTCTTGGGTACGCACGATTATCTCCAAACATTATAGGAATTCTCTCTCATGCGCCCCAAGAGATGAAAAATTATTAATGACAGCTTATTTCGAAAATCTGACTACGCCACTGGATCCTACGGGAAGAAATGCATAAGGAACTGTTTTCACTTCTTCTGTTAGTTGAAAGATAGCTGAGATACAGGAAGGTCCGAAAATATAACAATCACAATTTCGCCCTGTATCCCAAAAACGAAGCAGGCTATGAATATTTTGTTTACGGTATCGTGAGTTTCACAGAAAAATTGCAGAAACCACAGATCTCTATCTTAAATAATAAGTGAGGTATACCGTAAGGACATCGGAAATGGGACAGCTTGCACATAATATAATTATGAAATGATCCCAGATAGCACAAATTCCTTTTGAGGCCCTTCTGAGGCGTTCACAATAATGTCCTCAGGACGTCGAGAGCGAGCCAGAGGACATTCTTAAGACATCTTCCTGTTACCATTCTCTACATACTAATAACGTCTCAGAACATCCCTATAAAATCTTTTGAGACAACCTCAGGACATCATAGTAACAACTTGAGGCGGTTTTTGATGATGTTTCAAGGAGGTTCAAGATTCATGGGAGAATATTATTCGTATACAGAATGAGTCACTAGTGTGTTCTCCTCCGATATTAGCCAAACCGTCAGATATATAAAATAAAAATTCAAGTACAACAGTAATAGGGTTTCATAAGAACAATCACCTAAAGTTGTTTTCATATCTATAGGGTGTTCGAATTCCAAGATATCGGTTGAAGATTGTTTTTTTTCAATGGAACACCTTGAATATTATTACATTTTTGAGTTTTCCTTGAAGAGTTGATTTTATCAATGCATCACACTTGGTGTCTAGTGGGAATTATTACAGAGATATAGGGTGTTGACAATCGAGATTCTTCAAATGTAGGATTTTTTGTGTCGAAACTATTCATTAATGGTCAAAAAGGGGCACATGTCCCTGTCTTAACTTTTGATTAGCTATCTACTGATATTTATTTGGAACAGATACAATAAGCTGATCAGTATTCTGAATGTTGAACCATCCTCTATTTGTTCTGATTGAATGTCATAAGATAGTTAATCAAAAGTTCATAAGGAAATATGAGCCGTTTTGACCAATATTGAATAGTTTCCACACAAAAAAATCCTAAAATTGAAAAATCTTGTTTTTGAACACCCTATATCTCTGTAATCATTCCCGCTAGACCCCAAGTGTGATACATTGATGAAATCAGCTCTTCAGGGAGAACCTAAAAATGCAATAGTATACAGGGTGACCCATTTGGATAAAAAACAATCATCAGTCAATATATCTTGGAATTCAAACACCCTATACAGATATGAAAACAATTTAATGTGAAAGTTCTCATGAAATCCTATTTCTGTTGTACTTGAATTTTCTCTATTTATCTGATGGTTTTGGCTAATATACAAGGATAACACACTATTGACTCACCTTGTATTATGCAAATGATAATTTCTTCAAAATAATATGGGTCTCATGATATTTGCAAAATTTCCCTCTATTTATAATAGGTCCAAATGAAAAACCAAATGAAAAACTTACATTCTATTATTTATAACTTATTCTGAAAAATTTCAATTTCCTTTTTGAAGAAATGTATTTCAGCTTCTTGTTGAGCACTACTAGAAGTTATTGCCTATTGGTAGTTATATTTCTCCATGTTGTTTTTGATTTCTGAACTCTGGACATTCCTGATGCAGAATCAACTGGAAGTTGAAGCCTTCATGCAATATTTTATAGATTCTGAAGAAGCAAAACTATCTGAAACAAACAATGTATTAATATTTCGTGTCCAGTACTTACTATCGAGGATATGATATGATTTATGTAGTAAGGTACCAACCATTATTGAATCTACTGAAAGTTCAAGTCTGCATTATGTACAATCTTTCATAATTTCCGAAGAAGCCAAAATATCTTGGAATAAAATATCTCTGCTCTGATGATATCATCATTTTGTGTTATCAATAACCTCCTGAAACAAATAATGTACCTATTAATATTTCATGTTCCAGTACCTACTATATCAATGATTTGATTTAGGTACCTACCTTTATTGAATATACTGAAAGTGCAAACATGCATACAATCTCACATAGATTTCGAAGAAGCCAAAATATCTTGGAATAAAACATCTCTGCTCTGATGACATCATCAATCTTGTGTTCTCAATAACTTCATCTGAAACAAATAATTAACCTATTAACATTTCATGTCCAGTACCTACTATATCAATGATCTGATTCAGGTACCTACCCTTATTGAATTCATACTGAATGTTCAAGCTTCCATACAATATTTTATAGATTCTGAGGAAGGAAAGATATCTTGGAATAAAACATGTTTGCTATGATGATATCATCAAGTTTGTGTTCTCAATAACCTCCTGAAACAATAAATAATGTATATGAATGTATCAATATTTCATGTCCGGTAGTCCGGTACTATCAATGATTCTATTTAGTATTTACTCACCTTTAATATAATTAATAATAATTTTGATATAATCATTAATATTATGATGTATCTTGAACAAATCATGACTATCATGAGACATAACCTCAATTCTAGTTCTTCTTTTTCTTCCTTGTGTCTTCGATGACGCATTATTTCATGGAATGTCATCTGAAGACGTCCGTAGGCACGAAATTCTTCACATCCTCAGGCTGTCACTGAAAGAACTCATTTAGGACAATTACAGCGCTAAATTTACGCCTGATGATGTTCTTAGGTTGTAGAAAATAGAACGTCCTCTCCATGCGTTTGGCGACACATTGAGGATGACCTTAGGCGAGTGTGTGCTATCTGGGATATGTTCCAGTATTTTACAATCGATTAATTCTCGAACATTCTGAGGTTGCCGTGTGCAACTTTACTTTCGATTGTTCATAGACAAACTTGCTGTTTCTGTGAAATCATCGCACTCTACTGTTGTGGTGCGACATCTGTGCGTCTCTGCCTGAACTATGGCGTGTCACTGCAGTGCAGTTTTCTGTATCATCTGAATCTCATCCTGATGATTTACGGTCCGATAGAAGACGGTGTCGACGAATTACGGTTTCTATGAAATACGGTGCTGCTCAATTACCAATTCTATGAATGTTTATCATGAAAGATTAATGTTGATGAAATACGGGTCTGATGAATTATCATTTCTATGTAATAGGAATCCGATGAGAAACCGTTCTGATAAAATACGGGTTTGACACATTACTGTTTCTATGAAATACGGATATGATAAATTATCGTTTCTATAAAATGCGGGTCTAAGAAATTACAGGTTCTATGAAATACGGATATGATGAATTACCGTTTCTATGGAGTACGGGTTCGATGAATTACTGTTTCTATGAAATACTGATCTGAAGAAATACTGATTCTATAAAATACGGTTTCTATGGGAAGTTGTTATGACAAAATATCATTTTGATGGTTTATTGGTTCGATGAAATACGGTTACGACGAATTACGGTTTCTATGAAATACGTATATGACGAATTGATATTCCGATGAGATACAGTCCTGATTGATTACCAATTTGATGGAGAACTAGTACGATAGACTGCTGTTGCGACAAAATACGGATATGATAATTCACTGTCTCGATAGAATATAGTTCTGATAAGATACAGATATGATGGAATGATGATTCTCAATAATACCATTTTGATATATTATAACTGTTTGATGATTCACGTATTGAAATTTTATACGGCCCGATGTTCCACATTTTGATATTTTACGGTTCTACAGGATACAGTGTCGATTCTATACTATTCAGATGATTTACCAATTTGATGATATATTTTTCTATGGATTTCAATTCGATACTTTATATTTTGACACATTAGGTGTCCCTGCTATCGATGATTAGGTAACACTACTTCTGCCTACGAATAAGAACTCATAGCCTAAAGAAGTTCAGAAAAATTCCACTATCCATCTCCTTTCCCTATCGTCCCTGAGTAGGTATGCACGATGTTCTTCATACATCATAGGGATCCCCTTTCGTGAGCTTCAAAAGATTAAAAAAATATAGTTGCTCTCAAAGACACATAAATATTATCACAATTATTCACCTACTATCGGAAACTGTAGTTCAATAAATAACTATGAATATCAAATTAATCAACATACCGAAATAAATATTTGATCGAAAGATATACCTTATCTGCAAACAAATAATATAAAAACACTCTATATGCGCCTCAACTCACACCTCACAACTAGTTAGTTCGATCCAAATCAAACACATTTTCAGATCACATGTACTGACCGTATATTTTTTCTACACATACCATATACAGGATGATCCTCAATGTCATAAATATGCTTATAATCAAGGGGGCGATTCTTGAATCCATTTAAAAAAAACTTCAAGAACGTATGCCACGGACGACCTATCATTTGAGATACAGAGTCTCCAAGTTGATGAAAAATAGTGAGTTATATTCAATTACTAGAACTTATAACCTCCAGAAGTTCAGAAAAAAATTTCAACCACCTACCTGTTCTGCCTATCCCACCATAGGAATTTTATTTCGTGCGGTCTGAGAGACGAACAAAAAAATCTAATGAATTGATTAAACTCTGAAGGCAAATGAAATATAGTGATATTCAGCCAATCAGATTTTTGGTGGTGTTGTTAGGGGGATATTATTGTTGGTATTTTGAAGTAAGAAGTGCGAAACGATTTCTGACTTTTATACAAATATATTATACAAAAATATTTACAATCGATAATTTCAGGCCAGTAACCGTACCTCCAAGTTTTTCAAAAATCTTCGAGTACGCATTTTTAGAACGCCTATTGAATTTCATTGATTTGCATAATATTCTGATACCTATGCAGCACGGTTTTCGCTCTGGAAAATCAACACAAACGGCCATTCTCAATTTTTTCATTAATCTGATGGGTTTTATTGAAACAGGTGAATGCCCTGCTGCGATCTTGTGTGATCTGAGCAGGGCATTCAACTGTGTCAATCACTCTAAACTTCTAAATTATTTGGAGAGATATGGTCTTAGGGGAAAGGCACTAAACTGGGTTTCTTCGTTTCTTACTGATCGATATCAATGTGTATCTCTCAAATTCGATAACGGTAATACACTATCTTCCTGTACATCTGAAGTGAAGCTGGTTCAGATGGGAGTGCCACAGGGATCCATCTTGGGACCAATTTTGTTTATTTTGTATATTAATAATATTGATAAAGAAATAACATATCCTTTGTTCACCGCCTATGCGGATGATATTAGCTTTCTGGTATCAACTAAAGACACTCATTCATTATCTGATAAATGTGAGGAAATCTTGTCTTCAGCCATCAGATATTTCAATACACATGATCTATTTTTCAATGCCGGGAAAACACAGGTGATTCGTTTCCATAATTATCAAAATAAAGTTGATGCACTCCAACTAAATGTTAATGATAGCATTGTAAGCACCTGCTGCAAAGTGAAATTTCTGGGAATTTATATGGACGAGTTTTTGAATTGGAACACACATTGTGAACAGTTAGTCTCTAAGCTGAGCTCAATAATTTATATGTTCAAAAACTTAAACACTGTTTTAGATTCGAATCAATTGATACGCATATATTATGCCCAAGTAGAAGCTAGGTTACGTTACGGTGTTTGTTTGTGGGGCAACTCATCAATGGGCAACAATGTTTTTATTAAACAAAAAGCCATTTTAAGGTGCATATTTGAAACTCCTAAACGCAGCTGATGCAGGCCACTATTTCATGATCATGAAATTTTAACTCTTATCGGCCAATTCATTTATGAATTGTCAATATACATATATATCAACAGAAACGACTTCACACTCAACAGTGATATCCATAAAATTAATACTCGTCAAAAACATTTCATTCACACAAAAATGGCTAAGTATAAAATCAGTCAAAACTCTCCAAATTTCATTGGGCCAAAAATATTCAATCGTCTACCAGAAGAAATAAAATCCAAAAATGACCTTAAAACATTCAAAAGGAGTCTCAAGTCCTTTCTGCTTGATAAATGTTTTTATACACTTGACGAGTTTTTATATGATCAAAAGTAAATTCACAGAACTAACTGTATCTCACTCCTTATAGTTTCTTTGGTATAGTTTTTATCTTTCATTGTGTCTTATATGTTTGTTTTTCGTCCCCTAGCATTAAGTTTTTCTTGACAATTCCTATACAAATCTGTAATTTGTCATTTGAAGGAAATAAACTGATCTATCTATCTATCTATCTATCTATCTATCTAGGTTATCCAATTTTGTTCAAAAAATACCTCTTGTTCAAACTCGATAAGATGCACTGTTTTCGAAAAGAAACGGGAAATTAAGACAAGACTATGCAGATTTTGATGTAACACCTGTTCTCTGCAAGTTGTTCAACTATTGTTACAAATTGGGGATATTCCCGTCCAACTGGAAAATTGCAAGAGTACAATCAGTTCCCAAAAAACACAAAAAACCCTACCAAGCAACTATAGACCGATCGCACTGCTATCTTTTATTTCGAAGATCATGGATCAAGCTATCAACATCGAGCTCATAAAATACCTGGAACATTCAGGTATTATCAACGATAGGCAATATGGTTTTCGTCATCAGAGATCAACTGGTGACTTGCTTTCTTACGCCTCACATATATGGCAGCAGCCGTGGCTCTTGATATCTCCAAGACATTCAATCGAGTCTGGCACCACGGGCTCCTCGCCAAGCTTCCATCATGGCTTGCCTCCCCAGCTATGTTCTCTGCTAGCTACTTTTCTCTCAAACAGGTCTCTCCATGTAGTGGTCGACGGAGTTTCATCTGACTCTCACACCATAAATGCTCGTGTTCCACAAGGATCAATTCTAGCACCAACACTATTTCTACTGCATATCAACGATTTGTTTGAAGCAAGTTCATGTTCAGTACACAGCTTCGCGAATGATAGTACCCTCCATACCACCTTCTCTTCCAGGGCTCCAATACCAGCCAGAAACAATGTCAAGAGTAACTAAACCTTTGAAGACATCCATTTCGATGCTTGGCATTATCAGCAATAACCTTTCTTGGAAAAATCACGTGAGATCCATTGCTGAAAGTGCATCAAAAAAAACTTGGTTTTTTGTTTCGGGCCAGAAGCTATTTCACTTCCAGTCAGCTGCTTATGATCTATGAGGCACAGATACGACCTGTCCTGGAATACTGTTCCCATATTTGGAGTGCAGCACCCATACATAAGCTGAAACTGTTGGATTATGTCCAGAAAGAGGCAATTCGTCTCGTGGGTGATGCCTCGCTCACAAACTCACTCACTTCTCTGGAACACCGTAGAAAAGCTGGCGATCTGGCTCTCTTTTATAGATATTTTGACGGACGATGCTCTTCTGAAATATCAACGATTGTTTCTCCCCAGTCCCCATGAGATTGACCCGTTGAGTTGAGGCTTCGTATCCCTTCGTGGTCACTTTGAAGACCTGCCATCCAAGGAACAGCGAGGCTCTGGAACACATTGCCAAGTGAGGTGTTCCCCGAGGCATATAACCTCCAGAAATTCTGGAAGAACAACAATATTTCCCTAGGTTTTCATGATGTTCTCTGAACATTACAGGATATCCTTTTTTGTGGGAACCAGAACAAAAAAAAAGCTAGATACCTATATATACTTCGTTCAAGTCATCCGTTGAGATTTATAGATAACCATGATATTTTTGCACTATTTCAGTCAAATGACAGACTGAATTTTGCGATCACAAAAGCTATACAGGGTGGATAAAAGATGAATCTATAGATATATTCAAATTTAAAACTCTGATGATGTATCTCAAAAAATAAGACGTTCACAACATACTGGAATGATATTCACCTCAAAGAAACATCATCAGCAATGCAGGCATACAACGATCACCCTGTAGCACGCGTCCCTGATCACTCTCGAACATCCCATTGATTCTAACATGTACCAGCGTATTTATGAACACGCAATATGTATCACGGCGACACATAACCTGACAGAAGAATCTGGAATTATCTCAAAACAATCGATGGAACAATCAGAGGAAGAAAGATATTGCTCTGTAACCTTCTAGCTAGAACAAAAGGAGGGCACGGAAGATCATTCGAGAACGTTCGAGAAGCAAAGCCTGCCAAGGGATCTGATATATAAGGACGGACGGACAGCTGCCGTCAGTCAGTCAAGCAGCGAGTGTCAGAGAGACAGTCATATACCGCGTGATATAAATCATTTCACATAAATAGTTGTTATATGTTCGATATAATTCAAAGTTTCTTTAGTTAAAATTAATCAGTTCGAAAATAAATAAGGTCGTGTTCGCTTCTGCACCCGAATAACGTAACAATACGTTGTAATTATTCTGTTTTTATCTTAAAATGGGCCCAAGAATCCCCATCTAGAATATCATCATGTCATTAAGAGATATTTTGTTTGGTTTTCTAGATACCAATGAAATGAATTGTAACGTCGAAGCACCACCTACCCTTATTGAATCTCTGGAAGATATGGTTTACCTGATGAACCTGGTATATAGGCGGAAAATAATTTTTCCGCGCATTGGAATCTATTGATTCTTTTTATTTGATTGAACCGTCAAAACGGGTTAATAATACCTACTGATATCAATAATTGATAAGGTAATACAAAACGAGTATGCCACCTGGACATATTTAGTGCTTCCAGAGAATAATTAAAGGCTAATCCTCTCCAATAAACGAGAATTACCTAATTAATTTAATTATTCATATGAACCATCTCTCGATGATATACAGGGTGTTTCAGTTTCAATCTGCAAAATTTCAATGGATCATAGTTCTCATAAAAATGGGAAAATGATGAATATCCATCTACCAAGGTAGTAAAGACCAGGGACCAATAGTATACAGTGTGTCCCACTTAGCATGCTCACCATGGGTATCTTTTTAACGGTGTTGTAACTAAGTCATAGTGAGCTAAGACCTACATTTGAAAAACTGAAGTTGGTGCTGATACCTCGAATTCTAGAAGAGTTGGTATACATTTCATATTTTTTTCGAAACCACTTTAAAAAACTGCCATGAGAATGTGAAATTCCTATTTGAATATTTTCATAAATAAAGAAGTTACGGAGGAGACATGAGAATGATCAAAATCGGTTTTTTACGTATAAAACAAAAACGAATAGATTTTATCAAAATATTTTTTCACATTATAGTTGGCCTTGACAAACTCCACATTTGGTGTCATTTAACCGACCTCGAATCTTTCACCGTTAAGAAAATACGCATGGTGAGCATGGTAAGTGGGACACACTGTATATCTCGAGGATTATAAGGTATCGTGCCTCTCGTGGTAATAATATTCCTACCGACATCTACCGAGGTGTTTATATTAAATTGGTTTCACCACTATAGCGATACATTTTTTTGTTAATTGACTCGACCGTAACTTTATGGAAGTCCATAGCAAATGTAAAAACTTCACAAACGATGAGATTTCCACAAAATTCTTAGTCACACGACATGTTTCGTTAACACAGTAGCTTCATCAGGTGAAAAACTGGTACAATGAAAAAAACTAACCATATGTGGTTGTGAGTGAATTTACTTATTGAAATTTTTGAGTGAATTCCTAACTCAAAATAGATATTTCATCATGCTTTCCTATCAATGAGAATGTTCACAGTCAAGTTTCAATCTTCTCCCGAAGATGCTAACAAAGTTAGCGAAGCACGTGTCGAGGCGTTAAAAAAATCGGTTTGGTTAGTGGTAAAACAGTGTAGTGTACAGTCAAGTAGGGTGATATTTCAAGTAAATCGGGTGTGGACCGAAATTGTTTTTCAGTGTATCTTTGTCCTACTTTCCCAACCCGAAGGATTAGAATTACCTGTGGCAAGGTTCGATATAAACCTTCATTTTTGGAAAATAGGCACAATACCTATCTACATTAAAATACGGTTTAATGGATTAACTTGAAAGGGTTGATAATAAATACATATTAGGTACATAATATTATTACCTACTAATAAATGCAAAACTTCTGAATTCCAAAAATCAGAAGTATACAAACTCAACTGTGGATCTTGGCCTAAGGTATATATCGGTCAGACAGGTCGTACGTTTAATCATGAGATGAATTTTTTTGAAAAAGAAAACAAATTCAATATACGCCAACCATATATTAGAAGACAGTTTTGATGATAATTTTGAATAGACGATAGAACGATGCAGAAGCAGTACAATTTCATGAAAACACTTTGGTTGAAATTACTCCCCAACAAGGACAAACAGAGTTTCAAAGTTTTGTGCAAAAATTGGATTTCACTAATAGCTTCCAAACCACTCGACCGATATCGTTCGAATTTCGCACACCGACCAATGTATCACATCTCTGAGTAATGATCGAAATAATTTGAAGAAATCCTCCAGTGGCGTAGGTAATGGGGGGCATCTCCTTCTCCCTCTTCTAATCTTTATAAGTGTCCCTAGATATCAAGAGAAAAGTATTTTAACATTTTTTTTATGTTCTGGTTCCCACGAAAAGTGATATCCTGTTATGTTCAGAGAACATCGTGAGAACGAAGGAAAGTAAGGTAGGAATTGGAGTTCTTCTTGAATTTCTGGAGGTTATATGACTCGAGAACACCTCCCCTGGCAATGTGTTCCAGAGCCTCGCTGTTCGTGGGATGAACGAGTCTTTGGAGAGAGATGTTCTGCAGTTCTCCATCTGTAGATGTTCCCCAGAAAATGATACTATATCTAATATGACTTTGTAGGCATAATATGCCAGCAAAGCAGCATCTGTAGATATATTTTGTGAGATGACTTCCAAAGCATAGCAGTATCTCGATATTTTTTTAGAAAGCTCCCTAATATGGCTGTTCCAATCTAGCTTCGAATCAAGCGTGATATCTAGAAACGAAAGTTCAGATACGGGATTCAAGGAAGTTGTGTCATGGTTGAAGCTGTCCTCATTACTCATTACTTCTTTGTGCGAAGAAAATTATTTGAGTGTTATTAGTATTCAGCTTCAGATTTTGCACTGTGAAATATGCCTCCAGCGTACTCAAAGTCCTAGTGATATTGCATCGTATTGATTGTCGATCATCAGAGCTGAATACAATCGAGCAGTCATCAGCATATTGAACCATATAATCAACAACTCCAGGAATATTATTGGTATAAACTATATACAACAGAGGACCAGCACGATCCTTGCGGTACAACCCAATTCTGTCATTCATTGATATCTGTTCTTGAGATAAGAAGTCGGTAGATCGAGTGCTAACCCTCTGATACCATAAAGAGACAATTTTTCAGCTAATAAGAGGAGGTCTACACTATCGAATGCCTTTTACAGATCCAGATTGACAGCAGTGGTTACATGTTTCTGATTCAGAGATCCGAAAACCTTCCATAATGCCTGATAAGTAGTTCATATTGTTGATTCATTCTTCCCGAAACTATGTTGTCGATCACATATGAAAGGTTGTTGGATTCCAACAAGTATGGACTAACACAATATAAGTATCCGAGTTTCAATATTCTAGATATTCAAGAATTTAGGAAATTATGATATGATACACCTTCGAAGTATTCTTGAATTTGGTTCAATATAATGTTTTGTAAAATTGAAATTGAGTTTCTCTTGAGTCAACTATCAACCAATATCTTCGTCATTTTGAATTGAGCAGAATGATGTTTATTCGAGAAAAGTTGATATTTGTTTCTGAACATCTTTTGTATCTAGTTTTTCTCTGAGATGCATTCAGGACTCTCATTGAAACTCCTTGAGAATTTATCAGTCATGAACCAGACTGATTTCTGCTATTATCAAAACTCATATACAAGGTGAATCTGAAAGTGAGGTTGATTTTTAACAGGATATATAACTCACCAAAATGAGTTGTTTGGCAAGAAAATGCTCAGGTAAAATATTTAAGATAACGAAGGTACAACTATGGACATTTTGTTCACATTTTCTCAGAAAAAAAATCGCAAAAACGCCGTTGTTAGTTCAGCATTAGATACACTACAGTTGCATTATTTCATCAGATACACTTATCAAAATCCCCTTTTCATCTTTTCAACCTATCAACTAACGTTTTGAAGTAAACAAAAAAAGGAAATGAAGCATTATGCCAAACAACTTATTTTGGCATATATACCCTGTTAAATAAAAAACCTCAATCCAGATTCACCCTGTATAAGGTGATCATAACAATATAACTCATAGACACAATATCATCCTACAATAGAGTTTTTTCATGAAATATGTCGAGAAATCACCCCTGAGAGTCAAATTCACTCAAAATATACCCTGAATTAAAAAAAATTCAATCTGATGACTAGTCTTACTTTCTTTTCGTGTACCACAGCAAAACATAACAATTCCGAAGTTATCCACATGTCATGACAATCTTCCGAAAAATCAACACACCTGGTTAATTGCACTGCGTAGCATATACTAAAATACAACTCGGCTGTAATTAAAACGAAAATAAATCTTGATAAAGATAACGAACAGATAAGGTGCCAACAGGAGCATAATAATTGATTCTGATATTTATTGGGGTACTAGCTGACCCGGCGAACGTTGTTTTGCCATAAATTTTATTTCTAGAAATAATTTTTTTGTTAAATATTTATCAGCACATTTTCTGCAGGTCGATTTATGCACACCGCTTTTTCATTAATCTGTTGCTTTCATTAACTGTCATTAAAGTTTATTTTTATTTAACCCTTTGAGTACCAGTGAGCGCGTCATGGAGACACAACTAATAATTTTAACTCAGTCGCCTAGAGTATCCATATGGTCTTCTAATAGGAACGCCTACTATCCCGCATATTCGCAGGAGAAGACATTTATTTTGGATTAATGAATGTGGTTTGATTGGGCATTTGCTAATAGATAGATAGATCTTTATTTAACTACGTGATGTATAAAACATTTGTAGCAAGTCAGGTAGCAAGTGGATACAAAAAGTACTGTACAATATTCACGAAATAAATAAAATAACAATGATAGTAAAATAAAATAATATGTGTACATTACAACATACCATACACATATAGTAGACACCAATAATTATTGGGACATATAACATGAGTATTTGAGCATAAATATACAGGGTGATTCACGAGCCACTGTACATACTTATGGTGTACATAGGACATACCTCTGTCATTAAATAATGAATATTTATATTGGTCAATTAGACGTAATTACTAAGATACAGGGTCATTTTTAATTTTTGGCCAAAATTGATTCACTCTGTATCTTTTCTGTCGTTTGATCAAATTTCCTCAAATTTTATACACTTAATCTACTAATCAATGTCATTTTTCTGGAGTACGAAGAGTCGCCAAATTCCAGGCCCGGACTTGGAAAATCTGAATTTGTCGTCTCTTACAGATAGGACACCCTGTACATTGGAATTTTCAATATCTGCTCATTATTCCTGAAACTACAAAGATTAATGAACAGAAAAATGTTAATAACACGTTTGGCACATTTGAAGTATGTTTTAAATAAAATATTGCTTTTCGAGAAACATTCCATTTATTTATTTTATCTCTTGAAAATTTATAAAAAAATTAAATTATATTTTCAAAATGCATTCCACCAGCATCCCTGCACTTTTGTGCTCGAGTTAACAAATTTCCGATTTGATTTTGAATGATTTAAGGATTTTGTTTGATTTCTTCACAATAATTTTCAATTCGGTTCAATAACTGCTCTCAGTTTTCAATAGGATCGCTGTAGACCTCTTGTTTCAAATGTCCCCACAAAAAATAATCTAGAGGGTTGAACTCTGGGGACCTAGCTGGCCAAGGGAGTGGCCCTCCTCGTCCAATCCAACGATTTGGAAATCGGTAATCAAGGTGTTCTCTGACGTCAACGCCAAAATGAGGCGTAGTCCCATCATGCTGGAAATGTATTCCTCTCAAATTGATGTTCTTCATCAAACCAGGCAAAATATTCTGCAGAAAATCCAAATAAACGAGGCTCGTTAACCTTTGAGGCAATACATGAGGTCCAATCAACGAATCATTTATCAAACCACACCAAACATTGATTGAAAATTTATGTTGGGAATGGGCTTGTCTTACTGTGTGCGGATTTTCATTTGCCCACACATGAGAATTTCTTGTATTAAAGATACCGTCTTGTGTAAACTGGGCTTCACCGGTAAATAATGTACGAAAAACAGTCCTTCTGTGGCTTGTGATCCACCGGGAAAATGCAAGCCTGGGTATTTGGTCACCTTCTTCCAACCATTGAAAAGGGTATAAATTTTCGTTATTAAGTACTCGCCACACACGAGTTTGCGGCAGGACTAACTGTGCATTCGCCTTGTACTTGTTTTTGAATTTTCACGTACAATGTCAAGAATATTTTCTTCTTGAGGCCCGTTATGTTGAACATTTCTCTCAACACGAATATCGATCGAAGGAAATTTACCAGTCTCGTAAAATGTTATAAGTTGAGGAAAATGTTTGATGGTTTGGGATTCTCCTGCCAGGAAAACGTCTTCCGTACTCTTGTGCTGCCGCTCTTCCATTACCATCGCAAAATCCGTACACATGAATAATGTCTGCATATTCAGCATTAGTAAAAAGTGGCATTTTGTTAAATTGTTGAACCAAACTAGAAACTAGTATTATTAATAAAACAGCAATTCGGCTCAACATCAACTGATTGACAGATACTTTGTGACAATTCTCAAAACAATGGACCATCTCTGTCAAATGATAGAGGGGATATTAACATGGCCTACTGATAGAAAATCAGATAATTATTTTAAATGTTATTTTATGTAGACCAGAAATGGTTTCAAATGTAACTTAAAATTCATTAGAGCGAGCACAAAAGTGCAGGGATGCTGGTGGAATGCATTATGAGAATATAATTTAATTTTTTTATAAATTTTCAAGAGATAAAATAAATGAATGGAATGTTTCTCGAAAAGCAATATTTTATTTAAAACATACCTCAAATGTGCCAAACGTGTTAATAATATCTTTCTGTTCATTAATCCATGTTGTTTCAGGAATAATGAGCAGATATTGAAAATTCCAATGTACAGGGTGTCCTATCTGTAAGAGACGACAAATTCGAATTTTCCAAGTCCAGGCCTGGAATTTGGCGACCCTCTCTACTCCAGAAAGTTGACAATAATTAGTAGACTAAGTGTATAAAATTTGAGGAAATTTGATCAAACTACTGAAAAGATACAGAGTGAATAAATTTCGGCCAAAAATGAAAAATGACCCTGTATCTTAGTAATTACGTCGAATTGACCAATATAAATATTCATTCTCCAATGGCATAGGTATGTCCTTTGTACACCATAAGTATGTACAGTGGCTCGTGAATCACCCTGTATGTGTTTCAGTTTTACAAATCACATCCTGGGTCAGCCATATACTCAGCAATACTGTAGTAGCATTTTTCCTGTAATATCACTTTGACAGAGTTTTTAAATGTCAATTGATTTTCATGCTTTAGTGTTGCAGGAAGTATATTGTAAAGGTCAACAATCATTGAGTTTTCGAATGACTTATTGTTGTATTCAAATCTTCGAGACCTGATCAAATTTGCATTGCGTGTGTTATGATCATGGCAATTTCAGTTACTCAAGAGTTTAATTTTATTATCATGAATCTCGAGCAGAGACTGATAAATATACAATGTTGGTAAAGGCATGATATTGAGTTGGCAAAATAATGGCCGACAAAAATCTCTGTAACCCGCACTACAGATTATTCTAATGGATTGCTTCTGAATCTTGAACACTTTTCCAGAGTAGGAGGAATTTCCCCGAAGGGTCAATCCATAGCTGATATATCATTGGATGAGAGCAAAGTACGCGGAAAGAAGAGTATTTTTATCAACAAACGCTTTCAGTTTTCTCAGAAGAAAATTGTGTTTGCTGAACTTGGAACAGGTATTTTCCCAGCTTAAACTATGGTCAATAGTTAATCCTAGAAGTTTGGCGTGGTCGCCTACAGATACTTTATTGTTTGTTGAAAGGATTAAATGTTTTGTCTTATCTTTATTAAATTTTAGTAAATTACTGTTAAACCATTCTTGTGCAAGGTTTTCTGCTGTTTTTATCGAAGTTAATAGCGATTCGTAACTATTTTCAGAGCGTATAAGAGAGCTATCATCAGCAAAAGCAATACCTAGATAAGGCAACATACGAAAACAAAAATCATTGGTGTAAATTATGAATAAAAGTGGCCCCAGGACCGAGCCTTGGGGTACACCAGTTTTAACCAGATTCAGCTGAGAGTTTGCTCCATTGACAGTAACACACTGACTCCTATTCTGGAGATATGACTCAAAGAGTTTTAATGATGCTCCTCGTACTCCATTGAGAGAGCTTGTTCACCAGGATGTTGTGGGAGAGATCACAGTCGAAAGCCTTACTGAGGTCACATAAGGTTACGCCTGTTAGTTTACCCTGTTCGAAGCCCTCGACTATCTCTCTCACAACCACTGCTATTGCATGAATAGTAGATCGTTGTTGTCGGAATCCAAATTGATTATTGTTCAATTGTTTCTCGAAATATTTGTTCAACCTTTGTTTCAATATAATTTCAAAAATCTCACCAATGTAGGGCACAATAAAAATTGGCCTATAGTTCTCTCTCTAATAAACTGTTTCATTATACTTTTTCGGGTATTTCGACATGGTAGGTAAGTTTTTTTTTGCAAAATAGTGAAAAACTCATTGAACAATGTCATAGTAGGACGAAAACAGAAATTGCACCAAAGAATAATTTTTTTATCACCGCTAAGTTGGTGGTCTCGCGTTGTGGACACAAGGCCACATGGTAACTTTCTAGTTTTCACTTACAGAAAATAAAACGTTCCTATTTCGGTCTACTGGTGATGTGAGATTATGCCTCAGCGACAAGAAGAACTGTTCTTCTGAATCTCATTCCATATGAATATTCGTAATTATTTTATTTAGTAACTGAAATAGTAGTAGTATATGTACTTTGTTGGTATGTGTGTACATACCAACTGGCCATCGACCCCCATTGAGGTTCTTCAGTCCAAAAGTGTTCTGAATTGTGTGTTCTGTGCATGCTTTGTTACTAACTCCATACGCCACCTTAGGAGTAGCACTGTTAATTGGGACGCACAATATTCATTTCGTGACTTGAATATTGAAAAGATTCCTTGCCCTTCCTGGAATTCGAACTCACGACACCGCGATCATGAGTCGGAAGCTCGTCCACTACGTCAATCTCGTCTGAAACGAAAAACTGAAAATTCATCTTGTATGTCTTCAAACCGAGGACACGTCCTGAAGCCTCCAGCGAAGGTCTGAAAATGAAATAACATGTACATACACCTTATTGAATCACAAGTTAATGAATTTATGCTATCAGTTGTTGAAATATAGCAAGTAAATAAATTCCGGCCTGAAAGGGTTGAGAACTATGATACCTTCATGCACCACATTTTTTCAATTTTGAACTTTTCTTCTTGATCAAAACATAGTCCTCAGCGTACCTAGCCCGATGAAAGTATCTGTGTTATAACATTCAGTCATTCATTCATTCATATTGTTTTCAGAGTGTAATTTAAACATTCTACTGGAATTGTCAGAATTTTCAACCACATTTAGGAAAAAGAAGAGGAGGACACTATTTGCCTGACCGGTGTGTATGAATCCGTCTTACTTCTTTCTAGTTTGGCTATCCATGAAAGCGCGTTTCTTCAGTTTTTAAAACTATATATATATAGACGTTGATTTCTCCCTCCAATATACTTGTACGCTTTTTTTTAATACGACTGTACATTCATCTCTAGTAAATATTTTTTATAGTTCAATATCTATCAGCAGACTTATATTATTCTGTTTTCTACTGCCCTTCAGTTCGACAATCTATCTCTTTCATTTTTTAAACTATAGTATCAATTTTTTACTTCTTTCACCCTGGCCTGGAGTTTGGCTATTCACAGGGTGTTCTTTAAAGACGAGCTAATATTCGAGAGGATGATTCTTCAACGCATTTCAAGAAAAAAACTTCCTACTAACGTATGTTCAGAAAGTTTTACTTTTGAGATACATTGATGATGTTTTGAAAAAAAAAATCCGTTTTTTAATATTAACTAGAATAATATTGTAGTCATCTTTATGAAATTTGGTACATATCTTCTATGCTTATATATCTATATCTTCAAGGTGCATTCTTTTATGTATACAAATTTTCCTCTTCTCGACCAGTGGCGCCGTTAGGGGAATATGATTGTTTATATTATACTTGAAAGTGAGCAACGAAGGAATATTTCCAAATTCAATAAAATACTATAAAAAGTCATTCAATTTTGTACTAAAAAAGATAGTCCTGTTGATACCCGACAGGACGCTTGGTTTTCGAGAAAAAACGAGAAAACGACATCAACGTCAAATTTCGAACTGACCCATTGCAAATTGGTTATTCCGAAATCCTTTCGCAAAATAATAAATTATAATAAGTTGACTTCGTCAAATCTTCATAATTGGCATTCAAGGTTTCCAGTATGGAAAAAATAACTTTTTTTACTACTGCTATGAAAAGTAGCGCATTTCTCATAGCTACCTTAGTTTCGAAACCATGTATTACTCATACTGTGAGAAATATTTTTTCTCACGGACTTTGCCAACACCACATACATTTCCATGGAGAATCAACAAGAATCGACCAAGACTTGGCTTCTGTTCAGCTTTCAATAGTTGTCACAACTGTCAGAAGTTTTTTTAAATCCTTTAGGGTAGTTCTCATTAGCGCTTCTGATAGAAATCGCATTTTTCATCAAATATTATTCCAAAAATTCATATTAAATAATACGATGTATATACCGAGATGTGACGATATTGATAAATACACCGCCAAAGACAGAGATAATGGAAGAAGCTGCAAAAGTTGGATTTGTTTCCAGAAATCTCAAGAAAAAGTATGAATTGGCATTAACGAAAGATTTATTGAATCTGAAAAAATAAAGAAATAAAATCTTGGGTAGTGTACTCTTTTTAAATACTTTGTGGAACTAGGAAAGGCGTCTACTCTTTGGTCACAATATATTCAATGTGGCATAGTGCCACATCGTGAAATGAACACCAATAAGCTACATCACTAGGATTCTTTGAATAAGTGCAGTTGTAGAAAATGTATAGTGTGCAACATGTGGGGAAAAGCACTTTTCCCACTTGTTGCACAATATACTATTTTGTGCAGATAAATTGCCATTTCGATGTGGACAATGGTGGTATTCATCATTGATGTCACATTACAATTACACTGTTTTCAAACATATGGAATGGTCGGAATGGGCCATTCAACACTTGCATTGATTGGGATGAAACCATAAGGAATCAGGTATCACAACAAATTGGTATAGGTATGAAGAAATAATGGGCGTGTACACCTTAGTAGAACTTTTAACTCAAATCTTGTTTATATTGATCCTTTTATACATAAATAATGATTGACGACGTAATTCGATCGAAAAATTAACTGGAATGTTTTATTTTTGGTCATAAATGATAGTACCTTCTGAAAACGGACCCTCTTATGACGTAGAAACCTCATCTCGCCATAGTTAAAAGAGAATACCAAAGGCCCGTCGGAGACTGGGGCAACTGATATATTAATTCTTTCAACTGTGATCTCGCGCTAATTCACTTTGTCAAAAATCATGTATCATACATCTCTGTCTGGAATAGTCTCGTTTCAGTATTAGGGTTTTGACGTCACATCATCGCCTCGTTTTCAGAGGTCCGAAAAATCGGGGATTTCAATAATTTTTTATAAAACGTAGGGAGCTCACAGCAAGAAACGGTTTGCGGTGGTGAGCTAGTTTGGGTGAGTTCTATCGAATTATGAAATGAAAATTCCTTGTGATATAATCCCATTGGATTCATCAAGAACATATCAATGGTTGTTATGTAGAAGATGGAAATCTAGTGAAGGGGTTGGAAAAGAAGATATGGTTGGAGAAACTGCTAAGAATGAACAATATTTCGCTTGTCAAACTAAGTGCCACTTCTGATTCTAATGAAACAATCTTCTATTTATCTCTTGGAGCGCTCGAAAAGAAATTCCTATTATGTTCGTGTAACATCGTGCGTATCTAGAGAAAATAGAGAGAGGAGGTAGGTGTCAAAACTTTTTCGATACAATAGAGAAGGAGGAACTACCTTACATGAAAACTTCTCATATCCTGAATTTTTTTATGAATTTGGAACTATAGCAAATGAGAACAACCTCATCTTATATAGCAAAAGAATGAGGGGGCAGAATAGATCATTTAGATCGCAGTGTATTCGCCCCTTATGCATACGATGTAATTCAGGGAAAGAATATAATTATCATTGCGAATTGAGAATTATTCATTTGAGTGTGTTGTTGTGGAGTTACACTTTACACCCTCTACGATGTTAGCAAGAATATGTATCAGTTATTATAGTATTCATTCCAGTTGCTTATTCAAGAAACTTCATTGATATTTATCAAATATACTTGTTACGAAAGATAACATGATGTTATATAATGTTAGACATTACATTTCTGCTGAGTTCTCTGTTCCAATTGAACGATATCAGTATTGCTGATCAACACGAAATTCCATGTGAAGCATTGTGTTGTGAGATGAATTTATTGATAAGTAACATTGTATTCTTTATTTTCATTGGTCAAACTTGATGTCATGAAAGCGTCGTTTTTGTGACGAGGCGTCGCGTATAAGACTTGTAACACTGAACCATCTATATTTTTCCACATCTGTACACAATTTGCTGTATCTGTATTCATCGCCATCAACATCAACTGATCTATTGTACATGAAACCAGCTGACAGGACCCTGAGTATCATTTTGCTCACCCTATTCAATGAAATATGTCGATGAAAACACTCATCCTAATGAAGTTGGATACGTTACTCGATATGTTCATCAAACATAATCCACATTAGATAATTGCTACTCCCCAGTATTTTATCAGACATCAAGAGATCTGACCAGTTAACAAAATGAGTGCACAAGAATCCATCAAATGTCTGAGGTACATATCGAAAATATGTAGTATCCTTGGTATTATCACACCTCGTGCAAACACATGGATATATAAAGTGTACTCTCTGACAGTACTTTCCATCGTATTCATCAACGCCATCATAGCTTTGAAGGAAAGAACTTCACCGCTATTCACTACCTATAACGTCATAATCAAAGCTGTCGACCAAATAGCGAATGGTTTTTTGACGCTGGCCGTATCTTTTGCAACTATTTCGAACGTTTTCGTCTATCCAAGCAAATTGGAAGAGATTCTCGATTCGCTGCTCAAATTCGATGTCGATTTTGACAACCATTTGCAGGTGATGCGATTCATTTTCTGGTCTGTTCTGATCGGTTTGAACGCAATCATCATGATGATGTTAGCCCTAGATTCCTGGTTTTGGACTGATGCTGTCAGTCTGACGATTTACAAGTACTATTTCGTGAGAAACGTGCAATACTATCAGCTGACTTTATTCATATTTCTGATATTCTGGATGGCCATGGAAGTATACTGCAGGTTCGTCATGTTGAATGAGTTTTTGGACCCTGAAAAGAATCAGAAGAGCCATTACATCGCCATTTATCCACGAATCTCAAAAGTAAGAAGATTACACAATCAGCTCTGTAAGGTGGTAAATGACCTGAATCGATAATTTGGAATGGTGATTGTGCTGTATGTGCTATTTCTCATGTCTCTCATTATTCAATATACCATCACTATGATATTATATGGGAGTCTTGGTGAGACCATTCTGAATTCAACTGTGCGTACTGGATTATTACAATCAACTTCTTGCTGCTGGATAATAGTGAACTTTGTAAGTATAATTATACATCGTTAAGGATCGGTTAAATATCGAAGACTCATCTACTATAGGTTTTTGAAATCATCTGAGTGACCCCTATCCACAGATGAAGTATTTACGTTTCCCAATGAACTAATATGTATATGTACAGTGTGGTCATTTAAGTGTGCAACGTATGAGAATCTTTTTGATGAATTGCACAACCAAAATACTGATAGTGCCAAACCATATTCTCAACAAGGTAGAACATCAATAATGATAATATGCGTGTACAAAAACTTCCATTCAATGTGCACATTTTGTATTTGAAATATTACAAATTGGAAAATTATTAACGAACAAAATTGAAAAACTAATAAATTTCTTAGGAGGCCATGTTTTGGTATTCAGGCATAACTTTCAATTGTAAACAACTTTTCCCAATAACATTTTGCTGAATTTTCTGAAATAAGGGTACTTTACTCTTGAGCAATTTTTATATTTTTTGACCTACCCTGTATGCTGTGTGACTTGCAACCATTCTAAGTGCACCTGAAATGATTACCGAACATGCACCAACTTTTGGCACTATCTGTATTTTGGTTGTGCAATTTATTAAAAAGATTCCCATATGTTGCACACTTAAATGACCACACTGTATAAAATCTTGAATGCCGCTATGATTTCTTATTATGATAGTTTGCCCTAAGTTTTTCAGCGACAAAACCGAAACTTCACATTGAGGTAAGCATGCCAACCAACATTGTAAAAAAAAAAATTATGGTGTTGTATGTCATGTTTTCGGCGACCATTCAATTTTTTATAGATACTTCCACGGAAAAAATTCTTCAGAACTCTTTGCTGTCATCCCACGACGAGCAATACCAGCCTGACGAACTCGACAAGCGCAGTCAGCACATCCTTTCGTTGTCAACCTCGAAATATGTCGAACAGCACTATATCAAAACTCGTTTGTCTTATAGAACGGGAAAGCCCTGGAATTTATTGCCTGAGGAAGTATTTCCAAGAACTCATGATCTCCGAAATTTTGAAAAAAATCCGGCACCTGGGGTACGCACGATGTTCTTCAAACATTATAGGGATTCCCTTTCGTGCGCACCAAGCGATAAAAAAAACTTGCGTTGTCAGAAAAGTATCTATTCTGTGGAAACTCCGCGATTTGGGAAGTCTTCGAGTGGAGATATTGAAAAAGCAATCAACAACATCAACAACAGTGTTATTTAATGTATTCATCAAACATGCAGCACCCAAACATACCCTGAAACTGTTGGATTCTGTCCAAAAAAAGGCCATTCGTCTCACTCACTTCTCTATAGAATTCCGTAGATGAGTTGGCCCTCTGGCTCTGTTTTATAGATATTTTCATGGACGATGCTCTTCTGAATTATCAACAATTGTACCTTCCTTGGCAGTCCCCGCGAGATTAACCCGTCGAGTTGAGGCTCCGCACCCCTTCGTGGTTACTTTGAAGACTTGCAGAACATTTCTTCCCAGAGACTCGTTCATCCAACGATCAGCGAGGCTCTGGAACACATTGCCAAGGAAAGTGTTTCCCGAGGCATATAACCTTCAGAAATTTAGGGAGAACATCAATACCTACCTCATTTCCCTTGGTTCTCACGATGTTCTCTGAATATTACCAACTACGAATTTGAAGGCATTTGACCTTGGAGAACAAAATGATTCCGCCTGTGGCACTTTCTTCATTCATGTCTCCCCATCATGGAACAACGCTTTTTACGCTCATGGAATTGTCACACTCTCTGACGGAATATGAATATCAAAGGGAATGCATATGATTTGATGATTCTGGCTGTGAGTTCTTGTCATTCTGGTTCAAGCGGTGGTCATGAATCTTGGAATGATGCATTTTTTTTTTAATGTTCTCTGGTTCCCACAAGAAGGAATATCCTGTAATGTTCAGAGAACATCGTGAGAACCAAGGGAAATAAGGTAGAAATTGGTGTTCTTTTTAAATTTCTGGAGGTTTCATGCCTCGGGTAACACCTCCCTTGGAGATATGTTCCAGAGCCTCGCTGTTCGTTGGATGAACGAGTCTTTGGAAAGATATGTTCTGCAGGTCTCCAAAGTGACCACGAAGGGGTGCGAAGCCTCAACTCGACGGGTTAATCTCGCGGGGACTGCCAAGGGAGAAACAATTGTTGATATTTCAGAAGGGTATCGTCCATAAAAATATGAATGAAATAGAGCCAGATCGCCAACTTTTCTACGGTGTTCCAGGACAAGTCGGATCCGTGCCTTATAGATCATAAGCAGCTGACTGGAAGTGAAATAGCTCCTGACACGAAACAAAAAACCAAGTGTTTGGAATGCACTTTCATGTATACTTTCGAAATGAATAACTTTCTACATTCGTGTTTGTTGTCCAATCAAATTGTTTTGAATCAATACGTTCAAGGGAATTCTATAATTATCATTCCCAATTAATAATTCATTTTGTTGTGTGTAATGATATATGCTGATGAAAACAATTATCAGAATGAAGTTACTCGATATGATTAACAAACATTGTCCCTATTAGATGATTGCTACCCTCCAGTGTTGTGTCAGACATCAACAAACCTCACCCGTTACCGAAATGAGTGCACAAGAATCCATAAAATTTCTGAGATACATATCGAAAATTTGCAGTATCCTTGCTGTTTTCCCAACTTGTGCAAACACATGGAGATATAAAATGTACTCTTCGACAATTATATCATTCATATCCATCAACGCCATCATAGCATACAAGGAAAAGACTTCACCACTATTCACTACCTATAACGTCGTAATCAGAGCTGCCGACCTAATAGCGAATGGTTTCTTAACGCTGGCCGTACCCTATGCAGCTATCTCGACCGTTTTCGTCTATCCAAGCAAACTGAAAGAAATTCTCGATTTGCTGCTCAAATTCGACGTCAATATTGGCAACCATTTGCAGGTTATGCGATCCACATTCTGGTCCATCCTGATCTGTTTGAACGCAAGCATCATGCTGGTGTTAGCCCTGGATTCCTGGATGTGGATAGAAGCTGTCAGCCTGACGATGTACAAGTACTATTTCGTGAGAAACGTGCAATACTATCAGCTGACTGTATTCATATTCCTGATATTCTGGATGGCCATGGAGGTATATTGCAGGTTCTTCATGTTGAACAGGTTCCTGGAACGATTGTCTCAAAGGAATCAGAAGAACCATTTGATCCTCCTTTATCCAGAAATCGCTAAAGTTAGAAGATTGCACAATCAGCTCTGTAAGGTGGTGAATAAGCTGAATCGAATCTTTGGAATGGTGATACTTCTGTATGTGCTATTTGTTATGGCTTATATTATTCAATATACCATAATCATGATATTATATGGGAGTCTTGGTGGGACCATTCAGAATACTACTCTGCGAACTGGATTATTACAATTAACTTCTTGCTGCTGGATAATAGTGAACTTTGTGAGTATATACCTATACGTTATTATTAGAAATCAGTTGATGATTCTATAACCCTTAAACGTGAGAAATTCAGAAATTTCAGGTTACACTGTGCGAACGGTCAGCTCATATAGTCGGGGCAAATGGGTCGTGGTTCATTTACTTACCATATCATGTAACTTTGTCAAAAATATAACAATTAGCATAAGAAAGATAGTTCCACCAGATAAGATTTTATTTGGACGCCATCTACAGATAATAAAGTTCAACAAACCTCTTCCTTAAGCCAATCCCTGTAGAAAGAAATTGTCTGTGCTGAAGGATAGGAAAACAAATCAAACAAATAAAATTTAGGTTCATTTACTGACTAAAATGGGTATTCGAGGAGTAATAAATCTGCATCACAAACATTTATACTATGTGTCACAAATAAATCCGACTGCACCTGAAATGCAACTAGGTGTGCATATTTATTATACAGAGTGTTAAATAAACGTTCTTCTATCAGTGAAACTTGACACAATGATCATCAGCTTTGAATAAATCTAATCAATAAAATCAATGGAATATTCCCCAGATATAATGCATTACACCTTCACAGATTTAGGAATATCGAATGATGATTTTATAATTGTACTAGATTCTAAATTGTACTTGATTTTAGATCATAAAGGATTTGATAATAAATGTTTCAACGATCAGTGAGTTCTTTATAATATGCAGAGATTACCTTATACTTCAGCAAGACTGTGAATAAGCCAGAAAATGTAGTTGGACCAGAGCTTATTGATATTTACAGCTTCCAAATTACATCCTGGTCATTTCATCATCATTTTGGGCTCCTGGTTTCAGATTTCATGAGAGCATACGAGTCTGGGTGAGACGTCAGGTGACCTATAAGTATGCTTAGTCCAGCCAGTACGTTGAATTTATGACATCAAGTTGGAAATTATCTATATCTTCTTGAAATTTACATCAATAGCTTTCCAGCATTAACAGGAACAATAAATCGGCTGTAAAAGCCAGGACAATCTTTCCATGAAGATTGTTTCCTCAAATCAGTAGAACTGCTTACTCTTTCGAGTCCATAAAAAAGCATTTATGAGCAAAATTTACGTAAACTTCCAAATCCAAAAAGTGAAGATTTAAAGTAAATAAAACAAGTAAAAGTACAATAAAAGTAAAATAACAGTCTGGCAGAACTATAACATAAGAAAAATAGAAAACATGTTATAATAACGTAACCTCAAGATGATGAAAGTTCACAAATTAATTTTCATGAATATGGACCAAATTCCATAAAAATAATAATTTCTATAAATCAAAAATATTCTTAATAATTGAATAGTTACCTCTAATTAGATGTTTCTCACGAGAAATGGTGGATGATTAGAAATTTGATTCAGCGGACATCCACCTACGAGTTCATTCAATGATGGCCAGATGCAGAAATGAACGATTTTCAATTTTTCTTTCTCTTTTCTAGTTGGAAATTCAAATGTCCATGTTATTAAAGTCAAAAAATCATAGTAACCAAACAGCCAGATTCGAATCAACCGTTGCAATAACCGATATCAGGTTCAAATGAATAATCAATACAAATCAATACAGATCAATAACATTAAGAAAACGCTGACGGCCTACTACCTAGACATGCTAAAGATATAGCGAAGTTTGTAAACCTTGATATGTTACTGTCGCGATCCTGCTCGTTGAAGGTCTGAACGCTGAACTATTCGTTAATGCTACATGGGACAAAGGAACAGAAGAAAAAGAAGAATTAAAATTACAACCTTAACAACTCGTTTGACATTTCATATGAATATTTTCGAAACAAACTGAAATAATAATGAACTTTCATCAAGTCAACAAAACATAACATGCAATTAAAATCAATTATGCAACGAATATACAGGATGATCTACGATGAATGCCAGTGACTCGCAGCTCCATGAAATCTGTAACAGAAAAGCTCAAAATATCCTACATAAGGGAATGCAAGTTCTCAAAATACTTTCAGTGAAAACCAGAGTTGAATTAATTACTCTGAAAAGGTCAGTTGAATACTTGGTACTATCAATATTTCATAGAAAAAGTAACATTTACTAAAAGTGGATGTTACAATTCAACAAAGACATGAAGACGAATATATCATTTCGAAATATGGATATATTTTATGTGTATATTATCAATTATGTCGGTGAAACACTTATCAGAATGGAGTTGATGGATGCGTTACTAGATATATGTTCATCAAACATTATTCAATTGAGTAATTGGTACTGCCTGCTTCATCCTAATGTCGTCCCAAATATCATGGAACTCAACCAGTTATCGGAATAAGTGCTAAATAGTCCATAGAATTTCTGAGCACATTTCGAAAATATGCATATATTTTCCTAACTCTTGCAAACACATGAAGATATAAAGTGTACTTTCTGACAGCAGCTGACAGTATTTTCCATTATGTTCATCAACGCCATTATAGCTTTCAAGCAAAAGACTTCACCTCTATTCACTACCTATAACGTCATAATCAAAGTTGTCGACCACATTGCGAATAGTTTCTTAACGCTGGCCGTATTTTTTTACACTATTCCGAACGTTTTCGTCTATCCAAGCAAACTGGAAGAATTTCTCGATTTGCTGTTCAAATTCGATGTCAATATGGGCAATCATTTGCAGGTGTTGCGATCCATTTTCTGGTCTGTTCAGATAGGTTTGAACGCGATCATCATGCTGATGTCAGCTCTATTCGCGGGGATCAATGTCACCAGGTGGCGCTCGGTTTTCATCGTTTCATGTCAAACCCACGTCAAAACTGGAGGAAAACAAACCCAATCCTCACTCAATCCCATTAGTGCCATTAGCTTGTGTACTGTGTACTGATAAGAGTGATAAATTTTTTAATTTCTTGACATTAATTGTCAATATTCGATCGAAAACGCTAATAATGCCTGTTGTAGATATTCTTTTGGCAGATATTTTGCTCTAGTCAGACGGAAAAAGCCGACCAGTAGTGGAAGGAGAAGCAGTTCTCCGTGCTAATCATATGATTCTGTGTGAGGCAGAAGACTTCAACAAAAGGCACATTTTTGCACTTTGTCTACAAACTCTGGCGATGAAATCTTCCCCACATGAAGTAAAATTGAAGTTGGGGTCCAGAGGAGCTCCTGTAGAACAATACATTTGTATTTTTTGTTCATGCAAAGCAGGACAATCTGGGTATTGTAAACATGTTGTAGCTGTTCTTTCATATGTCAATTGATTTGCTCGTCATAATTATTTTGAATTGTTTGAACTATCTTCAATTCTTCACCAGTTCACTGTTCACCAAACTAATAAGAATGTAATAATGTAAAGAAATTAACCAACTCAACCATCATCACTACCAACAGTACCAACACTTTATGTCATTGACAAGGTTAACTATAGCTACAGCAAGCTGAATGCAATGTAGTCTATGCACTTTATCCATAGACAACAGTTTGTTTTCCCCCAGTTTGAAGTTCGTATTATGTAACCTAGATGTCGCCCACTTCGTGAATCTCGCGAATTGATTACTTGATTTGGACTGATGCTGTCAATCTGACGATTTACAAGTACTATTTCGTGAGAAACGTACAATATCACTTGCAATAGCTGATTTCACTCTTATTCCTGATATTTTTCGCGGTCGCCAAGGTCATTATAGGGTGTGCTATCTTCGAACTTGGACGAATATTTCCGTATGCAAGTTATGGTATGCGAAATAATACCGGTCTTTAGATTTGCCGATTCTCAAACGGCAATCGAATGTAAATTTTCGATTACCTCAATATTCGCACATCTTGATGTGGCAACGTTTAATTATAAAGTTTTTCTATGAATTTCACTGTTGATTTGAATTAGTGAGGTTATCCCTAATAACACAATAACATCTGTAAGACGTCGTAGAAACAACCATATGGGATGATAGGATCATCTCTGGAAAATCCCTATTTTCCTTGGGACATTCTTGGGATGTTGCTGGCAACACCCTTGTCAGCATTTGCGATTTCTTGTAAACATCCCATCAGAATGTTTGTGGGATGATACGGGATGTACCAGAGACATTCAGGGTACTTGATATGGAACATCTTGAAGAAACTTCTACGATGTTTTTTGTTTGATGAGAGTAATGGATGACACGGTATGAATTGATTTCAATCTGGAATCCTGAAAATGGACGACCTATTTCCAGATATAAAGTAACAATCCCAATCGGAATAAATAAGGTCGGTGCGGTCCAATAACTAATGGAAGATAATAACAGTTGTAATAACAGTTGTTTGAGGCTCATATTTGTTGGCGCTGGGCCGACGGCTGTTAGCAACTCTTAGCAACGTAGTTGTACCGCCATCTATCGGCTCGTATAAAAAAAATTCAGCAATAAATATGCTGGAGAGATATATTTCAATTTAGTCGTTTATTACATGGTTCATGAAGTTAAGCAGGTACTTTGGTAATCCTATTGAGGAATATTTAGTATAATTATTTCAATTTGTTATCGATGAAATTAGCCGGCTTTGGTATAGGTATAAGTATATGAGTACGAATACAGTTTTGATTTCCATTTTTTACCAACTCTTCAATGTTTCAAATGACACAGTTGTTTGAACTATTCAATCATGTCAATCATCATTAGCGAATATGGAACCATGATATATTGTTTATGAAAAAAAGATCAAATGGGATGTTTCTAGAACATCCAATGAAAACATCTGATGGATGTCCCAAGAGGAACATTTCTGGGATATCGTACCTAAGTCTGACACATTGGGACATTTGTAGGACCTTAGCGGGATGTACCAGCAAGATCCCGTGTTGTTAGGGATGTTTCAGTATTCATTTTATTATTTTGAGAACAAAACATGAATGATAGAATCATTTCTTCGAACTATATACCAGGGGATAAAGATTGGAGACAGTGGCGGAAGGCAAGTTTCATTCTATTGAAATTTGTACTGTCTATCTCTAGTATAGTTGATTGTAGGCTTGGCAAGACATGAAAGTTGCAGCCAGAAACAAAAATAGCCAGATCAAAATTTTCCAAAAAGGTTGTGGTGGCGCTCCATCAACTCTACCACATGTGAATGGAAATGAGGTAGTTATTGTTCAAATGATTGGAACAGCTGCGACAGAAGTGCATCCAGAAGTTTTGGAATCGGAGACTGTATTGGAAAGTGTAGTAGTAGCAGTAGGTGGGGAGGCTGTAGCCAAGCAAGTAGGCCCCGATGGGCCCTTTTTGCTAACCCCTGCTCTCCACATATCTACGCTTCCTTCACCTAGATTTCCCTTACGAATCTCCCTGACCTTCTGATGAAAGCCAGTATGTCCGTCCACTCTGATATAATCAAGTCCTTCTGTTGAAGTTTGTCTACTCCAAATATTTCAATTCTCAGCCTTCCGTACGCCTCGCACTTGCCGAGGAAATGAAGTGACGTTTCTTCGTCTTCCCCGCATCTGCGGCAAGTGGGGTTGTCCTCTATTCCCATAAGTGATAGGTGTCTGCCTAGCCTGTTGTGTCCTGTGAGTACTTCTATGAGGAGGCGAAGTACTTGGCAGTCTCTGACAAGCAGCCACTCCTTCCTTGATTTGCTTGGACCGGCCATGAATTCCTTGGCCTGCCTGCAACCTGTGATATTTCTTTAGTATTCTCCTAATGCCTTGTCCGCCCATTCATCGAGGACTGACATAATTTGGCTCCTTGATATACCTAGTACAGGCTCCGGCCCCAAAAACGGCTCCGCGGATCCGGTCCTAGCAAGTTCGTCTGCTGTTTCGTTTCTGGGCACCCCACTGTGACCCGGGGCCCATACCAGTTCAACTTCCTTTGATTCTGATCATATCTCAAGGGCATTTACACATTCCTGTACCAATGCTGAGCTCGGTCTGGGATGACAAATTGCCTTGAGTGCTGCCTGACTGTCCGAACAGATGTAGATCTTCTGCGCTGGTCCCTCTTTCACCTCATGTCTCTCTGCTACGACCAGGATGGCGAACACCTCAGCTTGGAAAACTGTGGTGTATTTTCCTAGAGCGTAGCTTTCTCGTATGTTTCCCCCTTCGAGATAGATTCCTGCACCAGAGGCCTGTCTGTCAATAGATTCCTGCACCAGCTAGAGGCCTGTCTGTCAGTCAGACGGGATCCGTCTGTGTAACATACTAAGCTTCCTGGGCGAAACTCTACTTGGAAAGTGTAACCCCAGACGAAATAGAAATTCCTTCAATTATTATTATTATTTATTTATTCTCATATGAATACATTTACAAAGACATACATATTCTGATATTATAAAAATTCTAAAATTTTATCTACTTCACATAGGTTATTGACCTGTGTGTGAATTAGATAATTATTATAAACTTTTTGTAAAAAATTTTCAAGTTCTTAAAAATATTTAGATTAAATAATAATAAAATTAAATTATTTGAAGAGATTATCAATTTCTTTTGCATTATCCAAAAACCAAATTTTAATTTTTTTTTTGAATGTTACAATATTCAAACGTCTCAATTTTGATGGAACTCTGTTAAAAATTTTTGACCCAATAAAACTACTATGGTTTTGCATGATTTTAAGATTATGTTTTTCAAGTTGAACATTATCATTTCTTGTACAATAATTGTGACTAATTTTATTACTAAATGCAGTGTTTTTTTTCAAGAAATTCAATGATGCTTTATAAAATAATTGTTTGACATTCAGTATATGATTATCTACAAATAATGAGGATGATGGATAATCCAAAGGTTTGCGAAAAATTATTTTCAAAACATATTTTTGAATACTTAATAATGGTTTGAGATGAGTCTCATACATACCACCCCATCCAATGATTCCATATGACAGAATAGATTGAAAAAGTACATGATATAACATTATGATTAAATTTCTATTAACAATATTTCGTGAAAATCTGAATTTTGGAAGAGTACTTCTGAGCTTCTTAGTAAGTTCTGAAACGTGATGATTCCACTTTAAATGTTGATCAATATAAATTCCAAGATATTTAATAAAAGCAACTTTATTTATTTTGTGGGTACATGAACAATTCATTTTTGATTCTTTGGATAATATTTTAGTGCGTTTTTTTTATCTCTTGGAGCGCACGAGAGGGAATTCCTATAATGTTCAAAGAAGGGATAGGAGGTAGGTATTGAAATTTTTTTTGAACTTCTGGAGATTATATGTTGTTGATAAAAATTCAAACAATAAAGGAAATGAAAAAGTATCAGACCAAAATTCACCCACCCTAGTTATACGATTGAAAACAAAATAGTGCGGCAGATAAGCTAGAATATTTCATCTATTGTGCACTTTTTGATGAATGCACCGAATTTTGCACAGAGGTAGACCAATTGTATAAATGTAATTTTGTGATTTGTTGTTATGTTCACTGATTAATCAGTTGTTACTCTCTTAGGCATAAATTGTTAGAATTTGTTTGAGAATCTGTGATTTCTATATGCCATATTTTGAAAGTTTGGTGATGTTTTGTTTGTGTTAATATAAGGTTTCTGATCAAATTGTTTATTTCTACATCGTTCAGATCATCCATATCATTAAATTCAAATTTGAGTTCCATTTTAACTAATCAGAATTGTTTTTTCATCCATTTTTCAATGTTAGTCCAACCTTTTTCTCAATGATTCCGCATGGGTTTGACCATGCGATGCATTTCTATCGAAAAAATTGAAGACGATGATTATTTATCTATTTCGAAATACAGATATTACAATTTCACCCGAAAATCTGACCTATTCGTATGCGAAACTGATTCGTCATTTATCCAGAACTCGCAGAAGTAGGAAGACAGGAAATTATCCCAACCTTCGATTTTCAAATAAAACACCCTGTATTACATTCCACAATCGGTTAGAGGTTGTTATAACGAATTGAACAGTACCGGGTTTGATAGGGTTATCTCGAACGATTACGAAGATATTTGCATTCGAATTTTCAAATGCTCCGCAGCTCAGAGCGAGTAAACATGATTAAAAATGTCAATTCAACCATACAGTGTGTGCCACTTTGAGCAGCACCACCTTGGTATTTTCTCAATCGCTGACAGATTTAAAAAAATTTGTGTTTCAACATGTACTTCCCAATGAGTTCTACATTTCTGAGTATTTAACACTTTGATTGCACTACGATACGGCAAACTATGATAATTCGAAAATGCCTAAAATCAGTTAGTAATATCAGGAAATTTTTCAGCGGAAAACTGACATTCTCAACATGTTGAGAACTCCCTCGAATACATGTGGTCAAATTCTCATGTTGATATCATATACAGGGCGTTATTTATTGTCAATTAATTTTTGATGCTTGAAAATAATGAGAAAAGTATAATTAACATCATGACTCGCATCATGATTTCATTTAGATACTACTTGAAAACACATGCTTCATAATGACCTAATACACAGGATGATATTTGAACTACGAATATTTTGTTATAACTTTCATGCTTGCTTCAATTCAAATTGAATTTTCTTGTTTTCAACATTTGTTTTCTTTCCTTGTGTTTCAAATTTGGTAGTTCCTGTGTTTATTCCAAATATTTGAAGATATAAAAATAATAACCTGTGAGCAGAGTGATTTTTTTTAATACTATACTTATTAACAGAAATGATTCAACTCTTGAACACCCTCTATCATTGCTATTCCCTAAATGTCAGTATTTTCGATTATTCCACCATTATTTTCTATACATTTGAGAATCCGTCTTCTGTTATTTGTTGCCTCCTTCTTTAATGTATTAGGAGTAATGTTATGACATGCCACCAAAATTCTTTCTCGCAGTTCTTCACTACTCCTGGGTCTAGACTTATAAACTTTCTGCTTCAAGATACCCCATAAAAAGAAATCAAGGGGCGTCAGGTCTGGCGATCATCCTGTGTATTAGGTCATTATGAAACATGTGTTTTTAAGTAGTATCTGGATGGAATCATGATGTTAATTATACTTTTCTCATTATTTTCAAGCATCAAAAATTAATTGACAATAAATAACGCCCTGTATATGATATCAACATGAAAATTTGACCACATGTATTTGAGGGAGTTCTCAACATGTTGAGGATGTCAGTTTTCCGCTGAAAAAATTCCTGATATTACTAACTGATTTTAGGCATTTTCATTTTATCATAGTAGGCCGTGTTGTAGTGCAATCAGAGTGTTGGATACTCAGAAATGTAGAACTCATTGAGAAGTAGGTACATGTTGAAACACAATTTTTTTTAAATCTGTCAGCGATTAAGAAAATACCAAGGTGGTGCTGCTCAAAGTGGGACACACATAATTCAGAACCCCTGAATTTCGTTTCATTATACATTCAATAATAAAAAGCTATAGGAATGAGCATTCTTATTAAATCACCCGTTATAGTGTACGTTAAATCATGGAAGATATATTTGAGGAAGAATATAATAGATACATTGAGAATTATAGGAGTTTTATCTTTGGATTGACATATCAACTGAACTGAAAACAATATCATTCACTTTGTTCAGAAGAATGCTTAAAATACTAATCGTCTCATGATAACATTCAATGAGGAAATACGATATGTATAACAATATCTTGGAACAAAAACACTCTCCATGGAATCAGCTTCTTCTAATACTTACTATAAATTTTTGGAATTCAGAATATATGTTTGAACCAACTAAATATATGAGGTGTCCCGAAATTAGCCTACCAAACTTCACCAGCGGCTTCTACGAACAAAAATAGGAAGAGAAGTTTCTATTAAATTTCTTTTTTTTTATCGCTTGGAGCGCACGAAAGGAACTACAACCCCCTGAAGATGATATTTCTTGAGTATATCCATGTGATAAAGATATTCAATTTGGTACAAGAACTGAACTTTTCATGCCTATTGCAATGGAAATGAAATCATTCCAAAATTCCACTCAGGAGTGTAAAATACAGGGTGGGACTACATTAAATATTGCTCAAAATTTTTTGAATGCATATTTTTCTGACAATTCAATCTCGAATTATGAAAATCCACACTTAGCTCTTTACAGAAAAAGGGTACTCTTGCTCCCAAACGGTCAGATGTATCATTATCGAGTAAAAGCGATTTGGAAATATTGTTACATCTCAGGTATTATGCATTAACATTAATATAAGTCGTAGTGGAAATGGAAAAAAATGCACAAAAATCTGAGTAGTTTTTTATCATCATTTTTCTATTTCTTGTGTTTACATAAGATTGTTTGGTGAAAAGAAAGTAGTTGAGTTTTTAAGAGCCACTATCATTTGAAAATTGGCAACGTTATGCATATGATGTGAGCGTATCAATATTTTCAAATCGTTTTCACTCGAACATGATGGATCTGATCGATGCGTAGCAGGAGCACCATTTTTTTTGAAATGGTGTTGATTTTCATAATCCGAAATTGAATTGTCGAAAAATATGTAAACTAAAAATTTGAGGAATATTCAATGTAGTCCCATTCCGTATCCGGCATAGAAAGTATAGTTCTTTTACCGAATTGCATCAATTTATCACGTATGGCGTTCCAGAAATATTCAAGGTATATTCATTCTGCAAGAGCCCCCTTTCAGGGGGCCGTAGCTTCCTTAGGATACATTTTTCGCCTCGTGTTCATTGAAACTTTTCTTCCTATTTTCGGTCGAATAAACTGCTGGTGAAGTTTGGCAAGCTAATTTCGGGACACCCTGTATATTCCAAATGAATGATTTTCTACATTTGAGTCAGTTGTCCAATGGAATTGTTTTGAATCAATACTCAGGGTATTACTATAATCATCATTTCGAATTAAGAATTAATTTCTGTGGGTGTAATGAAATATGTTGATGAAAACACTCATCAGAATGAAGTAACTCGATATGAATAATAAACATAATCTCCATTAGATAATTGCTACTCTCCAGTGTTCTGTCAGACATCAAGAAAACTAACCAGTAACTGAAATGAGTGCACAAGAATCCATAAAATGTCTGGGATACATATCGAAAATATGCAGTATCCTTGGTGTTTTCCCAACTCGTGCAAACACATGGATATATAAAGTTTACTGTTCGACAATATTTTCACTCATATTAATCAACGCCGTTATAGCTTTCAAGGAAAGGACTTCTCCTCTATTCCCTACCTATCATGTGATAATCAAAGCAGCAGAACAAATGGCGAATGGTTTCTTAACGCTGGCCGCTTCTTCTGCAACTATTTCGAACGTTTTTGTCTCTCCCAGCAAATTGCAAGAGATTCTCGATTTGCTGTTGAAATTCGATATCGATATTGGCAACCATCTGCAGGTAATGCATACAACCTTCTGGTATATTCTGATCGCTTTGAACGCAATCATCATACTGGTATTATCCCTGGATTCCTGGTTGTGGATTGATGCTGTCAGTCTGACGATATACAAGTACTATCTCGTGAGAAACGTGCAATACTATCAGCTGACTATATTCTTATTCCTGATATTCTGGATGGCCATGGAGGTATACTGCAGGTTCGTCATGTTGAATAAGTTTCTGGAACGATTTTATGAAACTAATCTGAAGAATCATCCCATCGTCATTTATCTAGAAATTGCCAGAGTGAGAAGATTACACAATCAGCTCTGTAAGGTGTTGGATTACTTGAATGGAATCTTCGGAATGGTGATGCTGCTGTATGTGCTATTTGTTATGGCTCACATTATTTTATATACCATCACTATGATATTATATGGGAGTCTTGGTGGGTCCCTTCAGAATTATACTCTGCGTATTGGATTATTACAATTAACTTCTTGCTGCTGGATAATACTGAACTTTGTAAGTATATAAACCTTTGAGTTGATCATTAGTAAATTATTGATTCAACGAAAGAATGAAGAAGCAAATATCTCTCCGAATTGGAAATATTTTTTTATGTGTATCATTGATTATGCCGATTAATACACATCTATTCTGAGAACCAATGGAATTTCTTCAATTTCTCAAGACCCACCAATCACCAGGCATTTGTAGTGATGTAAAGCTAGCTATCTTGCTTCCCCAATAATCGATAAATGCAGGGTGATATTTCAAAAAGTTCTTTCTCCTAGTAAGTTATAATTATATGAAAAATCGAGAAGACAAATGAATCTTAATTTCAAGGGAGACACTCAAAATGAATATTCTTAGTCCTCTTGGTTCAACCTCCTAGGAGGAGTAGATGTCACCCTTAGAATCTCACATGGAAAAGGGGGGTCAATTCAATTATCTTTCCAACGGTACCCCAGTTTATTATTTTCTGTTGAGTATTTTCCAAAAAGAGCCTTGTCATTTAGAAAACTTCCCACCTTTAAGATCTTCCTTCCAGTAAATGAGATGAAAAATCGAAAAGATGGGTCAATTTCAATGTCGAGGGGGGCACTTTGAATGCATATTTTTAGCCCTGTTAGTTCAACCCCCTAGGAGGGGTAGATGTTACCCTCAGAACCTCATATTGTTCCAGTCTTCGGTATATACAAGCTGATTGACAAAAAACGCCCTAAGCCATAGCACCTTTATTACCAATCCGATTTTGAGAAACGAAAAAGCGAATTGAATGATCCACCAGATGCTACGGGGTGACACTAACAATTTCTTATTCCATTTTCTATTCTAACGACAGCGATTGTCAACTTTTTTATAAATGTCATTGTATAATAATAATAATAATAATAATCGTTCTTTATTGAATTGAATACATATATATAACATATAAGTACAATCATTACTATTCAATTCTACCGGCTATCGACCTAGGTCCTTCAGCCTTGTCATTGTATATTTTTCATTCTATTTGTTTTTATACTGAAATGAGATGAAACGTGTAAGTTGATGATATCGGCAGGTAGCCCGACGGTAGTACCAAAGTTGCACGATTGTCTTCATCAGAGACGTCTTTATGACCTCTATTTCAGGTCAATACCAGGCAGAGAAGTTCTGTGACCAATATAGGACGTTAAAATGAAGTCAATTCTCATGACGTCAATTCACCGTGATTCAAATTACTGCCATAATAACGTGTGATTACTCTATAAAGTGACGTTTATTCGACATACTATTGACGTTGTTCTTGATGACCATGAAAACAATCTTCAACATATTATTCAATTGATATTTGATTAGAATACCGCGGCATGAATGAATGAATGAATGATTTGACAACGTTTGTACTTATTAAATAGAATTCCATTCTGTTTCATTTTTGTACATATATGGCAGTAGGTTACATCTTTACATAAATATTTTTAAGTATGCATAATGATATTGAAATATAATCCAGTCATTGATGAGTTCCACGTACGTGGGTTTGCGTCTAATTCTGCTATCGAAAGAATTTTCTTCGGGCCCAACTATTCCTGATATGTATTCACATCATAGTATGAGTTTCTTTCCAATCAATCGAAAGGCATTAATTCGATACAAAAACAAATAACAATTTCAATTCGGACGCCATCTTCCTGTTGTTTTGGCGATTTATTCTAACGAAATACTGGCAGACAGACTCAGTACGAACAGGAACTACAACGACCCCACCGACCGTACACGAAACGCGAAGAAAGAAAAGCGAAACGCAACGCCATGTTGTCGAATTTTTTTTCATGTTCTGGTTCCCACGAAGAAGAAAATCCTGTAATTTTTATGTGGTTTTATGTTGTCTCGGATGTCTCACTACACGGAAAAAAAGGAATTGTTGAATCAAGCAAAATTTAATTGAATGGAGCGAATAAAAGTGTCATATATGCACGACAAAATATGATCTTGAAATGAGTAAATCTATATCTTGTTTCAGAGCGAATTTGAAGTTTGAATCAAATAAATATGTCTTGCATTAACTCTGGATCCTCTTCAATCAAGCACATTCACGAATTGTTTTTAAAGAGATATTGAATTGGATCAAACAATCATTTTGTTTGATTCAACGAAATATTTGGTTGATTCAACGCAATATTTGGTTGATTCAAAGAAATATTTGGTTGATTCAATGAAATATTTGTTTGATTCAATGAAATATTTGGTTAATTCAATTAAATATTTTGTTGATTCAAGAGGAACTATATATCCATTCGACAAATCATTTTGGTGAACCAAATTCAATATTCGGGAATTTTCTGAAATTTCACATCAATAGAATAAACAAAACTAGGAAACAAGTCGACTTCTAGCATAGATCTTCAGTCTTTACTTCTCCTCATCTTAAGTTCGATTCATCCAGCTGATATTTCAAACACGAAGAATCAGGCTTCACGTATATAATGAATTCGAGGCAGGCATAGACGGGGCGAAATGATCGCCATCTAGAGGCGGAAATTTAAGTTGATGTAGAATGAATAAAATATTTCATTGATATTACATATTTCGTTGCTCTATTCAAGCAAATGATCCGTTCGAAACAAGTTCATTGCTACATCGGAATAAGAAAACTTGTATGTTGTTTCAAAGATATATTCCCATCAAAATGATCATTATTTGATCAAATCAACAAAATGTTTATAGTTGAATCAACATCGACATTATCTTGGATCAACATAAATTGTTTTTGATAAAACCATATATTTTGTTGATGGAATTGATATTATACCGTTGATTCAATTAGACTACATTCTTGATTTGAACAAGCTGCTTTCATGAAATGATCATGTATCTGGTTGATTCAACGAAAAATTGCTTAGTCCAACAAAAATAATTCAAGCATATAGTTATTTGTTTCATTAGTACAAAAAATGACTGTTTTTGGGACGAATAAGAAGGTTGCCGGACGACGCGTAGCGGAGTACGGCAATCTTATGAGTCCCAAAAACGCATTTTTTGTACGAATGAAACACAATATTTTTTTTCCAACCACTTAAGTTTCAAAAATAACAAATTATATGTTCTGAAAATACCTACATGTAGTTATAGTGAATTTTAACGACCAAATTCCCTGTACAAATCTTTATTTCCGAAAATCAGGGCATTTTGTACAATTTTCCTTTCAATTTACATACCTAATATTGTTTAGAACAATAATAATCCATTGTAACAGTAAATACCATTCGAACAATTGGTGGAAAGTATTCAAACAAATCTTCAAAACTGAAAATAGATATTTTGTTGTTTACTCCTAAATATTTTGTTTAGAACAATAATTTATATTCACTGTTACGTTACAATTTGAACAATTGGATAGTTGTATTGGTGGGTACGCAGATTGGTGAACAGCATCTGTGCTAGTACTTGGAGAATAATCCGTATTTATATTATTTTCCTGAACTGAGGAATTTAAAATTTTATTTGCAGTTTCTAGTTTGTTGTTGATGGATTCGTCTATATAGCCCTCAGCAACAGTAGATGAATGCCACCCTCCATGTCTTTTTAGGGCCGTTATATCTGCTCCAGCATTAACTAATAAAGTAGCAGACGTCCGCCTTAGGCAATGGCCAGTGTAAGCTTCAGAATTTTGTAAATTCAAATAAACAGCCACATCCTTTGCAGTAGATGCCAATTTATGAATGCCTACAACCTGTTTATGGCATTTCCCATTGGAGTATTTGATAAAAAATCTTGAATTATTCATATTACCCGGTCGAAGGGCTACATATTTCTTATAGATTTTCAAATAATTATCACCCGTCACTGTGAAGGATCTAGGCCTGTTTGTCTTCGTTATAGCATAGACTACAGAAGATAAACCATAAGATAGTTCACTCGTTCATTTTTCGACTTCTAAGAGATCTCGCCGCAACCTAGCCGACCGCTGGATTCTGCCGGCTAACGACTGCCGGGGCCTTTGAAATCGCAATCTAATTAGCTGTCAACCGACCGCAACCGTTTGGCGGTGCAATGATTTATAGAAAAGCAAAAAATGCAATGTTGGGCTGTACCGACAAACGGATTTCACTAAGTGAACTATCTTCTAGAATTCAGTAATCTTTGGTTATAGGTATCTTTATTAATAAAGCGGATTCCAAGTCTTTAATGTCTTCTATTTTCATTTTTGATAATTCATCACGTCTTAATGCTCCAGCTACTCCAAAAATAAGCGCAACCTATAAATAAATGCAAAATTAATCCATGAAAGAAGTTTTTACTTAAAAAAAAATATATAAAAAAACCGTGCTAACGGGATTTGAACTCGGGATTTCCGCACCAGAAGCTCAGTCTCTGACTACTAGGCTAATGAGGCCTATGTTAATATCTTTCGTGATTGTTATTCATAGCGTACACTTTTCCTCTCGTACATAATTTGAATACATATTTGAATATTCAACATTATTTTAATAAGATCAGTGAAAATTACTCCTTACCTTAGTCATCAGATATCTATGATCTGGTGCTTCAGAGATAAATCTATCAATCTCTTCTTTTGTCAGCGTTTTAGACTTTTTGGGTTGATATCCATTAGATTTACGCTTGAGATAAGGAACTAATTTGGAATAGTTGCCTATATTAATTCCATGATTAATGTTCAGAGTGGCTTTTAGCATTGAGTATTGACTCCACAAGGTGGATGGCTTCATTGTAGCAGATAAATCGGATAAATAAGATATGATAACATCTTCAGATAAAGATGATACCTTATTCGTTCTCTTCCAGTCCATAAACTTTCTGTAACTGTTTTCATATACAGTTTTAGATTTTCTTGGTAGCAGTTCTAAAGTGGCAATATTAGCCTTTTCTCTTATGTTTGGGGGAGTACATGATATATCACTATCGCTGTCACTATCCATCTTCATTTTAATTTTTGGTTCAAAATATGTGGGGTTTTGACAACTTGACGTTCTTTTTGGTACTGTACAAAAAAGAGTTTACTTTTCTGTACAATTGCCATGGAAACTGGGCAAATACCTAAATAGCCTACTTTTGGTATGAAAAATCATGAAATAATAACTTCATATTATAGTGGTTGGAAAAAAAATAATTTGTTGATGCAACAAATCCTTTTTTTCCGTGTAGGATCGTACGAGAATATTTGAATTTAGTGAAAATTTCAAGGAATTCTGTAGTGCCAAGTGTGTGATAATTATGTATTTTTTATGTTCTGGTTCCCACGAGAAGAAATATCCTGAAATGTTCAGAGAACCGAGGAAAATGAGGTAGGAATTGGTGTTCTTCTCGAATTTCTGGAAGTTATATGCTTCGGGGAACACTTCCCTTGGCTATGTATTCCAGAGCCTAACTGTTCGTTGGGTGAATGAGTCTTTCGAAAGAGATGTTCTGCGGGTCTCCAAAGTGACTACAAAGGGGTGCGAAGCCTCAACTCAACAATTGTTGATATTTCAGAAGTTTGTAAGTTTGTTTGTAAGCGAGGCATCACCCACGAGACGAGTTGCCCGTTTTTGGACAGAATCCAACAGTTTCAGGGTAGTTTGGGTGCTGCACTCCAGATATGAGGACAGTATTCCAGGACAGTTCGGATCTGTACCTCATAGATCATAAGCAGCTGACTGGAAGTGGAATAGCTCCTGACCCGAAACAAAAAAACAAGTTTTTGGGGTGCACTTTCAGCAATTGATATCAAGTGATTTTTCCGAGAAAACCAGCATCGAAATGGAAGTCTTCAAAGGTATGGTTACTCCTGACAAGCTTATGTTGGGCACAGTGAGATCGTCTTCCCTAGAGAAAAGGCATGCTTGTGTTTTGTTTGCATTGAAATCTACCAAGTTATTGGATCCCCATTTCTTTCTCGTTCGTTCCTGATATGCCTGGATGGTATTGAAGCCCTGGAAGAGAAGGCGGTGTGGAGGGTAATATCAACCGCGAGGTTGTGTACTGGACATGAAGTTGCTTCCAACAAATCGTTGATATGGAGTAGAAAAATTAGGTGCTAGAATTGATCCTTGCGGAACACCAGCATTTATGATGGGAGAGTGAGATGAAACTCTGTCGATCTCTACATAGAGAGACCTGTTCGAGAGAATTAGCTAGTAGAGAACATAGTTGGGGAGGCAAGCCATAAGATGGAAGCTTGGCGAGGAGTCCGTGATGCAGACTCGAACGAATGCCTTGGAGATACCAAGTGCCACGGCTAAGTTTCCACCATATTTTTCCATTGATCGCTGCCATATATGTGAGTCGTAAGCAGGTCACCAGTTGATCTCTTAGGATGGAAGCCATATTGCCTATGGTTTGTTACTCTCAGTTCAACGAAGTGTCTGGTCGTCAGGTTAGGTTTTAGTGCTTTAGTGACGCCATTAAAAAATGAAGTCTCCTGGCCACCTATCAAAGATCAGAAGAGATTCAACAGACTTGTGTAGAAAATATTATGAGTCTATTTCCAAAGATTTTTCTTACGGTAGGAAGATTTATTTGGATACAAATTCATATTGTTGTTTGAAAAGTAATCAGATCATACAAATTTTCAATATTACGGTAACACTAGAACTATATTCATCAAATTATTGTAAAAAACATGTTACTTGAAAATTTGGAAGATATACAATGTTTAATGTTTAGGTACTCAAGAAACATGATGAAGTTATACCTTCCTTCCTGCTCCCCCAATATATATTCACTATGTCTATCATATCAATATATGTTCGGGTACGATTGTAAAGAGATTCATAAGATAAGTTGGTTGAAGGTTATCAAAAAGAGATGTTATCATTGTCATTCTTTATTTTGCACCGTAGTGCTCGTATTTGAAATAATTTGATTTGTTTTCCACTAAGTGTTTGTGAGTTTGTGACAGATCCAACCCAGACGATTATCGTAATAACAGGTTCCCCATTGCCCTGTATAAACCCTGTATACACAATGTGTTCACCCTATGTACTCACCAGCTCTGTGAGACATCTATTTATGATCGCACTTGAGAAACTGTGTGTTGATAGCAATTTCAAACACCTTAGTTTTCATGGGAAAGATTCCCCTATATAGTAGTACTTTTTCAATTTTAAGAAAATAATGATATCATTGTAACAATGTTGTTATTCCAGGTGAAAATATGCTGTTTGTCTATGGCGGGTCATTTGTTGTCAAAAGAGGCTAACAGAACCACCACCATCTGTTATAACATCATTAATCAACCAAGAGGACTGGACCAACAAACCAAAATGATGAACGAAGAATTGAAGTTCCTCTGCGATCAAGTCACCCAGCAAAATCCCTGTTTATCAGCAAATGGATTCTTTGTAGTGGATTTCACCATGATTGGTTTCATTCTTTCAAGCATTACTTCTTATATTATAATATCTGTACAGTTTATGAAGGGATGTTAATGTTCGATTCTCTCTTTTCTTCATTTGTACCTACTCCATTTTGCTAATTTTTGTACTCACATAAATGAAGTGTCATTTTAGCGAACGGATATGTACCACGCTAGAAATATTCGATCAATAGACCATTTCACTCATAATGTGGTAGAAGTTGTATTCAGCTTAGTGGTAGAAACTATAATTCCGATGGGAAAAGCAAGTATATCTACTTTAAAAGAAGATACATCTCATTGACAAATCTGTCATTATTATCGACAGACAACTGACACAGAATACACAAACTACACAGAAGCGACAGAAATGTCGGAACCTTCGAAGTTGAAGGGACTAATTTCAATGACCTTGATTCTGTGCTTTGACACTGATCTCATTCGGTACACTGAGAAAAATGCATATTCATTGGCATTGAAATCGTTACTACACATAGAAAGAAGTACGGAATAACTTGAACCCTTCAACATTATTGTATAATATGATTAGTATACATATGACTTGCATATACAGTGTGGTTATTTAAGTGTGCAACATATGGGAATATTTTTATTGAATTGCACTACGAAAATACAGATAGTGCCGAAAGTTTGTGAATATTCGGTAATCATTTTAGGTGCACTCAGAATGGTTGCAAGTCACACAGCATACAGGGTAGGTCAAAAAATATAAAAATTGCTCAAGAGTAAAGTACCTACCCTTATTTCAAAAAATTCAGCAAAATGTTATTGAAAAATGTTTTTTACAATTGAAAGTTATGCCTAGATACCAAAACATGGCCCCCTAAGAAATTTTTCAGCTTTTCAATTCTGTTCGTTAATAATTTCCCAATTTGTAATATTTCAAATACAAAATGTGCACATTGAATGGAAGTTTTTGGATATGCATATAATCATTAATGATGTTTTACCTTGTTGAAAATATGGTTTGCGAAGTTTTTGAGTTAAGCTGAATATCGTTGCAACAAACATAAAGTTTGTGATTCCCTGAAAGAATTAAAATAAAAGTAGATTGCACAAATATGCTTGAATCTGAACAAATTTATGATCAATTGATTTTGTTATGATCAACTTATGGAAGTATTCAGGGTGAATATAAAAAAAATTACAAATTGGGAAATTATTCACGAACATAATTGAAAAACTCAAACATGTCTTAGGAGGCTATGTTTTGGTATTTAGGCATAATTTTCTTTTCTTTTCTCAATAACATTCTGCTGAATTATCTGAAATAAGGGTACGTTACTATTGAGCAATTTTTATATTTTTTGACCTACCCTGTATGCTGTGTTACTTGCAACCATTCTAAGTGCACCTAAAATGATTACCGAACATGCACCAACTTTTGGCACTTTCTGTATTTTGGTTGTGCAATTCATTGAAAAGATTCCCATATGTTGCACACTTAAATGACCACACTGTATATGTAATATAAACAACTTCGTCGTATTCTATGAAGTAACATAATGACGGTATTCTGAAAATGAATATGGAATAACTCTGAAAGTGCATATTTTAACATAAACAAACATAGATTGACAATGACAAATTTCACATTTATTAAATGGCGGCTCACGCATGCGCGAAAATGCTATTGTGTCGCTTCTGTGTAGTTTGGGTATTCTGTGCAACTGAACTGATATCAATAGAATAAATAGCACAATTGATCAACATATACAGGATGATAATTTTATGAATTCAACAGTTCCTGCTACACCGAGCAGTTTTCGAAATTCCAAGAAATTCACTCCTGATGAAGGTTTTGTTATGAGGTATGCTACTTGTTTCCCCACTAGAAACAGACTCCACTCTCATGACGCCTTCTTGATATTTTTTCCGTATGAAAGGGAAACGCATTCCGATATATGTTTTGATTTTTCATGAAACTCAGGGGTTTTCTCAAGTTTGATAGCACTTGCATCCATATACAGGGTGTTTCTCAAGTACGTGGAAAAAATTCAGGAGCATGTTGCTGACGTCCAAATAGGAAGAAAAGTTCGTTTAAACATATGTCCGAAAGTTATCCGTTTCTGAGATACAGAGTGTCAAAGTTGAATTCTTATTGGAAGAGTTCAAAAAAGCAGGTACAAATAAGAAAGAATCATATTTTGCCTACATTCCAATGTTGAATGAAGAAGAATATTGAATGAAGGAAGAAAAATGCACTGGCTTATCTTCTCTGATATTCACTAGAGGCGAGTTACGAGCCACATGGAAATAATTCGAATGCATCGATTATTTCGAATCCCAATAACTCGAAAACAGTTGCTCGCAGCGACCTCTTCCTAAATTAAATTTTTTACACAGAAGTATTGTAGAAACCTATTTTTTAACTATGAAACGTTATACAGGTACGCACAAAAAAGTTATAACTTTTCAAAAGACTCAAAAGACATGTAGGTGGCGCCACCCCCACGAAAGAGACAAACTAACATAAAATTTGATATTGTCATTGAAAAATACTCCTAGATAGCAAATTTCCTTCCGATATCACAATTATTTCGAAATTTATTAACAAAAACCAAAAATAAGAATTCAACTTTGACACTCTGTATCTCAAAAACGAATAACTCTCGGACATATATATTTGTACGAACATTTCTTCTTATTTTGACGTCAGCAACACGCTCCTGGAGATTTTACACGTACTTAAGAAACACCCTGTATAAGGTGATAAGTCCATCAAATTGAGTGATTTTACCAAGTAGACGTTTATCCCAAATCAATTACTTGGTTGCCTCGCTTGCAGCAATATATTGTGCCACAATGGTGAGAAGAGAAACACTCTTATGCTTCTGACAGAACCAGGTTGGTGCAGATCCAGCATACATACAATACCAGATCTCCAATTCTTTGGTTTTTCGCATTGGTGAACAATCCGAAATCGATTGAGATATCTCAAAAAGTATCTCAATTTGTGTTTGACAATACGCCAATCAGATTTCCTAGGTAAACATAGTTTGTCTGAAAATACACTTATGGCAAAAGCAATGTCTGGACTAGATCCAGTCATAATGTACATAAGGCTACCCACTAATAGGGCACAATGCTATCCAATTCTTCACTCGTGTTGCCACCAAGATCTACTCCAGTATCACAGGGTGTTGCAATTGGTTTACAGTATTGCATGTTGAGACGATCCAGTACTTCATTTATCCATATACTATCGTCACTGAATATCTTCATCTACAGAACAAGATAACAAGCAAAGTACTCATCAGTGATTTTGAAACGGAATAAACCGGTGAATTGACGTTCCTATACAGGGTATTCCACATAGCCGAATGGTTGATAGGGGAAATCAAGACCAGTTGATGTATATATATGAAAAAAATTTTTGACCCTCCATAACTTTGATGGCCGATATTACAGAAATGATTCATCGTAATCTGCTGAAATTTGGCAGCGACGTATATCTCTACTGAAACTATTCAAGATAACATATTATGAAAATAAATATCCTGGACTTTGGAAAACTTCATGTCCCATTGTTATGTCAAAAAATTTCACTTTGTGACCACTTTTCTCGAAGAATACCATCAGATTCAAAAAGATCTGACAGAAATGCTATAAGAACTGCCCTTAATTAACACGGCACACTTTGACCGGTTCAATAAAAAATTATGGAACAAAATCGTTCGAATGAAATTTAAATTTCGACCTCTCAACTTTCAACTGGAATCGTGTTGATTGATTTTTTTGTACATTCTTATTGGATGAAAATTGACAGAAGAGAGTAGTTCTGATTTTTTAATGATTTGACATGTTAGTTTTTGACCGAACTTCCAGATAGATTATGATTACTCGTGACTCTATTTTATAAATTTGTTATAAAGTAGGCCCTGTTTTCATTTCATGAAACGTGGCGTTTGTTGATAGGTAAACACTGGTAATCAAAATATTCTTGCACTATAGGTTCCACTTCATATTTCAAATGCTGAACAAGACGAAAATCCAAATGCTATGCTTTGTATAATACCATAGAATATTTCCAGACCCAAGAATACGTTGCAGTGAAATCTTCACGAGGATGAACATTAGGAATTTTGAATAAATAGCAAATGCATCCTTTTATCACTTGCAGAAGTGTATCAATAACAAAAAATGGAGCTGAGTTTACGCGTGATAGCATACCTAATTTGATGAATCACCATAATATGGGCACATGAATCCTCATGTCGTAATTTCATCAGTTGGTACCTACCTAGTACTAGCCTAGTACCTACCTATCAGTTCAGATTATCAAGAACGTCACGTCCCGTCACACAAATGGAAAACAGGGCCTACTAGATATCTTATCATTACTTCAATTGAAACCCATGAAACAAAGTCAGGAATAATAATATCTATCTGGAATTTCGATAAAAAAATATCGTGTTTTTTCAACAAAAATGTAGAAAAAATCAATTCACATGATATCAGTTGAAAGTTGACAGTTATCAGCCAGATCGAAATTTAAAGTTCATTCGAACGATTTTGTTCCATATTTTTTATTGAACCGGTCAAAGTGGGCCATGTAAATTGGACAGCAGTTCTTATAGCATTTTGTCTGATCTTTCTGAATCTGATGGAATTTTTCGAGAAAAGTGGTCACAAAGTGAACTTTTTTGACATAACAATGAAACACGAAATTTTCCAAAGTCCGGACCTGGATTTTTTCTTCATAATATGTTATCTAGAATAGTTTCAGTAGAGATACGTCGCTGCCAAATTTCAGCAGAGTACGATGAATCATTTCTGTAATATCGGCCATCAAAGTTATATAGCAATTTCACACCATGTATCCTCATTCGAAAAATGTTTTCATATATATACATCAACTCGTCTTGATTTCCCCTATTAACCATTTCGCTATGTAAGTCTTGTCATGAAACACCCTGTATACAATAATTTTCTGGCGAATCTAGATTCTGATGATTTACTATTCCTGTAGAATGAGGATGCTTATCTTCTCGCGTCCCCCGTGTGCGAAAAATATTCGCTTTATATTCTTATTGTGTAAATAACTATTTCATCCACTTATTGAGACAAAACAACTCAAAATATAATGAAAAATGTACCATATATACCAGGTTAATCGAATGAGAAGAGCAATCTAAATTCCTTTGTTACTCTCACTTTGTAGCTGAACAATTGTTTTATCCCTTATGTTACAATAACATGAAACTCCAACACGAAAATCGTAATTATGTAGGAGCTATCAGGATAATTGAATCTGTACGAGTTATTATTCCATGTCACAGAATTTTCATAACGACACATTTTTATTTATAATGGGGCTATCAAGTTGAAATGTTAATTCAGAGCCAACACTTACGAAATTGACTACATTAATAAATCTATCTCTTTCTACTAGTATAATATCCAAAATAGATAATTTCTTGAAGACAATTCACCCTTTGCGTTCATATTATTATGATCATTTCAGGATCCATTAGGAATATAGGAGAATTACTCAGTTCTTATATGAATTTATACATTCCTGAATTGGACAACGATACCCTTGAGAATTGTAATGTAATAATTGAATTCTGAAATGTCAACTAATTATACAAATATACACATTATATTCAACCGAAGACTTGATGCATCAATGATCACACTACATCACTACACTACACGAAAAAAAAAAACACTTTTCAATTCAACAAATAATAATGAGTCCTTAGTGCCCAAAATGTTCAGATTTAAATGCTTTCCCAGCGAGCACAAACATCCCTGGGATGTTTTCGGATGTAATAAAAATGTTGGCGTGAAGATGTTTTTTGAGACATAATACACCCAAAGAGGTCTCCAAAGGATATTGAAGGATTGTTTTTGTTCCTCTGTGGAATTTCTTTGTTTGCCTACTGAGAGATATCCCCGGGATGTTTTGGGATGCTATGAAAATTTAGGCAACAGGATGTTTTTTTGAGACGTAATATGCACTTCTCAAAAAGCTCTTCATGCATGGGATATTGAGAGTATGTTTTTTGTTCTTCTGTGGCATTTATTTGTTTGCGTACTGAGGAAGTATTCCTGGGATGTTTTGAGAATGTTGCCATGAGGTTGTTGCAAAAAGAAAGCCCAATACTGCATCTTCTGACAGTTATTAGGTATGTTCACAATGCAATTTGGATAATTATAGGAGAGTGTGTTTTTCTACATACGCTTAACAAAGTAGCCTTTGACGCTTTCAAATTCCAACACAAAGTTGACGTTTTCCCAGAAATGTCATTCTGTGACAGCATTTGCGCTCATGAGCGGAAATATTGAAAAAACGCTCGAATATCGCTGTAACCTAGACTTGGAAACCTCCAATTCTTTCATGATGGAAAATAGTGACAGTGAACTATCAAACACACCTCCTGATGTAGCAGAAAGTGCAAAAGTTGTAACTTTGAATCTCTTACTGGAGAAATCAAGGAAGAAATATGAATTACAATATGATACATTCATAAATTGGTGCCACTCCAAGAAGGTGAATACGGAATAAGTATTCAAAAATCGTTTTACTGGCTTCATGCTTGAATGTTGAAAATAATATCGAAATCACTATAAGTATCCTAAACTCATCGTATTTCTCAAGAAACAATCTGTTGGATATAAAGCGAAAAAATCCAAAACATTCACCGCTGAAGATATCAACAAATTTTTACAAGAAGCTCCCGATGAAGAATATCTGTTAAAAAAGGTAAATTATACTCAATATTTAAACTCTTTGTTATCATCAGAAAAACAGTGTTTCAATTTTTTTTTTCGTTGGACATATGGGTTAATGGATAAGAACTATTTCAATCGCTAATACTTTCAGGGCAGCAGATCAGTGAAATTGGAGATGAAGATTCTATTTCAATAGTAAATAATTAAGAAAATTCAATTGATTATCTATCAATTTGTGAAAAATACATTGCAATCAGACTACAGTGTCAGAATAATGATACTTCTCAACGTTTACTTTTACGTTTCACAAAGGGTTGATGTGTGAAACATGTTGTGGGTATGAATATAATCGGAAAAATTCCTAGTGACATTGCAAGATATTTGAAATTACCTCTGCAACTTGATTGGTGAACCGCGGAGGAGACAATTGAAGAAACATGGTGGATGGAAAAGTAGCAAAATGTTGCAGAAGGGTATATTGATGAATCAATCAAAAATAAGATCGAAACTACCAAAAAAAATTTCAAGACCATCTACATCTCATTGCGTAGATTTCCAATCTTCAGGAGGGTTTGGTTCAAGGATAAATATTAGAGATTGCCATAATTGCACATTCAATTTCAATATGGTGAGTGATAAATTGAAATAAATATTTCCAAGAAAAGTGTTCAATGTGTTGAGACTTGAAGTATTTTTATATTTAGTTATTTATTTATTATATGCCCATATATTATTTTGAATATCGTATCATGTGTTTTTTTTAAGCTGCGTTTGTAGAAAAAATCTTCTGTGTATTTCGAGCACAAAGTGTCATTGCCGCTCTCGAAAGATTACCGCACTCCGCTCCGCATCGCGCGGTAACTTTCTTTGTCGAGCGGCAATCTATCACTTTGCGCTCTAAATACACAAATAGCTATTTCTGATATTAGTATTGAACTGACTCAATGATGTACAATAAGTGTGTCTACGTTGCTGCAATATTTCTTGAAGTTGTCACTATAGCAACTTATTGGCGAGTTCAGTCCCAAAGTGTGACGAAAATTAACGTTTTAAAATATTTTTAGTCCTGTGGGTCTAGATGGTACATGCCATGAGATGAATAATAACACGAAAGAGTTATAGTGATTCCTCAGTATTTTGTGGACGAATAATAAATCTGACATATTACTACGTTGCTCTAATGTTATAAGTCAAAATAAGCTACGTCTAGTTTGGTTAATGCTCTCCCTGAGGGTTAGTTTTGATGATATGATCAATAATCACAAACAAAAACGAATGTGAACTAATAAAAACAAATAAAACTGGCCGCTTTGACAGCTTTCAAGAACTTCGATAGGTGGCGTGCGCTTATTTTCTGGTTACTTGGTATTTCCGAAGCCACATCATAGTCTTAATAATTTGATATTTTCTTGGGGGTAATTGCCACTTCTCGTTGATTTAAGGGCACGCGTGGTTTTGAATATGAACCCGACCTGAACCCATATACAAGTTTTTCCTATTCTGAACTTCCTACACAAATTAATTCACTGTTTGTTTTTCAGATCATGGAGCATTCATTTGCCTTTGTCTGCTCTGTTATTATCCATACTTCATTCGAATTTGTACTTTTACCACTTCCATGTGGGTAAGAAAACAGTCAATTCCGATTTCTTCTAGAACTTTGAAATAATTATCGGCCGATGATGGGCTTATATAAGTCCGAAACATGTACCTTCAATGATCTCTGATCATTTTGATAACAGTTGTGGAGATGACTTTAGGTGTTTCATCTATTAATTCCAGGTTATGCTATGAAATTGTGTTCCTGGAGTAAAAGATTCTCTTTGGTGTGATATTGAGTAGGTTATCTTTCAATTTGCATGTGTAAATGACGTTGCATAGAAAATATTTTTTCTACAAACTGATACAATATATTGACTGAAATAATCCGGGTATAATGAGTTTAAAGAGTGTTATTAGGTAATTATCTTGGTTTTTTCGTTCATGCAAATCACGATATTCCATGTTCTATCGAATTCATTAATATAATATGACGAGAGCCACGAGAGGTATAAAAGATCCCGAAATGTTGGTATCATAGCAGTTACCATGAATTAATTTTCAGTGTGATCCATTCAAAATAATCGAATATACAAATAAGGTGTCCTACGGTATCAACAATATGTTTGATTTCACCAAACCTACAATGTTCGTCTCCGTCAATTATATTTTGAGAATAGGCATTTTTCTTGGGATAACGCCCCCTCCTAACAAGTCCAAGTTACATAATATGTATGTCTTGTTATTGATGTTAGCTTCAATACCATCATTCCTTATTCTTTCTTACATGAAATCGGAAATTACTCCAGGTATCACTGGGATAACAGAAAAAGCATCTGATCTCTTCATAACGTTGGTCACATTTTCAGTGAGTTTATTCTCAGTCTTCATCCACCCACAGAAACTATATCGTGTTTTCAGTCGCTTTAAACATTTTGATAAGAAGGTCTCCTTTCCTTTCAAGGAACACAAAATTATGTATTTGTTCTGCTTTACTGGTTTTCATTTGATTACTCTTATTTCTATGTTACTGGACTTATGGCTGTTTTCTAGAAAGGAATCAGTTAGCATCTACGTTATCTATATCCCATCAGTATTCCAAATATTCCAAATGGACACGTTCATTTTCTTGTGGCTCTTGCTTGCTATAGAGATATACAGGAGATTGAAGTATCTGAATTCTTCGCTACTGAGAATTTTCAAAAATTCTAGTCGAATCTCGACATTTCCATTCATTGGCTTCGGAGTTGAAGAGCGAAAAACCAAAGAAAAACCTGATCAAGAACTACACAAAATTGCAGGGATGTATAATCATCTGTGTGAGTTGATTGGCGAGATGAATCAGATATTTGGCATTCCAGTTCTCTTTCATGTACTTTTCTGTATAGTAGATATTGTGAATAATACCACCGTCATAGTTGAAGCAATCTTCAAAGATGAATCATTCAGTGGAACTTTGCAATTCAATTTTTTCAACATCATAGCTTCTTTCGTAAGTACCTTTATCAGAAATTCACCCCATATCCATATTTCTAGACTTATTCCACTATTGGAGTGCATTTCAATAGTGAAGAAGAATGAAACATACAGTGTGTTGCCAAAAGTTTAGAGGTGTGATTATGTAAAAAATCTCTTGTAAAAATTTCCAACCCATAACTTGCTTTCATTTAGAAAAATCAATATAATAAATTCATGTGAAATTGTTGTTCTATATTATTTTTACATAAGTATTTCTGCTTATTTCGATCGATTTCAGTGGTTTTGTTAACAGTGATGAGATTCGGCCTAAAAAGTCCAGTAGACTTGCAGTGCTAGACTTTATGGATATGTATTGTAAATATCATTGTACGCCAACGTCTCTTCAGTTTTGAAGGACCCTGCACTTTCAGTACGTAGAATGATTGTCGGTGAAATTTTTTGAATTTTCAGTATGTTGTAGAATCCGATGAAAATCTCGTGAGATCAATTTGCTAAAAGTGCATCCCAAAAACTGTGCCAGAAACTATTTCACTTCCAGTCAGCTGCTCATGATCTATAAGACACAGATCTGACCTGTCCTGGAAAACTGTTTCCATATGTGGAATGCAGCACCCAAACATACCCTGAAACTGTTGGATTCTGTCCAAAAAAAGGCGATTCGTTTCGTGGCTGATGCTTCGCTCACAAACTCACTCACTTCTCTGAAACATCGTAGAAAAGTTGGCTATCTGGCTCTATTTCATAGATATTCTCATGGACGATGCTCTTCTGAAATATCAACAATTGTTCCTCCCTTGGCAGTCCCCGCGAGACTAACCCGTCGAGTTGAGGCTTGGCACCCCTTCGTGGTCACTTTGGAAACCTGCAGAATATCTCTTTCGGAAGACTCGTTCATCCAACGAATAGCGAGGCTCTGGAACACATTGCCAAGGGAGGCGGTCCCCGAAGAATTTAACTTCCAGAAATTCAAGAAGAACACCAATTCCTACCTTATTTCTCTTGGTTCTCACGATGTTCTCTGAACAATACAGGATATCTCTTCTCGTGGGAAACAGAACCAGGAAAAATAATAATAAGGCTACTGAATGACACATAAGACAGAAAAGTTTCATGGATCATTGAGTAATAAGTCCTAGATATAAGCATTTTCAACAATACAAAAATTGTGCGCAGAAGTGATTTTACCTACTACCAAACATTACGACACTGATTTTAGTATCCTAATTGAATACTTCACCACACTTGAGCGGTTAAGTGAAAAAATATAATTTCAAATTTGTGTTTTTACTCAAAAAAAAAAAATAAGAACCAATTTATCATGGATATAGCAGGTACTAAAGTTTCGATTGCTGCATTCACCGAAATTTCTATATCGGAATCTGAACTCTCCTGATCCAAATTCATGCCAATGATTTTTTTTTTTCGAATTGAAATTTACGTGTCAAAGTTGACAGTTCGCCGAATGAGTAACAACCGAGAACACAATGGATTCACGACAACCACACACATTCCTAATGAATCGTCAATTCAAGGAAGATTGAATATTTTTGATTTGATAATTAGCTTTCTGGTAGTAGGTAAAATATTGTACTATATTCGTATCGTAAACTCATATAACGATAATCGATGGGTTATTGAATTCGGCCTTCGGCCTCGTTCGACAATTTTTCCATCTCATATCGTATGAGTTTTTACGATACTCGTATCGTAAAGTTCTATTTCAGCACTAGTGCGGTAAAGTATTGGTATTGGTAGTAGGTTGGATGATGACAGATGCGCTGCGCCCTAATTCGATCTATTTTGCCCCATCTACTTCTGCTATATCAAGGATTTCTTGTTCATATCAGCCACTCGAAATTCAGTTCCTTCAGGAATTTGAGGATTTTGAGGGGGTCTAGCTGTGGTGTTTTTTTCACAGTCAGCTGGTGTGTTCCTAGTATGTTCAATCTTCTGTGATTTACAGCGTCACACTCCATCAGTATGTGATGAGGTGTTTCTGGTTCTTCCTCACAGAATCTGCAGGTGCCGTCCTCCTGTAAGCATAGCTTCCTTAGGTGTTCTTTGGGTCTGCAATTCCCCGTTAGAAATCTCGTTATTGCTTTGAGACTTCCTTTGCTGAGGATTGTCAGTGTCTTAGAACTTTCTCGGTTGAAATTTCCAAGGAGATCTTTAGCCTGCCGTAGTCCTGGAAGTCTTATCCATTGTCTGGCTCTCCAGGCTCCTTCCGCCTTCTCAAGTTCTCCTTGGAAATAGGAATTTCCAAGGCCGCAGAATGGCTCTGGTCCGATTAGTGGCGTTGAAGCTCCTTGTCGTGCCAGAGTGTCTGCTTGTTCATTCCCGTCCACTCTAATATGCCCTGGCACCCAGAGGAAGATCACTTCATTGTTGCTGCCTATCTCATTCAATTTGCTTATGCATTCCCATACCATCTTCGAGTTGATGTAAGGAGAGCTCAACGATTTGATGGCTGCTTGGCTATCGGATAAAATCGCGATGTCCTTCTTCCGGTAAAGTAACCTTTCCGCATGATTGTATTGACATTTCCACTCAAACAGGCAGGAACTAAAATGCGAATGGATGAAAAAATCTGGTAAATTACTTCACTATAATAATGCCAGCATTTACTATTCGTATCAGGTGATGCGCGTCGCATCAGTTTGACAAATATAAATGTCAAGAACAGAAATAAACAGCAAATGATAGTTCAGTAAATATGTGGAGATTTGAAAATATTTTCGAGGCAGAAGGAGATTGAATCGACTCCAGATAATACAAGAAGAAGTAATTTCTCTATTTGGAACCAATTTCTCTATTTGGAACCAATTTAGCGAATTTTGTAGACAATGAAACTTGTGAACCGAACACTCTGTGGAAAATGTGGTAGGTATATTGATGAACTGGACTAACTGGAGCTTCGATATGAAGGAACAGAATGTGTAAAATTTTAAAGAATACCAACGTGATGAAAACAATGTTCACGCTCTCGATTTGCCAATGGAAGTAAGTTTTCGAAAACAACCACAAAAAAATATCTTGCTAGATCTGAGCTCTCGTAGTATTAGAGTCCCTGTATATACCTTAGACAAGAGTCCGGACACAGCTATACTTCTGTCCTTTTCTGTTTTCAAAAAATGCATTGATGATTGAATAAAGGAATAAGACATATATATCGAGCTCTGTCTTTTCAATTTCCCTAGTAGGTATCAATGACTGTCAGAAACAATTTTGAGGGTTAGATTATTTGTCAAACCGTTCATAGCCGTAGGTAGAAGTGAGAAATAGGGCTATTTTAACTAGAATAACTATTAAATTTTCAAATAATGAACAACAGGGTGTTCAAATTTCGAATCGATAATTTTCATAATCAATTCCTGAGATGGCTATTGCAAATTTTCGTCATCAGATATTTCTTCACTTTATTAGATATAAGGAAGATAATTTAAGTGTTCTACGTGGTATCACATGTAGCCAAGAAAATATAGTTGTTTTCTGTTGGTATACAAAGAAATAAAAGATAATAATTTTCTCCGATTCTCTCAATCCAATAACACTCATCAGAAATAAAAGTGACAAAATCAAAACAACAATATATTTGATAGCGAGTGCTTTATTAATTGTGTAGGTTTCCCACCTCTTCCTGCAGTCTACATTCACCTGTAAATATTGAATTTGATAAGAATTAAAAACAGCGTGGACTGACGACGTAGCACATTGCAGTTTTTCTAAATCTTCTAGTTTTGATTTCAAACTTTCAATGTCTTTCCTCATCATCTCATTCTCATTTACTTTCTCTGCGATCGTATCATTCAGTAATTCCCAATACGATGACGACGGGAATCTTTTTTTGAACGTCTCTATTTCATAAATTGACGGCACAGCAGACTCTTTCAATTTGAAATCCATCAGCTTGAAAGAATCTCTATCAAAATGGGCATAAAATTCTTCCTGTTTTTACAAGTAAATTTTAATATTTACCTCACATATTGCGGATTTCTTGAAATTAATTTTCAATTCTGGACGTTTCGCATTGCATTCTTCCATAATCATTCGGAAAATTGAATAACTTGAATCCCTTTTCCAATGAATTATCGCAATAGTGTAGGCAGCAGGACATTGAAATAATTTGAAATGCTAAATTTTGGCGGTCATAAAATTTCAAAGTGACAGCGACAGAAATTCGAAATAATTTCAAAAAAGCGGGCGGACGACTATGATGTTTCGTCACATTATCAGGTGGGCAAACCAAATGAAACAAAATATCAAAAACCCCAACGGCTGTCAGTTTTGTGTCCGGACTCTTGTCTAAGGTATATACAGGGACTCTAGTAGTATTACACCCGATAAAATTCTGCGAAAAAGTAAAAATCGTGCGAAAAAGTGAAATCGTTTTGGCAGGTTATAAAATGTCACTTTTCATAAATTACAAGAAGAAAGTGAGTACTTTTCTCCCGGATATATATCACATATACAGGGTGTTTCACAGGTAAAGGGAAATATTTCAATGGTAGATAGTGATCACCAAGGTGGTTCTGAAAATACCATATTTGATAGGTCTTAGACTTTTCATAACGGAGATACAGGGCGATTTATCGATTTCGAATAATTATTCATTCGTCTATAAGTATTGAACTACCCAGTATATTTTCCTAAGATTTGGTATGGAGCTTAAACTTGGGACGTTGAATGCATTCACCTATCGAAGTGAAAATCCAGGTTCGGCTTCAGGAAAAATTTACATTTATTCGAAATATTAAAATAACACACTGTATGAAATAATTGACAAAGTTCATCAAAGGAATCGTGAAGAAGAGGAAGAACTGAACTGGATTTAATGCTTTTTGTTTTCCCGCCACCAATTCTCATCGTAACAATCATAAACAGGAAGCTAACAGTATGTCAATTTCAAGAGTATTAAAATTATGAAACCACTTTCAATTATGATTATTCGATATATTCTTATTGTTAAATGATCGTTCGAAAGAACTTACTTAGTCTCACAGTCTTTATAACAGAGATACAGGGTGAATTATCACTCGTCCATAAGTATTAAACTACCCACGCAGTAATATTTTCTCAAATTTGGTATTGAGCTTACTTGGGACGATGGATTCATTGACCTATCAGGCAGAATGGAAATACAGGTTCAGCTTCAGAAATAGTCTCATAGTCTTCATAACAGAGATACAGGGTGAATTATCGAATGATAATTCCGCCTGATAGGTTAATGAATCCATCGTCCCAAGTTAGCTACACACCATATATGAGAAAATGTTACTGGGTAGTTCTATACCTACTTATGGACGAGTGAATAATTATTCAAAACCGATAATTCACCCTGTATCTCCGTTATAAAAACTTTGAGACTTAAGTAAGTTCTTTCGAGCGATTTTTCGACCAAAATATATCGAATAATCATAATTGACACTGGTTTCATAATTTCAATACTCTTCAAATTGACATACTTTCAGCTTTCTTTTTATGATTGTTACAATGAGAATTGGTGGCGGGAAAACAAAAAGCATCAAATCCAGTTCAGTTTTTCCTCCTCTTTACGATTCCTTTGATGAACTCTGTCAATTATTACATATACAGTGTGCTATTTTAATATTTCGAATAAATGTGAATTTTTCCTGAAGCCGTACCTGGATTTTCTCTTCGCCCGATAGTTGAATGAATCCAACGTCCCAAGTTTAAGCTCCATACCAAATTTTAGAAAAATATACTGGGTAGTTCAATACTCATAGACGAATGAATAATTATTCGAAATCGATAAATCGCCCTGTATCTTCGTTATGAGAAATCTAAGACCTATCAAATATGGTATTTCCAGAACCACCTTGGTGATCCCTATCTACCATTGTAATATTTCCCTTTACCTGTGAAACACCCTGTTGATGGCTTTTGGTGTGAATTAGTTCCTAAAAATGAGTCAATAAATAACGTCTCCCAGAAAGAACTGCAAGTCCTTTTATCTTCCATACGACTTCGCGGTTACGTATATTACTAAACAACCACTAAATTCGCAATTTTTTGAAATCAAATCACAGTATTAGACTGACAGAAGTGAGATCAGATATTTGATTACTTCAAAAGCATGATAAAGATGCCTACAACGCATCAGGTGTCCCTACTGTTGAAAACTTAAAATTTCACGTCGATAATTTACAGATTTCAAAATAATGTAATATCCTCTCAATATTGATTCGTTCTTCCTTCTGTCACAGAAAATAATAGTGTGTTATACAAGGGAAAAATATTAGATTTTAGCTCACGGTTTTTTGTTTCCCTCCGCTACGCGTCGGGAGACAACACAACCTGGAGCTAAAATCTACTACTTTTTTCCCTTGTATAATGAATAACTATAAAACTTTATTGTGTCAATTTTAGGTGGTGACTATATGCTTCGCAGCGACTGGCGATTTCGTTTCTAGGGAAGCAAAAAGGACCAAGGACATCTGCCAGAGCATAGTTGTGAATAATCTTGAAATGAACGATGTTCTCAGAGATGAAATGATCCAGCTGGCGGATCAGGTTACTCGTCGTCAACCTCAACTAACAGCATCGAGCTTCTTCGCCATAGATTTCACGATTTTAGGATTCATGTTGGCGAATATAACGTCCTATATCATTGTAGCTGTACAAGTTATAACAGGTTGAGGTAATTCTTTGGACATGGACACGAGAAGTGTAATTTCTTAACCTCAAAAAAATTTAATTGACGTGAATCGGTTGTTGAAATTTAAGGCGAGGATCTAGATCATCTAATGCACTATTCGATCGCAGGCAATATTAGAAATGTGAGTACGAACGGAGAAAATGAAATCCCCGAAAGATTTTTGGTCCAACAGCCAGCTACAAATGAACGACGCGTCTCAAGTGCCATTCTGAGAAAACTTCTTTTTCACGAATATTTGCCTGATCAACAGTTGCAACTGTTAGTTGGGTAGAAGCATTTTTGGATGTATGATGAATTGATATTCTTCATACCGGACGTGGAAAGAAATTCCGAATTAAGAATACCTAATCACGAATCTGCGATTGGGGTCTATGAAAATAAGTTTCCATCGTTCAAGTTTGGACCCCTTGATTGGGCGAAAGTATTGAAGAGAGATATTTTCAGATAAAATAATAATGAACACAAGAAGGAGTTTTTGGAATAAGTGCACATATTCAGCACATTAATATGAGACAGTCTTAGGAATATTTCCATGATATCAGATTTCTCCTAATTTTTCTAACTAACGAGAAATTTCGTCCCAAAAATTGAACAAAATACGAGAAAAAAATCAACTACGCCACTTCAAAACAATTCGAATGATTGAAGTCCGTGTGATTGTACCTACTGCATGGAAATTTGAACAGATTAGCTACATTGTACAACTTTGGGTGGAAAAAAGAGTCTAACCTCAAATTTTATTTTGATCCCTAAATCTTTTATAAGTCCCATTCGATAGTACACGTGGAGCTTTCTCAGTGTTTGGAATATTTGCAATTATTTCAATGCCACCCTGAATATGAAGAAATACATTGAGAATTCGCATTCTCCATCTGATGAAAATATTGATTCTTTCTCGGTTTATTCAATCAGAAAACAACTACTTTCCTGGCTATATGCCACTACGAACATTCAGGTGCGTAGGTATGTTTTTTTTTTCTAGGGGGGGGGGGGTACTCAGTAGCGGAAATTAAATTATAATTTGGGGGTTGTCTAGTAGTAAAACGCGTTTCAGTGTATAATAAATCAACACAAAATGATGGTTTATTAGCTTCAACTTTTATTAAAGCTGTTTTTATATCAATTTCACTTGATTCTTTGGGATTCTCTCTACTCGTTTCTATAAAATCAGTATCTGTTTTTATATCTCAGAATGACTAGATTATAAAACAAAGTATTTTACATTGCTTTAAAAACCTCGAGGAAAACCTATCGAGTACAGTATCTAAATCTATATCAATATATCCATGAATATTTAATATAAAGTTAATCCGTCTAGCCTGACCCATTGTACACCTCAACCATGATTTCAGTGTCTTACTTAAGTATGTATATTGAAAATGATCTTTCAGCACTCGCCACACTCTCCGGCATAACAGATTTTATTTGCAGGAGTGTATAAATAGTGGGAAATATTTCGATACTGCAATGCTGTGAAGTAACTAAGGCTGTTTCTTTGGATATATTATTATAGGTTCATTTTTGGTTTCTTTCCATTCATTGTTCCAAAGATCTATTTGTGATTGCAACAAATCTGACTAAAATGTTTGGGAGAGTTCATTTCTAAATTTACTAACATATTTAGAAACTTGTTTTACCAGAATCTTTGAATCACTGGTATAGAACATAATCAGGCATCATCCTGTTGATATATGTATTACATTTTGAATTCATTATTAATTATTGTTTCTGAGTCTCTAACTGTTCTACTATTTTTGTGCTGGTGCGAACATTGAATTATATCTATTGAACACACAAGACAAGAACTTGAAAACAAAATCTTCTGAAGTAGAGAATTTGTATTCTCCTTCATATAAAGATATGCACATAATATCATTCTGAAAATTCCACAGGAAACAACTACTTTCCTGGCTATTTGCCACGTCGAAAATTGAATAATATCTGTTGAACATCCAAAAAGAGAGTATGAAAAATGAAAATCCTCAGAAGCTGAGAATTGACATTCTCTCAAATCGAATAGAATAATATGATGTATCATGATATAAAAATATAACTTATTAACTTACCAATATATTCAGTATTGAAATGAAAATTGGGAATGTATAGGAGAAGTACACTTGTATGAACTCTTATCTTGATGAGCTTAGAAATAAAAAAAAATCATTCGTATCAGTGATATGGGAATTGAATCTCTCACAAACAGGTTATATGACTCCACTCGAATAAAACTCATTTCGGATATCAAATCCTCATCAGTAACCTGAAGTATTCACATTCTTTCAGACATTCTTCATGATATTCACAATATTCAATAAATTATAATTCTCAGATGTCAGTTCGTTATAGTTTTAGTTATATTTATAATTATTATATCTGAGAATAATCCTCTTCAATAGGTAGAAATAGGTAGAAATTAGGACCAGAGAACTTTTTTTTTCATCTACACATCTCCTGATTTACAGTTGCAAAAACCGACTAAGCATGTATTTTTTCGCAAAGTACGCAACTTTGGTGAATTTTTTACATGCTCTAGCTTCCTACTTGCTTCATCTTTATCAACAAGTAAGAACTAGTACAAATCCGCGGCTGACTCACCTAGAACAGGTCTACCTGACGCTTGCTGAGGTAGAAAACAACCGTCAAGAAAGTACTGAGGGTAGCCCTTCAATTTACAATCTAATCGTCGCTAAAACTACACACTAAGAAAAATAGTTGGTAGTAAAGACCAAACAATTAGTAAAATAGGCGCCAGTCACACTCATTCGATAATAACACAACATTAAAATTGTATATACTATATACTATATCAAGAATTTAACCACTACAAAATAGGATGATACTAATAGTATAGTATAATAGTATATTATGTAACAAGTGTTATAAACGTCCATTTACTAACGAGTAGTTTAAGCACGAGCGGAGCAGAGCGGAGCGAGTGTTCAATGAACGAGTGTCTAGAACAGTTTATAAACGCGTTACATACTATGATTTTTCTACGAACTCCGAAAATTACATTAACATACCTGCAATTCCTGCTAACCTACAAAATAATTCGAAAGGAATGGGAAGTGAGAACATAATACATGCAACTGCATGCAACCAGCGAGACACGTATAAGTGATATTGGTTGTAGATGTGTCCAGTCCATTGCATACTAACCTTTGTTTCACGTTTATTGTCATGCTTAGCGCAGAATAAATAAATTGTTCTCAAAGATGGATGCTTCATTTTCACACTTCTTAGAGATATAGTACCAGAACATTCTCTTCGATTTCACTTTCGTCTACTTTTCGCATATATTTTCAATGAAGAATTCTGATACAAACGAATATTGTTTGAATAATTCTGATACAAAATTCGAAAATAACAGTTGACAGTTAATACAATTGACATACCAGACATGTCTCAAATTACTGAGGCTGTGTTTAATGAACTGCGTTGCCATGGTAATGTGTTTAAGAAATCGTGTTGCCATGGTAACGTGTTTAATATTTTGAATAAATCACAGATCGACAATTCGTGATTAATCGATCATTTAGCGTGGTACATATCTGTACGATAAATGCCATTTTAGTTATGTGAGTAGAAAAAACAATTTTGTTGTGATATTATTTGATATGAATGTAGTGACTGGAGCCTATTTCAATGAACGTTTGTTATTCATTACCGACTATTTCTCTGATTGTACCCTGAATAATCCGGTTCTGGTGGTGGGAAAGATCGTGTTCGCTCCAGGGTTCATTCTCTATCTGGTGGTATTTGGGAAAAACTTGGTTTTTCCATTCCTCACGAATAATAAGCGGCAGGTGTGAAAACATTTTTGTACATAGTTGATTTAAATATACCCCTGTTCTCTTCAGGAAATGCGTATATTATGAATTATCTATACCAGAACCGACAGGAAACACTATTTTTGCGAAATACGCAAATTTGGTCTATTTTCAACTTGATCTAGTTCTTCACCTGTTAGTCCTACATTCATGAGCATATAAAGGTGTGTTTCTTTCGATTTTTTTTTATTTTTCACACCTTCTCAGCTTGGCTATCTATGAGGGTGTGTTTCTTCAGTTTTGTGAACTACCATTCATTTTCTACTCCTTTTTAGTATGGCTATCAATTAGACCGGGTTTCTTCAGTTCTTTGAACTATTATTTATTACAAATCTTCTATAATTTTGACGAAAGAATCATAACCTCCGACTTGATAAACCCCAAAAACTAATTTTTAGAAAGTTCATGAAGCATTTTTGCCAGAACTATGCACGCGCCTGTCACAAATTTCAATTCAATTGAACGTATTTGTATTTGTATTTATTTATAGTGTTGCTACATTGTAAAATGTTTACCCTCGTCAATATATATGAAAAAATCGTTTGATAATAAGTAGATGATTGAAAAAAGAAAAATAAAGGAAATAGAATAAATAACAATAAACATGATCACACTGTATTGAAAAGGAATATTCTCAGATATATTATAAACATGAAAAAATGGATACATTTGAATAAATACATTGAGAATTCGCATTCTCTATGTGATGAAATTATTAATTCTTTCTCGGCATATTCAACAGAAAACAACTACTTTCCTGGCTATATGCCACGACGAACATTGAATTATATCAATTGAACATACACGATAGGAATTTGAGCATAAAATGAATATCGTCTGAAATTGAGAATTGACATTCTCTTCCAGAATCGGATGAATACTATGATGAATATAACGATATAAAAAATATATTACTTACCAAATTGGTATGAAAATTGGAATGTATGGGAGAAATATACTAGTATACATACTCTGTTCTTGTTGAGTCGTGAATTTATCAAAAAATCATCCGTATCCATGATGTTTGGGATATATGCACATCTCTTTCACATAGGTTAGATGATTTTGATTCGAATAAAATTCATTTCGAGTTTCAAACTCTCCTCAGTAACCTGAAGTCCAGTCATTCCTTCAGCCATTCTTCATTTAATACACAATTTTCACATTTCTATAATAATATAACTAAAACTATAGTGGAACTGACATCTATCTGAGAATGAAAATTTGTTGACTTATCTCCAGTCATGTGGGTGGCAATTGTTTTAGATGTATGACAAACTGACATTTATCATACGCCCTGTATGATAAATGTCAGTTTGTCATACATCTAAAACAATGATCACACTGGTCAAAAAAACATATACACTCAGTTCTATGAATATCACATTTCAGTATTGTTAACTAGAAGGCTGTGAATTCATGAATAGAGTAGAAACATTTTCTGATCAGATATTTTTTTGATTCACATTTGAAGGGCATCAAATTTAATTTCTTCATATCCTCAGGTAATTTGTTGAAAAAACTCGGACCATAGTGATTGAAACCTTGTTGAGATTTCTGAAGTCTATTTGTAGCAATTACAATATTATTGTTATTTCTTGTATTGTGAGAATGGATATCAGAATTTTATTTGTATTCATTCAAGTGTTTTTTCACATAAACGAGGCATTGATGAATGTACATACCAGGCAAACTGAGAAAATTATATTCAATAAGTAGGTCTTTACAATGTGTCCTGGGACTTGAGTCTGATATAATTGTAACTGCTTGTTTTTGTTGCCTCAAGAGGTTTGAGGTTTTGCATGTTTGCGCTGTGTCCCCAAATCAGAATCCCATATTGCAAGTGACTATTTATGAAAGCAAAGTATGCCATTCCCATCAAATCATGTGATACCGATCTCCTCATTCGCCTCAATAAAAACAAAGTTTCTTCGCGAGATGTTCGGTATGAACGTTCCGTGTTGATTTGCTGTCGATATGGAATCCCAATAATTTAACTGTAGTTCTCTTCCCAGTTGCTATAGTTATTTTCTGAGTTTTTTCCACATTCATTTTCAGTTTGATTGAAGAAAAATATGACTCTGCAATTTTTTCAGCGTCTTGAAAACAGTAGCGAAGTTAGAGGAGGCTTGATGGGCTCAGCCCCCTCAAATTATGATCTAGCCCTCCCTATCGAATATAAAGTAATTTATTCACAAGTTCGATATGGTATTATTATATAATTATATGGTTGTACAGGCTATTTTATGCCAATCATGACATTCCATCTGCAATTGAATTTATCACTAACATGACGAGAGATATAGGATAATGAAAATGGTAGGATCGTTAATATTGTCAATCAAGTTCCGGCATTCTACATTGAATTCATCGCTATAAAAACATTCACTGTCTGATTCAGTCATTGAATCTAGTACTCAACGGCTTGAAAATATTGTATTATACCAAATTTTTGATGTTGATATCCGTCAATTATATTGTGAGAGCAGCCATCATTCTTGGGATAATACCTCCTCCTTATCAATCCAAGTTACACAATGTCTATGTCTTGTTATTGTTGTTGAGTTCGATACCATTATTTATTACTTGTTCTTATGTGAAATTCGATATGGTTAGTGGTGTTAGTGGGATTATACAAACGACATCTGATCTCTTTTCAACATTGGCAACATTTTCATTGAGTTTATTCATAGCCTTCATTGAGCCCCATCAGAAACTACATCATGTATTCAGTAACATCAAATATTTTGATGCAAAGGTCTCCTTTCGTTTCAAGGAAAACATATTGCTGTATCGTGGTTGTTTTCTTGGATTCAATTTGTCTTATGTTTTATGTATCGTACTCCAATCTTGGTGTATTTCTGGAAAGTTGCCAGTCTACTTCATCTTAGTCTATTTGCAAAGAGTATTCCAACAATTCCAGCTGATCACATTCATATCCTTGTGGGTCGTGCTTGGTCTGGAGATATATAGGAGATTTAAATTTTTGAATGCTTCAGTACTGTGTGTTCTCAAAGATTCTTATAGAATCTCAGCAAATCCATGGAGAGTCTTCAAAGCCGATAAAAACAGGAACAAGAAGAATCCAACTCAAGAGATACGTGAGATTGGTGGGATGTATGATCATCTGTGTGAATTGATGGACGAGATGAATCATCTATTTGGCATTGCTGTTTTGTTTTATGTACTATTCTGCATAACTCATATCGTACATCATACTGTCTATATGATGCAAGGATTGTTTATTGAAGATTCGATAAAGGAGCTGCATTCCCGAGGAAGTTCGTATCAATATTTCAATATTTGGTATCTCACAACTATAATCGTAAGTAGGCATGACAATTTAAATATCGAAGATTAAAACCTTTGGCATGATAATACACTACAAACTGTTTTACCACTTACCAAACCGATTTCTCACACCTCGACACGCGTTTCTGCGACTTTTCAAGGGGATAAGAACAATCCCAGCAAACATTGAACTAGCGGAGAAAGTCCGGCCTAGTGCAGGCTAGTCTGGGAAAGTGACGATGCCAGGGTATTGGTAATGGGCCTATGATTTTCCTATGCCTAATAACCATCAATTAAAAATACGATGATGGCCTTGTGATGGTAAGATGTCTGGAACTAATTGAATACCAACGAGATCTGGCCCTTATTTGCTTGCCAATTTCATGTTCGCTACTCGTCCCCCTGGTGGTTGTTCTGGGAACGTCTACATCAACAATCAGCTGATCAATATTATATGTGACTAAGATGGTTGACTCTCGTGAGTGGTGATCGCGTACTAGTTTGTCTATGTAGAATAAATGTGGTCCTCTCTTTTCCTGGTGGTTATTTGTGATATTGCAGGAGTATTCTCAATTGATAATAATAGAAGACGGATTCTTCAATTATGATAATATTGAGTAAGTATCAATCTACCTACATAGTGTTTCGAATTTCATTATCAAATGCATGTGTTTGGTATCTCGTAACCTCATATACCTAATGATCATAATAATTGGAGTTGGCTATATACTTCTCCAAAAGCAACTTGTTCAACTCGTTTGTTGCTATCAAAAGAATCTCATCAGGTTATGTTAACCTGTCTGTATGAAGAACTACATAACAATAAGGTTTCAGCTACAGAAAATACCTGTGCCAAGAAAATAATGAGGATTGAAAAGCTCCATGTTATAAGGTCATTATCAGAATATATTATCAGTTATAAACTCATGCAACTCATAGGACACTAATATATAACTAATGATACATATCAAATTTCAGAAGTACCTCACAACGGAGAATCAACTTTGAAGGAATGCTATCCAATACGATGTATATACCACATACCAACCAGTAAGCAGTCACTCCGAGAAGTTTCATCGTTCATAAAATTGTTTTCTTGAAATCTGGTTTGTGTCTGATTCATGATAAGAGGGTTATATTGTGAAATAAAGAGGTGAATACTAGAACTTTCAGATCCATTGGACTCCTAAATAAACCCCTACCCCTCCCCTACCTCGATAATATGTAACCAATGTCATTAATTGGCCATTACAGTCCCATCACTTATGTTTATGCTGGGCTTGCTATGGGAATCTCAATGTGTCGATTATGTTGTACTGGCCTATTGCCAAGAAACTGAATATGACTGCTTGGTACCCAGCACTGGGACCAGCTGCCGGCCACAGTTTACTGATATATAGGGTCCCGCATATGGGGCCATTTACTGGGCCACTGTTGTCAGGTATGGGAAAACTATATTAGGCCATTGATGCCCTAAATCAAAATGTTTGCTGGGATCAGAGAAGAATCCCAATCCCTCTCAATCCCAAGTACACAGGAGGACTTGAAGAGGTTTTCAAAGTCTTCGGTTTTGAAAGCGTTTATCAGTCTGGGACAAAGGGAACACCCAAATCAACAGGATGTGAAATCGCAGATCCGTTATCCTTCAGAATATACATTTTCAACTCAGTAGATTCCAAATGCGCAGATGTGTATTTTCACATGAAAGCAATTTCGCAGATTCGCAAATATACAGGATCGGAATTTAACAAACCAACATAACAGCAGAATAATATTCCGTCAAAACCATAACAACACAGACCATAATTCGTTAGAATCGCAAAATGCCAGACCACACATAAGCAGACCGTACTTTGTCAGAATCGAAATACAATAAACCGTTCATCGACAGAATAGCAGAATGTCAGATCCATGTATTGACAGAATAGCAAAAAGTCAGAACAGCATATTTGCACAATCACAAAATATTAAAAATGTAAATTGAAAGAATCGTAATATGCGAAGACCGTACATCGACAGACTCGTAATACAACAGACTGTATTCTGATAGAATCGTAAACTATCTGAACTGCAAATCAGCAGAATCGCGTAATGTTAGATCGATAAAATTACAGAATCGTAAAAATTCAGAACCGCATAACCGTGAAATATAGAAATTGTGAGTCAGCCGAACCGTAAAATATCAAAACCGTAAATCGGCAGAATCGGAAATCATTAGACTGTAATGCTCTTGAACCGTGGAATGACAGACTGCAGAGAGGTCGACCAGCTACTCACAGAGCGAATGCCGGCCACAATGTTGCCGGCTCTCACGTCCTGTGGGGATTCTACGTATGTCTGGATTAGGTTTAAAATCCCTTTTTCGTATATTATTTCAGAGTCCAAAATTGATAGTTCAATGACTTTTCTTGTCAGACTCGACAACTGTCTTTATTCTCTATATACAGTAACATCAGATCATTATCAAAATAATCTAAATCTGAACATTCTTCCCCCTCAAAAAAGGTATATAACATTAATCTTCTGTTGCCTGATCGCTATTCTCTAACAACGATAACTTGCAGAGCTTCGCAGTCGGTCGCCTATAAATTCCCGTCTTGGTTTTCACGTCCGCAACTCGGACTTGATTGTCTTTTCCTGGGTAGGTGGCAATGATTTTTCCAAGTGGCCAATTGTTCCGAGGTAGTCTGTTGTCAGCTATGATAACCAAGTCACCTGGTTCTACTGGAATACTCTTCTTGAGCCACTTCGTTCTCTTAGTCAGAGTAGGTAGATATTCCCGAACCCAGCGGCTCCAAAAATTGTCAGCTAGCTTTTGGGAGTATCTCCATTGTTTTCTGAGGTCCATTTGTCCGTTGAAAATCCCAGGTGGTTTTGATGAACTCGATGTTCCTATCAGGAAGTGGTTGGGAGTAATACTCTCTGGATCGTCTGGATTGTTAGACACGTAAGTCAATGGTCTGCTGTTGACAATGTTTTCAGCTTCAGCCATCAAAGTTGCTAAAACTTCGGGTCTAGTGGATTTTTCTTTAAGGGTTATCTTCAATGATTGTTTAACAGCTCGCACCATTCTCTCCCACGCCCCACCCATATGTGGACTCGCAGGACAGATGAATTTCCATTCTATATTGCATGCAACCATTTCTCTCTCTATTAAATCTTTGTCGACTTTTTTCAGTGATTCTTTCAATTCCTTATCTGCCGCCTTCATATTCGATCCATTATCGCTCATCATGATTTGTGGTTCTCCTCGTCTTGCGATAAAACGTCGTATCGCCAATATACAGGAATCAGTAGATAAAGATTCCGCTATTTCAATGTGTATGGCTCGTACAGATAGACAGGTGAATAAAACACCATACCTTTTCTCCTTCCTCCTTCCGATGCACACTGAAAAAGGACCGAAATAGTCCATTCCGACAAATGAAAACGCTCTTGGTGGTTTTTTCAGTCGTGCCTCTGGAAGTTGTCCCATTTCTGGAATGGTCGGCTTTACTCTTTTTATCCTGCAAAAGTTGCAATTCATCATTATTTTGTTCACAGCTCTTCTGATCTGGAGAATCCAAAATCTTTGGCGTAGCTCATTAATGACCATTTCTCTTCCCCGATGCTGACACTTCTCATGCGAATGCTTGATTAATAGTCGAGTATAATTATGTTTACTGTCCAATATTATAGGGTGTTTAGTTTCCTCGCTTAATTCCACGGAATGATCTGTTCTGCCTCCAACTTTCAAAAGACCATCTTCGAAAGTTGCTGAGAGTTGCAATAGTCTACTAGTATCTGGAACGTCTTTTCCTTCCTTGAGTAATTTATATTCTTCTGGAAAATTGTCTATTTGTACCTTTCTGCACCAAATTTTCTCCGCTTCCAATATTTCTTCCACAGTTATTTCACCTTTCCTTCTATTTTTTCTGGAAAATCGCAATACATACACTGTTGATCTTAGTAATTGTGTCAACTTCGAAAATTTATTCACATCTGGTAGATAATCTATTGTTTCTTGGGTTGTAATAAGAGTGAGTTTCAAGTCATTTTTATATTTCTTCTCGAATTCTTCTGTCGGCCAAAATTTTTCATCTAAATATAAAAATTCTGGGGCGTCGAACCATCTTGAGTCTTCAAATCTAATCTCTTTGTTGTCCCTTGTCGCTTCATCAGCAATATTGATTTTAGTTGGAATCCAGTGCCACTGACTCCTCTCTGAATTTTCTCGAATTTCTACAATTCTGTGAGAAACATAACTCGAAATCTTGATTTGTTCATTCCTTATCCATTGAATCACTGTCTTAGAGTCAGTCCAGAAAAAAGTATTTTCTATGTGTAGTGTATGTTCTTCTTTTACTTTCTTTGCCAGTCGTGTCGCAAATAAAGCAGCCTGTAATTCCAATTTTGGAATACTCAACTGATGTTTCATTGGAGCAACTTGTGTTTTAGATGTAACCAACGATATTTTTTTCTCGAAGTCTTTGACGAAGCGGAAGTAACTGACGATGGCAATTGCTTGTTGACTCGCATCACAAAAAACATGTTGCTCTATTTTGGAATTCTCATGATTCTTCATATAACACCTTGGAATTTTGATAGATTTCACCTTCTGTAAGTCTTCTAACCACCGGAACCACTTTTTCTGAATATGTTCTGGTATTTTTTCGTCCCACTGTATTCCGCACCTCCATGTCTCCTGCACAATGATTTTGCTTTTGATAATAAGATTCCCCAGAAGACCTAGAGGATCATACACAGACATGACTAATCTCAAAATTTCTCGTTTGGTCGGTATTTCATTGTTCTCCCATAAATCTTTCTGAATTTTATGAAAACTCAAAGGATATGATAAAGTATCTTCATGTGGGGACCATTTCAAACCCAAAACTCTTTGTGGTATGATGTTTTGGTCTGTGTCAGTGCCTGTCTTTAAATTGTCTGGTATACTTTCCAGTACTTTCATGGAATTACTTGTCCATCCACGTATATTGAAACCTCCTCTTCTGTGAATATTAATCACGTCTTTCACTATTTTTATTGCATGTTCTTCGTCATCGATACTGTCCAGATAGTCGTCCATGTAATGTTTGTACAGTATTGCATCCACAGCTTCAGGACATTCAGTTCTAAAATCCAATGCATTCTTACTCCTAATATACTGGGCACAGTATGGTGACGATACCGCTCCAAAAATCAAAACTTGCATCGCATATACCTTGGGGTCTGTCTTCGTTTCTGAATTCCTCCATAAAAATCTCTGCGCATCCTGATCTTCCTCTATTATCTTTATCTGATGGAACATCTCTTGTATATCGGCGGAAAATGCTATATTATTTTGGCGAAATTTCCAAATTATCCCGACCAGGGAATTGAACAAGTCAGGTCCTTTCAAAAGGAAATCGTTTAAACATTTTCCATTTACCTTGGCTGCAGCGTCGAATACAAACCGTAGTTTACCGGGTTTGTTCTCGTTAACTACTCCAAAATGGGGAATGTACCATATCTTTCGATTTTCAGGAGTGTTATTTATTTCTTCTGCTGATAGCAGTCGGCAGTATTTTTTTTCACAATATTCTTTAATTTTTCCCTTGTATTTTTCAGCAAAATCATCGTCTTTCTCCATTTTCCTTTCAATATACTTCAGTCTTTGAAAAGCCATCGGCTTGCTATCTGGTAAACTCATATTTTCGTCTTTCCACAATAAACCTGTTTCCCATCCATTTTCTGTCTTCTTTGTTAAACTTTTCATCATAATCTCTGCTTGCTTGTCTTCATCACCATATTTGTCATCTTCCTTTCTCAAACCATAACTTTCAAAGGAGAAAAAATCTTTTACTTGTTCGTGAAGATCTGTCAAATCCTCATCGTCCTGTCTTTGAATGAACAAAACTGTGCTGTCAACCATCCCTTTGAAATGTTCTACATTTCCATGAGCAATCCAGCCTAATTTGGTTTTTGAAATTGCAGGTGCATTTTTGGGCCCCTCAATTATTTCTCTGCTCACAATCAGTTCCCAGTTGTCTTGACCGATCAGGAGTCTTGGCTTCATTGAACTCATATCCGAGAGATTCACAGTACTCATATATGGCCATTTATCTTTAAACGCTTTCATATTTACATTTTGCACAGGTAAGTCTAGGTCTTTCATGGTGTAAACATTATTCAGGTTGTAGTCTTGACCATCACTTCCACTTATGATGAAGTTAATTTTTCGGCTTTTCATGGATTTACACGAATTCCTGTCAGTCCATCGCAATCCTAGATTAGTCGGTTCACCCTGTAGATCCAAGTTGTCTGCAATTTCCTCATCTAAAAGGGTAACCGTTGCTGCTTCATCAAATAGAGCATAAGTTTCCACTTCTTTTTCATTTGCTTTTATTTTGATTGGTGCAACTTTCAGTAGAACAATATTTCGATCATAGTTTTTTGTGTAGGCTACAATTTCATCATGTTGTATGTTATCCCTGTCATTATTTTTTTCTTTGGCATGTAAAATATTATGATGGAACTTTTGACATCCATCAATATTACACATTTTCTTTCGCAAACAGCTTGATATTCTGTGCGCTTTCTTCAAACAACAAAAACATAATTTTCCTTTCACAACAAAATTCCATCTTTCATCCATTTCCAGTTTCAGAAATTGATCACATTTGTCGATGTAATGCTTGTCAGAACTGCAGAATTTGCAATACACACGTCTCTTTGTCTCAGTTTTTTCTTGAGTGGTAACGAAAGCGTGTCTGTATTTTGAAGAACCAGGTTGTCTCGATTTATCTGTGAGGGATGTAAAGGGTTTGTTGATGGCTTGCACGTAGCTCGCGGCTTCCGACCTCTTCCATATCCAATCACTGAAGTTTTTCAGATTCAGAGGGATACTACTCGATGACATTCTTTCTCCCCAAGACATTTGCATGGAATAAGGTAACTTCTGTAATAATTTTTCTAGAAGCTGAGGACAATCAAGGTAGTTTTTCATATTCAGCACATCCAATGTCGCTACAAGATTGGCTATCGTTTCAGATAGATTTGTTAGTGCTCTGAAGTCGTTGTTTCGGACAAACGGTAACATCTCAGCTTCTTTTACCATGTATTTGATGATCAGGTCTGCTCTGCCGAAACGATTCTTCAGTATTTCCATTATTTTATCTAATGACGCTGTAGACAAGAGAAGACCTTCAACACATCTCTTTGCATCACCAGTAAGACATTTCCTCAAGCGACACAGGTTTTCTTCCGGTGAAAGTTTTAACATTTCAGTTGTGGATTGATACTGCATGAAAAATAAAGGCCATTCTTTCACATCACCTGCGTATAAGGGTAGATCTTTATCTATGGTTTGCCTTGAAAATAACATTTCAATCTTTTCTTCAAAATTGTTTTCTTCATTTCTTGGTCTATGTGGTCTATGCTCAGATTCTTGGCACATATTTATTTCAGATTTTTCTATTTTTTGTTTAGATATCCAATGGCGAACTTTTGAACTAGATGACATTTCCTCATAACAGATATTTTCTGATTCTCGTGTTCCTACCTCAGATTGTTCAAGATATTCCGCTTCAATTTGCGCTTTTTCATATGCTAAACGATTTTGTATAATCTTTTTTTCTTGTTCCAAGATTTTTGCCAATGCTTCGTCTGCTCTCATTTGGGCTTCTATCTTAAGTCTTGTTGCAATAGTACTATTTTTTGATCTGTTTAAAGAGCTATTCTTGTTCGTAGACATTTTACTTATCGCGCCTTTATTTTCTTCAACTCTTCCAGCATTCGAAGTACTCCGTGAGGCATTCTCTCCCGCGTCAGGGATATCGTCCTTTTTCGTCATACTTCTGGTCTGCATTCTATTCGACTCCATAGTTTCTGGTCTATTTTCGCTCGATGGACCATTCATAATGTCTGGATTAGGTTTAAAATCCCTTTTTCGTATATTATTTCAGAGTCCAAAATTGATAGTTCAATGACTTTTCTTGTCAGACTCGACAACTGTCTTTATTCTCTATATACAGTAACATCAGATCATTATCAAAATAATCTAAATCTAAACAACGTATTCTTCCAGTTCGATTTTTTTTATGTTCATATAGTTATCCCACACCTAGGTTAGGTTAGGTCCCCACCTAAAAATGAGATAGTTTATATGATATTGTGATGTAGTATTCGGTAATTCGTATCGTGAAAGGTTCACTAATCATGCATTCATCCTATTTTCCACGGATGGGCACATTTCAATATGATTCATATGGATGTTACACTTCCTCGCTATATGAAAAAGAGAGTGATTATTTCGGATATTTTATTGAGAACTACAATTCCTAGAAAAACGGTAGGAGAAGGATACGAGAAATTAGTTTTGGCATTATATAACAAACTATAGAGTTTTCAAACTTTGATCATAGATACAAGATGATAACTATGTGAATGTATATATGTCCCCAATCAATGTCGTTTGCATGCTCCTTATATATATCCATATCATGCCACATTTTTCCATTTGAATTAATTTGTATCTATATTTTCTGGAGAAGCAAGAGGGTGTCACGAAACGACGTTTGGATCAAAGTACAGCTACGAGATTCAATCTCGAGAATTCTTGGTGCAGTGCTGTAGACAGGAGTTGATGAAAAAATGCTTATATGAAAGCAATTGAATAAACGGTCTGGTGACACCCACGTGTCGAGTCAAGGAAGACTCAACAGGGTAATCCAAGTTGATGAGTGGCAGCATCATTGATAACTTTGTCATTATTGATAAAATGTTTCAAATGACCAATCCTTCAGTTTTTTCGTCTGAAGAAAATATATTGTGAGATTCAACTAGAAAAAGCCAAATACTCAAATAAAAATTAAATGGTCACAAAGAGAGAGAAACTCGAAGTCATTACCACACTAGTTCATAAAATGAACAAAAATGGTAGATAACGAGAGAAAAACAACTACTTTCCTGGCTATATGCCACGCAGAACATTTGATTTCATCCTTCCAAAATCTATGCAATAATTCGTATAGACGAATAAACATAGTGTTTCCTTCCTAAACGCTGAGCTGCGCAAGTGGTTCAGGAACGCGCGACTACCTACAGACAGGTTTTGAGCTGTTGGCTCTCATCAGTACAGGGCTGTCCCAGATAGCTTCTTGACCGCTATCTGGTGCAAACCTGACCCATAGTAAACGCATCTCAGCATTTATACCACATGAGGCGTTTGGAGTCCGCGAAATGAAAACGCGAACGCCAAACGCCACCTGGTAAGGACAGAAACACTCCAAAACAAGATCCCATGTTAGGTGAAATGGGAGTGGCTGGTTGCCGGACTGGCGTATTTTCAACTAGGATAAAGCCAAATATTCTCAGGTATAACATGAAAAGTCAGTGAATTGGGCGTCCTGATTCCGAATTCAAAGTGATTTTCAATCTATCTCGACTCCTGATATCATTTTGCCGGCAATTGAGGTGGTTTCATGGCTGTTGGCGAACAGTTTATATGGGTATGACCCAACAGGGGTGTTTCCATTAGTAGTGAGACACATTGTATACTTAACGTGATCATTCAAAGAGTTGAATGATTTCCATCCATAGCCAAACAATAGAAGACGAAAGAAGTCGAAAGGATAGGAGACAGAGACATACCCCTCTTGTAAAGAAGACCGTCTCTTTTTTTTTCATTTGAAAAAGTATCAACATATAGCTCACCTTATCGAATATAAAATAATACATTCACAAGTTCAATATAGAATAATTAGATAATTATATGTTTTTACAGGCTATTCATGCAAATCATGACATTCCATCTGCAATTGAATTTATCACTAACATGACGAGAGATATAGGATAATGAAAATGATAGGATCGGTAATATTGTCAATCAAGTTCCGGCATTTCACATTGAATTCATTGCCTTGAAAACATTCCGTGTGTGATTCACTTATCAAATCTAGTACTTAACGACATAATATTCGATTACACCAAATCTTCGATGTTGATATCCGTCAATTATATTGTGAGAGCAGGCATTATTCTTGGGATAATACCTCCTCCTAATCAATCCAAGTTACACAATGTCTATGTCTTCTTATTGTTGTTAACTTCAATACCATTATTTATTACTTGTTCTTATTTGAAATTCGATATGGTACGTGGTGTAAGTGGAATTATACAAACGACATCTGATCTCTTTTCAACGTTGGTAATATTTTCATTGAGTTTATTCACAGCCTTCATTGAGCCTCAGAAACTACATCATGTTTTCAGTAACATCAAATATTTCGATGCAAAGGTCTCCTTTCGTTTCAAGGAGAACATATTTCTGTATTGTGGTTGTTTTTTTGGACTCAATTTGTCTTATTTTTTATGTGTCGGACTACAATGTTGGTTTATTTTTGGGAAGTTGCCAGTCTACCTCTTCTTAATCTATTCGCAAAGAATATTCCAGAAATTCCAGCTGATCACATTCATTTCCTTGTGGGCCGTGCTTGGTCTGGAGATATACAGGAGATTCAAATTTCTGAATGCATCGGTACTGTGTGTTCTCAAAGATTCTTATAGAATCTCAGCGAATCCATGGAGAATCTTCAAAGCTGATAGAAACAAGAACAAGAAGAATCCTACTCAAGAGATACGTGAGATTGGTGGGATGTATGATCATCTGTGTAAATTGATGGACGAGATGAATCATCTATTTGGCATTGCTGTTCTGTTCTTTGTACTATTCTGCATAACTCATATCGTACATCATACTGTCTATATGATGCAAGGATTTCTTATTGAAGATTCGATAAAGGAGCTGCATTCCAAAGGAACTTCGCATCAATATTTCAATATTTGGCACCTCATAACTATAATCGTAAGTAGGCATGAGAATTTAAATATCAAGACTGGAACCTTTGGCACGATAATACACTATAGACACTGTTTTACCACTAACCAAACCGAGTTTTCACACCTCGACACGTGTTTCTACGACTGCTCAAGCGGATAAAAACAATCAGACAAAAATCCCAAATCCCTTCAATCCCAAGTACACAAGAGGACTTGATGAGAATTTCAAAGACTCAGACTCAGGTTGTCCAATAGATGAGATGGACACACTTTGAGAGTCAGAAATATATAAAATTAGCTGAAATGATCGTGATCAGGACAAACTAGGCGTCCCATAAATACAAGGTTCAAAGAACACTTAGCACATTTGAAATATCGTAGGCTAGATAAATCTTGTATAGCCGAACACAAGTTCAATCACAATCATAACACACATATCAATAACCTCAAATTAGTTAAGCAAGTTGACAATGTTAGATAATTAGATGTATAATATGAAAGCTGATAGATATTTAAGAATAGTAATAAGGTAATGAATGAGGGTAATGTATTTTAAAAACCATGAATAACATCAACTTGGCGGTTATTGTCTGTTCACGGCTGGGTGGACATATACTTAGTATATGTGTAGCCCACTAGGATAGAGCAGTTAGTTCCCAATCAGCAAACTTTATCCCTAGGACATCCTATAACTATCCCAAATGTCCAAAAATAGGATAATCCGTTCGGGATATACACAGGTTATCCTCAGATGGACCCGGAGGTTTGGATTGTCCCATGAATGTCTATAAATAGAACATCCTATGGGTAAACCAGAAGTTCATCCCATGGATATCCAATAATGGATATACTTGGGTCGATCAATATCAATAACCCATGGTCATCCTTCCTGGATCATGATAGGTTTTATCTGCGCGCGCATCCCATCATCTCGCTTCCACTTCAACCAGTCCACCCTACCTACTAGGGGTGGGAAAAATTATCGATAAATCGATTATCGATATTATCGATATTATCGATATAATCGATATTATCGGTATCATCGATATTATCGATATTATTATTCGAGAAAAATGAGTCAATAATACCGTCACCGAGAAAGAACTGCAAGTCTTTTTATCTTCCATTCGACTTCGCGGTTACGTCCCTAATAACACACTTATGTCCCATGGATATCCTTAGGACGTCCTGTCGGGACGTCCAAGTTCGAATTTGGTACCGTGGACGTCCATATGACGTCTGTGGGACGCACAAATGTCCCACTTGAGGACCAACTAGAGACGTCCCTGAGGAATCTCCCTGGGACAACTATCGAAAACCTAAATCCAACAGTATTCTTCATCAAGCACTACAGAGGACATCCTTAGGACTTCCATAGGACATCCTTTCAGCAACGCTGAGGGATATCAATTGGATGTCCATAGGATGTCCCAGGGACGTACGAATTATTCTTAAATTTGAATTTTTCTGTGTCCCTCTAGGACCAGATCTTGCATAACTGATCAGGACATCCAGTTGAGTTGATGGTCCGTAGAAGGTCCCCAAAAAGTTTCCCAAGGATGTACAATGGACTTACGTGAAGGACATTGACGAGGAGTACTTATAGCCTACGAGCAATCATTCGTCGGCGAGGTGTAAGTTAACGTTCTCGCAGGGACAACCTATTGAAAGTACCGACTGGGACGTCCATAGGACGTTATTTCTATGACATTGGAAGAGTACAGTTCATGTACCAACTGGGACATCCGACGGATATCCCTGAAGGACATTCGAAGGATGTCCATAAGGGACATTGCGATTGTTATACGATCCTGGAAATATTAAGGGCGTCTGTGCAGAGATATTTGAAGGAATGTACCATCAGGAACATTTTATGGTTGTCTAGAAGGGACATTATATAAGATCTGAAGTCATGCCAGAATATGTACTACTCAGAACATCCGATGGATGTCCCTAAAGGAACGTTTAAAATCATATCCCATCAGGGACATGCCAAGGACGTCCTTACATGGACATTCTACAATATTTACCACGTGGGACGTCTAAGGGATGCTTTTTCTAGGACATTTGAAATGATGTACCAGCTGGGACATTTCGTGGACGTCCTTGCTCGGACATTGCATGAGATGTACGGGATGGGACGTCCCAAGGACACTTATTTTTGGTTCGGGACATTCGGACGTGAATTGTACCAAATAGGGACGTCCCTTGGACGTTCTGTGCTATTAGGGGTAGGTATATGACTAAACAACTAAATTCGCAATTTTTCGAAATCAAATCACAGAATTGGACTGAAAGAAGTGACATCGGATATATGATTACTTCAAAAGAATGATAAAGATGCCTACAACGCAGGTGTCCCTACTGTTAAAAACTTAAAATCTCAGAATTCAAAAGAATGTAATATCTTCTCAATATTGATTCGTCCTTTCTTCTGTCACAGGAAAAAATGGTGTATTATACACGGGAAGAATATTAGATTTTAGCTCACGGTTTTTTGTCTCCCTCCGCTACGCGTCGGGAGACAACACAACCTGGAGCTAAAATCTACTACTTTTTTCCCTTGTATAATAAATAACTAATTTCTACGCACTTGATACCTAAATAATCAATAACCCTTATTCGAAATTTGATAGAGTGTAATTATCAGATAATTATATGGTTCGAAACTACATGCAAATCATATTCCATCTGCAATTATATTTATGAATAAAACATTATGAAAGATAAAGGATAATGAATATAATAGGATAATAGGAGTTGTCATCATAATTCAGGTTTCCCATATCGAATTCATTTCCATGAACAAATTACTGTGTGATTAGACAATTGAATCTATACTAGTACCTATTTGAAAGCATCAAAATGTTTGATTTTACCAAACCGTCGATGTTCGTATCTGTCAATTATATTGTGAGAGCTGGCATTATTCTTGGGGTAATACCCCCTCCTTATCAGTCCAAGTTACACAATTTTTATGCCTTCTTGTTGTTGGTAACTTCACTACCAATATGTATAACTTATTCCTATTTCAAATTTGGTATTCAAAAGGGTGTTAGTGGAGTGTTACAATTAACATCTGACCTCCTCTCAACGATGGTGACATTTTCATTGAGCTTATTCATTGTATTTATTTACCCCCAGCCTCTGAAACAGGTATTCAGTCGCTTCAAATATTTCGATAAGAAGATCTCCTTTCCTTCCAAGGAAAAAACATTCCTGTATTGCGCTTGTTTTGTTGGTCACAATTTGTTTTATCTTTGTTGTATCTTAAGCCAATTTGAGTCTTATTTTGGAAAGTACCCATTCAAATTATTCTTGATATATTCCCAGAAAATATTCCAAAAATTCCAGATGAATACATGTATTTCCCTGTGGGTCATGCTTGCTGTAGAGATATACAGAAGATTCAAATTTCTGAATGCTTCGCTACACCGTGTCTACAAAAACTCTCATAGAATATCAGTATTTCCATGGAGAATTTTCAAATCTGATGAGAGGAAAAACAAAGAGAGTCCTACTCAAGAAATACGCAAGATTGCAAGGATGTATAATCATCTGTGTGAATTGATGGATGAGATGAATCAGCTTTTCGGTATCGCTGTTTTGTTTTATGTACTATTCTGCATAATGTTTATGGTTTATCATACTATCTATGTGGCTCGAGGATTTTTAGTTGGAGTTCCAAGGGATGATCTTTATCCCACAGGACCTACTCGATATTTCAATGGATTTTACGTCATTTCTATGTCCGTGAGTATCATTATTTTATTATATTCATGACACAGGTAACAAGCTGACGTCATTTGTACGTCAATATATGGTCATTTTATGGTCATTGACGTCATATGACCTGAAAATGACGTCATTTTGACGTACCTAATATGACGTTATATAGACGTCCTTGATATGTCGTCAATATGACGTCATCTGATGATCATTATAATGACAAATTATGACCATTATTTATTGAGCCATCTACATCAAGGAAAATTCATAATCAAGAAGTTTCCCATCTCTGTTATAAGAAAACTTTAGTAGTTATGTTATATAACATATATTATTATGTCACTCATCATATAATATGCTTTATAATAAATTTTCCTCTAATCTGTGCGAGCTTTGTGTTTTCGATGGTCTCTGAGATAATTGTTGATTATATACCTTCTGTGCAAAGTATTCTCCCTACTCAAAAATATCAGACCGAATTTCACGTCATAAAAATCTTATAACGTTGTTATTCTGCAATGCGAATTCAAATCAGAGCGGGAGAGTGCGTAGAAAACTGTACTTGATTGGTCGGCACGGACCTTGCGCAGACATGCGAACGTCGACCGCCAGCGCCAAGCCAAGCCAAGCGGCCAAGCGCCAAGCAGTTGCCGGTTGCGAATCGCCGTTCGCTTTTGCTTCTCCGTTGCCGTCATGATGACTATAACAACAAAATAACAATATATAGAAGGCCATCTTTATCATGTTATTTGGCTATCTATGTGGTCTGGTGTAGTGGTCATACTTATTCATAATCATGTATCAAGTAGTAAAATATGAGGATGGCAGCTTGTCATTATTTTAGACAAGTGCATGGGATACGCCAAAAAAGCAGGATGTGAATTGGCCGCCATTGAAGGAATACCATATAGGGCTCTGAGAAATCTCTCGAGTGCATCATCCGAATGGGATAAGTTCCCAATGAACAGAAATTTTCATGAAACTGGTAATTATATAGTACCTACCTATTATATCTTTTTGTATTTAATGTGGTAAAGGAACATCAATATAATTATACAAAAAACATCTTATTTTTTCTGATAATATTGTTACAACCCCGTACAACAGTCTCTTTTTTTTTACCTACAAAAAATTTCGAAATAAAACAAAATAAACTGAAACGTGCAAAAGATTTCAGTGATATAAATAAGGGTAAAGATCACGTCATTTTGACACCATTAGGATGTCGTCATTTTGATGCCATGAAAATGACGTCATTTGTCTTCGACTTAGAAGGTCATATAAACGTCATTATGACGTCATTTTGGAAGTCATCCTGACGTCAGGCCTGACGTGATAATGACGTACAAATGACGTCAGCTTGTTACCTGGAAAGTTAACAGTATAGTGGAGTGAGTTCTCATCAAAGTAGAATAATGAGATATCACTCATTCGACTTTATCAGTTTGAATATACAGCTCAAAATTCGAATGCAAATTTGAATAATGAGCCTACAAGATTGAGCTGTTTGTCAATGGAGTTGAAAGATAGATTTGTGACATTCACCAGAGCGAATGGAAAGATGTTGGTTTGGAAAAGTTGGTTGAAGTGTATGCGCAGTGCTTATACAGGGTGTTCCATCTGGGATGAGCCCCTCTCCGTTTATTTCTTATCACATAGTGAGTGGAAAAATTTCCCGAAACACGTCATATGATTTCGTTTGGGAGACAGTTCTTGATCGATAAACGATTTTTTCATTGTGAGCATGATTAGATAATTAGATCAGATTTAGAATGTAGCCTTCGGGCTATCTGCCTTCACACCGCGACCTTCTCAGATCTATCGTGTCTGCCCTCCAAATCGATTAGAGTTCTTCGGCTAGCCCCGCCTTCTCTATGAGACTCCATAGGCTAGCTTTCAGATCCCCTGTGTATCTTTGGGCTCCTGGTTTTTCCTCACCCAGCGTAAGGAACCTCAGTCTTGACAAGCCCTCACGATGGCAAAGTATGTGTACTGCTGTTTCCTCCTCTTCCTGACAGAACCTGCAGAGTAGTTCTTCAGTCAGACCTATCGTACTCATGTATTTGTTGAGCCTGCGATGCACTGTGAGAAGTCCCACTAGTATTCTAGTCGAACTTCGTTTCTGGCTCAGTAGATATTCTGTGAATGTTGGCGATAGTTTTTTAATAAACTCTTTTGCCTGTCTCATTCCTGGCGAATTGTTCCAATATTCTTGAGATTAGGTTTGCATCCATGAATTGATAATAGTCTTTTGTATAGCTTTCGCGATACCACAGAAGGGTTCTGGGCCATTCAGAGCTTTGTTTGCTCTTGCTCGGGCAAGTGAGTCTGCCTCTTCATTGCCCTCGTACCCTGTATGTGCTGCTACCCATGCTAGAGTCAGTCTGTTCTGACTGCCCAGTTCATTTAGGGTTTCTAAGCAGTCCCATACTAGTTTTGACTTTGTAAGCATGATACAACAATTACATTTTTTCGAAATGTGATTTTTTTGAAGACTGTTTGCGTTTGTGAAAGAGGGCTCAATAAAAATGGGCTTGTGTGTACAATCGTCTTCAGAGAACATGTCGCACATGGACGGTGTCAGCTCTCTTAATCACCGCTGCAACAAGAACGCTCATATCGTCCAACAGCCACATGTTCACTGAAGACGAGTGTACATTGTAAAAATATCCAAAATCTCTTGATGCTCATTCGAGCTACAAAATTGGTTTTTGACGAGAATAATTCATCAAATTTACGTTTCTGATACACCGTTGTAAAGAGGCTTCCAATACCTTTCAAATGAAGTATCACTCAACCCCTCTCCCCTATTCAAGTTTGAGAGATTGAAGCGCCTTCTATGAAGGAATTGCTCGTTGAAGTCTAGACTATACGTCGAACACTGATGAGAAATATACGGGGTGGCTCGTCTGAGATGAAAGGATCAATTGTGACACCAACATTATTCCTTCTTCCAGCTTTGCAGATGATAGTAACCTCCATACTGCGTTGTCTTCCAGAATTCCCATTTCTTCCCAGGAAACTAAGAACTCACGGCGTAGGCAGGTATTTGCTGTCAATGGAGACCTTGCTGAAATCACAGCCTAAGGAACCAACAACCTAGTTGAATTAAACGCCACCAAAACTCAAGCCTGTATTTTCTCTAGTATGCCCGACATTGTAATGTCTGGCACCACCATCCCCACAAAGCCCACCATATATATGCTCGGTATTTCCATCAGCAACACTCTTTCATGGGATAATCATGTCAGATCCATCGCAAAAGCTGCTTCATAAAAACTTGGATTCTTGTTACGTGCGAAAAGCTACTTTACACCTCAACAGCTCCTCATGATCTACAAAGCGCAGATACGGCCTGTTCTAGAATACTGTTCCCACATATGGGGTTCAGCACCAAAACATACGCTGATGCTCTCAGATTCCATCCAGAAAAGAGCCGTCCGCCTGGTGGGTGACGCCACACTCACTCACTCTTTGACATCATTGGAACTCCGTAGAAAGGTCGGCGACCTTTCACTTTTCTACCGATACTTCCACGGGAAATGTTCTTCGGAAATCTCTGCTATCATCCCTTCACTAGCAATACCAGTCAGACGAACTAGACAAGCCCAGTCAGCACATCCTCTCGTTGTCAACCTCGAAAGTTGTCGAACAGCACTTTATCAAATCTCTTTCATACATAGAACGGCTAGGCTCTGGAAGTCATTACCTGAGGAAGTATTCCCAACAACATATGATCTCCATAAGTTCAAAAAAAATTCCAATACCTACTTCCTATCCCTATCCTCCCTAGGAAAGCACGATATGTTCTTTGAACATTTCAGGGATTCCCTTTCGTGAGCTCCAAGCGATAAAAAAAATATTTCACTGGTATCATCTATATATATATATATATGTCTATAATATATTCAAATATGCAATTTCAAAAAAAAATACGAACCAGAAATCTCGGTCAACAAGAATTTTTTAAAAACAGCAAGAATAAACTACCCCTCTGAGGGGGCGGATCGGAATCATTTCACTGATACATTTTTATATTTTCATCAAATATACCTACAAATATGTCATTTGATAAAAAAATGCAAACCAAAAATACTCGGTCAGCAAGAATTTTCGAAAAACGGCAAATATAAATTACCCCTCTGAAGGGGTAGATCGAAGTTATTTCACTGGCATCTTTATATTTCCTCATAATATCCAGATGATATGTGATTTTAAACAAAAAATACGAACCAGAAATGATGCGTCAGTATTAAGGATTTATGAAAATCAGTAAGAATTAACTACGGAGTGGATCGAAATAATTCAAATATCAAATATGAAGAAAAAAATCGATTCAGAAATGCTGGGTCAGCATACTTTAATAATTTGGTCAGCATATTATATTTCCCCTCATGTTTTGTTGATTTATTGTAGATTTCGACTGGTGTATCATATTCACGACCTTATATTTACTTACGTCTTCATGTGCTCTGGTTCATTATTCAATTTTGATTCCAGGTGGAGGTTGTGATTCTAGCAGCGGTCGGTGATTTCGTTTCTGAGGAAGCAAAAACTACCAAGGACATTTGCCAAGCTATCATTGTAGATCTGGATACGAACGATGTTCTCAGAGATGAATTGATTGAATTGGCACAACAGGTTGCTCGACGTAACCCCCAACTGACTGCATCGACCTTTTTCGGTATCGATTTCACGATTTTGGGATTCATGTTGACGAATATAACGACCTACATCATCGTGGCTATTCAATTCATAAAAGGATCAAATACCTCCTAGGATAGTCTAACACAGCGTTTTTGCAACTATGAATCAAGAATCACTGATTGACCTGATTGAAGGTATCTCGAAGTGATTCTCATCAGGAGGTCACGAGACATGAAGCACCTGAGGTACTGCTGATCAAGGACACTGCTTATCACATTACGATCTCTTATTATCTTATGTTTAAATCATATGCAATACCTATTCGCTTAAATTCACGTATACACATTATGTCTGAAAACAGTGTCTTTATTTCTACAGATTTTGTGGGATTTTGTCTCCTTATCCTTATATCCTTTTCATTGTAAGAAACATGACATAAAACTACAGATTCTAGAAAAAAAAAATAGTACAAAAATTCATATAGACATGTGTCAAAAATTGGCCCTACAGATGATGTTTTTTTTGGGGGGAATATTTTTGAATCTCCTTTTGATTAAATAGAATTTTGAGAATTTTCCGATTTGAGAGATGATGTCAATTCTCAATTCCATAGGATTTTTATTTTTCATGCTCTCTTTTTGGATGTTGAACAAAGTTCGACGTGGCAGATAGCCAGGAAAGTAGTTTTTTTCTGTCGAATATTCAGAATGATATTATGTGCATATCTTTGCGTATGATACATTGATCAAATCAGATTTTTATGATTTATTTATTTATCTTATTTATTCGAAATTTGGGATACTAACAGGTTGTTACCCATACACGCATCCACTAATAAAATCCGTTACAGAGCTAACATTCATGTCTAAACAAATACAAAAATACAAAAATACACCTAATTACATAGGAGGTATGAAAATGACAATCATATATACGATACGGGAAAAATAGTAAGCATTTTCATTAATGAATACTAATTACTCATCATCGTGATATTAGGAAATAAAAATATTTTTTGTAATTCTTTTAAAGGAATATAAAGATATGGAAAAAATGTTTACATCATTGCAATATTTGTTGAATAAATCACACATTCTGGTCATTGGAGAATTTTTACCTAAATTTGTATTATAATTGGAGCACGCTAATAATTGTCTATTTCTGGTATACCTCTGAGGAACATGGTAGGAAATCATCGACACTAATTTCGGTGAGTCATAACAGTTTGTTAATATTTTGAATAGGATGAGTAAATCATTGATAATTCTTCGCTGTTCGAGAAGTTGTATCTTATAGTGGGTGCGAATTTCACTAATACCTGTTATTACATACATATTAGTCATTTTAAAATGAAGGAATCTCACAAATCTATTCTGAAGCCTTTCTAAACGTACTTTATGAATGTTATAATAGGGGTTCCATATGACACTAGCAAAATTCAATTTGCTGAAAACAAATGAGTAGTAAACTGATTTTATTGCCACCTCATTGTTGAAGTCCCTACACATTCTGCAAAAGAAACCTAAGGTTCTACTGCAGGTGTTGATTACATAGTCTAGATGTGGATTAAAGCTCATTTTAGAATCAAAATATACTCCAAGATCTTTGATTTGATCTACTCTATTTATTACAATATCATTTATGGAGTATTGAAATTCAATCGGCGTACTGCTTTTGCTGAATGATATACAAGCACATTTTTTAACATTTATATAGTTTCAATCTGTTGCGATTGCAATAAATTGAAAATTTTGATAGATCTTCTTGAATCTTTGTACAATCCTTAACAGAGGTTACTTTTCCAAAAATTTTCAAGTCATCCGCATATAAAAGTATATTGGATTGTTCAAAGCACCCTATCAAATCGTTAATGAAGACCGAGAACAACAATGGGCCAAGGTGTGAACCCTGTGGAACTCCTGAAGTGACCACAAACGGTGCTGACCTATATCCATTGAGATTCACAAGTTGGCTTCGATTGTGTAAATAGGATGATAACCATCTCCCTGCACACCGATTCCAGCAAGCTTCGAGATAAGGATGTTATGATCAACCTTATCAAAAGCCTTACTGAAATCAGTGTACAACGAGTCCACCTGTGCTCGATTGTCTAGTGCATTTGAGGTGTATGATAGTCATGATGAAGAATTATCGCCGATTATTGATTATTTCGAGGAAGTTTGGATAGCGCGTGAGTCTCGAAGTCGACGTCGCCGTAAAGTTCCACATTGTCCGATTTCTATGTGGAACTGTTATAAGTCAATGTTGGAAGATAGAATCCGCACGAATAACAATATAGAGGGTTGGCATAGAGGGTTTAATGGAAAAGTTGGATACAATCATGCACAGATTGGCGTTTTAGATCATTATTGAGCCGATTTTGCTTTTTTTTTGAAGGGCTTCCGGTTGAAAGAGGATGCCAGCCGTCAACTGAGCCCTTCTTCGCATCCCATTCGATTTTATTATGGAAAAACGAAGTTTCAAAGCAAAAACCAGAATAAAACACAAATACCCACCTACAGCAACCCATTCGAATCAAATATATTGGCAAAAATTGTAGTGATTCAATATCATTAGAGGTAAACTTCACACCTTCTTATACAGGGCCCGCAGAACATGAACTTATCATGAGATTGATCGAAAGAAAATTGGGGAAAATGTATTTTAGTTTGATAGACATGCCGTTTGTTATACCTAATTACCTATATTTATCTTGGAGAATTCCTATTACCTAAAAACTTAGCCAGTGAGTGTTTTCAATTTCCTGATGTTGGATTTTTTACCCAATTGGTCGTTAGACTTGAATTAGTAATTTTTTAGTAGAGTGTTTGTAGTACATGTTAATATAATAGTTGCAATTTGATCATTGGAATGAATTCTGCATTCATTGCCACGAGGAAAATGACCGTTTTCAGAAAGAAATTTGAGAATGTATTGAGTCAGAAACCAAAGAGTCCAATGCATTCGAAATATGTTTCAAAACCCTCTTTTTCTGATTATCAAGACATTTTCCCGAATCATGTATCTCGTTTTTATCTATTTCAATTAGTAATTCCTTGATTTGATTGATATTATTAAAGATAAAAGGTGTTTTCAGATTGGCTTTCAGACATGTTTGTATCGCTAGGTCATACAAAAATGATTCCACATTCAAAACAAAATCAATCACAACCGAATATGTAATTATGGGCCCTGGAGAATGAGACAATTTGAATAATGTGACTTTTTGCAAATCGATAATTTTGAACCACTTTTCGGGCAACTGAAAAGACTCTAATACAACTAGAAATTCTTGAAATTCTGTGTAGAAAAATGATTTCTGGTAATTTTCGAATTCAGTTTTACTTTTGGTAAGTGCTTGTGCCAAATTTTTAGTCTCTAGTATCTCAAGTTTTTCATCACGACTTGTGCGTAATTTTACATCTTTCGATAAATAAGATGGACAGTTGGGAAATTGAACGGGAATAACATCTCGTTTGAGCCTAGGAATTTTCAAATCTATTGTTACAGTTTTGCCAGTTTTTGAATCGGTTGCAGTAGATGACGTAATAATATCATCTTTAGTAAAATAAAATTCACATACTTTACTGTACTCAGATGGAGTCGTAAAATCCTTGCGGTGAATTGCATGTACCCACTTTTTCGATAGTTCCTTGTCCAACGGGAAACTAAAAGCATGAACTTTTGGACCACCCACATAATTCCCCCGACAAAAGGGAACACAACACTTGTAAGGCATTGTTATTTCGCCTATCATAATACGAAATATTTCACAAAACAGTGATTTCTCCGCCAATTATTTTGATGAATAAACAACAAGAGAATTCGAGCACACACGCGATTTACCTACGCCACCGTTCTTAAACAAAAACAAACTGACGATCGATCGACGCGAATGCCTTGGAAGATGGCCCGAGTATGCGACGTCACGAGCTGTTTACGTCAGAGTCTGCTGGCCTTGTTTTATCGGTGGTAACGCCATCACCCAGATCAAAACTGGAGCTACTGTTGTTGTCGCGCAACGTCGCGCTTATCGTGTGAAAAATGCGAGACTGAAAAATATTGCTAGTAGTTATGCTGAAGATAACATCATGGATTATTTGACTAATGTAGCCCATGTATTGTCTTTTGATTGAATGTGATATTATGAAATTATTATATAATATCGTTATTATTGTTGTATCTGTTAATGTTATTTCGAATATAATATTGTAATTATTTATCGCTGTATATATTATTATGTATTGTATAGTTTCGCGGATATAATGTCGCGGATATAGTGTCGCGGATATAGTGTCGCGGATATATTGGCATGCGAATATAATGTCGCGGATTTAATGTCGCGGATATTATGTCCGCGGATAATGTTCACCACTGTTGAATTTGTTTTTTTATCAGGTGATAATATGTATGAATCCTGTGGATATTGTGCCTATTGTCCGGAAATGAAGGTTTATCGAACCTGTCCACAGGCGATTCTGATCCTTCAGGTTGGGAAAGTAGGATATATAAAAGTTAGGCAAGCCAAGGTTAGTTTATTTCATCGCACCAATATTTCACCTGATGAAGCTACTGTGTTAGCAAAACATGTCGTGTGATTGAGAATTCTGTGGAAATCTTATCTTTGTTTAGTTTTTACATTTATGACAATAATAGGACCTCTCTCGGACACAGCTTTGACTCGCGGTTTTCATGTTATGAGGTATATTGAATTTCGGTATATATTGAAAAAATGTATTGTGCTCTGAGAAGAGGTCGGGTTAGTAGTTCAGAATGCCGAAATGAAATTTTTCACTGAAACAAGCCCATTATATACACAATTTACGGCTTCATGCAAATCATAACATTCCATCTGTAATTGAATTTAATAATGTATAACATGAAGAGATTTATATAGGATAACTGAAATAATAGAAGTTGCCATTCGAGTCCTGCTTTGTAATGTCATAAATACAGACAAAGTGTGATCTAGCAATCAGATCAAGTATTCAACAGCATCATTATGTTCGAACTCTCTAAACCTTCAATGTTTATATCCCTCAATTATATTTTGAGAATTGGAATTATTCTTGGGGTAACACCCACTCATTACCAGTCCAAGTTACACAATCTATATGTCTTGTTATTGTTGTTAGCTTCAATACCGTCTTTCATAGTTTGTTCTTATTTGAAATTGACTATGGTACGAGGTGTCAGTGGGGTGATACAAACGACATCTGATCTCCTCCTAACGTTGGTCTCATTTTCAGTAAGTTTATTTTTAGTCTTCCTGTACCCGCGAAAACTCCATCATTTATTCAGTCGCTTCAAATATTTTGATAAGAAGGTCTTCTTTCCTCTCAAGGAACAAAAGAATTTGTACTGTGCTTGTTTTGGTGGATACAATTTGTTTTATCTATCATGTATGTCAGTGCAATATTGGGTATTTTCTGGTAAGTACCCATTGAGCATCTACTCACTCTATTTTCCAAGAGTATTCCAAATATTCCAAATGAACACATTCCTTTTCTTGTGGCTCTTTCTTGCTATGGAGCTATACAGGAGGTTCAAATTTCTGAATGCTTCGCTACTACGTAACCTCAACAATTCTCATAAAATATCAACATTCCCATGGCGAGCTACCAAACCTGATGAGAGGAAAAACAAAGAGAGTCCTACTCGAGAAATACGCAAGATTGCAGGGTTGTATAACCATCTGTGTGAATTGATGGATGAGATGAATCAGCTATTCGGTATTTCTCTTTTATTTTGTGTACTATTCTGCATAACGTATATAGTACATAATATCATCTATATGATTCAATATTTATTCATTGAAGATGCATTGAGGGAGATTGATTCCAGAGGAGGTACGCAATATTTAAATTGCTTGAACGTCATAATTATGTTCGTAAGTATTAGAATTTCATCATGCTTCATGAATGATAAGAAGAGATCATATATACCCGAGGCGTTGAGTTGTCCCAATGGTCAGCAGACTGAGTGCGACTGATGAGGCCTCGTGGGCCGTAACCGCCCACTAAGCAAAGTAATATCTCAACAATATTGCAGCAGTACTACTGAAACGGACGTTCAGCAATATTATGAATGTTATGTTCACAAATGAATCATTCCAGAAAAGTTATTGTAACATTGTGTATGAAGTACAGTAACACTTTATATTCAATGAACAAATGTAATCTTATTGTAATATTTTATTAAGGTTACTGGCAATATGAAATTAAAAGTTCAGGAAAATTACATATTTTATGTTATAAATTATACACAGCAGCAATTTGCTAATAATCGAATAATCATGTCGACTATTTCATGATTTGTAAGTCAATTAAGAAGATTTCGAAATATTTTCGGCTTATAGGCACTGCACTGCATATAATAACCTGGAACATAGGCAATAATAATAAATAAAATAATCAGGAATCTACCTGTTAGTTCAGTTAGTTCATTTATGGGTCAATTTTCAGAACAATTAATATTATGAATATTTCTCAGGATCCAGAGAATATTCTGGAGAACAATATTTGAGGTAGTTTCAAGATGAATTATGAGTGAGAGCTTAAAGTTTTTTCTACAACAGCTAAGTACAAACAGTAAGATGAAATATGATATTTGAGCAATATGATAAAAATATCACAATAAAGTTAACAAAACCTCAATTTCCGTAAGTGTTTCAGTAATCAAAAGGATTGACTTCATATAATTTCAATACAGTTCTTGATGAAGGCCCAATAAAGACCCGAAAGCTTGAACAGAAATAAAAAAAGAGTAGGTACACTCTGTTCCACTTTGACTGCATACTCAAAGGCAATCACAAGTTTGTCCTATAACTATATCGGTAGGTATACGGATAATTATTTATTGTCGATGGAACGATCCGATATATTGATAAACGATGTATGAGTTTGTAAAATGTATACCCAACCTAGAATAACTGATGACTTACCTAACCATCAACTGCTAACTGCGATTCAAAACCTTCTCAATTGCCTTATTTCACATATCGCCAGATCACCACTATACTTCAATTCATGTTCCAAGTATGATATTTATTGGTATTATTCGCCATTAGGACGTGTACAACAACAAAATATTTGTTACCAAAGCCAAACACCAACAAATATGGCGACTGAGGGACTGAGATGCTGGTGTTTGTCGAATGCTAGTTTGCGACTGCGCGTAGGCATTTCAGAAAATGGCGACTCTCGATCGATAAAGAAAATAGCATTTTGTATATGTCAGCTTTTTTACATTTCATGATTAAATATATGTTGCATCTCATAAGTTGTGGCTCATTTTGTAACTTACAAACAATTTGTCAGTAGGTTTTTATTTTATATTGTCAACACGAATATAGCAGCAAAATTAATACAATATTGTATTCTCATATAACAGGAGAAAGCTTTACAATATTTATTGTGGCAATATTTTGTAACATTACATGTTCAGTGGGCGTACAGTGCTGGTAATTGGTGCAACTCTATCCATTTCGGATATATTAGTCATGAGATCTAGTTCTCCATTTCATTTTGATTTCAGGTGGTGATTGTATGTTTGGCAACGGCTGGCGATTTCGTTTCTGGAGAAGCAAAACGGACTAAAAACATCTGCCAAAATCTCGTTGTGGGTCTGGGAATGAACGATATCCTCAGAGATGAGTTGAATCAATTGGCAGAACAGGTTGTTCGACGAAACCCTCAACTAGCAGCATCGACCTTCTTCACAATCGACTTCACTATTCTAGGATTCATGTTGACGAATATAACGACATATATCATCGTTGCTATTCAATTCATAAGAGGTTCGAATACCTCTTAGAGTCTAGCGCAATGTTTTTGTAACTGTAGAATGTAGATCATGGCCCCATGATTGGGTGACTCGAAGTAATTTCCTGGGTTCTTACCTATGGAATGACGTGAAGTTTTTATTTTATCTAATTCGAGTAACAAATGAATGCATGTGTTGAACTAGATTCATAGACAGATGAAAAATTAAGATGACGTGATATTGATCACTATTAATTTAGGCAGCATGACAACACTGGCTGCGATTGGGAACTAATATTATGGTTGTTATGCGAATTCATGTTGACATCAAAATATTTGTTATTCTATCCTTCTAGGGGGTTTGTTGTTCGGAGGCACAAACCACAACTAACTTAACTCCCCCTCCCCCATGCGACAGCTCGAGAACTTGATGGACAGCTCACCAAACTGTCGCAGGACCACCCCAGATACACTACTGACTATACACAATTCATTGTTCGAATTTGATTCAAGTGTCTATCGCTGTCTGATAACTCAAGCATGGACTAGTAGAATATACATGGATGTGGATCCTATAAGGAATCCTATGTAGAGGCAAATTAGCTAGTCATAATTATGATAATGAATGATCAATTTATGTTCACCTTGCACAGATTAAAAAGAATTTCTTGATTCAATGTGGAATAGCATTCATTCAACCATATACCGCTCTTGAATAGGTCCAACCAAATATTTGTTTGATTTTTTTACAGAACTTTGTTTACTTATTCGAAAAAAAATCTTGTTTCGAATGGGTATTTCTTCATCGTCACAGTACGTATTGGTCGAAGGAAGAATTAATTAGATCATATTTGAATAATGTTGTTCTAGAATCAAGAAATTTCGAGTTTGTTGCAGTGAAATTTTTTTCAGAAAATCCTCATGTTTTTGTGCCAAGAAATTGGTTTTTGAAAAAAATCAAAATACAGGGTATGTCACGACGAGCTTACACCATCTTCATATCGAGAATCAGTGGGGAGAAATTCATAAAAATGTGCAAATATTTCCAACAATACAGTGTTGCCGCTTCTACTAGAAAGTAGTAGCAACATTGTTATTTCATATAGAACACCCTGTAATTCATTGCATTATCAGATTCTCCCTGAAAAGCAGATTGCATCTATATACTCCACTTGGGGTCTATCGAAAATGATTAAAGATTCTTCAACTCAAGGAATTTTTTGTGTCGAAACTATTCATTATCGGTCAAAACGGTCCACATATTCCTATATCCCAACTTTTGATTCACTATTTACTGATATTTAATCAGAACACATACAGGGTGGTTCAAGATTCAGAATTCAGATTACCATATGTATCTGTTCTGATTAAATATCAGTAAATAGTAAATCAAAAGTTGAGATGGGGACATGTGAGCTGTTTTGGCCGAAAATGAATAGTTTCGACACAAACAAAATCAAAGTTGAAAACATCTCGATTTTGAACATCCTATATCTCTGTTATCATTTTCGATAAACGCTAAGTGTGATGTATCGATGAAATCAGCTCTTCAGGGAGAATCTAAAAATGCAATAAAATACAGGGCATTCTATTTGAAATAACAAAGTTGTTGCTACTTTTTGATAGAAGCGGCAACACTGCATTGCTAAAAATATTTTAAATGAAGAGAGCGTATTCTAAAGCATGCATATTTCCATGGATTTCTCCTGACTGATTCTCGATAAAGACATAGCATAGATTGTGTAAGCTCGTCGTGACATACCCTGTATAGCTTACAATTAGTATTGAATGAAATGAATTTTCACAGTTGGTAAACAGAAGGATCTATTATCAAAACTTGGTCATCCAATTATAACATAACAAAAATTTGAACATGTATATTAGAGATGAAAACCATCAAATAACATGTATAGCTTAATCTAAGAGGTGGAATATTAATTTTTCTAGATTTTTGTGATTTGCTCTCCTCGTCTTCTTCCCTGGAATGTCACTGTACTTGAAATGGCTTGAAATGAAAATCATCAATCAAAAAAGTTTATGTGTTTTGCCTAGTGGCTTTTTGAATGAGAATCATCAACCTCATACCTATAGAACTTGCTTGAGACATGTTGAGACGAAACAACATTTTCATTAATCACAGCCAGGAAAACAAACAAAATTTCAAGACAATCAGATATTTTCTAGTTACAAGAAATTCTGCATTTGACATGAGGGCATGTATTGAAGTTGTTATAGGTATGTAAGAACACGAAGGGAAGAGACATTTTATTGTCGGTTCAATCATTCTAATCAGGAATCGAGTAAAACATACACAAAGAATGGACAATTACCCACCTAAGTGCGTTCATCGAATGAATGCGACTGGTCAAATCGTCACTGCTGAACGAATGTGTGTTGTGCAGGTTATACAAATATGGCCATATGCGTTGACAGTGATGTGTAGTTATGGTTTCAGGTATGATTAATATCAAGGTTCTTATATCATGTTTTCGATAAAATAAGAAAGGAAAACCCCTCACTAGGTGAAACTATGTTACAAAAATATACTTCTTACCCCCCGCAGATTGTCCTCACATATGGAAATGCCGCATTGCTGTGAAGATTATAACACATCACTATTATCCATGACTCAGCACACTCGATTTTTGAACACTTCACCATTGATCAAAAGAAGCAATAACGAATGGCGGCTAACGACTGAGTCGAATGGGCGCAGGCGTACCGCTGTATATACGTCACCGCAAGTCTTTTAGGCAAGCAGAGATTTTTTTGAACCAATTTGAATTGGAATTCACAAACTTTCGAATACAATAAAAAATATCAAACTTCTGCCATCTTTCGGATAGAAATCTTCGGATATTCGATGAATAACTAGTCACATTTACACTCTTGAGAGAATTATCATTACTAGGGCATATATTATGTTTTCGCTTCTTGACGCTCTTCAGTTTCAGAAATTATCACTATTCTATGTTCCACTGGCAGTGTTACTAACTTTGCATAACCAAAAGGAAGATCGTCCTTTATACCTACTATTTTTTTTGCATTTTTTTAATACTCCTATTGGTGGATGATGGACACATATTTTTCAAATGAACAATCAGGCAAGTACATGATCTTATATAACACAATATGAATACTAATCAGAGTTAATATAATGCACCAGGCTGAGCTACCTGAGCTAAGCTTGAGTTGTAGTCATCGTACATTAGAATATAATTCCATTCAAATGACTGAATTATTGTTTATATACAGAGTAGCATTGAAATAAGTGCAAATATTTCAAACCCTGAGGAAGCTCGACGTATACTACCAAATGGCACCAAGAAAATAAATATAGGGTGAGACCTCCTTCTTTCTCCCGAAACTCTACACTGTAGCAATTCTGACGTCAACTTCATTCAAATTATCGTGCAGAAGGCACATTCACGCGGATTTCAATGATTTAAACTGTCTTAAGGCCGTTTTCGATTTTTACCCGTTTTTGTTTAATTCTCGGGATGATATTTCTCGCTAATTAGAAGGATGGAAAATAATCTGATATCATGAGAGTATTCTGTAGATTGTATCATATAGATGTGCTGAATATATGTACTTATTTCAGAAACACCTCGTATAAATATGTCATCAACTTTTCAAATTCAAAAGGCATCAACACTAAAATGGATTTTGACAGAAATGTTTATATAGTCATTGTGTTCTTCAAAGGTTGATCTTTTCATTATACGAACATATAGAAAGTAATAAACTTTGTTTTTCAGTCTTGACTCAAAATACTCATATTTCAACAGGAGTAAACAGAATCGAGCAGGTTTCGAAAAATAGAAGTATCCTCTGAATCAGATGATTTATGGCTTCAAGATTTCGAAGTTTACGGAAATTATTGAAATTGAACAAGAAAAGAATCGGCCCGAGTACTGTGCCCTGAAGAACTCCTAAAGTAGTATCAGCAACCATAAACTGAATTGATTGTCGCTCTTTCACTCCTGTCAGATATATGATTCTCAAATAACTGAAGACTCATTCTTCTGACACCTTATATGATTCTGAACGCTTGAGTGAAATTTGATGGTTGATAGTATCGTATATCAATGAATATCATGGATCGGAACAGCTACAGGCCATCTTGTAAAACGATCTATTATTGTTAGACAATATCTAAAATTCCGACATAGTGGAAGTGCATGGACCAATCAAGTCTAGATGAACATGTTCAAACCTATGATCTGGAACTGTGAAATTTTGTAGTACACTCTTGTTGTGTCGATGAATTTTAGATCGCTGACAAGGTTCACATGATCTGGTCCAGAGTGCAACATCTTTCTTCATTCCAGGCCAAACATATCTTTGCTGAATCAAATTAGTTGTACTTTTCACACCCGGATGAGCTAATCGATGAATCATGTCGAAGATCTTCTCACGAAAACTCTTCGGTATGAAAATCCGATTTCGGTTGGAAGAAATGTCATAATAAATTGGTGTGGATGAGGTACTCAATGTGAGTTGCTGTAAATTCAATGAAGTTGTATTGTTCTCTAATAATTTCTTCAGTTCCTCATCTGCAGCTTGCTCTTTGGCTAGAACCTCTGAGTCGATTACAGAAGGCATTGAAATTTCATTCAAACGGGATAAAGCATCGGCAACAATATTGGACTCACCAGAAATATGTATAATTTCAGTAGTGAATTGACCAATAAAATCAAGCTGCCTAGCTTGTCGCGGAGATGCTTTATCTAGTTTTTGGTGAAAAGCAAACATTAAAGGTTTGTGATCTGTTCGTATAGTTAGTTTCCGTCCTTCGATCATGAAACGAAAATACTTAATTGCTTCATAAATACTAAGTAATTCTCTGTCATAAGTACTGTAATTTCTTTGTGCTTGTTTCAATTTACTTGAGAAAATCCGATTGGTTTCCATAGATCATCACAAAATTGCTCAAGAACTGCCCCAATAGCTACATCCGAAGCATCTACTGTTAGAACCAGAGGTGAGTCTTCTACAGGCTGTGATAACAAAGTTGCATTAGCTAGACTACTCTTACACTTTTCGAACGCTAAGTACTCATTGAGGGACACCTGTTCATGCGCAGCATTCTTGAGAAACCTCCGATAAAAATTTAACATACCAAGAAAGCGGCGAAGTTCTTTTACGATTGTTGGCTTGGGAAAATTTATTATAGCAGCCACCTTCTCTGGAAGTGGTTAAGAACCTTTTGACGAAATCAAATATCCGAGATATTTGACCTCTGCCACTCCAAAAGTACATTTCGATGGATTCAGAGCAACGCCATAATCACGAAGACGTTGAAATACTTGTTGTAGGTGACTCATATGTTCTTCAGCTGTCGAACTGGCTACTAAAATGTCATCAATATACCAGAAAACAAAATCCAATCCTTGAAGAACTATATTGATAAAACGCTGGAAAGTTTGAGCAGCATTACATAAACCAAAAGTCATGTAAGGAAATTCGAATAATCCAAACGGTGTTGTAACTGCAGTCTTGGGAATATCATGCCCAGCAACAGGAATCTGGTGATATGCTTGAATGAGATCTAGTGTACTGAAAATGTTCTTGTTTGTCAGTTGTAATGAAAAATCTTGAATGTGAGATATAGGGTAGCGGTCAGGTATAGTAATTGCATTCAATCGCCTGAAATCACCACATGGTCTCCAACTTCTAGCTTGAGGTTTTGGTATCATATGCAGAGGACTTGCCCATGAACTGCTTGAAGGACGACATATACTTTGTTCTAGCATGTATTCGAACTCAAGTTTTGCAGCTTTCAGTTTCTCTGGAGATAAACGTCTGGGTTTCTCTGCGACTGGTGGACCATTTGTTATAATGTGATGAAATACTGTATGAATTTGCTTAGGAGGAATTGGTGTATTTCTTGTAATTTCTGGATATTTTGCTAATAGATCATGATAAATTGAGATTTTAGCTACCGAACTCACAGTTTCCTGATCATACGGTACAAAGTTTGTAAGGGTGAAAAGTTTCGTATTCTCATCCACCAGCTTACAATGCCTCAAATCAACAAGAAGTCCATGGAATTTCAGGAAATCTGCTCCTATGATAGGTTTGGCCACATTTGCGATGATAAACCTCCATTTGAAAGCTCGTCGTAGTGATAAATCCAAACATAGTAACTTATCTCCGTATGTGCTAATTTGTGTACCATTCGCAGCAAATAAGTTGAAAGAATCAGGATTATCACATTTTTGACGATGTGTCTTGGGAATGACTGAGACGTCAGCTCCAGTGTCAACTAGAAATTGCATGCCAGAATTTCGATCAGTAACGAAAAGACGATTTTGAAATGAAGATAGGTTGTCGACCAACGCCTCTACTGAAAACAACCTCTGTCGTTTCCTATATCTGAGTCTTGCGTTTGTAGCTGGAAATTACAAGGTTTGATGCATTTTCTTGCTCTTTCACCGAAATTATGATGATAGAAACATGTACCACGATCTTTGGATCGACTTCTGGAAGGCGAAAGTCCTCTACTAAATTGTTGATGTTGGATGTCATATTGAAGTTTCTCGACGATTTTTGTTAGCGAATCTAGCTTTTCTTCAAGAGAATTACCTGAGGTTATTGTATGGCTGGAACTTGTTGAAGGTGTCGGCTTACGTAACAAAGCATCAATATAATTTCCAGGATAAATATTTACTTCGAGAATCTTGTCTGCTAGGATTGCCAATTTGGGTAATTCTATTCCATCACTAGCTGACAAAACCATCTGAACTTGTCATCTATTTCATCAATCCTTCTCCAGAAAGAAGAATAGAGGTTGCACTACACTGTCATAGCACTAACCAAACCAAACTGAACCAGTTTTTATCTTCTCCTAAAGATGCTAATGACATACTGTTAGTAGAACAGGTGTCCAGATGTTGAACAATCTGTTTGGCTATTACCACTAGTGGTGAAACGGTGTTGTGCGATTATCCAATTCAGTAATCTATTAGAGGTTATTGAACTTACCGCTGGAAATCAAAATATTCGTATCGGATGCCACTCTCCTTGGAGTACCCCCCACTACTCTGATTTCAGCTGCTCCCTCACATCCTTCGACAGGTGCTAGAACTATCTGAATCTATAGCAAAAAGAAGATGAATCTTTGAAAAGTATTTCAGACGTATTTTTTTGAATTCAGATATTTTTCCTCGAGTTCAAGTTAATTCTGTTCATTATTCGAATTCAGACTTTTACTCTCTATGAATTCCTCTTTTCTCTAAATACAAACTCTTTCCTTCCAATTCAGAGTTTCATTCTCAATCCAGACATCCCTTTAATGTTCGAAGAACATTGTGAGTACCGCTGACTATATATGAAACGGTAAGGATCATATGAAACGTCAGGTACTATTTTTGAATTTAGCGCGTTGGTAATTTGAATTTCACAATGTTGGTTAACCTGATTGTCAAAATGTCAGATAAACCAAAGACTGACTCTGTGTTATTGTTCATCGCAAAAATCAAATAGTAAAAGTACTTCAAATCATAATTGAAATTTATTGCACTTGAAGCTTTTTCATTAACTTCAAATAGTCTCATCTGTATCTCAAACACCAATCGTCATATATACTCAGTTCATTTAAAACAATATTTGTACATAACCATCTTCAATATTTTCATGATTGGAATCATAAAACTATACGTCGCTGCGTCGGGTAAAAGTGAAGAAAAAAAGTTTCTGCAGAGTTACATGAAATGCCACGGTAACATATCCATAAACCAGGAACTGATTTACGCAGAAACTATCAATATGTGTGACTAGGATCTCATTCCAGTTTCTTCATTATTCTAGAGTTTTATGTTATTTTTGATGATGAAAGCTGTGACTAGGATAGGATCTCATTTTCGTTTTTTTATTATTCTTTCAGAGTTTTATGTAATTTGTATGCCCAGGATTTTAGCAGGGCCTACTCTATCGAGATAGAGTAGGTCCTGATTTTAGAGTGAAACAATAAAATGATGTTTTGTATTCCGCTCGATTATTCTGACTTCCGGTTATTTGAATGCTGTTTGTTTTCTTGATTTTCAAAAACCTCCCATTTGTTCCATATAACCCATCAGAAAGTCTATTATAACAGAATTTGAATTTTTCACGAGGGTACAAAGTGAAAATTTCATTGTTCCATATAACCCGTGCCCAAGGGTCTCATCATTCCATCACAAGCAATATAACATTGAGACGTATACTCGACAAGCTCAGTGAGCACATCCTTTTGTCGTCAACCTCGAATTATGTCGAACAATTATCTTCCAAAGTTCGTTTGCCTATAGAATATCGAAACTTTGAGTTTTTTTGCCAGAGGAAGTATTTCCAAGAACTTATAACCCTACCCAAAGGAAATTATATTCAACCTTTCAAAATGAGAACATTGTGAGACTGTTGCTTACCTACATAAAAAATAGCTTACAAACTATAATAAATTCGTCCATCATGAAATATACGTGAAAAGTACAATTCTGGGTATGAAAAATTCAACAATAAAAACAGTTATGTGAACAATCAAGTATACTCACAATGAATGTTAGAATACTGAATCATATGACAATCATCATATGAAATGAGTGGATAATTCTACAAATGAATAAATATAACAACCACAGACGAAACTTACTTTAGGAAGTATATTCAAATGACGGAAATTTTCTGTATTCGCTGTGTCATGTGAAGAAGGCATTGCTTCAAAATGCGACTTCCATTAACTCATTCGACGATTCACCTGATGCTGTCGGTCTCACGATCATACCTTATCTTCCATGATATATAATGAGTTTTGGGTTATTTATGACAACGATGAATTATTGAATACAGTGTGTGACAAAGTGTTATGGTGATTAATTCATTTTCCAATTTTTGAATATGAAGACCAGAAAACAAGAACGATGGAAGTTAGTTTTCTTTCTTTCGCTAAAAAACGGATTTTAAAGTTCAAAAGTTCATTCGGAATTCATGCAATTCAAGTTATTGATTACAATTTTTGACGATTAACCATTTATCGGGAACAATATTACTCCGAGCACTCTGTATAGTGTATAAAACAGCTCCTAGGAAATTGAAGATGTGTTTCATTGAATAATTTTGATACTCCCCGTATTTATCACTACCTCAGCGGGAGTAATATTGTCAGGTATAATCAGAAGTTGCATTAGAAGATAGAAAGCTTGAGTCGTGAGTGGTAGGTGTGAGTGCAACAATCATTCATTGCATCAAGGAATACTTGATTTTGTTGCAGTTTTCAGTGAAAAGTCCCTGACATTGAGTGTATCTACCAGGATAAGGTACAGTCAAACACAAATACTTGCAGGATTATATTTTTCAATAATTTTCGAGAAGTTCAATTTCGTTTCTATAGAAATCAATCATATACTATTCAATATTGAAAGAATGCATAGTGTGTGTCATTTATACTTTTTTTTATTTCAACTGACCAGCAGAAAAATTTTTGTCAAATTGATCGCCCTGTAACGTTTATAATTCTTATCCAATCCTGGTGAGATTTCGACCAAATCATGTGTAAGCATAAATTTTAATCAGAAAAACAAAAGTGTCTTTTTCACCCTCAAAATTTGGGATGAAGTGTGATTCTTTTTTCACAAGATGGTTTTTGTTTCATGTGAAGTAAGTATGGACTTTCTTGTTTTTATTTACAATAATTCAGATCATGTTTTCCTTTGCGTCTTTTCTCAACATAATGGTTCTTGATTCACGTCAATATCTTATTTTCATGAGAAGATTCAAGTGTTTTGAGAAAGTAAGTTTTTTTATTTTCATCAACAATAATTCACAACCTAAAGCAGCTTTGGTAAAACGCCTGAGACTCATTCGCCTTCGTCTGGCCTCATCAGAGACTCTCCAAGAACCACAAATCCCAAAATTTTGCTGAATAGGCCTAAAAAGTATGGCCTGTTTTATAGAAAATATTCGAAAAAAATTATATAGAATATGTGGACAAGAAGAAAAGAGAATTTTCACACATTTACATCATTGATGGAAATGACGTCACTCTGGGATGCATCGAATTATTTGAGTCATCAGGGTTGAATATAAGAACGCAGTTATTTTTCATTTATTTTTGTTTTTGTGAATTGATGGGGATATAGATTGTTTTCAGTTATAAGCTCAGAAAGAAATGATATATCAAAAATCTTATTGGAGTCCTTGTCTCAAGATCCAGAAGTTCTAGCAGTTCTTCAGATGGTTCCGAAGATGAAATGTTTATGTTGGGGGAGTTGATGATATAGGTTGAAAATTATCAACAGCCCATATACAAAACATTGCATCAAATTATGATGGAATGTATAGAGTCAATAATAAGAATTATCTGTTGGTATTAAAGTTTTCTGAATGTTTGCACCGAATGATTTAAATTCATGATGGGAAAGAAGAAATAAGTACCTTCTACTCAGAATGTCTTCAATTTCTATCGGTATCAATGATGCAGCTATTTTTTTATTGTCATATTGTGGACTAACTCAGATCAATTCTTCCATGTCATGTTTTCTCAAGCAAATGGCGGACAGCTTTCAAATGTCATATTTTGTTTTGAGTTTTTTGAGGTTATGCTGTCGCTATCATTTCGGAAGCAACCAACATTCGTCCACCATTCTCTGTACATCGGTGGAATGGTTTGCAATGTTGGTTGACCCAACAGGAATAAATGAACGCGTCAAACTAGAATCAATCAAAGAATATATGAACACAATCGGTGAATTGATGGAGCCATTGGTGAATAAAAGAACGTCCCTCACATTAGGCGGTCTCCGTTTTGTTTGTTTTTAGTAAAAAAGATTGATCTCTGCTGGTGTGTGCTGAAAAAAAAACGGGAGTGGAAATGGGAGAGATTATTATTTAGATTTATTCTCATCGGAATGTAAATTTTGAAAAGAAGATATTGAAGTGGATCAGAAACCATTGTGTTAAGACGCGATCACACTTCAATTCAAAATATGATAAAGCCGAATTTATTCACTCACTTTCGCCACAGGGCGTTTGGAAGTTGAAATAATAACATTGGTTTTTCCCTGTATAATGATGAAGCTACCTTTATCAGCATTTTTCAGATCTTGATCTACGATTTCTTCGGAATTTAAAAATCGGACAAGAATTAAGAAAGTTATATGGCAATCAATTTTGCAAAATTATTTGCTGGCCATTCTTTTTTGCCAGTGAGACATTTAAAGAGGGGGTAGGTATTAGATGTTTTTTTCGAACTCATATTGAGGCTATACGTTTCTGCAAATACTTCCTCTTTGGCAAACATCTCCAAAAATTTTCCGCGTACTTTAGACAAACGAATTCTGGTAAAGAGTCATTCGACTTAACTTGGTTGACGACAAAAGGATGTCCTGACAGGGCTTGTCGAGTGATGGAATGGCGTTAAAAATGTCATCGAATCAAATATAGATTGATCACATCAGGCATCTTCATAAAAAAGCTATAACCTCAGAGAATCATTAGTCTTTCTCCAGCCTTATTCCGATTAACCAAGATATTCTGAAATTTTTTTTGGATGGAATTTGAGAGTTTATTTCACAGTTTGAAACACATGAAGAATATCAGAAGATGCAGCTATCGATATCCATGAAAAATATCTAACATTCGACCTTGAACAAAAAATTTGCCTGCGATACATTTTCACTTAGTAACCCTGTCTTTCCAATATGGATTACGCCACTGCTTATTATATAAGTAATTACCGCATCTACTGCATCGTTCAAGACTTTCTATTCGGAAGTACATTAAATGCATTCGCGTGATATATCTCTAACTGAAGTTGATGTAACTTGAATATTATTTCATTGAACACTTTCTCTGTATGCCTCTTAGTTTCAATTTATGACTACATGTCGCTTTATCAGTGGCAACAGACTTTCGATATGATCGATAGTAACAAATGAGATTGAACAGCATATATACAGGATCTATCTAAATAACACCTAAAAAATTCAAGGGGTCATTCCTCGTGAAATTTTCGGCAATAATGTTCCTATGAACATGTATCCTAACAGGCATCGTTTTCGAGGACCAGGGTTTTAAATTTTCATGAAAGATCGTTTTTTCATTCATCCCTCATTTGTTTTTCCATCAATATCGATGAAACGTTGTGGTTTTATTGATAGTAATATGGAGCTTTTTTTGGTGCAATTAGATTCGAAATAGTACTTCTAGGGGCGTCACAGTGGGTATATTTATCGATATTTATGGTGAGTTAATATTTTTAACAACTTCTTTCGTGTGATTTTTGTATCTAGCTTTGTTGTTGACAATTAAAATTCGATTTGACTCCAAATTCAATGTAGGTGTTTTCAAGATTCCCATTGAGATTACTGACTAACCCCAATGTCTATCAATTTGGAATTTTGGGGCTTTCTTAGTCCCCAACCATACTGAATTTTGACACTGTTAAAGCTTATACAGGAGGGTTAGAAATAAAAACAAATGATACTTTCAACTTGAACATCCTGTATTTCAAAAATCGAGCAAGGTAGGACACATGTTCACATGAATTTTATTTGCTAGAATATCACAAGGAACCACCCTTTGATTTTTTTCGGCCTTATTTAGATACACCCTGAATAGGCTTCATAGAAAACGCATTTCTCCCTACAGATCGTAATCAAAGCACATTACATTATAATTTCTACAAAATATATCTCCACCTATCATCAATGGGAAATGTTGATCAACTATCACACAGAAAATGAAATAAGCGTCGAGGTTGGCTATGACACAGTAGACAGCTTTAAGCTCTCTACTGTGGCTAAGATCGCGAGACATGAATGAAACTTCCTACCGAGGTTTGTATACTAGTTTATTCACAACCATATAATTATGTAATGTTGTCATTACTAACGTCATTGAATGTTGGGAAGTGTCACATTACACACCTCTACTTCCGGCCCTCACTCATGTTATAATTCAGGTATGTTCAGAACGAAACATAGATTTATTATTTTTGATCGAAATAATAATATGATGGTTGTGAATAGAATAGTATACAAACCTCGGTAGGAAGTTTCATTCCTGTCTCGAAATTATAGCTGACCTCGACGCTTTGCGTCTCGGTTAACTAACTAATCTCACGACAGGAATGAATCACTTCCCACCTCGGTGTGTAATATACTATTATTCACAACCATCATATTATTCCGATCAAAATTGATAAATCTTTGTGTCGTTCTGAACATACCTGAAATATTGCATACGTGAACCTTCAATACGTTAATGATGACAACATTACATAGATGGTTGTCAAAAATAGTATATCACGTAATATGTGCTGTGAGAAGCATATTACGCACGAATAGAAAAGTTACGCAGGCAGCCGCAATAGTGCGTAATTCCATGAGTGCGTAATTGCTTTACAACACGCATTACGTACTATACTCCACCTACTGCCATATGGTACATCAAAAACATTCGGACAAACAGTCTGAATTATAGTTCTTGACAGTTATGTCATCCGCTGTTGACGGTATTTACGCAATCATGACATACCTATACTGGCGGAATAAACGAAAACTATGCGATGTGCTTATTGTGCGTAAGGAGCTACTTACTGAGGCTGTATCTTATGTGTTCTTTCCTACTTTCTATAGAGGCCGAAGGTAAAACTCTTTAACGGTACTTTTTGAAAGTCAATCCTATAAAATTGGTAATAGTTGGCCAGATCACCGCCAAAAATAGAGTCACCCACTTCTTCAATGTGCATTTCAGATATCTATCGAAGAAAAAGTTGTTTATGAAGATTGATTGAAGGATGAATTAGATTGAACAGGCGTGGTAAGGCTTTAGAAACACTGTATATACAACGATCGTGCCTCCTATTCGCTACTGATTCCTCTGATTCACAAGAATGAGCCTGTTCCATTGGGACTATTTATATCATTATTCTGAAGAACTAACCGAGAACTTGTTCTGTATCTTTTTCATAATTATTGAAATGTACGATACTTCAAAACATATGAAAAACTGGAGACGTCATATACCGTGATCAATCCATTGCGATTATATACGAAATGACTTATTAGCCCAATCACCTTAGTATCAAATTTGACGAATAGCGGGAATCGAACCCAAAGTTTTGAAAATTGGTGTACATGTTCCCTTTGGCATGACTTTCAACCAAAAAAAAGTCACCACCTGTACCTGTAGAGCTAACTCCGCCATCTTGAAAAATGTGTGCACTTTTTCAGTTATTCGGTTATATCTCAGTATCTGTTAACTTTATCGATATCAATATGCTGAGGTAAAATGAAGGAAATTGAATTTAAAAAAAAAAAGTTCTCCACATAAATACTCGTTTAGTGCATGGTTTATCAGTAAATCGTAAAACAATATGCGATATTTGAGAAACTTACTCATAATTATTCTGATATACATATATTCCAACTACAAGTAACTGTCAGAGAGTCGGCGCCATATTCAAGGATCCTCGCAACACGAAACAGCGATCGGCCATTACAGAATACCAGTGTTTTTTTTTATTGCTTGGAGCGCACGAAAGGGTATCCCTATAATGTTCAAAGAACATCGCGCGTTCCTAGGGAGGATAGGGACAGGAGGTAGGTATTGGAATTTTTTTGAACTTTTGGAGATTATATGTTGTTGGGAATACTTCCACAGGCAATGAATTCCAGAGCCTAGCCGCTCTATGGATGAAGGAGTCTTGATAAAGTGCCACATATCAATGGTTTTTTTTTCTTTTACATCGTATGATTTGGCAGCAAAATCAAACGTTCCTGTCAATCTGCTCCAGTTACATTGCCTACGTCAGGAAACACTACGGCTCTAATTCGGTGATTGTTTTCGATGGGTACTCTGATGATGCTGATGGAACTAAAAAGGCTGAACAGCATAGACGTGCTCTTAAAAATACATGTGCAGACATATTATGTTTTGTTTGATGAAAACATGCCGGTCACTGTCGCACAAGAAAAATTACTAGCTAACCCGAAGAACAAGAAGCGATTGATTGCTATATTATCAGAAAAAATGAAGGGTTCATCACAAAGCAAGCAGTGGACGATGCGGATTCGCTAACAATACAGACAGCTATTGAAATGTCTTCCTCTACCCAAGTCACCGTTGTTGGATAAAATGTAGAACTACTTATTCTACTCATAGCTTTGGCTCCAGCAGAACGCAACATTTATTTTGTGAAACCAAAAAAAGGCAATGTATAAAGGCAAAAAGGTATACTGTTCCCGCGAACTACAAACCAATATTAAATAACAGAGAACTATCCTTCTCTTACATATCTTTGGGGGTTGTGATACCACATCATGTTTATTTAAAAGTTGTGGAGATGGCTTTGGGTTTTCATCTATGAACTACACCACTCCACTTTGAGTTACCATGGACTTCTTCCAAAGATTAAAAAAGGAAAGTTGAAATGCTTCAAACTCATGAAGGACCGGCCATCATTACGAGAAGTTGCGAAGGCTTTCAACAACCCGGAAGCTAAGAGTGAAGAAGTATCTACTACATGTGAAAGATTCTTTCTAGCTCTGTATGATGCCCATAAAACGAAAACATCATTGAAGAAGCTACGGTACAATCTGTTAGCCAAATCTGCTACAAAAAAAAAGTAGATCTGGCTTCTCTGCCACCGACGGAAGCAGCTTTGAGGCAGCACTCCTTCAGAGCCAATCATCAGGTACAAGAGTCGTTGGGTAATCAAAAATGTCCTGAGCTTTGGGGGTGGAAGAGGAGTGCTGTTGGTCTGGTTCCTGTGCCAACTACCCTACCTGCTGCTCCATATGATTTCTAGCGATTGCAAGAAAGGATGCACGGCAGACTGCGAATGCCGAAAAGCGGGTCATAAATTCTCGATTAGTTGCGAATATTGCCTTGGAGCATCGTGCCTCAACGCACAATACTGCCAGGACAACGCCGAAACGCTGGAATCCGAGGTGAAGTTCGATTTTTCCGTTTCATCTCTTCTAAGTAATGAATACGATGTTCCGGACGAACCCGACCTGATGGTTGTATTTTCAAATAACGAAGAATACATGCCTTATTCTCCATGTTGTACCCTGCGTCTTCGAAATGGGTGATATACCCGAAGCGTAGAGTTGTCCCAGTTGTCAGCAGAACGAGAGCGGCTGAGGAGACCTGGTGGGTCGAAACAGTACTACTGTCTTGCTCCTGCTGACAATTGGGGCAACTCTGTCCATCCTGAATCTCTTGATTATGAGATCTAGCAGCTTTTCTACTGGTCACCATGAGCGTATACAACTAAATTATAGTTTGTCCAGTCGGTTTGCAGTAGAATTTTATATTTTGCCAAATCGTTGTGGCCACATAAGTCCAAAACCGTGCATATTTCGGTAATAATCAATGAATACTTTTTTACGATAAATTTTGTTAGCTTCCTTTTTCCTCTTTACCTTTATCGCGATAAAGTTGACAGTTACCGAGATATACGTGAAAAACTGAAATATTGCACCTATTTTCTAAGATGGCGGCGCAAGCTCTACAGGTATGAGTTGTGACTTTTTTTTGGTAAGATATAATGCTAAAAGGAACACGTACACCAATTTTCAAAACTTTGGCTCCGATTCCCGCTATTTTTTCTAAGGTGACTGGGCTATTATGTAGTTATTGTGTTCTTTTTTTTTCAGTACACTCTTACTGTGGAAGTAAATTAAATGTAAAAGAATGTTCATTGGTTTTTGAGTTTTTATTAAAACACTTATGGTACTAATCGGTATGGCCTGTAATCGAAAATTAGTGTGTTTGACAGGTGATTATTTTGATTATTGAAAAAAAGTTATGGTTTCAAATAATAAATACCTGTTTCGAATACTCTTAATTCATGGAATGATCGAAATGAAATAAATATACAAGGTGCATCTGAATAACACCGGTATAATTCAAGGAGTGATTTTTTATGATATTCTAGCAAATGAAGTTCATGGAAACATGTGTCCTAACTCGCTCCGTTTTTGAGATACAGGATGTTGATGTTGGAAGAATCAGTTGTTTTTATTTATAACCTCCCTGTATAAGCTACCATGGCTGCAGAATTCAGTATGGTTGGAGACTGAGATGGCCCAAACATTTCCAAATTATTGTAATTAGGGTTATTGTACTGTATCAAGTACATTAATATTAAGATAGATACAAAAATGACACAAGGAAAAAGAAAAGTTGTAATTTCAATAGTTCAATCTGATGAAAATATGAAACTCAGAAAAACCGGTGGCGTCACCATGAATATCGATAAATTTACCCGCTATGACGCCACAAGGAATCGCCCCTTGAAGTTTTCCGGTGTTATTTAGATACACCCTGTATAGCTGATGTATTGAATCCATCTCTATATCTATCTCATTTTTTCATCGAGAAGAAAAACGATATCCGAAAGTTGAATGCCGCAATGAGGCCTTTCCACATCCCTAATCGAAAGTTCCACAGGGTGATCCCTGAGAGCGTGACAAACCACAAATTATTATTTTTTAAACTTGACACCCTGTTTTCATCAAATTTTTTTCGGAATCTGGTTTTGTGTGATCACAAAAATATATATGTATAGTATGATATTATTTATTTCAACTTTACCATCACCACCCCAGAATAGTTCTTCATTATGCAAGGGAAGAAAGTAGTAGACTTTAGCTCCAGGTTGTGTTGTGAAGACAAAAAACCATGAGCTAGATTCTAATATTTTTCCCGTGTATATTACACTATTTGTTTTTCGTGACAGAAGAAAGAACGAATCAATATTGAGAAAATATTACATTATTTTTAAATCTGAGAATTATCGACGTGAAATTTTAAGTTTTTAACAGTAGGGACACCTGCGTTGTAGGCGTCTTTATCATGCTTATGGAGTAATCAAATATCTGATGTCACTTCTGTCAGTCTAATTCTGTGATTTGATTTCAAAAAATTGCGAAACAAGTGCTTGTATATTAGTACTAATATACGTAACCGTGAAGTCGAATGGGACTGCAGTTCTTTCTCGGAGACTAATTTTTCGGAATAATAGCACAACAAAACCAATCAACAGTGTATATATATGTGATATATACCCGGGAAAAAAGTACTCACTTTTTTCCCACGGAAGAAAAGTATGAAAAGTGACATGAAGAAGTGAAAATTAAAGATATCACCTTTCATATGTCGTCGTGAGACTGACGAAGGAGTACTCTGAGCAGCACCTTCCGGTGTGAAACCTTTCAGGTTATTTAACACCCGAGACCCTCTCCTTGGGAAGGAGGTTGCAGCAGGCGACTTCGTTGGCATATCCATGCCGAGTTTCAATGCAAAAACAACTAAATTATGAAAACTCCACGCTTGAAGGATAATTTAATTTCTTGATTTCTGCCACTGTCAACTGACAGGAAAATCTCATCCCTAATAACTACTGTGTGTTCATAGCAGAGGCGTCACTCTGCGACACTTCCCCCTTTTTTCTCAAAAAAAAAAAAAAAAAATACATCACAAGAACAAATATCAAACTGGCAGTCCTCTTCTACGACTTCTTGTCACTGGACCTTCATAATCAGATGAATCATGATTGTTTGGTACATTTTCCTCAGGACACATTTCTTCTATAGGATGATGGATCGATTGCTGAGCAGAACCAACATACGGTCGAAGATCGTTGATATGAACTTTAACAGTGTATCCGTCTCTTCGTATACTATAAGTATCATTTCCAAGTCTCGAAACGATAGTATGAGGTCCAGTCCAAGTCTTCCCTAGAGACCTGTCCTCAGTGTGACGAAATTCTCGCATCATGACTTTTTGTCCCCTTTCCCAAACAACAGGTGTATAATTTTTTCTTGAATAATATTTTGTGCGAAATTTTCTTTGGTTATCTTCAGCTTCTGCCAATCGGTCTCCTTGTTGTCTAGATTGCCTTTGTCTAAAATTTGGATTAGCCCAGTCTCCAGGCTTAGAAAGCTCTTGTCCTAACAACAAAACACTCGGTGGATAACCAGTGGCTCTGTTGGTCCTATTGTTTATGGCGAGAAGCATTTCATCAAATTTTTCATCCCATTTTGATGCACCTAAAGTCAACGTTTGAATTCTCAGAGCTTTTTTCAATTCTTGATTGCGTCGTTCCACTGGATTGGATCTTTGATGGAAAATTGGTGTGGTATAGTGTTCAATATTTGCATTTCTCAAGAATGATTTCCATGAGTTCTGGAACTGAGGTCCATTATCTGTGATAATGGACTCTGGATACCCCCATCTGCCGAATACATTTTTAAGAAACTTCAAAATTGAATGAGTTGTTGCATTGGACACCGTAATCGCTTCCAACCATTTGCTACAAAGATCTGTTACTACTAGTATAAATCGCTTGCCTTGAAGTGTTCTTGGGTAAGGCCCCATAACGTCAAAACTCAAAGTCTGCCATGGTTTCGTTGGAGGTCTTGGTTTGATTGATGCTTTGGATTGAGGTGCACCTGCTTTTGTTGAAGCACATATCAAGCATAATCTTACATGATGACGGACATCTTGCCAAACACCTTGCCAATGATAATTCTGAATTATTGATCTAAATGTCTCATCCCTTCCAGGATGGCAAGCAGTAGACGCATCATGATAGTCGTGTATAACTTTCGCTCTGACCTCCGTTGAAACTTCTATAGCTTTCGTATTTGATCCAATGTAAAAAAGTAATCCATCTTCCACAATATATTTCGATTTCAACTCGCGTTCTTTTCTTTTCAGCTGATCTATCGATGAATTTTGAATTCTCCGCCAAGTGGCGATGTCCCTTTGTATAGCGATATCTGAAACTTGCGCGTTTGCAACAGTCTCGTACAATCCACGCTCCGTATCCAAAATACTTATCGTTGGAGGTACCAGTCGATCATCGTACTCGTCTCTGTCATTTGGCTCGACATCTTCAGAGGGGTTTCTGGACAGAAAATCAGGAAACTGGTTATCTTTTCCTGAACAATGCTGTACAGTAAAAATGAATTCTTGTAGAAGTAAGGACCACCTGGTTAATTTAGCTTTTTCATCCTTGAATCTATCCAGCCAAGTGAGTGCACGACTATCCGTTATCAACGTAAATGGTTTATCTTCTAGGTAAGGTCTAAATTTTTTACATGCCCAAACAACAGCGAGTGTTTCTTGCTCGTTGATGTGGTATTTCTTCTCTGATTTATTGAATTTTGAACTAGCATAACAAATAATCTGACGCTGATCATCAGGACCCCATTGAAAGAGAACTGCTCCCATTCCATATTGGCTGGCATCAGTCTGGAGAATGAAAGGCAAATCATGGTTAGGACGATGTAGCATCAAAGGTTGATTTAGTGATTCTTGCAATTTTTTAAATGCCTGTTCAGCTTGTGGTGTCCACTTGAAAATTTTTTTTCCTGTAAGTTCAGTGAGCGGAGCCGTTAACGAAGCAAAATTTGGGATGTACTCTCGCAACCAGTTAGCTGTGCCCAGAAATGACTGCAACTCTTTCATCGTTCTTGGTCTAGTGAATGTTTTTACCCGAAGAATATGCTGTTCTTGAGGAATGTTTGACTGATCCGTTATTTTGTGTCCAAGATAATCCAATTCAGAAGAGCCAAACACACATTTTTTGAAAGAACATCTCAGGTGATGTATGCGTAATCTTTCCAATACCAAACCCAGATGCATAAGGTGTTCTTCATGATTTTCTGAATAAATGATTATGTCGTCTAAGTAAACCTTCGTGAAACGATCAATGTATCCAGCCAAAACTTCAGTCATGAGTTTTTGAAAAGTTGAAGGCGCATTTCTCAGTCCAAATGGCATCACAAGGAATTCATACATAGCTCCATCAGGGGTTCCGAAAGCTGTAAGCGGTATACTTCCTTCATGCATCGATACCTGCCAGTATCCGCTCTTCAAGTCAATTGAAGAAAATACTTTTGCATTTCCCAAGTCTCTGATCGTGTCTCGAATAGCTGGTAATTGTGACACTTCTGGTTCGGTTTGGTTATTTAACTGTCGATAATCAACACAAAAACGAGGAGATCCGTCTTTTTTCTCGACGATCACGATAGGAGAACAGTAACTAGAGTGACTACGACGAATCACACCTGCTGTCAGCATTTTATTTACCTCCTCATGTATGATTTCTCTTTTTCTAGGAGAATATTGATACTTCCTTATTTTGAAAGGAGTTTGATCTTTGAGTCTTATTCTATGCTCCACCAATTTAGTGGTAGGTTGATGGAGTCCTTCTTTGAATAAATATTCATATTTTCCTGTATTTTCAGTACTTAGTTGTCCAGGATTGAATCTCAATGGTTCTTTAGTTATTGTCTCCGCATGTTGGTACCTATTCCAATGAACTGTTATTCTTCTTTGTGTCCCCATGTAGAGACATTCAGAAACGAAATCTATCACTGCTTGATGCGTTTGCAGCCAATCACGTCCCAATATCGCTTCCTCAGATAAAGATTCAACAATGTGGAACATTGTAGCAAATTCTTGTCCTTGAACCAAAACTGGAACTACAACATTTCCTAATGTATTCAACGTGTTGATGGAATTTGCTAGTCTAACAGTAGTCGGTTTCTTTATTATATTTGATTCGTTGACGAAACATGATTTCAAGAAGGAATGACTTGCTCCAGTATCTAACAATGCATCTACCGGCTGGTCGTTGATGAGAATTCGGATATGAGTTGAATTTCGGTCGTATGTGGTCTTATGTAGTGTGGTTAGGGTTGGGCGAGGGGTCGGGTATTCTGGCTCACACCGACCCTGGTCTAGTTTTCCTGGGAACTGATGTTTCTATGATTTTCAGCTGAAAAATTGCGACGACTCTTTTGCGGACAATCTCTATTGAAATGCCAACCGTTACAATAATGGCATGGTGACCTGGGACCATCTGTTATTGGTTGTGTCGGTTTTTTGACTTCTTTCAAATCGTTTTCTATCACTGAAGCACCTTGTATAAGCTCTTCTATACTAGAGAATTCCCTACTTCTCAAGTTGATGCGCAACTCTGGTAACAGTAATTCAACCACTCTAGATATTATGGTAGTCTCTGGAAGGTTGGGTTCGAGTCGTTGAAACAAACTGAGTTTTCTAGTCAAAAAAACAGCAGCAGCTTCATTGCTCTGTTTTTCACCATAAAGTTTTGCGTACAACTTTCCATGAAGTGATGCGTTGTCAAAACGTTCCAGTAAACGATTACAGAATGAATCGAAGTGCAATTGCTTACCATGAAAAGCAGAAAACCATTTCTTTGCTTCACCTTCCAAAACTTGCTGTACTTGCATCATTTGGTGTCTTGTTGGTATATTATTTTGATCAAAGTATCGTTTCATTTCCTGGAGAAAATGTTGGGGAGATTCCCAGTCATAACCAGAAAAGCTTGTTATCTGAGCTAATGTTGGTTTTAGTTTGTCAGTTCTTATTTCATTCCACAGCTGAGCTGTTAATGAAGTAACCTCATGAAGGATTTCTTCTGTAGATGGGCGCCACGTAGTTTTTTCAGAACTACGAAACTGTGATTCGTTCTTCTCAGGGCATTCGATTTGTGGGTCGTTGTTACCATTTTGTTGGGCGCCATGTCGTCGTGAGACTGACGAAGGAGTACTCTGAGCAGCACCTTCCGGTGTGAAACCTTTCAGGTTATTTAACACCCGAGACCCTCTCCTTGGGAAGGAGGTTGCAGCAGGCGACTTCGTTGGCATATCCATGCCGAGTTTCAATGCAAAAACAACTAAATTATGAAAACTCCACGCTTGAAGGATAATTTAATTTCTTGATTTCTGCCACTGTCAACTGACAGGAAAATCTCATCCCTAATAACTACTGTGTGTTCATAGCAGAGGCGTCACTCTGCGACACATATATTTTTTAAAATCACAGGCTTCGCCCTGTGAAGCTTTTGGTAATGGCTAGTGAAACACCTCGTTGTGGCATTCAACTTTCAAATGTTGTTTCTTTTCTCGATGAATCAATAAACCCTGAACAACCTCATTCTCTTTATTCCACCAGAACCAGGCATGTTTCTGGTGATCGCCCTTTTTCTCGCCCTCTTCGTTCTACTGGCCTACCTCGACACCAGGAAGCCCAAGAACTTTCCCCCTGGCCCAAAATGGTGGCCCTTCTTCGGCAGCGCCCTTCGAGTAGCCGCTCTGCAGAAACGCGTCGACCACTTCCTGCTGGCCACTGCTGAACTGGCGGGCCAGTACGGCCCTGTGTTGGGGCTCAAGGTCGGAAGGGAAACGATCGTCGTGGTGCACGGGACGAAAGCGAACAGGGAGTTCTTGGCCTCCGATGACCTGTCCGGAAGGCCCTTGGGAGATTTTTTCGATTTGAGGACGTGGGGGAAAAGGAGAGGTGAGTATTTACTTGAAAGAGTAACATAACTTTTTTTTCCCCTTTTTTTTTCTTCCTTCGTCCCTTCTTGAATCTATTTATATCCTACCTTGCAGATCGCCAGCAACGTGTTAAATTCAACAGTGATATATCAAAATCTAAGAAAGTCAATTATGGAGTACCCCAAGGTCTTGTCCTTGGTCCTGTATTATTTATTATTTATATTGATGATATGCCTTTCAACCTAACGAATGTGTCTCTGGTAATGTATGCTGATGATGCCACTTATTTTCTCTTATGTGACACCATGCCTTCTAATCTACTCTCCAACGCTAACGAATCTGAAAGTTTCATAACAAACTGGTCTAGAAGCAACTATCTCACTATAAATGATGATGAAACCAAAATTTTAGATTTCTCAACCAAAGATAATATACAAAATTTTGAACCAGTCAATCTTCTTGGAGTGTATTTGGACGAAAATTATCGAAGCGCCTATGATAAGACATTTTAGCAAAATAATAACAACAGACTGTTCAAGAGTAGCCTATTTTGGCATTTTCCACAGCATAATGACATACGGACTGATAGTATAGGGTTCATCATGTCATCCAGATATAATATTCAAATTACAAAAAAAAGTCGTCAGAATTATGGCACAGGCTAAACATGATGACCATTGTGAACCTTTTTTCAAAAATCTCCATATCTTGACTCTGCGATCTTGCTTCATATATGAATGTTTGTGTTATGCCAAAATATCAAGAGGTGAGAATAAAGTTACCAGTCAGGAATACATACACCACCATGATACCAGGGCCAAAACAAGGTCGAGACTACCCAAATATAGGTTGGGTAAATCGCAAAACTCTTATTTATATTTATCCTTATAATGTTTTAATGTGTTACCTAATGAGTTTCAGTCCCCTGACATGAGTATAAGCACTTTTAGAGTAAAAATCAAGAACATTCCTTTAGAGAATGCCTTCTACACATTTGGAGAATATTTTGTTCGTTTCGAACGTTTAACTATTTCGTTAACTGCCTAGTAACAAATGTTTTGTGTACTGCTATATATCTGATTTTACGTCTGTATTCTCTGCCAAGAGTTTGGTATCTGACTGTATATACACTGTACAATGTTTCTTTGTTTTTGTTTTTGTTATACTGATTTTGATTTATACTAATACTATGTAATACTATTGACGTATGCAAACACTTTATGTATGTACTGCACGAATAAATTTCTATTCTATTCTATTCTATTCTATTTTATTCTATTCTCTCCTTCCAGTCTTCTTTCTTTTTTTTTTCGTCTAATTTACGGTAATGGTTCTAGCTATGGACACATTGAGACGGTAAAGTTTAGGTGTGGGAAAATGACACTATCCAAACTGAATTGCGTGCGGGTATAGGGTGAATCACGCACGCTTGTAAAATGAACATTCTTCAAACGTACGTTAATTCTTTCCAGGGCTTTTACTAGTGGACGAGAAATTCTGGCAAGACCAACGTCGATTCTTCCTCAAGCAGCTCAGGGAATTTGGATTCGGTACCAAGAGCATGTCAACGATGGTGGAAGACGAAGCTCAGGAACTAGTAGAACACATCTACAAAACCATACACCACAACGATTCAGCGGTATTCAACGTGCCCACCCTGTTCAACGTCCACATCCTGAACAGCCTGTGGAGGATGCTAGCAGGAGTCAGATATGGTGCTGAAGACAACAGGATGCGAGAGCTGCAAGGGATCTTGAACGAGCTCTTCAGGTCCATCTCCATGGTTGGCACCACTTTCAGCCACTTCCCGATTCTGAGGTAATATTTTAGACTAAGAAAAACTAACGGAGAAAGTCAGTGAATGGCTATAACAACTTGTCAGAAGGTTACATCATATGGCCATTTGAACATACTCAGAATCAATATATAAATACAAAAAGCTCTAAGTCATTTCCATACAATGTTCATGAAATGAAAAACAATGGTAGATTCCGGGAGAAAAACAACTACTCTCCTGGCTAATGCCACGCAGAACATTGAATTACATCTTTCCGAAATCTATGCATCAACTCGTGAAAACGCATACTGACGTCATATGACCTCAAAATGACGTCATTTTGACGTACTTAATATGACGTTATATAGACGTCCTTGATATGTCGTCAATATGACGTCATCTGATGGTCATTTTCATGACTAATTATGACCATCATTTATTGAGTCATCTACATCAAGGAAAATCCATAATCAAGAAGTTTCCCATCTCTGTTATATTATGAAAACGTTAGTAGTTATGTTATATAACATATATTATTATGTCACTCATCATATATTATGCTTCATAATAATTTTTCCTCTAATCTGTGCGAGATGTGTGTTTTCGATGGTCTCTGAGATAATTGTTAATTATTTACCTTCTGTGCAAAGTATTCTCCCTATAGCAATTAAAAATATAAGACCGAATGTCACGACATAAAAAGATTATAACGTTGTTATTCCGGAATGTGAATTCAAATCAGAGCGGGAGAGTGCGTAGAGAACTGTATTTGATTGGTCGGCACGGACCTTGCGCAGACATGCAAACGTCGACCGCCAGCGCCAACCCACAGCCGTCTTCAGAAGACGGCTGTGGCCAAGCCGTTCACTTTCGCTTCGCCGTTGCGGCCATGATGACCATAACAACAAAATAACAATACATAGAAGATTATCATGTTATTCGGCTATCTATGTTGCGTGGTGTGGTGGTCATACTTATTCATATATCAAGTAGTAGAATTTGAGAATGGCAGCATGTTCATTATTTTAGACAAGTGGTGTATGCCGAAAGAGCAGAATGTGAATTGGACGCCATTGAAGGAATACCATAGGGTTCTGAGAAATCTCTTGAGTGCATCATCCGAATGGGATAAGTTCCCAATAAAAAGAACATTTTATGAAACTGGTATTTATAGTACCTACCTATAATATTATTTTGCATTTAATGTGGTGAAGGAACATCAATATAATTAAACCAAAAAAATCTCATCTTTTCTGATGATATTGAAACAACTCTAATGCAACAGTGTTTTTTTTTTTACCTACAGAAAATTTCGAAATAGCACAAAATGAACTAAAACATGCAGAAGATTTCAGTGATATAAATAATCGTAAAGATCACGTCATTTTGACGCCATTAGGATGTCGTCATTTTGACGTCATTAGGATGACGTCATTTTGACGACATGAAAATGACGTCATTCGTCTTTGAATCAGAAGGTCATATAAACGTCATTATGACGTCATTTTGGAAGTCATCCTGACGTCAGGCCTGACGTGATAATGACGTACAAATGACGTCAGCTTGTTACCTGGGGATACAAGAGATTCTTTCCTGAATGCCTATTGATTTCGATAAAGCCAGGCCACGCTGGACACCTACAGACCGATTTCGAGCTTTTTGACTCTTATCAGTACAGGACAGTCTCCATCCAGCAGTCCTGAGACCGCCGACTAAGCGTAGCCTAGCCAAACAAAAATCAAGTCGGCATTATATTTCCGTCCTCCATAGACAATATGAAAGCAACCCCATGTGACTAGAAAAGATGTAATTCAATGTTTTGCGTTGCACCAGCCAGGGAAATAGTTGTTTTTCTCCCGAAATCTACCATTGTTGTTCATTTCATGAACATTGTGTGCAAATGACTTTGAGCATTTTGTATTTATTTAACATTTCATTCCACTTCGAGCATTGTGGCTATTTCGTAGTCGTTACTGAGAATCTTCTGATACTCCAACCTCAATTATTTCAGCATAGATACAAACTGATTCGAAATTCGATGTGGAAGTTTGGAGGGTGTATCGGGATCAAAATATGACTATTTCTATATATGAACATGTGCTCAAAAATGAACCCCATGCGAGCTACAGCCACTGTAAGTTGGGTGAAAAAAATATCATTTGGAATTGTGATCAGAATAACGAATGACATGTTAGTACTGCACACCTCTGAAATCGCAGTATCAAATTTGTACCGAAATACGACAGAGTACTTATTTTCCAGAATACGCAAATTCGGTCAATTTTTAACTCGCTCTAGCTCCTCACTTGTTGGTCTCACATTCATGAGCAAGAGAAATCAAATATAGAAGATTGTATCCACTTCAACTTTTTATGAAGTGGTATTTTCGATTAAATGTGTACTTTTTGTGTAACGGGCAGAAAACTGAGATACTTTTGAAAAGTTCGCTGTTTTTCGCGAATATTTCAGGAAATTTTGTTTGCAAACTGTAGATTCAGATTCAGCATCCTCAACATCACATGAAACCGCAGAGGAACCGACTACTTGAATCTTTCAAACGAGATGATCTTCATCGTGACCGTTTAACTGAGCTATTTTGCATGATGTGAATTCATCGAAAATAATTTCTGCTTTTATCTACGTAAGGTATCTGGCGCCAGAGATGTCAGGATTCAAGCTGTACACCAACTCTCACAAGCGCATCTGGGACTTCCTCCACAAGGAGATCGAACGACACAAGAGAACCCGTAAGCCAGATGTTCCCAGGGACGTTATGGACGTATACCTGAACGTCCTAGAGTCTTCCGATACGAAACCAGAGAGCTTCAGCGAAGACCAGCTATTGGCCACATGCATGGACATGTTCATGGCTGGTTCGGAAACCACCAGCAACACGCTGAGCTTTTGCTTTCTGTATCTGATTCTGAATCCGGAGGTGCAGGAGAAAGCTCAGAAGGAAGTCGATGCTGTGGTGGGGAAGGATAGAATGCCATCATTGGATGACAGACCAAAGTGAGTACCCACTAAGCGAAGTAAAATCTCAACAATATTGCAGCAGTTCTTCAATGTTATGTGTGATGTTACTTCAGATAATGTCGCTATCTTAATGCAAAGTCGCAGCAACTATACTAAAACAGACGTTCAGCAATATTATGAATGTGATGTTTGCGAAAGAATCATTCCAGCAAAATTATTGTAACATTGTTTATGAAGTACAGTAACATCTCATGTTCAATGAACAAATGAAATCTCATTGTTATATTTTATGGAGGTTACTGGCAACATTCAATGAAGAGTATGGGAAAATTACATGTTTTAGATTTTACATACGAATGATCGTCCCGACTATTTCATGATAAAATTTCAAAATATTCACAATATATCGGTTCTACGGCTTGAAGGCACTGCACTGCATAAGAACCTGAAACAAAGAAAATGATAATGAAATGAATTAATCAGGAATCTACCTGTTAGGTGAGGTGATTTATCTATCGGTTAAACTTGAGAGTTGAGGATTGTTTACTTGATTCTGGAAATCTTTATCTCCCAAGGTATGATGAGGGTATTCTTATAATTTACCCTAAAGAGATGTTCATAGAATATTCACTAGATGATATGAATATTTCTTAGGATCCAGAGTGAGTGCGAGCTCAAAGTTTTTTCTACAACAGCTTAGTACAATTTGATGTGAGATAAGATTTGATGATTTGAGCAGTGATTCGAATATCACAATGGAGTTAAACGAAACCTCAATCTCCGTAAGTGTTTCAGTAATCAAGAGGATTGATTTCATATAATGTTCAATGTTTCAATTAATAATAAAATATGTGTTGCATCTCATGAATTGTAGCTATATTGTTCGTAGTTAGCTCATGTTATCTACAAACTCAATGAAGTATTAATTTCAATGCAAAATTACAATTGAAAGTTCACTGATAGTTCCATATGTAACGTTGCACTGATATTGTTCGTAGTTATTCTATGTTATACTACAATTTTAATGAAAATATACTGTTGATGCAATTTTGCTATTTAAACTAAAATGAGGGGTCATTTTATAAGTTACAAACAATTCATCAGTAGGTTTCTTTGTTATATTGTCAACACGAATAAAGCAGCAGAATTGATACAATGTTGTATTTTCATATTACGAAATGAAGCTTTACAATATATCGTGGCAATATTTTGTAACATTTCATGTTTAGTGGGTACCTTTAGGGGAGTCATAAGTCATAGTCTTTAAACTCAGTTTCCTAGTGTCCAGACCTATCATTTTGAATTGTGATAGAGTTTCTCACAATAGATATTGATTTCTTTCAGTTTGCCTTACGTTGAATGCGTGGTAATGGAATCCCTACGAATGTTCGGAGGAAGAGCCTTCACTGTTCCTCACAGAGCCCTGAGGGATACTTCTTTATCAGGATATCACATACCCAAGGTGAGATCACAAATGGTAATGAGTAGTAACGAATGAAATGCGACTTGTTATATCTTTTGAACCTTGGTATCTGCTTTTCTAGAAATTCCTTGTTCATGAGCCGCCTCTCAAGTGTTCAACCTCCTTATCAGTCTGAGGACAGTGTGGTTTTTTCTGTTCACTCCTTTCTGAAGTGTACTGGCACTCAAACTGGGATCACTTTGTTGTCCCTGTATATAGCTCATCTGAGTTTCGGGGGTGTTTCCTTCAGGCTTGGCATGTTATAGAGGCTGTTTACTCAACCTTTTTGAAAATCTGCAAATTGGTTCATTCATAGAGATACCAAAATTCTTATAGGGCAGTGGCCTTAGAGTAGTCCATTTTCGACCTAAGCTGGGACCTGTTCGACTTGAGGATGCCAGCGATCAGAATGAATGACTTTCCACGTGACTTCAATATGGGTGGTGTGGTTGTTAAGTCCACTTGGGTCGATGAATGCTCAATCTAATTCTTTTCCACCATTATTTTGTCATTGCTTCAGTCGCCTCACACCCTTCTGTGTCCTGGCATCAACACCAGTATTACTTACCATGCTCGAGATTCGATGTCATGAAAGCAGCCCCGAACTATTCTGAGTTGTTTTTGATAACAATCAAGTGAATTTCTGGTTACCTGACTATCAAATGAGATCTGGATAGTTTTACCTGAGTATCCCCTTCTATTCACAGGAGCTCCTATCACTTGAGTCTTGGCTTCGCCCTATATAGTGAGACTCATGCTAGGTTCAATAATGCAAATTTCATTGCATCAGTTCTTATGTTTCAGGATGTTCTGGTGGTTGGCAACTTGTATGGCTCCATGTTGCAAGAAGGTTGTGGCTTTGATGAACCGGAAAAATTCAGACCCGAGCGGTTCTTGAAGAACGGAAAAATATCCCTGCCTGATGGCTTCCTGCCCTTTGGCTTGGGCAAACACAGATGCCTGGGAGAGTCGTTGGCTAGGGCGAACATTTTCCTCTTCGTTGCAACCATGATGCAAAAGTTCACCTTCAGCATAGTACCCGAACATCCTCCGACCACCGAATGGTCAGATGGAGTCACACCTGGACCTAGACCCTTCAAAGCTCGTGCGAAGCCCAGATTATGAGAAAACTGGATCAGGTTGTGTAGTTTGTATTATACACTCACAGGCAAAAATACCGGACAGCAAAAAATGTAGCCAAATGGAACTTCTTCTCTCAATTCTCGTCCAATTTTGGTGGAATTTCGACTAAATCGTAGATAAATATTTCGAAATGTTGACCTGAATATAAGTTGCCAGAAAAATATGATGAATTGATTATCAAATAAGGAAACACAAAAGTTACTATATTACGCTTAACCTCTCAACGGCCTGTGGCAAAAGTAAGTGATTGAACTAAGCTTCATCATGTTTTATATTGACGTGTGATCTCTCATTAACACAATGGTTTTTGGTTCAGGTGAATATTTTTTTATCAAGAAGAGATACATGTGCTTTAAGAAAGTATGGATGTCTTGATTTTCAGAACCTACATGAACTTGAAAGTTGCTATCACTTATTTTTCCTCCGGTTTCTTATCACTCACCAGCAAAGTTGAATCTGAGTTACTAGAAACAAATAGCAATCAGATCTACCAGATGTGGTCGACAACGAAATAGTATATTACATAACTAGGGTGAAAATTGACATATTTCGCGCGAGTGACGTTTAGCACGAGCCTCAGAGCGGCGAGTGCGGAAACGAAACGAGCGCAGGAAATGAACTTTCCAACGAGTTTTGCACACTATTTTTCCTACGACCACAAATATTCATATAATATGTCATGAGTGTTTATGAGACCAGAGTAGGGATCATGTTTCTAATCATATTCGATCACATGAAGGTGATATCATCATCATTATTATTTTATTTAACTTCAATAGTTGAATGACATCATTAGTTTAACGTTAACTTAACATCAACTTAATTTGAACTTAACATCAACTCAACATTAACCTAACATCAACTTAATATACACTTAACATGAACTTAACATAAATTCAACAGTTTCTTAACATTAACTCGGATTCAACTTGACATCAACTCAACATCAACTCAACATCACCTCAAAATTAACCTAATATTGACTTTACATCAACTCGACATTAACTCAATAATTATCCAATATTAACTCAACATTAAATCAACATTAACTCAACTTGACATCACCTTAAAATCAAATTAACATCAACTCAATATCAAATTGACACCAACTTCACATTAATCACTAAATTGCCAATACATTGACATTTATTCAACTTTCAATTGAAATTAACTTGATTCCAACTTAACATTACGTCAACATTAACGATAATAACTCATGTTAAATCGACAGTAACTTTCCATTAACTCAACAAGGGTCTATAAGCACGACTTAGTCGCAAGGTATGATTGATGAATCTACCTATACACCTTGTACTCAAGCCACTAGATGGCTATGAAGGCTAGATCGTCCTTCTGCCCCCTCAGGGCTTCGACTTGTTTGATATATGGAGGTACCCTTCGTGAATCGATTGTCAGCTGGCCAGTGCAACTGATGAGACTTATGGCAAGTCGAAACAGTCTGTCTTGCATCAGCTGACAATCGATTCACGAAATTTCCCTAGAATCTCTTAGTCTTGAGATTCTAGGTTTATCACCATCTGTAAGTGGAACATTAAACCACTTTGAGAGAATAACAGGTGTTGCGATAGTCTACAGAATCTGACATGAATGTCTTTTCTGTAAGCATATAGACGTAGGGGTCTATAAGCACGACTTAGTCAATGTGTTTTGTGCTGTTTCCATAGGTGGTCGTAGAATAATGCTATCCTCGAGCTTGAATTACAGCATTCATTTACCGTGGCATCGAGATCAAATTTCTTGAGGAATGGCCCCAAATTCTTCTCTATAGGTTCTGAATTATTGTTAATCAAAATTTCAAAATTCCTCACTTTCTTGAAATACTTTTATCTTCTCTGAGATGAAGTTATTGACGTGAATTGAAAACCGATGTGTTGAGGAGAGATGCAAAGAGATCCAAAACATGATGATGCAGAAGGTTGGTTGGTTTCATAACACTTGTATCTTCTTAAGAAGAATATTTTGACGTGAATCATGATTCATTTTGTTGAAATGGGACCACACTTCATTTCCAAACATAATGAAGTTGAGTTTAACCACTCATCTTTGACACAGAGCGTTAGTGAGAAGTCAAGAGTGAAAGTTTGTCTTCTATTTTTTTCTGTATAAGGATCAAGCCATCAGTTTTTCTCGAGAACTGAAATCCATCATAACAATCCGTTACAAAAATCAACCATTTCGTAAAAATTTCACCAGAATCAGAAGAGAATTCACAAAGTTACAGAACGATCAATTCAGCATATTTTTCTGCTGACTTGTTTTTTTGCCCTTGAGTACATAATATCGACCAAATCTTCTCCTGCAATCTCCTGCATTCTTCTATGCCTATTCTGAGCAACATGACAAAGCACATGATTTGACTTTCATAAAATAGGATTGAAGGATGATACAAATGAATCCATTGAACAGATTACGAGTCGCTTGTAATGTATAGTCAAATATAGCGCATAGGAATGTTTGTAAATATAAGTAATACATGAAACTAGAGATCTCATTCAGAATGAAACAATAAAGTGTAATTTCTAATCTCCCTCTTTTTTTCTAACCAGTCACAACTAACAGCTTATACATACAAAATAAAACAATAAAGAGTACTACGAAATAGCCACAATGCTCACAGTGGAATGAAATAGTAAATATATGCGAAAAGCTTACAGTCATTTCCACCCAGTGTTCATAAAGAAATGAACAACAATGGTAGATTTCGGGAGAAAAACAACTACTTCCCTGGCTAATGCCACGCAGGATATTGAATTACATCCTCCCGAAATCTATGCATCGATTCGTTTAAACGAATACTGATACAAGTGATTCTTTCCTGAATGCCTATTGATTTCGATTAAGCCAGGCCGCTAGACAACCACAGACCGGTTTCGAGCTCTTTGACTCTCATCAGTGCAGTGTAGTCTCCAGCCAGCAGTCCTAAGACCGCCGACTAAGCGAAGCCTAGCCAAACAAAAATCAAGTTGGCATTATATCCACCCCGAGGCGTATTTCATCGATAAAATGAAAGTAACGCCATCTGAGTAGAACCGAAGAAAGAATCACTCCAAAACTGAAATTCCCATACGGGAGTGGCTGGCAGCCCGACTGGCGTGATAAGAACTACGAAATAGCCACAATGCTCACAGTGGAATGAAATAGTAAATAAATGTGAAAAGCTCACAGTCATTTCCACCCAGTGTTCATAAAAAAATGAACAACAATGGTAGATTTCGGGAGAAAAACAACTACTTCCCTGGCTAATGCCACGCAGGATATTGAATTACATCCTCCCGAAATCTATGCATCGATTCGTTTAAACGAATACTGATACAAGTGATCAATGAAAGACGCCTCGGGGTGGATATAATGCCAACTTGATTTTTGTTTGGCTAGGCTTCGCTCAGTCGGCGGTCTTAGGACTGCCGGCTGGAGACTACACTGCACTGATGAGAGTCAAAGAGCTCGAAACCGGTCTGTGGTTGTCTAGCGGCCTGGCTTAATCGAAATCAATAGGCATTCAGGAAAGAATCACTTGTATCAGTATTCGTTTAAACGAATCGAAGCATAGATTTCGGGAGGATGTAATTCAATATCCTGCGTGGCATTAGCCAGGGAAGTAGTTGTTTTTCTCCCGAAATCTACAATTGTTGTTCATTTTTTTATGAACACTGGGTGGAAATGACTGTGAGCTTTTTACATTTATTTATTCAATAATAGTTATTTAACCAACTAGTGTATTAATGAGGGCGATTAATGATCGAGATATTTTAACGTGCGAGCGAAGCGAGCGCGTTAATGTTCGAGATCATTAATCGCCTTTTAATATACAAGTTGGTTACAAAATTTTTCCGTCGACTATATTTCTCATTTCTCCTGCAATGAAGAAAACTTGGTTCGCGAATTCATCATTCATCTGGAAACTGCTAAGAATCACCCAGTAGCCTTGTTACTGACATTATTGACATTTGACATTTGTCGAAATGATCAACGTAGAAAATAAATTCCTTGTGTTAGAAAACAGGGATTAAAATCGTGTCAGAAACTTGGAAAGGCGAACCCGTTAACGGAAAATCTTCGATGAAATCCATATTTGCGATTTAAATGCAGATTCCGTAAGTTATAGCATGAACAATGAATGCACGCGGTGTATGTTTGGTTGCCTATAAAACAATCGTGTATTAATAGACAAATCGTTCATTAATAGGGGTCATTAATGAACGATTTCATATACATTAAACTTAGTCGTTAATACGAGGTCGACGGAAAAGAGTATTTTCTTATCAACCTCTGTTTTTCTAACCAATCAGAACTATCAGGTAATACTGAGGGAAGTTCATTGGTTTTGAGGAGGTTTACATCAATCACTAAGACTGTGACAGTTGCGCCAAAACTGTTCTATTAATTCAACTTGGTTTCATCTGCTTGACGGGAAGTGAAATGAAACCTTGGATCTGAGCAAGTACAAGATTATCTCCCGTCATGCGATAACGAGTTGAATTAATAAGCAAATGAAAGGGAATGATCTAAGTTTGTGGTGAAGCGTCAATATTTCCGAGAATATTTCGCTCCTGTCGGAAGATTATATCCGATGGACCAGTGTGATAATATAAATATCATAAAATAAATTGATTATTGAAACAAAACAAGAAAATTGAAATTATACACGTGTTGATGATAATCTTCCACTCGAAACAGAAAAAACTGATAACAATCTCAGATATCAAGCTTGAATGATTTGATGAATGGGTGGATTATTATTATCACCAAGGATTTTTGGGGATTTTTCTCAAAGCAATAAAGCATCATTGTTGATCGTATTGAAATTATCGAATATTCGCATGATATTGTACTACACGCTTCTATCAGTACCACCCATTCAATTCATTCATTCGGAAAACGAAAGTGGGATACAGGGTTATTTCGTATATTCAAACAGCTTCTACAGGGTTTATCATTGAAGATAGAGAAAAACTTCGAATACTAAAGTGTTGGGTTCGTTCTGATTCTCCAGAAGATTGTACGAGTAGGTACAGATGGATATAATGATAATAATAATGATATAATGGTTATTGTAAAGGTCCCTATTAATCACGATTCTATAAATATAAATGAATAATAAAAAAGATAGGGCGAGGTTGAATTCATTCTAGAATCCTGAAATGTCTGTTCTTCCACCTAACCCAGCAAACAGATGAAAATCTACGACAAAAAATAAAGGAAAAAACACTTTGTATGTAATCATTGGTAAAAGACTCCACATATTCAAAACTATAGCAACTATTGACGACTTAGTAACCATTCGAGTAATCTGGATCTGAATGCACTAGCAGTTGAGTACTTAATTCTTGATGGTAGTTCATTATAAATTTTGGTAATACTGTAACTGCATGAGCGTTAAAAGTGAGTACATTTTTATTTAGGGGTACTGTTAAGGTTCCTTTAGACCTGATATTGAGGTTATGAACATCTGTACAGAATTTCAGTTTCTCTTCAAGATGCGGCGGAGTTTTGTCGGTTATGATTATTTTGAATTAAATGCAGAGTGCATATATTTTCTGTTTTTCATTTTCAGCCATTTTATGAGTTTGAATAGGTGACTGATTTGACCATACTTTCGTACCCTGAAGATCATCCTGATACACGAATTCTGAAGCGTTTGGATTCGACTTTCGTCTTTTGTGCTGAGAGAGCGATCGTATAAGACATCACAATAAATCAGATGTGATAAGACTAGAGATTCACTTTGACTGGCCTCGTTAACAAGTGCCGTCCCTGGTAAATCAGCTTAAGTGTTGCGTAAGCCTTTGTGAGTTAAGTCTTGGTCAATAATGACACCCAAATTCAATAGTCTTCGGTAGTTTGATAGTTTGATTATTTATTAAAATAAGATATCCATTAGCAATGAGGTAACAGATTTGCAATCGATCATACTTTTTTCCAAATAGTTTTGCAACTGATTTGTGTGGATTGAGTGAGAGGCAATGGTTTCTGGATTACTCAAGTAATTTATTCAAATTCAAGATTGAGTGCTGATATCGCTTGTTCAGTTCCGTCGGGATAAAAAGAGATGTAGAGTTGTGTGTCATCTGCATAAAAATGACAGGAGGATGACAAGAAAATGTTTTCGAATCCAGATCTGTATAACGTGAAAAGTAATTGACCTGATATCGATCCCTGCGGTACTCCAGCAGATGTTATCAAATAGTTTGACAAAACATCATTATATCTAACTGCCTGTAACCTGTTTTCAAGATAATCATTCACGGGGAATAAAGCAATCTGAGAAAGCCCTACATGTTTCAGTATTGATGACATTAGACGATGCTTAAGAATGTCGAATGCCTTGCTATAAGCAAGGAGGATTAGTAGTAGTTTATTTTCCCATTTCATTTGCACGCAAAATGTCATCAGTAATATTCAATAATATGATGATATAATAGGATGTTGTTATTCGGTTCAGCGTGTTGTTATATGGTCTGTACAAAATTTCCGTCTGCAATGACTGAAAATTTCCACTTTTCTGGAAAGTTGAATAGATAAACGTCCATCTTTCTAGATTTGGTTTCCACTATTTCTCTAGATTATGTGATCATGTAGGGGCCAATCCATGACAAATCATCTGAGTTGTTCAGCGATTACTCTAATACTCTATTACAATTCATAGAAATAAGGAGAGAAAATCCCGCCTGATGATATCGATTTAGCCAGGCCACGCTAGACACCTAACGACAGGTTTCGAGCTATTTGACTCTCATCAGTGCAGAGCAGTCTCCAGCCAGCAGTCCAAAGATCACGGACTAAGCGTAGCCTATAGTCATTCAGGCATTCAGAAAAGATTAAGTTGTATCAGTATTCGTGTAAGTATACGAGTTGATGCATAGATTTCGGTAAGATGAAATTCAATGTTCTGCGTGGCATTAGCCAGGAGAGCAGTTGTTTTTCTCCCAAAATCTACCATTGTTGTACTTTTTATGAACATTGTGTGGATATGACTTTGAACTTTTTGTGTTTTATTAACATTTCATTCCACTTTGAGCATTGTGGCCATTTCGTAGTTGAAATTACGCCAGTGGGGCAACCAATCACGCCCGTATGACAATTTCAGTTTTGGAGTGTTTTTTTTCCTGGGTTTCTACTCAGATGGCGTTGCTTCCATATTGTCTATGAAGGACGCCTCTAAGGAAATATAATGTCGACTTGATTTTTGTTTGGCTAGGCTACGCTTAGTCGGCGGTCTTGGGACTGCTGGCTGGAGACTGCCTTGCACTGATGGAAGTCAAAGAGCTCGAAACCGGTCTGTAGGTGTCTACAGCGTGGCCTGGCTAAATCGAAATCAATAGGCATTCAGGAAAGATTCACTTGTATCAGTATTCGTTTATATACGAGTCGATGAATAGATTTCGGGAGAATATAATTCAATGTTCTACGTGGCATTACCCAGGAAAGTGGTTGTTTTTTGCCTGAAATCAAACATTGTTGTTCTTTTTATGAAAATTATGTGAATATGACTGAGCTTTTTGTATATAATTAATTATATAGTAATACTATTGAGGATTGTCTTGAAGAGGGAAGCCAGGATGGTTTCCTACAGACCTGTCAGTGGAAAATCAAATTAGAGAGAGGCGACTGCTGGACCACTACAGGATACTGTGTGAATTGAAAAATCACCAAACTCTAGTATAGTTCCCGACTTTTTAGCTACTCAAACACACGTGCAGAAGTCTTACAAAGTCCTCTCACTTACGTTTGTGCCCCTAGCAGTTGTGGTTCGTAGAAGCACATTCGTAGTTTTTGAAACCAATTTTGTATTGAATAACTCTTTTCCAACATTCACTCTACACTCAATAAAAGATTGTCTTTTCTCGATGCGTTATTATTCAAGTTGAAAATGCAGGCTATAAGTGATAAAAATGGAATGTTCTATAAAATACTTATTCCCTTTTTATATAATGATCTAGAAGATAATTTACGGTATGAAAATATTCAGCAAAAATAGCAAGATAAAGTCCGGTAGGAAGCTGACTCTGCATTCTGGATTTCATCGCATTGTCTCCATATACAGGTCCGGCTTCAGGAACATAACTTCTTCCCGAAGAGAGACGAGTGGATAAGTGGATCAGTCCAATTCCCAGAGACAGAACACGTAATGTACTCACACGAAAAAAAAATGATTGTGGAATCAAGCAAAATGTAATTGGATGATGCAAATAAAATTGTCATATATTATTATGCACGACAAAATATAATCTTGAGATGTGTAAATCTATATTTTGTTTCAGAGCAAATTTTATGTTTGAATTGAATGGAAATGTCTTGCATGAACTCTGATTCAATCAGGTACATCCATGAATTGTTTATGAAGAGATATATAATTGACTCAAACAATCATTTTGTTTGATTCATAATAACAAGATATTGATTTGATCAAATTTTTAGTTGATTCAATTAATTATTTGGTTGATTCGAAGAAATATAAGGTTGATACAATGCATTATTCATTGATTCAATGAAATATTTTGTTGATTCGATGAAATATTTTGTTGATTCAAGAGAAACTGTACATCCATTCGACAAAATATTCTGTTGAATCAAATTCAGTATTGATTCGGGAATTTTCTGAAATTTCACGTCAATAAAAGCAACTAAACTAGGAAACTAGTCGACTCTTCTAGGATAAATCTCCAGTCTTCACTCATCTTCAGCTGATGCAAAACTATATCGGATTGCTAATCATCAAAAGTTCGATTTATCCAATCGATATTTCAAACATGAAGAATCAGACTTCAAGTATATGATGAATCAGCAGAATGATCATTATTTCATCATATCGATAAAATGTTCATAGTTGAATCAACATCGACATTATTTTGGATCGACATAATTTGTTTTTGAGAAAACCATATAATTTGTTGATGAAATTGATATTTTACTGTTGATTCAATTGGATTTGAACAAGCTGCTTCCATGAAATAATCATGATTATATGTGGTTGATTCAACAAAAAGTTGCTAAGTTCAACAAGAATAATTCGAGCATAAATAATTTGTTAATGCAACAAATCCATTTTTCCGGGCAGATTGTTCGAAAACCGCTCTTGAAGTAGGAGCCCGTATGTTGAGCAGAAAACCGAAGACGGTAATCTCTGTCAATCTCGGCAAGTATGTTACAATCTTCCAGACAGAGGTCTTCGCAATTGTCTGCTAGAAAGATGACGAATAGACCTCTAGTGAGGAAACATCAGTATTGTGTCAGTCAGTATCCTCTCAAAAGCACTGAGTTTCAACAAGATGAATTACAAGCTTGTATATGGAGCTGTTTTGAATCCCTAGAATGCCTGGGTGCAAACAACAGAGTTACTTTGCTGTGGGTACCTGGCTGGACATTCTCGCCAAACAGAAAACCTAATTATATGACCAGAACAATGATGGAAGTAAGATATGGTGTAATTACTGATGCGCTTTCGTTTCAGAAATTTTACTCGACCTCTTGAGAGCAGCGAGAGCAATGATGGTTCCGTTGATCTTCTTATAGATGGCGACATTGCACAATTATGACTTCTGTCAGTTCTGAAATTGTCGCAGATTTTTCGAATTCAGAGTTGATTAATGCCACTGTTACATATGTTCCACGTACCTAAAATGGCATTTGCCATTTTATTTCCACTCGTCACAGCAGTCAGTACTAGCAGCATCACCATCTAGCGGTAAAATGTAGAATCAACGTCTTGCTCGTTGTGACGTAGAGAAATCATAGTAGGCCGGTCGAGTGATTTTTCTGAAATTTTCAATACGTAATAATGGCCGAATACGCACACCATATCTTACTTCCGTCATTACCAGAACCATAGTTTGTGATCACCACAAGTGCGGCCAAAACAACCATATTGGAATGTGCGGAGGGGAAAAGACTCACGTACTGGTCTGAATCACCAGAATTAACCCATTCGGAGGCGTTTCTGCCTAAACCATCGAGAAATATAACCAGGCAGATCCTAGAATGGAGTAGGAGTAACCTGTGAATTCTGACAGGACTGCTTACGGGACCCTGTTGTCTAAGATACCACCTGGGAAGAATGGGTCTGAAGCAACAGACTGTCGGTTCTGATGTGTGGAAGACGAAACGCCAGAACACATATTATGTTCATGCTCTTGCTTAGAGAGACTGAGGTTTAACATATTTGGCTCCACCAACTTAGAACCAATCGATTTCAGACAAATCTCACCTGATTCAACAATGTACTTTGTAAAAAGATGTGGATTGTACAAGACATCAAAATATGTTTCTTCTTCATTGCAAAAGACGATAAACTCTCAAGTTCTAGAAAAATTGGAATAGTGACTTTCGGGATGCCAATGAAAAATATATTCTCAAACTTCAACTCCCTGTATAGCGAGAATGAAGCATTTTAGGATCGGTATATCCTTCAATTGAGGTTAAGCAGAAACAAACTTGAATACTGTGATGTTATCTTCATGATTCAGATTCGGTTATCAGCCCCTATCGTATTCAGACTTTTTTTTGTACTCTATGATTGAAAGATAAGGCTAGAGGCCAATCAATTTCAATAACTAGGTCATAGGTTCATTTTCGATGAGATACTGACATGATGCTAACAAATTCATGAATAAATAAAATTCCACTACTTCCAGGCAATGGGAAGAGACCAATTAATTATTGTTCAATAGTGTTGAAATTCTTCCGAATTGATGTTGAACTGATATAAATTGATCAAAATACTCCAACAATATATATATCAGATATATTCGATTAAGAAATTTTGAAAATTGATTTTTCATCACAATGCGAGTCAAGCAGGGTTGTTGAATTTCATTCCAACGAAATAATGAGGGCATATTCGGACATATTATACTGTATTTATAAATCTCGAATATAGTTTGAGTAACTGTTTCAGAACGTGCTTGAGTGCAAATATAGATTCACGATATTCGATTACTCATCGATCAACTCCGCACTGTCTATGTTTTTGCATTCATGATAATTGATTATCATGAGAAAAGTCGAGAAATAAATAAATTATATCATGGAAAAACTTCACGAGAGTATACAGGTTTACCTGAATTGTATTAACAAAAGTCGTGAGATAACAACCTGTTCGAACTGATATATTCCACCCGTTGAGAGTCGAATGCCCGGAATCGTCTTCCGTCAACGCACTATCAGACGAATTTCGCTTGGATGGAATTCCACCCATTATCCTCAAAAAATGTGCACCAGAATTAACACCGATTCTCTGCAAGTTTTGCCTATTGCCCTGTTATCAGTAATCTCCAAAGTGATGGAGATAGCCATCAATATTGAGCTTACCAAATATCTGGAGAGCTCAGGAATCATCAATGATAGACAGTACGGCTTACGTCACCGAAGATCTCCTGGAGATCTACTTGTCTACGTCACCCATTTATGGCAAGCTCCATTAGAAAAACACGAGGAATCTCTAGCTGTCGCGTTGGACATAGCGAAAGCATTCGACCGTGTTTGGCACGAAGGACTCCTCCACAAACTACCATCATACGGCTTACCACCTCAGCAATGCCATCTCTTTTCGAGTTTTCTTTCAGGCAGATCGCTTCACCTGGTGGTGGACGGTGTATCGTCTGATACAATTGGCATCAATTCTGGCGTTCCACAAGGATCAATTTTGGCACCAACATTATTCCTTCTTCATATCAATGATCTGTTGGGAGTAACAACTTGCCCCATCCACAGCTTTGCAGATGATAGTATACCCTCCATACTGCGTTCTCTTCCAGAATTCCCATTTCTACCCAGGAAACTAAGAACTCACGGCGCAGGCAGGTCAATGCTGTCAATGAAGACCTTGCTGAAATCACAGCCTGGGGAACCAACAACCTAGTTGAATTCAACGCCACCAAAACTAAAGCCTGTATTTTCTCTAGAAAGGCGGAACTCAGTATGCCCGATATTGTAATGTCTGGCACCAACATCCCTACCAAGCCCACCATATCTATGCTCGGTATTTTTATCAGCAACACTATTTCATTGGATAATCATGTCAGATCCATCGCAAAAGCTGCCTCACAAAAACTCGGATTCTTGTTCCGTGCGAAAAGCTACTTTACACCTCAACAGCTTTTCATGATCTACAAAGCGCAGATACGGCCTGTTCTAGAATACTGTTCCCACATATGGGGTTCAGCACTGAAACATACGCTGATGCTCTCAGATCCCATCCAGAGAAAAGCCATTCGCCTGGTGCATGGTTGACGCCACACTCACTCACTCTCTGACATCATTGGAACACCGTAGAAAGGTCGGCGACCTTTAACTTTTCTATCGATACTTCCACGGGAAATGTTCTTCAGAAATGTCTGCCATCATTCCTTCACTAGCTAGATCAGTCAGACGAACTAGACAAGCCCAGTCAGCACATCCTTTCGTTGTCAACCTCGAAAGATGTCGAACAGCTCTTTATCAAAACTCCTTCATCCATAGAACGGCTAGGCTCTATAATTCATTGCCTGAGGAAGTATTCCCAACAACATAATATAATCTCTAGAAGTTCAAAAAAAATTCCAATACCTACCTCCTGTCCCTATCCTTCCTAGGATCGCACGATGTTCTCTGAACATTATAGGGATTTCTTTTTGTGCGCTCCAAGCGATTAAAAAAATCCTCAGAATTTCATGACTCGTCACACTTTTTTTTTTCAAGATCATTTACTCATTCTGTATGAAGCTGAATTTTCACAAGCACTAGATAAAACCTGTATAATGTGGCTTTGACGTAGTACATAAAAATCCTCGGTTTACAGAAATTGCCACTCGACAATATCAAAAACATCTATGTTCCTTTTGTTACATTTGTATCTTTTTATCAACTGTCGTTGATCAATAATCGAAATTTGTCTTGAGAGGTACTTGTACGAGAATATATTTAAGAACGACAAAAATATCAACTCGTCTCATTTAGTTGTGAATAACAATCAGAAAAGGTATGTGAAATTCGATTTATGACTTGATTTGTATTATATCCTACTAAGTAAAGCAGTGTGACACACTTCTAATGGAAATAACCCTGTATCTTACGTAATCGTTGAATAAGGATCCTGGAATTTGCTGGAGCGAGAGATATACCAAGAATGCATGACCAAGTGGGGTAATCCTCAGTGATATACACTGCTCGCCAACAGCAATGGAACCACCCCAATTTCTGGAAAATGATATTCGGAAGCAGCACGTCTAATTCACTAACTATTCATATTTTTACTGAGAAATTTCAAATTCTGAAAAATTAAATTTTGTCGCACTTTTCACGGGAGCACCCTGTATCTTACGTAATTGACTTTATCTTTGGACTTCTTCTTCCTCTTGCAAATATCAGAACCCTACCTCAATAATTACGTGAGATACAGGGGTGCTTCCATGAGAAGAGAGAAAAAATTTAATCTTTCTGAACTGAAAATGTTCCAGGAAAACTATGAATAGTTAGTGAATTGGGCGTCCTGATTCCGAATCCGAAGTGATTTTCAACCTATTTTGACTCCTAATATCATATTTCGGAAATTGGGTTGGTTCCATGACTGTTGGCGAGCAGTGTGTAGTACTGAAGATGACCCCACTTGGTCATAGAGTGCATTTTTGGTATATCTCTCGCTCCAGCAAATTTCAGGATCCTTACCCAACGATTACGTAAGATACAGGGGTGTTTCCATTAGAAGTGGGTCACCGAGTGGGTCACACTGTATATACTAACAATATTGCAGCAATGTTCCAACGTGATGTGTAATGTTACGTCACCGATTGTCACTATATTCATGCAAGGTCGCACAAACTACTGAAACGGACATTCAGTAACATCAAGAATCTGATTTTGTCAACTAAATTGATCCAGAAAAGTTAGTGAAGCTAGTAAAACAGATATCTATACTTTTATTTATCTCTTGGAGCGCACGAAAGAATGTTCCTATATGATATTCGAGGTGTCGAAAAAGTAATCTGCTTCTGAAACCTATTGAAGTCTCGAAAGAGATGCAATCTTCGGATACAAAATATCAATTATTTGGAAATGATTTTTTGAGTATATCGAAGATAAACAAATATTGAAATCTCAGATCCTGCTTCGACTATTTTCTGAACTCATTGAACTAGCGAAGGTGACGTAACATTGCAATTGAAAATTCACCGGTCATATCCAATCAAACTAACCGTATAATGTGATTATTCAATTGATGCGACGGTTCGACAATTATTGAATTGTGCTGAAAATATTGAAAATAACTATATAAGGTTGTTTCGAATTACCCCATATGATATACCATTTCGGAATCTGTATCATAGTATGACAACTTTGAGAGTTGGTCAATGGTCATGTTTGTGGGGTAGTTTTTAAATCAACTGAATAATTTCATTCGAGGGTAAACTTTAGAAAAACAACATTTATTTCGATTGATACGAAGTTCGTAACACAGGTGATGAGAATATTCTCTATGGGAAGGTGCATCCATGCGGATAAAATTAAAATAAAAAAATATTTTTCATCAAGATAACAACACGATTGTAGGGAGAAACGGACGGAATTGGGTGAGTTTTGAACTATTAACAATTGAATAACCACATATACGGTTAGTTTGATAGGAAAGGACTTTCCTCTCCTACCACTCCACTCCTTTTGATCCGGGACTAATGGGAGTATCAGGAGATCTATGTTCACAAATATTTGGATAATATTATACCAGTTTTCTGAGCATAGTATCTTTGTTTTTCATGTCAGGTTGATTGAGAAATTTAATTGGAAAAATTTGATTAGCAACTAAGTTATAACTACATTGATTCATCACGAACATATATAATTTGTTATGCATATATACATATTGAAGAATTCTTAAGAAATGTAAAAACTTCATAGACGATAGGATTTCCACAAAATTCCCGAACACACAACATGTTTTGAAAACACAGTATAGTACATTGTACCAGTATATCAACTGACAAAGCTACTGCATTAGCAAAACATATAGATACATTTCAAATTGTATTCAAATATTATTGTCATTTGGCAAAATATCTCAAATCAGGGGAGGTAACTGCGTTAATTCTCGATTGTTCGCTATGATAATAAAACACTTGAATAAGAAATATTTCAGGCTTAAAAAAATCGTCACATTTCCTTTTGAACCTCGATAACCTTAGTTTAACTGATTTATCTTTCAATTCATAATGATATCAAAAGTTGCCTATATAGTCAGAACATCTTTCTTGAAAAATTCTCATCATTCTCAATTTAGTCATGATGTTTTCAATATATAGCCATAAGATTTTGCACTTAACGTTGTTTCAACGCTTTCACTTCTTCAGAGTTGAGATTTTTACATGGAAATAACGTTTCCATCACAGAAACAATGTAACAGTTCCTCTAGCTATTTAGTTGGTGATTGATAAGTGGACAGAATAGATTGAGCAAAATAAAATAATGTTATCGGTATTTGTAGACTCCAAGAGAGCGTTTGAGACTATCAATAGAAAAATAATGATTGAAAAACCTAAAAAGTACAGAATACGGTATGAAGCACTCAAATGATTTGAAGATTACCTGAATGATAGATCTCAACAAGTGTAAATCAACAACTATGTGTCACATAAGCAGAAGGTTGAATTTGGAGTACCACAAGGGTCGGTACTCGGCCCAATTTTGTTCATCACATACATCAATGATATTGTGAATTGCTTTGATGTAGAAACAACAGTTAATTCATTTGCCAATGATACGGTAATCTCAGTATCTGGGAAGTCAGTAGATGAGGTATGTAATACGATGCAAAATGAATTGATAAAATTTGAAGAATGGTTAGAACATAACTTCTTGTTTGTGAATACGAAAAAAACAAAAGAAATGCTATTTGGAACATGGAACAAATGTAGACCTAAAAACAGTTACTAAGCTTGAATTATTCAATCAAGATCTGTGGTATGTTCCAGAATGTAAATATCTGAGATTAATTATTGATAGCAAGTTAAAGTTTAATAAACATATTAGGTATACACTCGATGAAATTATTAAGAGGATAAATTACTTTTATAGGATTAGTGAGAGCTTGTCGATGTTTTCTAGAGTAACGCTATGTAAGGCCATTATAGCTTCCCTTTTTGAATACTGCCCCACCATTGTTTATTATTGTAACGATGGGGAAAAAAATAATATCAGATACAACAGAATAGAGCTATGAGAATTATATTGAAAGTAAATGAGTATACCTCAACAAATGCGATGCTAGCATTTCTACATTTCATGAGTATAAATCAAAGATTGGTCTTTAATGTTGTACTATCTATTTACAAAATATTGCACAAAATGCTTCCAAGGTCAGATAAAATCGAGTTTGTTGATAAAATCCATAAATACAACACTAGAACGGCTTCCAATATTTATGTGGTAGCGGCGAAGAAAACATCAACAAAGCAGTCAATAATTTATAATGGACTAGTGCTGTACCATTATATATAAGATCAATTGATATATTCAATGAGTTCAAAAGAAAGGCTATGGAATATGTGAAAGAAAAGTATTAGGGAATGAGAAATGTCTTATAAATATTTGTTTGAATGAAATAAGGTTTCTGTAATCATTGTTTGTATGATAATATATATATGTATATTATATTAGATTAAAATATTGTATTGTTGTTGTGAAATGAGTAGCAGAATATTGCTAAATAAACTACTACTACTACTACTACTACTACTACTACTACTACTACCTACATGTGTTTATTGAAATTAATAATATAACAAACCAACTGGCAGCATCACTCGAACATTCTAATGACTGAATGCTGAGGCTCTGCCTCATGATTCCGAGCATACAGATGAAAGTCAAATTTGCATCCTGCTTCTATTTCCAGGAGCATCAACGAAAATGATAGCCTTTGGATTGTTGGCTCTAGTAGCCGTTTCCGGAGTGATCTCTGCCTCCGTCCCATTCCACTTCCTCTCCGATGAATACATCGACCACATCAACAGCCTGCAGACCACGTGGAAAGCTGGCAGGAATTTCCCCAAAGATATGCCCCTGTCCAACATCAAACGTCGCATGGGTGTAATCAGAGGCGAGAAATCGAAGAATTTGAAGACTGTTCGCCATGTCAGAGTCGAGGGCGAGACCATTCCTGATACCTTCGACGCTCGAGAAAATTGGCCCGACTGTAAGTCGATCGGATTGATCAGAGATCAGTCGGACTGCGGATCATGCTGGGTAAGTGGCCGAGCTTCAAGCTATACGAATGATGGGTTCCAAACTAAAAAAAGATTCATGCTTGTGGTATATCGTACGTGTGTGGTCCATAGAAACTATAACACTCCACTACATAATCGGTCAATGAGAACAGAGAGGATGAAATGGAGGCAAAGTTGCGCAATTTCATAACTAACAAAATGCTGTTTTATCTGAAAGATTCCGAATACTTCCGAAGACTTTAAAAAAAATCGATAGACCTTCATTTTCGGAAATTAGGTAGAATATCTACATCAAAATACCTACATAAAATAGCATATACATATATTATATATCGATGTTATTTACACAAATTTCTCCAACGCCTTCGATAAGCTAGACCATAATATATTACTCAGTAAATTGAATGGTTTTGGATTCTCAGGTATCTTGAATACTTTCTTCAACCCTTTAAATTTAATTATTATTCAATTTAAAGAACTGCTCTCTCTACGTAGAATGTCTTGGTTCTAAATCCATGAAATTTGTAACAACATCTGGCGTTCCACAAGGCTCTGTCTTGGGACCGCTTTTCTTCAATTTATCCATCAATGACATTATTGAGGATTTTGGAGTCAACTGTTTGTTATATGCGGATGATCTGAAATTATATAAAAGGATAAAATGCATGAGTGATTGTGCTACCTTACAAATTGCCTTAGATAGGGTATATACCTGGTGCATAAATAATCATCTGCTGTTGAACGCCAAAAAGTGTTCGATTGTAACGTTTTCACGTAAACAGAATAACTTTATTCATAATAACTCAATTGGCAATGACGCGCTCCCTCGATTTAATTCTGTCCGTGACCTAGGTATAACCTTTGATCATAAATTATCTTTTTCAATTCACATGTGCATATGCATAAATAAAATCACCAATGAATGCTCCAGGGCTTTGAGTTTCATTGTCAGAAATACTCGCGATTCTGTGAAAACGGATACCCTGCTCCTTTTGTATTTTCTTTTTATCGCTTGGAGCGCACAAAAAGGAATCCCTATAATGTTCAAAGAACATCGTGCGTTCCTAGGGAGGATAGGGACAGGAGGTAGGTATTGGAATTTTCTTTGAACTTCTGGAGATAATATGTTGTTGGGAATACTTCCACAGGCAATGAATTCCAGAAACTAGCCGTTCTATGGATGAAGGTTGAAGGAGTCTTGATAAAGTATAACTCCTATGTTCGATCTAAAACGGAGAATGCTTCTGTCATATGGTGTCCATACTACAATGTTCATATAAATAGCCTTGAACGAATCAATAGACGTTTCATGAAATATCTATAATTCAAGGAAGATATGGTGTCTACCCAGCTGTTGGAATATCTAATAATGCTTTATTAGAGAGACATAACTTCAATTCTCTTGAAAATCGGAGGAATATATCTGCTCTGATATTTCTTTATAAGGTAATCCATGGCCAAATCAGCTGTAGAGATCTGTTAAGCATGCTCAGTTTTCATGTTCCCAAAGTCAATCCTAGGCAAAACAATCTATTTTACCTCGAAGTACCTCGAAAAAACTCACCTTCATGCAGAATTTGCAGCAATTACAATAACATCAATGAGAGATGTGACATTTTCTCTTGCAGCATTGCTTCGTTGAAAAAATCACTTTTCGAAATTATTTTTTACTATAGCAGTAAAAAATAATTTCGAAAAGTGATTTTTTCAACGAAGCAATGCTGCAAGAGAAAATGTCACATCTCTCATTGATGTTATTGTAATTGCTGCAAATTCTGCATGAAGGTGAGTTTTTTCAAGGTACTTCCATTTCTTCTAACCTTATATTTTTATATGTATTCACTCGATAAGTCTATAAATTTTTTTGTACCTATAATTCTTTCACCCTGTTAATGGATTTCTATTGGGTGGTGTAGAATAAAAAAAAAAACCTACTAAGACAACAAATTCAACAATGGTGAACTATTGAGGTCTAATTGATCGTTAAGTGAAATGTCAGAATTTTTTAGTATGTTGTTTTCTAATGATTCAAAATGATCGAGTTTCATTTCTATATTGTCTACGTGTAGAATTTCGAAATTATCATCAAAACTATGGTTTTCTTACAATATACGGTATATTCAAGATGGCGGATCCAGTATGCATGGCGGACGAGTTCTGTAATTATGATCCGATTATATTCAGAATATGATTCTTTTGTCAAAATTAGGTTATGCAAGATGGCGGATCCAATATGGCAAACGACTTTTGTAATTATGATCCGATTCTATTCGGAATTCATATCTAGAGGTTTTCGGGGTCGGAAATTATGTTTCCTTCGTCAAAATCAGAAAATTCGAGATAGAGGAATCAACAAGGGAATGAGTTTTGTTATATTGATCTGATTCTATTCAAAATTGGTATCTGGGAATTTTCGGGGTCGAAGATTATGAGTCATTTGTCAAAATAACTGTGAGATTTCTATATAATTCACAAGCTACTTAGTTTTAACTTCTATCGGCCGTCCCCGAGGACTGCCCCCGCACTTATTTTTCAGACTTGTGTAGACCTCAGTAAATGAATCATGAATCCTCCGCATCATAAAAATCATCGATGTTGTTGTATTTATTTATTTATATTCATTTTCAGGCTGTAGCTGCTGCTGCTGCCATGTCTGATAGAATCTGCATATTATCGAAAGGAAAAGATCAAAGTTTGGTATCCGACGAGGATCTGAATTCCTGCTGCAAGAGTTGCGGAGATTGCGATGGTGGAATTCCATATGCAGCTTGGGAATACTGGCAACAAACAGGAATCGTCACCGGAGGTCCATACAACAGTACAACTGTAAGTGAAGTTAGTGAAGAGTCTGTCCCGCTAACAGCGTTGCCCTTATCTGATTGTTTATATACCCCTGAAATGTTACGTACGGGTCCATTGTATGGTGGACAAGACCAACAGAGAACTGGATAAAGTCCAGCGACTGGCCTGCCTGGGAATAAAAGGTGCTTTGAGAACGACGCCTACCAGGGCTCTTGAAGTTCTGTTAGGTCTGCCGCCTCTACACCTGTTCATACAATACGAAGCCATGAGAACTGCTTACCGACTCAACGGTGCAAACCAGTGGGTCGGAACAGAAGCAGATCATGGACACTCCCTCATATGGAATAAGGCAAAGGAAAACTGTCCCATCCTCATGATGAGAAGGGATAATACCTTGCCAATTCTGAATTTCAACAAAGCCCCAAACACTGTCATCCCTACGAGGGAAGAATGGAATGACACAACACCTGGCGTGCCTCCTCCCAATGAGTCAATCTGGTACACGGATGGCTCAAGATTTGGGGGCGGTTCAGGTGCAGGGGTATACAATGAAGAAACAGGTAAAGAAATTTCAGTTCCTTTGGGCGAATATGCCTCAGTGTTCCAGGCAGAAGTACTTGCAATACTCACCTGCGTCCAAGAGAACCTAATTATGAGAGGTCGTAGACCAATCACTATATGCTCGGACAGCAAAGCTGCAATACTGGCTTTGCAATCCAATAGGATCACATCCAAATTGGTGTCCGAGTGCAGAAAAGCCTTGGAAAACCTGGCAAAATCAAGAAAAGTCAGCCTCATGTGGGTCCCGGGACATTCGGGAATACCCGGAAACGAGGAGGCAGACAGACTGGCAAAGATCGGTTCCGGACGGACCTCGGTCGAACCGGAACCAATCTTGGGAATACCAAATAGCCTGGCAATGTCCTCTATTCAGGAACAGCTGCAAAAGCAATTCCTCAAAATATGGCAGGACACACCAGGAATGAGACAATCGAAGCTCCACATAAAGGAACCTTCGAAGAGGCTCGCAAAAGAGGTTTTATTCCTAAACAGGCGAAACCTTAAAATGGTAGTAGGGCTCCTAACGGGGCACAACCACCTCAATAGGCACCTAGAGCTTATTGGGATCAAGGATGACCCCCTTTGCAGATGGTGCCTGGAAGATGACGAAACGTCATCACATGTCCTCACTGAGTGTCCAGCACTGACGCATCAGAGGAGGGCTGTCCTTGGCCAAATAATTTTGAGGCCAGAGGACGTAAAAGAGATTCAGCTGAGGAAGCTGCTGAACTTCTCCAAGGCAGTCGGCATACCCAGCTGAATGTCGTAACATGTGGGCGCACAATGGGCCCGAATAAGGAGGCCCACGTGCAGGGGGTTCACCCGCCCACCAGTGCTTCGAAGAAGAAGAAGAAGACCCCTGAAATGAACTAAAAATACTCAAATTCTGCTCAAACCACATAAATCATTATATTCATCACAGTTTATACCCATTTTTTGCTTTGATTATCGTGGATGCTGGCACTGACATAATTACTATCTAGACAGCTCTGATATCTATCCAGTAGGAACCTTGCGAACATGAACATAGTGCAATTCTCACAATTCATTTTTTACTGGCCGTTCATAATCACAAAACATCTATTAGGTATTATCTGCCGTGATTATCTAATTTTATGAAAGATTCGATGAGAAGTGTCATTCGGTCGGAGCGCATTCTTCAACTTTTTATTCCGAATACGATTTTGTCTACTCTACATTTCTTTTTCAACTAAAGAAATGGGGATTTATAGTGATTCAGGTATTCATGAACCTGAAATAGATGTACTGGGAATGAACGAAAGCTCGGAATCTGGACGTCCCTAGAATTTTCATGCCCTCAAATTATACAGAGTGGCTAAACATGATTTTTCAATTCGGAACTTTTGGAAGTGAATTTTCTCGAGTTTTTCAATGGAACACCCCATATATTTTTAGGTCATTTGGTGTTGTTACGAAACACGAACATCTTTCATCTCAACATCCATATTGATATTCGAAACCATTTTCGAATTATTGAACTTTGAAAATTCCAGGTTGACCATTTTCATCGATACACATATTCTTATCTGTTATTGAAACATCAAAAGCCCAATCAATAAATCAGTTAAGCAGTTTTTTTATTGGAAGAATTCAAACGAGAATCAAAGCAAACATCTGAAATAGTCCATATGTTAGTAATTTACGAAGTGAAAAGAGAAATCATTTCCATTCTCAAAATATCCCATGAATTCATAGAACATCAAAATAGGGATAGTACTTTACAATTTTTTTCTTTTTTACTTTGTGAATAACTAGCATATGAACTTTTTCTATTTGGTTTAATTCTGGTATCAATCCTTTTAATGAAAAAACAAGTCTACTGAATTATTAATTGGACTTTTGATGTTTTAATAACAGATGAAAGTGTGTATCGATGAAAATGCATGGTCTATTCCTATAATTTTCGAAATTCAATAGCTCGAAAATGGTTACGGATATGGATATTGGGATAAAAGATGTTCGTGTTTCGATTTCAAACCAAATGGTCTGAAAATATATGGGGTGTTCTATTTGAAAAACTCGAGAAAAATCACTTCCAAAAGTTCCGAATTGAAAAAACAATTTAAGCCTCTCTGTATAATTTGAGGGTATGACAATTTCACAGGAATATCATGCACCTTTCCATCGAACGATATCATGATTTGTATCTCTTAAACTCCATATAATTGTGTTTAAAGTGATTTTTTCGGTATGGATCTGCAGATAACATTATTTCGACAAGAAAATTATTAACCCCGGAATGATCAAAAAATAGTCAACAATATCATAGAAGTGGATGGAGGTCACAAGAATGCTTCAAAGAATGTGCCGATATACCGGGTGTCCCAGTATACCTGTTCCAATGAATTATCTCAGCCATTTCGAAAAATAAAAATTCGAAAATTGCCTGATCTTCAATTCGTTCGAGTAAGCTTCAACTGAGAAAAACAAAAATTGAAAGTCACTTCCGGTGTGACCGGAAGTGACTGTAACATTTTTATTTTGAAAAGCACCCTGTATATTTTCCGCAACTTTTAATTTCTACTCAAAATAACCGTTCCAACGATGAATCACACATCGTATTTCAAATTTGATTTGATGGAGAGAACGACAATTGAAATTTCATATTGAACGGATTGCAGTAGGCTACGATATTTTTTGTAATCTTGATTTTGACTTCAATAATAATTTCAAATTAGAAAAAAACAGTTTCTAATTTCCATTATTAATTAATTATCGAATATGGAAGGCTAAAATGAAAAATCGTATTTAGAAACTCATATTGTTTTTGTTCAAGGAATATATGGTTAATGGATTGACCTCCTTTTAGCGGACACCCTGTATATGCGAATATTAGGGCATCTTCCTAACTCCCTAGATAATATCTTACGCTCAAAGATATATAACTTGCTATTCTATACAGCAGTACGCCAATGAATGGAGCTATCTTCTTTTTTACTATTTTTATGTGTCCTGTCCAGAATAATGTTTCATCTATGATAAGACCTAAATATTTCGCTTCTTTTTCATATAAGAGATTATCGTTCCCAAATCGCACTGCAATACAGTTATTTACATTCATTATGGTCCTACCTATGAACATATATATGATGATTTCTTAACATTTGGTGTCAACTTATGAGAGACCAACCAATTATTAAGTTTGATTAGATCGTTTTGAATGTGTTGCTGAATGGTTATAGCTATCTTACCGGAATAGACTATTTTAGTGTCTTCAGCGTACAGTTTTAAATGTCCTTTCAAAGACAGCTCAGACATGGAATTCACATAAATTAAAAATAATGTTGGTCCTAAAATGGATCCCTGCGGAACTCCACAAGTGATTTCTTTGAGATCACTTCCCAATCCATTGACACTCACAAACTGATTCCTTTTTGTCAGATAGCTTGTGAACCAATTTTTTGCCGAATCTCTTGTACCTGTGTTTTTCAGTTCTTTGAGAACTATTGCATGGTTGGTTGACAGTGTCAAATGCCTTCCGCAGGTCAAGTGACACAAGAGAACACGTTTCACGCACATCAATTTCCATTCGTAGATCTGTGATCAGATCGATTGTCGCCTCGTCGGCGATGAGTATATTGCTGCTTGCCTTATTTCTTTTTCCCTACCGCCTCTTAAATTTCACCGCCTTGGGCTGATAGTCCCATAGCCCCCCCTCCCTAAATCCGGTACTGCAGACCTACTCTCCTTCTTAGTTCAGTCATATTAGAAAAAATAAAAAAAATAATTGATAAAAAGCTATAAGTTGGTGGAAACATCAACCTTGGCCTACTGTTGATTATGCCAAAAGTCCGGACAAATATAAGCACGGCTCGATCCGCCATCTTGGAAAAAAAGCACACTAATCCAGTTTTTTTCTCATATCTCAGTTATTGTTGATTCTATCGTATTGAAAGTCATTACAAAAAATGAAGCTAATTGAATTCTACATACGAAAGGTTGATAACATTTTTTTCCCTCTTTTCCATATTTCTTCTGTTATACACTGTTAAATATTTGGATATTTGTATTCATTGCCAAAAAAATACACTTTGTATAGAATTTGTGGGAAATGATGTAATTTGAAGAGATTAATTAAAAACTTATATAATATTTCCTTGTGTATACAAAAATTTTTCATTCGAACAAGTACTTATATAGAAAAAAATTAATTGTCCTGCGAGCAGATGACTGAGGTACTGCAGATCAATGATCATCATCATCTCTGTCCTCCGCATCAAACACGAAAAAGTTTTCATCTTCATGATCTATCTCCTTCTCAGTATCACACGAATTATCTGAATTCATACATGTACCATGGCAGTACCCACACATGGCTGCACAGTTCAGTCCTGCTTTTCTACACCCGCTGGAGGAAGTGCATCCTTTTTTACAATTGCATGATATCAACCTCAGCAATGAATCCAAGGTGCCTTCATTGTGTGCACAAGTTTCTCATTACCACGCCATTTTTGTATCTGGTAATACACACCAAAAGAGTGTTGTTTTGCTGTTGCAGCTGTGGGAGGCAACGAAGCCAAATTCAATTTGTTTTTATACGCTGACTCCTTGAAGATATTGAAACGATGTTTATTCAAAGAGGTATCAGTCACAGGTGCACCATACATAGCCAAGAAAAATCGGTCCCTAGCTCTTGTTATTCAATTTTGCCCCTTCCTGGTTTCAGAAAATAAATATTCCGTTCTTGTGGAGCTAAAGCAGTGAGTAGAACGAGCAAATATATATCCTCACCAACAATCACAGCTTTTTCTTTGGATGATACTTCTATCGCTGTTGTGATGATTAGAGTATCGGCATCATCTTTGGCATGTTTGATAGTGAATCCCCCAGCCTCGAATCTCTTTGATAACATCGAAATCAATCGAGTTTTATTCTTTCCATTGCCCAGAAATTCTTCTTGTGAGAAAGTGGCAGCAATTGTCTCATCGAAGAGTATATCTACGCTAGTATTTTTCGCAGACCGCAAGCATTGTTCCGCTGTTTTAATGCTTGAAGGGTTGCTGCTGTTCCTAATTATTTCTTCACATTGTTCACGTATGTTTGGCAAATTGATTGATATGTCTGGTTTTGATGCCAAATGACACGGTGCACGAGATACCCACTGTCTATTACATATCTGCCATACACCGCATACCTGATTCATTGAATAAAGAAAGGGGGTATGGTGCCAGTTCGTATTCAAGATAACCGGATAATTGTTCATAATCTTTTTTAGCAATGATGATTCATTGGAATAGCATCGAAGGATCAACTGGTACTATCACGTCGGTGATTTTAATAGCAGAGTTGAGAGTTGCTATAGAGGATGAACTTTATCAGAACGCTCAAACTTCACGTCTCCGAAATTGTTTCCTATTATTTTCCTAATACCGTGTACACCATTTTCAAGAGCATTGTAGCAATCGATAGTACTATCTCCAACAACTCCGGTACTTATTGAGAAAAGTTTATCTGAATTCGAAAAAGGATCATGAGAAAATAGCCAGTGCTGCAACCGTTTCACATCCTCGTCATCTCGTTCTTCTCGTGACTCCCTTGAATCGGCATGCTGTTCGCTACTAATGAAAGATACATCGCAAAATTGTTCTTACCTGTCACAGTTGTCCAGAAGAGCAAGCATTGCCAGAATCCATTAGCCAAGAATACTGTTTTTGAAGCCTCGACATGTTAGACCACCAGTGGATTTTATGCTTCTCATCAAAGTTTGCTCAATAACCATGTCTGACCAAGTTCCAGACCAAAATTTGTCGGTTCGTCTGATTGTGAAGAATCAACAAATTTACGGTATTCTTCAATATCCATATGATTTTTCGAATGTAGCATATCGTGAAGATAGAGATGGCATGCTTTAGCGTGAAGGATGTGGCCAGCATGAAAAAAGACAGCATATTTTGTGTATGACCTGCAAATGAGTTGTTTGAGGTAGTGGAAGTGCAAGTGCCAGTGCAGACATGTGCACACGTGTCAGGGCTTTATAACCTTATTGACCTCTTATCTTTTTCTCTCCTTGTGTCGTCACAGAGTAGGCAGAAGTATTCGTATAGGACAAATCATTCTAAATTATTCAATGGAACATTGTAATTCCGAAAATTTTCGTAAAATGGAGAATAATGAACATCATTTATATATTCATTGGTGATTTGACACAAATGTATCGATATTATAAAAAAAGTTAATGAAACCTTTTTCATAGGGAATTTAAAGATCTTGAATTTTTATCATAACCTTTGATAAGATAGGATGGACGGTTACGGAAATATGAGGGAAAAACTAAATCAGTGTACCATTTTTCCAAGATGGCGGACCGAGCCGTGCTGATACGGGTCCGGACTTTAAGAACAGTCAATAGTGAGCCAAGATGAAGGTCTCCACCAATTTTTAGATTTTTATCAATTATTTTTTCTATTCAGGCTAATTGGATCTTATTTGATTGGCCTATCTAATGTTTATCGCTCGTTTATAGGGATGCAAAGCCTACTCCCTGGCACCCTGTGAACACGATGGCACCCCTGGCGGCCTTCCCCAATGCCCGCCTAAGGGCTACGCCACTCCCGAATGCGTTCGCAGTTGCGATAAAGGATCCACCCTATCCTACGAGAAATCGAAAACCTATGGTGCAGAGGCGTACTATATCGAAGGGTTCATCCAGACGTTGCAGTTGGACATAATGAGGCATGGTCCAGTGGAATCTTCCTTCAACGTGTTCAGCGACTTTGCGACTTACAAAAGCGGTGAGTGAATTTTGAAATCGGACATGAAGTAGTCAATATTTTTTTAATTGTCTCGACCGTTACTTGATGGAAATCCATGGCAAATGTAAGAAATCCAATAAACCCCACAAAAAAAATATTATTTCGGAGTTACATCAGGAATTCCAGCGCTATTCATTTCTTATCAATGTGTGAACCATTTTAGACCAGATGAATGACCATTGTCTTCCTCTCGGTACTATTTCTCTTACTGTAGCAAAATTTTAGGCTTGTAATGGGGTTATTTTACAAAAAAAAATGTATTTCATAATTTGATAGAACTCACCCAAACTAGATCACCACCGCAAACCGTTTCTTGCTGTGAGCTCCCTACGTTTCATTGAGAATTATTGAAATCCCCGATTTTTCGAGCCTCTGAAAACGAGGCGATGATGTGACGTCGAAACCCTAATACTGAAACAAGACTATTCCAGACAGAGGTGAATGATACATGATTTCTGCCAGAGTGAATTAGCGCGAGATCAAAGTTGAAAGAATTAATATATCAGTTGCCTCAGTCTCCGTCGGGCGTTTGATATTTTCTTCTCACTATGGCGAGATTAGGTTTCTACGTCATAAGAGGGTCCATTTTCAGAAGGTACTATTATTTTTGTCCAAAAATAAAATATTCCAGTTAATTTTTCGATCGAATTATATCGTCAATCATTATTTATGTATATAAAAGGATCATTATGAACATGGTTTGATTTCAAAGTTCTACTGAGGTGTACACGCCCATTGTGTATAACCCATTTGTAGACTTCTATATTAGATGATTTATGGTCTTGAAAGAGATACCAAGATGAGGAGTATTCAGAGGAATCTCCATGGCATTCATTGGAGTACTATATTCATGAATGACACCAGTTATGAAAGAGATGAGGACAGTTGAAGATATGATTACTGGTTGAAATTCATTTCGCGAAAAGATGCTGGTATGGTACATGGACTTCTTCGACTTGTTCTATTGTGCTTGCTATCTGAAAGTCTGCTTTTCAGAAGAATTTCCACATCTTGCAATGGAATGAAGATATGTTCTTTGATTTCTCCTAGCTTCATCAAATTATGAGTAAATAACCGTGATTTAATAATGAGATGATCTGGATCAGAATATAAATGCGATTACTATCATTTTTCTTTTTTTTCATGTACGATAAATTGAAATTCATCACACAGGAGGTGGAAAGAAATTCTGAATTGAGAAAACCTAATCATGAATCTGCGATTGAGATCTATAAAAATAACAAGTCGTTCAAGTTCGAACCCCTCAATCGGATGAAAGTATTGGAAAGGAATATTAATTCCTAGATATATTTATGAACACAAAAAAATGGATATACATAAAGATATACATTGAGAACTCACATTCTCCATTATGTGATGAAAATAATGATTCTTTCTCGGTTTATTCAAGATTCAACAACTACTTTCCTGGCTTTATGCCACGACGAATATAGAATTACATCTATTGAAGGAGAATGAAAATTATCTACTTCAGAAGATTTTGTTTTCGAATTCTTATCATGTGTGTTCAATAGATGTGATTCAATGTTCGTCGTGGCATATAGCCAGAAAAGTTGTTGTTTTCTGTTGAATAAACCAAGAAAGAATTAATATTTTCATCACATGGAGAATGCGAATTCTCAATGTATTTCTTCATATGTATTCATATATGTACCTACATACAGAATGATGCAAATGTATGGAATAAATTCATTTCAAAACAAGACGACTTCCGAAAAAAAATCCAAAAACTAGAGTTCAGAACTTTTTTTATTGTGTATCGTTTCAACTAGACGACCCTTCGATGTTCAATTCTCAGTAGCAGACCTCTGCAAGATTCAGTTAACCAAATGATAATCCATTTTAATTGCAATATTTTTATACAAAATTTTGACTGTTGGATAGACGATCAGTAGACATTTTAAACGAGGTGTCACATGACCCCAGTTTGTATTTGAAAAAATCGTCCATTACGTCATTACTTCTACACCAGTGACGTAACATCTCTCATATGAATGTCATGAGATGAGGCTTCAAAAATTAAAACTCACGTGTTTTTCGAATTTCTTCAAATGTCGCCCATTTCTGAAATAATGAATTTATTAAATACATTTGCATCATACTGTATACCCATTTCTTATGTTCATAGAAATATCAGAGAATATTACTTTTCAATATGATTACTTGTTGAAATTCATTTCGCGAAAAGATGCTGATATGGTACATGGACTTTCTCGACTTGATGCTATTGTGCCAGCTATCTAAAAGTCTGCTTTATAGAAGAACTTCCACATCTTGCAATGGAATGCAGATATGTTCTTCCATTTCTTCTACCTACATCAGATTATTATATAGTAAATTACCGTGCGCTAAGATTATTAATAATAAGATGATCTGGATAAGTAGTGGTGCCCGGGAGAGTCTCGTTTTCGAGAGTCTCGCATGGTCTCGACCCGTTTTTGAGACAAGACTCGAGACGAGACTCGGACAAAACGAGATGAGACTTTCATTGGTCTCGTCTCGAGTCTCGTGCAAGTATTCTTGTGTCTCGTGCGAGAGTCTTGCAGGTAAATATTTCTGCGTGCCGACTGCAGACTTGAGAATTACTTTTATTATACAACATATTTAGAAAGAATTCAGACTGTTTAGCATATATAGACAAAACATTTCATTCATGAATACTTTGAAAACACAATTAAAGCGACGTGATGCATAAAACAAAATCGGACTATTCTCTCTCTTACAGCGGAACAATGTTGAATCAAAAGTTTTTGGTTTGTTTGTTTGTTTAGAATATATACGTGTTTCTTTTCATTTTATTTTTATAACTTTCGAATATATGATGCTATGTTTTTTTTCTTGTTCAGATGTATGATGTAGGTTAAGTGTATCCAATATCAATTGCAGAATATCTCGCACTGTGCGGCGTCGGCGTGCAGCACGAGAATCTGCAATTGTTTTTGGAAAAACTATATATTATGTACCTATTAGGTACTCACTTTTCAATAAATAATGTTATTTTTGTTGAAATTTTCTCTTCCTACTTCTACATTATACCATAAATCTGAATATGAGTATACCTAAAAAGTCAGTTAAGGTAAATATTCCGTACTAGACTGGAACAAGATTATGCATGACGAAATTGCGATATATACATTTGCGAGACTCCCGTGCGAGACGCGAGACAAGACGAGACTCGGGGCTGCGAGACGAGACTTTATGGAAGTCTCGTCTCGTTGCCTCAATCAGCACCAGACATCTTAAAGACGTACATTTTACGACTTACTTACGTCTTTACGTCCAGGGACGTATAAAGTACGTCTTTGAGATGTAAATCCATGTACATCTTGAAGACGTACACGAATTTACGTCTTTAAGACGTACATTTTAGGTCGTATCCACGTCGTTCCTCCCATGTCGTATAAAAGACGTCTTAAAGACGTACATTCCAGTACGTCAATTCGACTTATAGAACAATAATGTAAGTTATTTTCTGAAGGAAAACAAAATGTCATCTCTTCACGTTTTTTATTTTCAATTGATCAGTTTTTTCTTATTTTGAACAAAAGTGATGTTTTTGAATTTTTTCGTCCGACATTCTGGAGCCTTCGTGTTAGATTCTCGAATTTTTACAAAAAAATCATATTCTCCGACCCCAAAAGTCCCATAGTAATCAATTTTGAATAAAATCGGACTATAATCACAAAACTCGTCCGCCATTTTGAAGCGAAGGCGACATCTTGGATTTTTCATTTTCGACAAAAGGAATTATAATCTCTGATCCCGAATTCCTTCAGATGCCAATTTTGAATCAGATCAGACCATAATCAGAAAACCATAATGCCACATTGGATTCACCATCTTGAATATTGAATTTTGATTCGAATCGGAACATAATCAATTAGAAAATCGTCCGCCATATTGGATCCGCCATTCTGTTTTTTCCATTCAATAATAATATCACAACGAATTGTCACCGGAATAATATTTACTTGCCACATTTCAAATCAATCGGACGATTTAAAGTGAGTCAAATTTAACTTGCACGTTTTGATTACAAACAGACACAAGGACATGTTAAACTAAGTAAAAGCTTGTTATGTGATATATAGAACAGAGTAACAGAAGAAGTGAATATGGTATAATCATTGGAAGTCAAGCAACAAAGAGCGCGGTTAGTACTTGAATGGGTGACCGCTTGTGCATGTCTACCGTTTGATGAAGTCGTTTATTTCCCTTTATTTTTTTCTTGTCCGCACTTGTTGCTTACTTCAGTGCACAGTTGGAAATCAACTGAAACTATGTGATTTTTCCGTAATTTGAAAGATCAATTTGAGGTCATGGACCAAAAACACCTAAAAAAGACGTCTTAAAGATGTACATATTAGTGGAAAATGTACGTTTCAAAGACGTCTTAACGACGTCTCTTGGGCGTAATATGTACGTCTTTAAGACGTACTTATGTCCCGACATGTTCGTCTTAAAGACGCCTTTAAGACGTACTTTGACTGATTGGGTGGTCTCGTGTGAATCACTATGGATAAGGAAATCAATGCCTTCACTCTCATGTTTGTTTTCAGGTGTTTACCAACAAACTTCGTATGACTTTTTGGGAGTACACGCAATCAAATTGATTGGATGGGGTGAGGAGAACAATGTCCCCTACTGGCTCGTTGCAAACTCCTGGAACGAAGACTGGGGAGACAAGGGTACATTCAAAATCCGACGTGGAACAAATGAGTGCGGAATCGAAGAAGAACCTATAGCTGGTCTGCCACTATTGTAGTAGGTGTTTCCGCAAGAAACACACCTACATGATATAAACGTGTATCTTATAATCATATAAAACCGTATAAAATCTTCAATATAATCATTTGATTTTATTCAATCACTCATCCTGCGTGTGAATATTGTTACCATATATATACATGGGCACCACCAGTAAAAATTTCAGGGAAAAGGGGCGTTCTTTTTCTTCAAAAACATGACATCAAACTGAAATTAACATCCTTCTGGTTAATTTTCACTACAAGCGTGGTTTGAAAATAAACTACTCAACACTAATTTATATGTTATAATGTGAATAACTTTTTTCAGTTTGGAACGATTCGAATTTGGTTCACACTGTTCGATAGCCCAGTCCTTCAGCTATAATCTGGTACTCCATTGAAACATAAGGGTATTCACATAAAATCTCTACATGGTGTTTTCCGACACTGTGCGAAATTTCGGAATATTCAAAAGGCTCTCAAATGGTGAAAACATTTTTTTCCTCAACTTCGACAATAGAGACATGGAGATGATCTCATTACTTCTAGATATTTCGCGAATCAACTTCCTATCTCTCTTATTTACAGAGTGATCTCCAAAAATCAACTTTTTGGTTTTGCAGCCATAACTTTTTTTCACGTCAACCGATTTTGAAAATCTTAGGCTCATTTTGAAGATAAAACTTCAGATGAGGAGATCTGAATATCAGAATTGACTCAAGATGGCTATCAAAGATCTAGAGTTTTCTTGAAAGTGACCCAATTCTGGAACGCCCTTCCAATCTTGGTTGGGAAGAGAATTGAATGAAAATCAACTTGTTCTCGGAAAAACAATTCATTCTGGATGCGTCCATATTTTCCTCGCTCTCAGTACTCAAGAATGTGCGTGAGATAACACAATGGAAACATGTTCTTGCAAAAACATCAGACCATTTCTCCTCTGTAATGCATGGGCCGTAACCAACGTTAAAAGAATCACAGTAAGTGACTGACAAGTCAGGTTAGACATCGTTTTCGAATCATCCATTTTTGAAATGCGTTTTTACAATAAATAAACGTTGTTTGCTTGAATACTTCTCCATATTCTTAAATCGCATGTTTTGTACGTGACAACTGTTAAAAAAATCACTTTATTAAAAAAATAAAAATCCGTTGCTCTTGTTGGTACACCATTTATGATGAGCCTCAGCCTCGGGTTTGTCAGTCACTCATTGTGATTCTTGTAACGTTGGTTACGGCATGCCATGCATTACAGATGAGAAATGATCTAATGTTTTTGCAAGAAAATGTTTCAATTGTGTTTTCTCACGCAAAATTCTTGACTACTGAGAGCGAGGAAAATATGGACGCATCCAGAATGAATTGTTTTTCCGAGAACAAGTTGATTTTCATACAATTCTCAAGATTTCCAAAATCGTTTGACGTGGAAAAAAGTTATGGCTGCAAAACCAAAAAGTTGATTTTTTGAGATCACTCTGTAAATAAGAGAGAGAGGAAGTTGATTCGCGAAATTAAAAAAATTTTTCACCATTTGAGAGCCTTTTGAATATTCCTAAATTTCGCACAGTGTCGGAAAACACCATGTAGAGATTTTATGTGAATACCCTTATGTTTCAATGAAGTACGAGATTATAGCTGAAAGACTGGGCTATCGAACAGTGGGAACCAAAAGCAAATCGTTCTAAACTGAAAAAAGTTATTCACATTATAACAGGGGCGACATTTTGGTGTGCGACGAAATTAGTGTTGAGTAGTTTATTACGGTAAATATACGGGGTGATTCATGAGGAGATTCACATAGTCAAATGGTGAACAGGGGGAATCAAGACGAGTTGATGTATATGTATCAAAAATTGTTCTGGTTATGCATAACGAAGATACAGGGTATTAATTGAAATTGCCATATAACTTTGATGGCTGATATTTCAGAAATGAAACTTGGCAGCGAAGTTTCTCTATTGTGACTTTGAAAAATGGCACATCATGACATAAAAATGCAGATTTGGACTCGGAAATAGTTATTCATTATACAAGGGAAAAAAGTGGTAGATTTTAGCTCCAGGTTGTGTTGTCTCCCGACGCGTAGCGGAGGGAGACAAAAAACCGTGAGCTAAAATCTAATATTTTTCCCGTGTATAATACACTATTTTTTTCTGTGACAGAAGAAAGGACGAATCAATATTGAGAAGATATTACATTATTTTGAGTTCTGAAAATTATCTACGTGAAATTTTAAGTTTTTAACAGTAGGGACATCTGCGTTGTATATAGGCATCTTTATCATTCTTTTGAAGTAATCAAATATCTGATGTCACTTCTGTCAGTCCAATTCTGTGATTCGATTTCAAAAAATTGAGAATTTTGTGGTTGTTCAGTAATATATGTAACCGCGAAGTCGAATGGAAGATAAAAGATCTTGCAGTTCTTTCTCGGAGACGGTATTATAGACTCATTTTTCGGAACTATAGCACAAAAACGCCATCAACAGTGTATATATATATATATATGATATATTTCCGGGAAAAACGTACTCACTTTTTTCCCACGGGGAAAAAGTAATTTATGAAAAGTGACATTTTATAACCTGCCAACACAGATTAAATGCCAAACTTTTTTCCCGTCACAGAAAAAAATTTATTTTTTATTGTTATGTCAAAAAAGTTCACTTTGTGATCACTTCTCGAAACATATCATCAGATTCAGAGAGATCAGACAAAATCCCATGAAAACTACTCTTCAATTTGCACGGCACACTAAAACCGATTCAAAGAAGAAATATGGATCAAAAAATTCGAATGAATCTTGAATTTTGACCTAGCTGATAACTCTTGACTTCCAACTGGATTCCTGTAAAACGATTTTTTGTAAATTGTTGTTGGATAGAAATTGACAAACGAGAGTAGTTCTGATTTTTCGATAAAGTGAAATGTTACTTTTCGATCGAAATCCTAGATAGATATAATTAGAGTCACTGTATGGTATTAGTAAGACGAGTAAGATAAGAGTTCGTACACAGCTGAACATCTTTCCTTTTCTATTTACTATATTACAATGGTTTGAGTGAATGGAAGAATGAGACATATATTCTGCTCTTCGTCTTTTCAATTTCCCAAGTAGCGACTGATTTTCAGATACGATTCCAGAGGTTCGATATTCTGTCAAATCAATCATTGTCATAGATGGAAAATTGGAATCGAGTATAAACACCCACTTCAATTTATATACAGGGTGTTTCATGAGAAGACTCACATAGCCAAATGGTCAATAGGGGAAATCAAGACGAGTTGATGTATATATATGGAAATATTTTTTGACCCTCCATAACGAAGATACAGGGTATTATGTAAAATTGTTATATAATTTTCATGGCAGATATTAAAGAAATGATTCGTCGTAATCTGCTTAAATTTGACAGCGACCCTACTGAAACTATCCAAGATGACATATTATGAAGAAAAATATCCAGGTCCGGACTTGGGAAAATTTCATGTTTCATTGTAATGTCGAAAAAGTTCACTTTGTGACCACTTTCCATCAGATTCAGAAAGATCGAACAAAATGCTATAAAAACTGCTCTTCAATTCACACGGCACACTTTGACCGGTTCAATAAAAAAATATGGAACAAAATCGTTCGAATGAATTTCAACTTTCGACCTGGCTGATAACTGTCAACTTTCAACTGGTATCATGTGAATTGATTCTTTCTACATTTCTGTTGGAAATTTATTGACAGAAAGATAGACGAGAAGAAAACACGATATTTTTTTATCGAAATTTCAGATAGATATTATTATTCCTTTCTTTGTTTCATGGGTTTCAATTGAAGTAATGATACGATATCTAGTGATGAAATTACGACATTAGGATTCATGTGCCCATATTATGGTTATTTATCAAATCAGTTATGCCGTCACGCATAAACTCAGCTCCATTTTCTGTTATTGATACACTTCTGCAAGTGATATAAGGATGCATTTGCTATTCATTTAAAATTCCTAATATTCATCCTCGTGAAGGTTTTACTGCAACGTATCCTTGGGTCTGGAAATATTCTACGGTATTGAACATAGCATAGCATTTGAATTTTCGTCTGGTTCAGCATTTGAAATATGAAATGGCACCTATAGAGTGCAAGAATATTCCGATTACCAGTGTTTACCTATCAACAAACGACACGTTACATAAACTAAGAACAGGGTCTGCTTCATAACTAATTTATGAAATAGAGTCACGACTCACGAGTAATCATATCTATCTAGAAGTTCGGTCAAAAACTAACATCTCAAATCATAAAAAAAAATCAGAACTACTCTCTTTTGTCAATTTCTTTTCAATGAATATGTACGAAGAAATCAATTTACACGAATCCAGTTGGAAGTTGAGTGTTATCAACCAGGTCAAAATTGAAAATTCATTCGAACGATTTTGTTCCATATTTTTTTATTGAACCGGTCAAAGTGTGCCGAGTGAATTGAAGAGCAGTTCCCATAGCAGTTTGTCTGATCTTTCTGAATATGATGGAATTTTTCGAGGAAAGTGGTCACAAAGTGAACTTTTTTGACATAACAATGAAACATGAAATTTTCCCAAGTCCGGACCTGGATATTTTTCTTCATAATATGTCATCTTGGATAGTTTCAGTAGGGTCGCTGTCAAATTTAAGCAGATTACGACGAATCATTTCTTTAATATCTGCCATGAAAATTATATAACAATTTTACATAATACCCTGTATCTTCGTTATGGAGGATCAAAAAATGTTTCCATATATATACATCAACTCGTCTTGATTTCCCCAATTAACCATTAGGCTATGTGAGTTTTCTCATGAAACACCCTGTATATCATTATAATAATTGGATATTCTTTCAGAAAATCCTAATTTTCTTGTGTCAAGAGATTATAATTTAGAGGAAAATCGAAATATAGCTCACTATCAGAGTATTGAGTATTAAATATGAATTCTAGAATACTGTTCCCACATATGAGGTTCAGCACCAAAACATACGCTGATGCTCTTAGATTCTATCCAGAGAAGAGCCATTCGCCTGGTGGGTGACGCCACACTCACTCACTCTTTGACATCATTGGAACACCGTAGAAAGGTCGGCGACCTTTCACTTTTCTATCGATACTTCCACGGGAAATTTTCTTCGGAAATCTCTGCTATCATCCCTCCACTAGCAATACCAATCAGACGAACTAGACAAGCCCAGTCAGCACATCCTTTCGTTGTCAACCTCGAAAGATGTCGAACAGCACTTTATCAAGCAAGACTCCTTCATCCATAGAACGGCTAGGCTCTGCAATTCATTGCCTGTGGAAGTATTCCCAACAACATATAATCTCCAAAACTTGAAAAAATATTCCAATACCCACCTCCTGTTTCTATCCTCCCTAGGAACACACGATGGTCTTTGAACATTATATGGATTCCCTTTCGTGCGCTCCGAGCGATATAAAAAAAAATGATAATAATAATTGGTGAACAAAAGGAAAAACTTGTATAAGTGTTAAATCATCGATTAAGCTATGTGTAGCTTAATCTAGGAGGTGAAATATTCATGTTTCTAGATTTTTGTGAGTTGCTGTCGTCGTCTTCTTCCCCAGAATGTCAATGTGATTGGAATGGCTTAGATGTTGAACCACAAAAACCTAGAAAGAAGAGAAAAATCATCAATTGAAAAATGTTTTGTGTGTTTCGCAGAGTGGCTTGTTAGATGAGAATCATTAACCCTATACCTATAGAACTTGCTTCAGAAGAAACATTTCCATTAATCACAGCCAGGCATTGTCGAAAACAAACGGAATTTCAAGCCAACCAGATATTTCTGGAAGAAATTCACAAGAAACAACAGTGGCTATGTCGATTGGCGGCTATCGACTGAGCAGTCGTATAGGCGCAGGCGTACCGCTGTATATACGTCACTGAAAGTCTTTTAGACCAGCAGAGAATTCCTTGAAGCAATATAAATTTTAATTTATGTCACTTGTAGTCGTGGTTTCCTTGAATGAAGAAATATACTGTTTATGTTGGGCAAATATCAAGAAACGAAGCAAACTAGCCGATTGAATTGAGACAAGTGTATATTGCTCCATTCAAATGAAAACGAAGAAATTAAATTTTTAGATGATGGATTTCTTTGATCGGTGAAATCCTTCTTATTTGTGTGGGATAAGATAAAAGACAGCTGAAACTCAATTTTTTGTAAATGTGGGATGATTATTATGCATATTTTTAATGCTATTGTTTTGTCATCATTGATATTATCTCAGAATTTATGTTCATAATAGCACATATACATATCATATTTCATATTATATCAATCCATCTCATACCTATTTTATGTGATATCATATCCCTGTATAAACCACAGTGTTTCTTGGAATTTATGAATAAAGACAGAAAGAAGTTTTTGGGATTCACCATACAATTGATCTCGGATGGCTTATTCTCATCTCATTATCAAATAGCGGGTGAAAATTACCGCACATGAAAGTGCTCATTCTCAATCATTCTGCTTGGGATAATGATTGTCACAGGTGCCGATTCACAGAATGAAATGTTTTATCATGCCTCAGGGACATAATTCAATTCGTTATCAGCAGCGGGCTCTTGGACCATTTAAACATATGGCTCTGACAGAAAAATCCCCAGTTTACAAAGGTTACCACTCGAAAATTCCAAATCCGTCTATATTTCTTTTGTTACATTGATTCCATAGATTCCTATCTCTTTATCTATGATTATTGATCAATAATTCAAATTTTTCTCGACAGGTACTCGTATGTATATTATTTGAGAACGAAAAAAGTCCCGACTGGTATCACTGGTTTTGAGTAACAATCAGAATAGGTATGTGAAATTCGATTTCTTCCTCATAATATCAATGGCTTTCGTTTCACATCCCACTAAGCAAAGTAATATTCTAACAATATTGCAGCAATATTTCAACGTAATGAGTAATGTTACATCAGCGATTGTCACTACATGCAATGTCGCAACTATCTACTCAAACTGACTTTCAGTACCATTGAGAATGTGATGTTCTCAAATGAATTGTTATAGGAAGGTTATCAGAAATAAATAAATAATAAATATTACATAGTCGATACAAGAATCTGCTTCTACATTTGGCTTTCATTTCACATCCCACTAAGCAAAGTAATATTCCAACAATATTGCAGCAATATTTCAACGTAATGTGTAATGTTACATCAGTGATTGTCGCTACTTTATGCAATGTCGCAACAACTATTCTAACTGACTTCTTGTAACATTAAGAATGTGATGTTCCCAAATGAATTGTTGAAGGAAGGTAATCACAAATGAATGAGGTATACAGTAATATTACATAGTTGATACAAGAATTTGCTCCTACCTTTGGCTTTCGTTCCGCATCCCACTTAAGCAAAGTGATATTCTAACAATATTGCAGCAATATTTCAACGTAATGTGTAATATTACATCAGCGATTGTCGCTACTTCATGCAATGTCGCAACAACTAGGTACTTAAACTGACTTCTAGTAACATTAAGAATGTGATGTTTCCAAATGAATTCTTACAGAAAGGTTATCACAAATAAATGGGGTATACAATAATAAAACATAGTCGATACAAGAATCTGCTTCTACCTTTGGCTTTCGTTTCACATCCCACTAAGCAATGTGATATTCTAACAATATTGCATCAATATTTCAACTTATTGTGTAATGTTACAGCAGCGATTGTCGCTACTTTATGCAGTGTCGTGACAACTACTTACACTGACTTTTAGTAACATTAAGAATGTGATGTTTCCAAATGAATTCTTACAGAAAGGTTATCACAAATAAATGGGGTATACAATAATATAACATAGTCGATACAAGAATCTGCTTCTACCTTTGGCTTTCGTTTCACATCCCACTAAGCAATGTGATATTCTAACAATATTGCAGCAATATTTCAACGTGATGTATAATGTTACATCAGCGATTGTCGCTACTCCATGCAGTGTCGCAACAACTACTTATACTGACGTATAGTAACATTGAAAATGTGATGTTCCCAAATGAATTGTTACAGAAAAGTTATCACAAATGAATGAGGTATACAGTAATATTACATAGTTGATGCAAGAATTTGCTTGTACCTTTGGCTTTCGTTCCACATCCCACTGAGCAAAGTAATATTCTAACAATATTGCAGCAGTATTTCAACGTAATGTGTAATGTTACATCAGCGATTGTCGCAACTTCATGCAGTGTCGTAACAACTTCTTACTTTTATTAACATTGAAAATGTGATGTTCCCAAATGAATTGTTACAGAAAGGTTATCAGGAAAAAATGAGGTTGACAGTGATATTACATGGTCGATAGAAGATTATGCTTCTACCTATTGAAGTCGCGGGAGGTATGGATATAGGAACTGTGCAAAAGAGATTTGACGATTAACAAATATTGAAATAATAAATTCTTATTTGGCTCAGCTTATGCTATTTTTCAAAAACCAATGAGCTATCAGGGTTGGTAATGTTGCATTGCAAATGCATCAGTATAGGTCCATATATCGCCGGCTTACTTTGCAATGATCGTAAGTCACTAAAAAAGTAATTTTACAGGGGAGATGAAAAACCTTTGAAATAAATTGTATGAGTCAACCATGCAAATTATTTCAATTTATATTAAAATATTCTATATTCGTTTCAAAGCATACAAAATAACAAAAAAACACTTCATACTTATATTCAAGGACTTTTCTTGGTTCAGTTAATGAATGAAAAATACTATGATTTTCACAATTTCATTCTACTCAACAAAAAGTGAAATAGAAAATTCAGAATTATATCAGCAAAGGAAAAAATTTTTGAGAGGCCAAGGAAGAAAATAACAAATAACTATTAATGATATTCATTGATGATTACGTATAACAATAATACTCGTAGTGACCTTATGGTAAACATATTTTCACTGAGATATAATTACAATACCAAATGAATAGCCAACAATTAGAGCGAACAATAAACAGTCACATTTATCATACTGTTACGATTTTATTCTGGGTCCGTAATAACTTAACACTCGGTATAACACTTAAAATAATTTATTCTGAACACAATAATTACAATACTCGTACTAAACACTTCCGATTCACAACACTTCTTCGATCGTTATTATAACGCTTCCAAATAATAGTTATTTATGTATCAAGGGAATTATGAGGGCCTTAATTACCGATGGCAAAGTTTGCGTCCCGAGGGCCTCTGGCCCGAGGGACAGCAATTGCCTGAGGTTATTGAGGCTCAGTAATTCCCGTGATACATAGATAATTTTATTTCTGACTGTATTCATTCATTAGATACCTTCCCGATTGGAAGTTAGACATGTTTTTCCGTATAGTTTCAATGTCATCAGAACGTCAGATGATGATCTTGACTACCGCGAATAGGAGATTCCTTATTGCTACGTTACTGCGTGGTTGTTGCTATGCATTTCTTATTTAATTTTGGTTAGAGGGAATTATAGCATCTATAACATCCCAAGGGAGTTATGACCCTCATAATAGATATTGTTACAAGCCTTCTTGCATTCTTAGCAAAAGATTGCCAGGCAACTCAGTGGAGATGGGGTGGGTAAATAATTAAAATCTTTTTCCCTCCAAATAATCTCTATTCACAATCACTGGTACAATGGGCTGTGGCACGATTGAATCTGCCTAATAAATTTAATAAAAAGATTGAGGGTTCCGACTGGGACCGCTGCAGCTGGCAGCAACTGTCAGCAGCCGCAACCAAGCGTCGCTTAGGCGATACTGCCGTGAGTGGTTCTGCGTCCGGTGTTCTGTGGTCTATGAGTCTGGTAGAAAGTGTTCCGTGCTCGTTGTTGCTCCGTGTGTCGTGTGTCTGTCAGGTCACGTCACGTCTTCTTGTCAAATGTCAACCTCTGGATGTAAACGTAGTAAACAGAACAATAATTGGTAAAATTATGAAAACAAACAGTTTTAAATTGAATGCATCAATCCCTAGGCCTAGCAGTTATTTTCACATGAACCCTAAATTCGGTGACCCGAATGGACTGTGCAGCAGAGACTATGGATTATTATTTACAAAATGGGTGAGTAGGTACAAAATGTTTGCATCAGCAGAGCTGGTCAAGAAGATTTTGTTAGTTACAAAGCTTGATGAAATGGTGACTAGTTCATACATACAATCTTCAGGTAGGTACTCCAGATAGTATTGACAGTTAACATTCACCTAGTATCCAATATGCTGGCCTTTGCCTATATATATGTAAGCACCAGGTTCAGTTATTAGTTACAAAAGCCATAAGCATAAGGGTGCGTTAGCAGAAGGGTGAGAAAGCATACAAGCCAAAGCAAAATAATAATAGCAGGTACTAGACTAGGGCTTATCTGAGCAATCCAGCGACGCGTTCAACAGGAACTAACGTTCCACCAGGAAGTGGGCCAGGTATCACCCTACAGCAATCCAGCTGACTGCTACTGGAAGCCTCTTGATGATGAGATTGATGAGTGTCCCCTGGTGGTATGGTACACTACAGGTGGATCCTCAATGTACTCCGAAATTTTGTAGCAGAGGAGTGATCCACGTATACCAACAAAAAGGCCTAAAAATATGATTGTTGCAATGCAATGGAAGACCAGGTACCTTACTACCGATGTATTTGGTCTAGATATACAATCCCTGTGGACCTACCTTGGATGGCGTGTGGCCTTTGAGATGGTTCGTGATGATAACACTTTGGTTTGGGAGACTGGTCGAAAAGTAAAACTGAATATCCACAAATAGTGCGTAGAATCACTAGATTACTACAATGTTTTACTTAGTTGACCAAAATCAAGAAAATCCGCAAAATGCGATGGAAATTGTTGCAAGCACATGCAAAACCCCCTAACCTCAATCTCTCCCAAAATCCCTCCAATTTTCACTCTTTTCAGTGTCAATGTCAAGGCCAAGTTCACAGATCGACAGATTTTACCAGACAATCTAGCAGAAGAGGTAATGTTTTGAAACATCAGCAACAGCTGATTCTAGCCAATGTTTACTTTTAGGTTCTTCCAGACAAACCCCATGGATACTAACAGACTTCCAAGTCACGCAATAAACAACCTAGGAAGCACTGGAAACCATTGCTAATCGATCTTCCCGAGGTGTTATTTTGGAGGATTGTGAGATTTCGTTTCCAGACTAACTAATATTTGCTTTCCAGATACCACTACGACTGATTCACCATAATATCAACGAAACACACTTGAGTTGTACAATAACGGAATAAATATCTTGATACTACGACTATTTTCACTCAGTACGTACTTGATTTATATCATACTCCACCCTGTACCAATTTGAACCCGTAACAATATCGTAACTATGACGATATAAGCTTATAATGTCACTGTCAGAAATAAAGACTTTTCTTCCTGTCCCTAACAACATCTATTTATATTACCTAATAAAACGTCTAGATTCCACTCGAAATATCGTGAACAGGTCGATAATCTTCTCGAGTCATCTCAACAGCCGTCGGATCACCTAATTACTATTCCAAGAAATATGGCTTGTTTACTTTCCGCCGCAGGTAGCTGGGATCGATTGCCAGGGTCGTAACATTTACCCCCTTCTTCAAATTTGATCGTCCCGATCAAAAACAGAACTCTCCTCACCATGATAGCGCTTCAGTCTTTCAAGATGAACGACTTTCATCTTTGTCCTAGGACTGCGTTGGATTCTGTAGACCACATCGTTGATCCTTTTCAACACCTTATACGGTCCTTCCCAAGATGGTGTTAATTTGGGTGATACGCCTTTCTTCCGTCGAGGATTATACAGCCAAACTTGATCTCCTTCAAAGAATCCCTCTGAATTGGCTTTGAGATCGTACCGTGCCTTCATTTTGTCACTTGCTAATTTCAATCTTTTCCGAGCAGTCTCATGAGTTTTCATCAAGCCATTCCGGAGCTCATCTGCGTAGTCTTGTACTTCCTTTTCTTCAACACTTGGTGAACCGAACACCAAGTCACAAGGTAAGCGGAGTTCTCTTCCAAAGACTATACTAGCTGGAGTTAGCTTCGTTGAATCATGGACAGCTGCTCTATACGCCATCAGGAATAAGGAAAGATGCCTGTCCCAGTCCCTCTGATGCTCTTCGACTACTTTGGAAAGATGTTCTTCCATAGTTCGGTTGAATCTTTCGACCATGCCATCGGATTGTGGATGTAGTGGAGTTGTTCTCGTCTTACTGATTCCCATTAGATCACAGACCTTTTTGAATAAGTTCGACTCAAAATTTCTCCCTTGATCAGAAGGTAATTTGGTACTCCGAACCGTGAAAACATGTTGTCGACCAATATCCTGGCAACTGTGGAGGCTTCTTGGTTTGGCATGCCGTATGCTTCTACCCACTTACTGAAGTAGTCCATAGCAACCAAGATGTATTTATTTCCATCATCAGTCAAAGGGAATGGTCCGGCTACATCGATGGCGATCCTTTCAAACGGTGCACCCACATTGTATTGCTTCATTCCAGCTCTTGATCTCGTTCTGGGACCTTTACTGGCTTCGCATACAGGACATCTTCTACACCAACTTTCCACGTCGTCACGACATTGAACCCAGTAAAATCTTTCTCGAATTTTACTCAATGTCTTGTTAACTCCAAAATGTCCACCAGATTTTCCGCCATGGACTTCTTCCAGAACTTCATTAACTCTGATGTGGGGCACAACCAGCTGAGAAATTGTTGATCTACCATCAGCTGATTCCCAAACTCGCTTCAATAATCCATTCTCCACAACTAGTGAGTCCCATTGTGCCCACATCGCCTTGAAAGCAGGCCCTCTATACGAGATACCCTTCCATGTCGGTCTTTCTGTTCCTCTTTCTTTCCAACGTAGAAAATCGGCGATATTAAGATCGTTCTCCTGATCTCGTCTCATGTGTGCTGCTGTCCACTTATCATCGGTCACAAGTCTGGTTTTTCTAACATCAGCGGTTCCTTCTCGATGTTCAATGCGCAGACAATGCTTACAGGTTTCCGAACAAGGTCTTCTGGACATGGCATCTGCATTCTGGTGTAGTTTTCCTGGGCGATGCTTAATCTTGAAGTGATACTGGTTCAGCTTTTCCAGCCATCTTGCTATTTGACCTCAGGATTCTTCATCTCCATCACCCACCTCAAAGCTGCATGATCCGTCCTAATGAGAAATTCTCTCCCGTATAAGTATTCGTGGAAATGGTCAACAGCCTTAACAATTGCCAGCAGTTCTTTCCTGGTGACACAATAATTCCTTTCTGGTTTGGCCATCACTTTGCTGTAGTATTCTATAACTTTTTCTTGACCATCCTGTACTTGTGATAGCACGGCTCCAATTCCGATGTTACTCGCGTCTGTGTCCAAAATAAACAAGCCTCTCTCTTGTGGGAACCCCAAAATATAGGACCCGAACAGAGGCCAGCCTTCAATTTCTCGAAGGATTTCTCACATTCTACAGACCAGTTGAAGTTGACTCGATCTTCTGTCAATCTATGGAGTGGTGCCGCAATATCAGCAAATCCTTCCACAAAACGACGGTAGTAAGTGCACAATCCCAAGAAACTTCTAACTTCATGTTTGTCCTTCGGTCTTGGCCAGTCTCGAATGGCTTGAATCTTTGTCTCGTCAGTTTGTATTCCTTCTGACGTTACCGTGTGGCCCAAGAAATCTACTCGTTTCTGGAATAGTGAACATTTCTTCAGGTTCAGTTTGAGGTTGGCATTCCTGAATCGCTGGAACACTTCCCGTAAGTTCTTCAGGTGTTCCTCAAAATTCTTTCCCATGACCAAAACATCGTCCAGATATACCAGGCAAGTTTTCCAAGTGAGCCCACGCAGTACCAATTCCATCAGCCTTTCGAAGGTTGCTGGGGCATTACATAGTCCAAAAGGCATCACAGTAAACTGGTACAGTCCATTACCAGTCGTAAAAGCAGTCTTCTCCTTATCTTCTTCGTGAATGCCCACTTGCCAGTATCCGCTCTTCAAGTCCAGTGTCGAAAACCATCGGGAGCCAGCCAATGTAGTCAAAGTGTCATCAATCCTTCGTAACGGGTAGCTATTCTTCTTGGTGACGTCATTGAGCTTCCTATAATCCACACAGAATCTTGTGGATCCATCCTTCTTGGACACTAATACAACCGGTGCAGACCAAGGGCTGGATGATTCTTCAATTACCCCATCCTTCATCATTTTGTCAACCAGCTGTTCCACCTCCTGTTGCTTAGCAAATGGCATTCTTCTTGATGGTTGCCGAATTAGGTGAGCTTTACCAGTATCTATTCTGTGCTTGACCAAGTTCGTCCGCCCTGTTGATGTTGATTCAAAGATATCACTTTCGTCTGCTATGAATTTCTTGGCAGCTTTATATTCTGTTGGTGATAAGTGGTCCAAGGAGGTTTCCAGAACTTTCAATGCACTGTCATCTCGTTCCCTCCATCTCTGCTCGTTAGTCTTATCACATTTTGCTACCCAACTGACTGGTTCACAAGCTCCGATAATATCTCCTTCCCTTACTGTTATGGTGGTAGGTTAAACATTTGCTACCCTCACAGGAATGTCTCGTTCGGTGGTCACTAAAGCTCGGGCAAGTAACAGCTTGCTGGGGGATTCCTCACATGACTGTACTAATCCAACGCAGCACCCAGGGTCCTCTTCTAATCGCGCATGGATGATCTTCTCAGTGAATCCAGGAATTCTCACAGTCTTCGCTAGTCGTAGCATCACAGACGTCTCCCTCTCGGCTGGTGTCGTTAGTACAAACTCTTCTCCTTCAAATTTCATGGTCTTCTGATCACTGTCGAATGAAAACCCGTAGTCACTTATCAGATCCATGCCGAGGATAAACTCATCTTCGAAATCTGCGACGTATACCATGTTCATTATATGGAGTCTTCCAAGCGTCAACTCAATATCAGCCATTGCTCGTATTGGTGCATTTTCTCCAGTGACCGTACGAAGAACAAAGTTGGAAGTGGTTGGTTTTATACTTCCAGGCCGGAGAATGTCACTGCGTACCAGAGAAACTGATGCACCGGTATCTATGGTGCAGGTTACATCCATTTGGTTGATTTTTCCTTTGATGGTCAGGCTATCAGTTGTTCTTCTTATCCTCTTGATGTTAATGACCCTGGGGGCTTCGATATTACTAGCCATCATGCGCCCCGATACGCTGGCTAGTTCTAGTTTTCCTGGTATCTATCTGAGGACTCACTAGATGACCTAGTCCTCGCAGGTGAGTACGACCGTGATGGCGTCCTTGCAGGTGAAGAAGATCGTGGTGGTACTCTCACCTTACAGTCCCTTATCAGGTGTCCAGTTCTGCCACAGCGATAGCAGGATCTATTTCGCTTGTTACTAGACCCACTCTTAATTTCTCTGAGTTCCTCAAGCACTTTTCTCAACATTTTCGCCACTGGGTCCACGTCTTCGGAAGGCTCCTCGATGGACACAGCTCTCACTCTTGGCCTAGAGGTGTTGAAGGCCGCTCCTACCTCCAGAGATCTTACTAGGGCTTCACCACTCCTTTTAAAGTGTGTAAGCCTCAGAGTCTTCTGTATTTCTGAGTCTCTCAGCCCGTCGATGAATACCTGCACCGCCAGTTGTTCTTTGAAGTCCTCTGGTGCCTCTGGGTAGGCTAATTGAGTCAGTCTTCTCACATCTGCTTCGAACTCCTGTAGGCTCTCTCCAGACTTCTGCACACGATTTTTCATCTGAGCCCGGTAAAGCTGTTCTCGATGTTGGTCACCATACCTGAGTTCTAGCGCAGCCACTAAATCTCCGAAGTGGTTTTGTTGTTCAACTGGGATCGACTGTAACATCCCCAGAGCTGGTCCTCTCAGAGCTACTATGAGTGCAGTAGCTTTTTCCTCGTCACTCCACCCATTTGCACTTGCTGCAGCCTCAAATTGTCGGCGATACATAGACCAAGGCGACTGTCCATCAAAAGTTGGTGGTTTCACGGAAGAACCCGATGTGGCAACTCTGTCACGGCGATCTTGACTTCGTAGCGAGGTGATCTGATTCGCTACATTTCGTTCGATTGCATCGAGCATGGAATCTATTCTTGAAACTTCCTGGTTAAGGTTGTCATCAATTCTGGTGACATCTGTCTTTAACTCATCCATTTGCTCATCAGTTTTATGCAGAATTTGTTCGAAGAAGATTTTCTGATGTTCTCGTTCTTTTTCTTGATGTTCTCGTTCTTTTTCTTGATGTTCTCGTTCTTTTTCTTGATGTTCTAGAATTTTCTGTAACTCTTCTTGACGACGTTTCTCATCTTCCTGTCGTCGTGTCTTTAGTTCTGCGAACTGATTTTTCATGAATTTTATAATGTCTTCCATCGTGTCGTATGACGTACTCCTTGTATTCACCATACGTATTCAAATGTCCTCGAAAATCCACACTTCTGACACCACTGTTACGATTTTACTCTGGGTCCGTAATAACTTAACACTCGGTATAACACTTAAAATAATTTATTCTGAACACAATAATTACAATACTCGTACTAAACACTTACGATTCACAACACTTCTTCGATCGTTATTATAACGCTTCCAAATAAAGACTTTTCTTCCTGTCCCTAACAACATCTATTTATATTACCTAATGAAACGTCTAGATTCCACTCGAAATATCGTGAACAGGTCGATAATCTTCTCGAGTCATCTCAATAGCCGTCGAATCACCTAATTACTATTCCAAGAAATATGGCTTGTTTACTTCCCGCCGCAGGTAGCTGGGATCGATTGCCAGGGTCGTAACAATACATTTCAATGGTGGACGTATATATACGACCTTTTCCACATGCGCTATTTTGATGTATGGACTTACGACTTCATCGTTTCTTCTTTTCTCAGGGTTTTAGAATTATTTGGGAGTTACGGAGTTTGGTGAACGGACACTTTGATTCTTCTTGAGTCTGATTACACCAAAATTCCATTTTCAATTGAAATTGAACTAACGACCTATGTGAATTGAGCCCGACGATAATATGTAACTTTGCACTGATGTTGTTCATCACTCTGTAACTTACGAACAATTAGTTGTCTTTAGCGTTGCTCTTACATGGTATTTGTGTATAAGGAAGCAAGCTGTACATCACATTGCAACAATATTTTTTCTACGAGCGTGCGGAAAAGTAAGTTTTCCGATTCCGAAGTACAGAACAGAAGATATTCTTATAATACATTTTCCTTAGGAATAACAATGTCCACCCAAACATAGTTTCATATAAATACATTCTGAATACCTGAGAATTCAGAAGTTTGTTGAACAGGAGAAATTAACAGGCAGTGCTTTTTGTACTTATATAATCTATGGAAGTTTATAAAGTACAAAGACTATGACTCAATTCAGTATTCATACATAAACGTTCCCAACATCGATTTGGGAAACAGCGATTGTGATATTTTCAAAATGCTATTGATGTGCAATCTAGTGCTCAAGCAAGCTTACATAGATATATTCAACACAAACGTGAAAAAGCTACGCTACAAAAATATGACGTGTGAGTCTATCTCACACTTGCTCTGTCTGTGACTGCTTGTGTCTTACCTAGTTATAAGTTTAGTTATGTATACGAGGTTGTATAAATCATGTATAATTGTTGTCTTGTTGTGAATGTCTTCTCTCTACTGCCTTTACCTGTAACTACATATCGATGTTTGTAATGAGTTCAATAAAAAAATGAACATGAAGATATGATAATAACAGAATGTTTCCCTCGCCAAATTGAAATCGACCTGTCGGGAAGATTCTCAATTTTTTTACCGTACTCAGAGTTTGAGGGAACGACAATAAGTTTCAGCTGCAAAATGTTTAATATTCTACGTCCATTTCCAGAAGCATCAGCCAAAATGATAGCCGTTGGATTATTGGCTCTGGTAGCCGTTTCCGGAGTGTTCTCTGCCTCCGTCCAATTCCACCCCCTCTCCGATGAATACATCGACCACATCAATAGCCTGCAGACCACGTGGAAAGCTGGCAGGAATTTTCCCATTTCCCCAAAGATATGCCCCTGTCCCACATCAAGCGTCGCCTGGGAGCACTCGAGATCGAAAACCAGGCGAATTTACAGACAGTTCACCACGTCAAAGCCGATGACGAGGTCATTCCTGATACCTTCGACGCTCGAGAAAAGTGGCCGAATTGTGAGTCGATCAGATTGATCAGAGATCAGTCAGAATGCGGATCAGGCTGGGTAAGTGCTAAGTGACGAAGCTTCAAGCTTGAATCCATTGCCCTTACATCATGGAAAAGAGGAAGCACAGAAGGCCAGAAGGTTCACAGAACAGATTTACTACATGAAGTTAGACAAAAATAGGGTGATTTCGAACTTTCAAACTTTTTGGACCCCTTCTATTTCTACGTAGTTATAACGAATAATGTTGCGCGAAAAACTATGTCTGAAAAAGAATTTTGCGCATAATCCACCGTACTCAATTTCTTTTCGGGGTCTGGTTTTGGAGATATGACACAAACTTACATTTTCATCAATGGAACACCCTGTATCACATTATTTCGTTGAATTCGCTATTTCCTTTGTCTTCAAAATGATGTATGATACTTCATACATATGGTTTCCAGATATGCTGAACAAACACTGAAACATCAAATTATGATGAATTTCTGCCTTGGATTTTTCAAGTTCACTTGTGTGATTCATTATTATATTCAGAGAGCAATTATAATAATGGGATATTTCTTTCATTTCCTTTATCTATTATGAATTATGTATTATTATTATTCATTTGTTGTTATTTTTATATCCCCAATCTCTTGATGAAATCATCACAAATGAGGATTTTTCAAATTATACTCCATTCATAATGAAGAATACACAGCCCACTAGCAAAATTTTACAATAATTCTATGTCGAGTCCTGCGATGAACATCTCATGGATGCACAATACAAATTCAGTAGGAGAACAAAGAATCAGATCTATTTCCGAAAAGCTTCAAGTTATCTTCGGACAAAGAAGAAACTCATGAATTGAGACTATAAAAACCAATCTTGCAAATTGAGCACAACCATAATTGCTGTGGATATCTTATGGATATCCTCAAGATATTTACTGAAGGATATCCATGTCTTATTCTGCAATGGATATCTCATGGATGTGAATTTCAAATCCAGGGATATCCTGACCAAAATAAGACATATAGAGGATATCCATAAGATATCCTTAGTAATCTGGGTTGTAAGGGTACTTGGTGGGATCCTTGTGTAGATGGTGTATAGGAGAGGAGGAAACTTTGACCCATTATCTCATGGTTTATCTAGCTATGATTCGCCTGGACAAACACATTTTGTGAACCTTGATATTCAACACAGTAGATGTTGAGACAATTTATCCGAGAAAAATGATTGCCACGAAGTACAATACTCCACTCCTCGATGCAGTCTTTTTTCTGACTTGTGCGTAGACCTCAGTAAATAAATCATGAATTCACATTACTAATGATTATCCATTTTTCGGGCGGTAGCTACTGCAGCTGCCATGTCTGACAGAATCTGCATCTCTTCGAATGGAACCGATCAAACTTTGGTTTCGGACGAGGATCTTATGTCCTGCTGCTCGGAGTGCGGCAATGGATGCAATGGTGGATATCCACTTCAAGCTTGGCGATACTGGCGAAGAACAGGAATCGTCACTGGAGGTCCATACAACAGTACAACTGTAAGTAAAGGGTGGAAATGGGAGTGGGACCATTGTTAGAATGCCAGGTTTATCAATCAATCAATGAGCCTCACATGTAATGGTGGCGTAGAAGGGGGCATCTCATTCCTACATTCCTACTTTTTTTCTGATGTTCATGACTCGCTCATTTATAGGGGTGCAAAGCCTACTCCCTGCCTCCCTGTGAACACTATGGCACCACTGGCGGTCTTCCCCAATGCCCATCTGAGGGCTACTACACCCCCGATTGCGTTGGAAGTTGCGATAAAGGATACACCCTCTCCTACAACGACTCAAAAACCTATGCTGCGCAGGCGTACACTATAATTGGAAATGTCGAGCAAATCCAGTTGGAAATACTGAGAAATGGTCCAGTGGCAGCTATCTTCACCATGAACAGCGACTTTTTGAATTACAAAAGCGGTGAGTGAATTTTGAAATAGAATATGAAATAGTCATGGTATGAATAGATTACCCCGCAACTACCTAAAATTGCTATATCATCAAGTTCCAATTCGAATATAATTATATATGGAGTCGAGAAGATCTATTCTGTATTGTATTGATTGTATCTGGTCACACGCGATAAAATAGTTATTTATGTATCAAGGGCGTAAAGTAGGCGTTTATGGCCTGTGGCGTGGATAATGGCCCGATGGCGCTAGCCGAGGGCCATTACACGCTGAAGGTCATGAACGCATTTCACGCACGAGATACATAAAAATTTTTATGAACTAGTGGTTTATTTTCTGACTCATAAGTAATGACTATAGATTTCGACAAACTAATATTCCCCAGAATTTAATTTGTTACGTATTAATTCAGTCATCAAGAGAAGCGTGATGTTCATGGATAATTTACATATGAAAATTATCGTACGAATATTGCAATTATCGTAATAGTAAAACTCTTTCAGCTCTAGAAGAGATTCATTCTTCAGAGTTTTACAATATGCATAACCAGTATATAAACCTAACTTATTTAATTTTGACGTTGTCAATCAATCTGATGGTTGTTGTCAGCAATACATCCAATGAACGAGCTGAATTGTCATTCTTGGACTGAAAAGTAAAATTAGCGATAATAATAATAGCGAGACTATGGAATCGGCTAAAGAAGAAGTTTATGATATACCGCTGGATATATTAGAATCTAGGAATATGATCATAGGTTTTTCATGAATTGATATGTGGATATAAGGTGACTGAGAACAGCGGGCGGTAAAGTGCGACTTAACGCCCGCAAAACCGGGCGGTAAAGTGCACTTTACGGCCCGCTAGTGCATAAAAAAAAAGATTCAGGAGGAGTTCAACGTTCTCCTTAACCCAAAACTCCTTTTCCATGGATTCTGGATTGGATACAGGAGAACTTAGCCAATTAGATTTTGCAGATGCATATCACACTCTCAGCCTGAAGAAGTCTTTTGCGAGTTAGACCATACCTTGGAGTATTTCTATAGTAAGACTGATTCACCATATCTCTGAGTTGCATCAAGGGTTTTAGCGCCATTCAGTTTTGATCCATCAGCTGTGTACCGCCTCAGACCAGTTGAATGACCATATTGTTCTTCGTTCGCTTCTATCATGTGTGAACTTCTAAAGTACGCATGTTATTCTGTTATATCCATTTGTGGACATCTATACAGGGTATATCACGACGAGCTTACACTATCTTTTTATCGAGAATCAGTCGGGCGAAATCCATGATAATGTGCATGTTTATATCTTAGAATACACTCTCTCAATTTGAAAAAAAATTCGACAATGCAGTGTTGCCGTTTCTACTAGAAAGTAGTAGCAACATTGTTCAATTGAAACACCCTGTATTTCATCGCATCTTCAGATTCTCCCTAAAGAGCTAATTCCATCGATAGATCAAGTTTGTGGTCTATCGAGAATTACTACAGAGATATAGGGTGTTCAAGATCGAGATCTACGGCTCACATATGTCCCTATCTCAGCTTTGCTTCATTATTTACTGATATTCAATCAGAACAGATACAGAGTGGTTCAAGATTCAGAATTCTGATCAAAATAAACTGGGTGTATTGAACAAGGAATCTATCATAGCCCGAGCAACGCTTTTTGACTCAACGCTACAACGTCAATCTGTCATAATGACAATCCTGTTTTCTTGTCGTATACTAGGAGATCCCAATGTGCTTGATACCGGGTGATTTGAAAGTATTATTTCAATATATGTGTAGTAGGACAAATCAGATGATTTGCCCCAAAATACCACTGCGTTTAAAAAAACTTTCTATCAGGGAGCCTGAAAGAAGAATCGAATAGCTTGTCAGTGACAATTTGTTTGAAACATACTTGAAGGTAAGAAATATAGATATTTAAAAAAAACTATTGAATGTTCACTCATTTTTGAACGTTCAAAAACGTATATGTCACCTACATTGACTCTCTTGATTTCATTCTGTTGTACCTTCAAGTCTTCTTAGGAGAACTTCCACATCTTGGATCTGAATGAAGATCTGTCCTTTCATTTCACTTTCCTACATTATATCATGAGCAGTCACAACAACATACCATGCGCTAGATGATGAGTTGTCCTTTTTCATTGTATCAGAAACACATGTAGACATTATTCAATACAATTACTTTCATGTTCGTTTCCAGGTGTTTACCAAGACATTTCGTTAGACTATTTTGGAACACACGCAGTCAGAGTGATTGGTTGGGGTGAAGAGAACAATGTACCTTTCTGGCTCATCACCAACTCCTGGAACGAAGACTGGGGAGACAAAGGAACCTTCAAAATCCGACGTGGAACGAACGAGTGCCGAATCGAAAACCAAGTTTCAGCTGGTCTGCCACGATTGTAAAAGTAGTTTTTGTCTAAAAGTTACCTACATATTATATCAGATCTTCAACATGTTTTTGTAATGTCATTCAATCACTCTTCCTGTTGGTTTTTTGTTCATGTATTTATTGTTACAATTGAGAGTGAATGGACCTTCACCATATCACGATTACGATTACAGAAACATATCCACATCGGTAATCAGGTCCAGTTCTCGACCGGTTTTATACAGCATAGCATCAATCTTCATCGTATTTGGTGAAGGAAATATATTTTTTCTACTACTGCTATGAGAAGTATAGCGCATCCGTCATAGCTTACTTAGTTTCAAAACCATGTATAGCTCATACTGCGAGAAATATTTTTTCTCACGGCACTTTGCCAACACCACGTACATTTCCATGGAGAATCAACAAGAATCAACCAAAACTTGGCTGCTGATGTTCAGCTTTGAATAGTTGTCACAACTGTTATAAGAAGTGTTTCAAATTCTTTAGGGTAGTTTTCATCAGTGCTTCTGATAGAAATCGCATTTTCCATCGAATATTATTTCAACAGTTCATAATAAATAATTTGATGTATATACCGATCACCAAAGATGTGACGAATTTGATAAATACACCGCCAGAGACAGAGATAATGTAAAAATCTGCGAAAGTTGGATTTGTTTCCGGAAATTTCAATGAGAAGTATGAATTGGCATATAAGAAAAATTTATGAAATATAAAAAAAAACAAATAGTGGGGTCGGATAGCGGAAAAAAGTTTCACATCTGGCAACCAATGCGCCCTTTTGGATTCAGATAGTACATGAGTAGACGCGTTGAAAAAGCTCGGGACACAAATTTTTCTGGCTCTCTAGCGGCGTTGATGACGTAATCAATATGGCCGCCATAGTTTTGTGGCAAGCTTTTACATTTCCCTGTGTAACTCGGGTTTGTATTAGAATATCAACCAAAATTAGTAGTGATTATTGATGAGGAGAAGGCAGGCTTTCCAACGGTATGAAATACATTATCGTTCAAGTTTGTAATTATAGAAATAATTACAACATAATTATTTTTTTTATTCAATTTTGATTTCTATCGAAACATTTTGCTTTATTGCTCGAAACCCGTTGCATATAGCTAAAAACGTAGCAGATACTTTTTGTTCATCAATGAATTAGCTTTTGGATGGTGTATATGATTTATATTTCATAACTGAAAATGTGCCACAACAATGTAGTGTTGCACAGTTATGACAGCAATGTAATACTGGCTCTAAATGTGTGGAAAGGATTATTCTCAGATAAATTATGAACATACAAAAATGAATATATATCTATATAAAGCAATACATTGAGAGTTCGCATTATCTATGTGATGAGAATATCAACTCCTTTTCAGTTTATTCAACGAACATTGAATTATATCCATTGAACACACACGATAAGAGTTTGAAAATAAAATCTTTACTAGGCAGATGTTATTTGAGATACGTCATGATATGAGAAATATTTCACTTCAGTCGACAATAAACAGAACAATGTCAACGAAGAGGAAACATGAATTTGTTGATGCTACCACTGAACCAGTGTTGGCTCCGTTTGTATGGGACCTGTGTTTGCCAAAAGCATTCCAAGGCGCACCTAATCATTCCGAAGTATGAAGATTACTTAACAACGGCGAAGAATCTCACAGTTTTTGCTGAACATGGTGAGCTTCCAAGTGCTATTAGAAACTTGAATCAGTTGGACGATGGAAATGGTCTTTTACAAACACTAGTAGCCCGTGAAGCAAAATATCACAAATCTTGCAAGAACAATTATGACAGTCAAAAGGAGGAAAGACTGTCTCGTGGGAAGAAACAGAAAGAACGCCCTAATTGCACAGACGAAACTCCATCTACTTCAAAATTAACAAGAGCAGCATTATTTTGCCCTGATGTGAAAAAGGTGTGTCTCTTTTGTGATGAAGGAGAAGATAGAGACAGACTTGTGGCAGCATCCACGCTGGGAATTGGGCCTACAATTCATAGTCATGCTATACAATCACAAGATGAAAAATTGTTGAAGAAGTTATCGTCAACAGATTTGGTAGCGTTAGATGCCAAATACCACAAACTATATGCTATACTCGCTTCCTAACTAGTGCAAGAGCTGCTGAACGTAGCCGAAAAGGTGATCATTACAATCCCGAAGAAGTTCCTTATGGTACTGTTATAACGGAATTGGTTCAATACATGCAAGATTTTTACTCATCTAGCAGTACTTTCCCAGTGTTCAAACTTTCATATCTAACAAAATTAGTATCTCATCGCATGACAAACATGGGAACGCAAACTGATGAGAAAAATATCAATAGAACACGTCTCAAAGAACAACTATTATCATTTATACCTTGCCTGAGAGCAGATAAGTCAGGACGTGAAATTATTTTGAGTTTTGAAGGGGATGTTGGCGATGCCATTCGTGATGCCTGTGCATTTAATGACTTCAGTGATGGTATGTGTCTGGGACGGGCAGTAGGTATATTACGAAGACTTTTTGAAGATTTTCCTAGATTTGAAGGATCTTTCAAGAATACATTCAACATATTAAACGAGCTACTCTTCAAGCAAGAATCTAGAACAACAGCCTCGATTCACAATACGCAATACCTCCCAACCAATTGGGGATGGACTGTGACTTCAGAAGGTTCATACCGACCTGTGTGGACAATAATTCCGGAAGTGGCAAAACACTGTGTACAACTTACCACTTGTACTTGCCGCAAGAGATGCACATCTTGTAAATGTATTAAAATGGGAATACGATGTACAAAACTTTGTGTATGCGAAGGTTAGTGCTCCGACAGTGATCGGTAATCACAAGGGGAATTTTTAGTTTTCCAACCCTTTAAATATTATTGCAAAAAAATATTCTTTGTATACCAGTTTATTTTACGATATATGTACAGAATTTGCATATTAAATTGAAATAATATTGTATTCATTTGAATTCTTTTATTTCTCGTTCGTGTACCTATATTGATTGAAACTTATCTCACAATCATCTTGGGTATGACTCCTATTACTGATTTTGAAACGGAATAGAATTTCAATTGCAATGAACATGCTACAATTTATTTAATATACATAAAAATTAACAATAAATACATTCGCTACTTATACATATATTATATAAATTACATTCTTGCCATAAGTGTGCAATGCTACATTGTTTTGATACATTTTCAGTACCTGTTTGTTATAAAATGAAAGTTATATATATACCGTTCGAAAGCCAACTCATTGACGAACAAAAAGTATTCGACACGTTTTTGGCTATTTGCAGCGGGTTTCGAGTAATTCAGCAAAATGTTTCGATAGAAACCAAAATTGAATGAAAAAAATAATTATGTTGCAATTATTTCTATAATTACAAACTTAAACGATAATGTATTTTATACCGTTGGAAAGCCTATTTTCTCCTCATCAATAATCACTAATGATATTGGTTAATATTCCAATACAAACCCGAGTTACACAGGGAAATGTAAAAGCTTGCCACAAAACTATGGCGGCCATATTGATTACGTCATCAACGCCGCTAGAGGGCCAGAAAAATTTGTGTCCCGGGCTTTTTCAACGCGTCTACCCATGTACTATCTGGATCTGAAAGGGCGCATTGGTTGCCAGATGTGAAATATTTTGGTAGAATTTTTAGTTAACCGACCCCACTAAAAAAGAAAACCTTTTTCGAGAAGTGTACTCTTTTGGAATACTTTGAGGAACTAGGAAAGGCGTCTACTCTCTGGTCACAATATTCAATATGGCATAGTGCCACATTATGGAATGAATAAGTTACATTACTCGGAATCTTTGAATAAGTAAAGTTGTAGAAAAAGTATAGAGTGCAACATGTGGGGAAAAGCACTTTTCTCACTCGTGTGTTTGCATCACTCAACCTTCAGGCTCGTGCCACAAACTTTTGCACTCTTGAGAAATCTTGAACTTGTTGCACAATATACTATTATTCACAACCATTAGTGGTGCCCGCGAGAGTCTCGTTTTCGAGAATCTCGCATAGTCTCGTCTCGTTTTCGAGACAAGACTCGAGACGAGACTTTTATTGGTCTCGTCTCGAGTCGCGTGCAAGACTTCTCGTGTCTCGTGCGAGAGTCTCGCATGTAAATATATCTGCGTGCCGACTGCAGACTTGAGAATTTCATTCATAATGAAAGATATTTAGAAAGAATTCTATAAGGAAACATCGAAATGAAGGCTGATCTGACTGATAAAGGGTTTTTTTCTCCAATCGGCAGGGATAGTGGCTTTTTCCTGCCGCTTAACAGGCAGAAGAGGTGTACTTTTGCTGCCTAGGCAGAAAAAGTTTGTTGCTATGCAATGTTTCAGAAAATTCTAATGAAATCAGTAATCAAAATCGACACTGACATTGGGTGAACACAAAATGGAGTTTTCAATAAAAAAAATACACAAAAATGGTTATATATATCATATTTGGAGAAAAAATTCCATGTTCCACACAGCAGCAAATGTAGATTGACTATTTCCCTGCCTTGTAAAACAACTTACTATTTTCTCAGATACCCATTTCCCAAATAAGTGAAATAATGTTGGATTAAAGTTTTTGTTTTGTTTATTTGTTTAGAACATACGTGTTACTTTTTATTTTATTTTTATAACTTCCGAATATAATATAATGCTATGTTTTTTCTTCTCAAGGTACTTACTTTTCAATGAATAATGTTATTTTTGTTGTAATTTTCTCTTCCTACTTCTACATTATACCTGAAAAGTAGGAAAAGGTGAATATCCCGTACTAGACTGAAACAAGATTATGCATGACGAAATTGCGATACTTTTGCGAGACTCTCGTACGAGACGCGAGACAAGACGAGACTCGGGGCTGCGAGACGAGACTCGAGACAAGACTTAATATTTTATCGCCGAGACGAGACGAGACTTTATAAAAGTCTCGTCTCGTTGGTCTCGTGTGAATCACTAACAACCATATATGTAATGTTGTCATTACTGACGTTATTGAAGGTTGGGAAGTGTCACACACCACTACTTCCCGCCCTTACTTATGTAATATTATAGTTATGTTCAAAACGAAACAGAGATTTATTGATTTTGATCGAAATATGATAGTTGTGAATGAAATAGTATACAAACCTCGGTATAGGAAGATTCATTCCTGTCTCGAGATCATAGCTATCCTCGACGCTTTGCGTCTCGGTTAACTAACTAATCTCACGACAGGAATGAATCTCTTTCCACCTCGGTGTGTAATATACTATTTCTCAGGTAATTGGCAATAAATCAACTCGACCCTGCGTTCAAGCTGTAATATCCACAATGATGAGATTTGCATCGTATCCACTCAGATTGTGAAACACAACAGGCACCACATGACTATCCTGGTATCGAATGTTGCAGCTTCCATATGCTGGACCTCTATGATTATTCTCTGCAATCATATGAGTATGGTCGCGAACTTCCTTAACATCAGGTCCAAAGGTTGTTCACATATTTATGTGGCATTGCGTTGATTTCCAGAATTCTGCTTCCTGCTCAGTGGTCATGTTGATGTTGTATGGACATAAAAACACCGTAGACATATCCTCGGCCAACTGTATGAGCTCATCAGCGAATCACGCCATAAGGTCGTGCCAACGATATGAGCGCTAAACGGAGAAGGGTCGTCATATGAATATTCCATAAAGTATATAACGGCAGCTGAAACGTGATTCATTCTTACGCAATTCTCAACATGTTTATCGGGCTTACCTTGAGACCGCAAATGATGGAGACAGCGCTAGCAGAAGGATTTATGTTCATTTTCTCTGCTCAGTTGAGAAGATAGAAGTCTGGACAGATCCTTTATCCAACAATACTAATACTTGATAGGGGATGAAAGCTTCTTGCAAGCATCTTCTCCATCAAAGTATCGATCCTGGACAAGTAGGAGATTGAAGTGTCTGTCTTTCTTTTCCTTCGTCAAATATGTAGGAAGAGTCTGCAAGTGTTTGGACTTCTCCTGTAGAATGTGGAGATTGATTGACAACCCATTCTGCTTTCAAACCGAGAAATCTATTTCGCAGTCATTGGAAAGTGAATGACTCCGAGATGGAGAACTGTAGAAGGGTGTTGGTATGAGGATGTTCGATTAATATTTTCCCAACCCCCAGATTAATAATGTTCTCCAGCGCCCAGCTTGAATCTCTTTCCTGAAATTCCTTCAACTCGACAAGATGGGTATCAGGATTCTATCATCGAACTATACATTCAAATCAGAACCCTTGTAGATAGGAGAGCTCCCCGAAGGAAACTGAATTGACCTTGACCGCAACATCTTTCTTGAGAGCGTTCTGAATGCGTATTCTGAATAGAGCACTGCAATCAGTCGAGTTTGAGATAACTCCAGTTCGAATCCTGCTATTGAGAGCAGACAGAGATTCTTGATATAAGTCCAGATCCCTTTTTCTGAAGAGCTTCGAACTGGTTTCGAAACGATTCCAGATTCCCCAGGCAAGCTTCAAAGTGTTGCTCCTTCCCAAAATTCTCAGATTTTCTCAAAGCATTATTTAAACGCCTTCTGGCATTCTCGAAGCCATTTTTCAACGCGATTCTCATCATATGAGGATGTTTTGAAGCCAAGAAGAGTAGCCTTGTGCTTAACCAGTTCAGCAAACATCGACATAATGTTCTGTCATATCAAAACAGTTTGGTACCAATGTTGATACTGAGGTAGAGAAAATGTAGATGATATACAGTTTCTAAAAGTTATCGTTCGCAATAAAATTGGAAAGCTTAACCTCAAACTGACCTAATTATGATGCTGATCCAACTCTTTATATATGATAGATAGAAGCATGTGTAGGTAGGATTTAAGGAAAAGCGAAACTGCTAGAAGGGAATCAAATGATAAAAGTGGTTACATTCACCTCGTATCCAACCTCCTCAATCCCTATATCCATTGACGTTCGATAGATCAGATGAGCTCTGAAGACACGACAGGTCCAGAGGGCTGCTGAAATAAAATGAGATCAGCACAAATGGTGGTACTGCATATGTTATTGCTTTGGGAATTTTCTGATAGATTGAGAGGTAAAATTCCAATTGAGAAAAACAGACGATATTCACACTATAGTTAGTTATATAATATGGTACTCATTGTTCCAGATTTTTTGGGATTTTCACTCCTCGTTTCTATAGAATAAAAATATGAATATTATTTCAATATACGTGTAGTAAGGACAAATCAGATGATTCGTCCCAAAATTTCAGTGCGTTTTGAGAATTGTCCTATCAGTTTGGAGAAGAGAAATGAAGGTATATAGAAAAAATATCATTTTTAACTTAGCTTTGGACGTTTTGAGAACGAATCTGCTCCCGTTTTCAACATGAAAAATGGATTTTTTGTATGGCAAATTCGTATTTGCCCTGACAATTTTAAGTTTAATTGATGAGAACATCCTGGAACAATCCTTGATTAACCTACAGACAGTATTTATGTGATATACTATTTCAATACAATTTATCTGTGCTCAATGATGAAAAAACAAGGCTATATAGAGATCAATTAATTTTAATATCAAGGTGTTATATTTTATTGTTGAAAATCATATCAACAACTTCCTAAGCAGTTGAATGCAATTCAGATGAATTTTTTGTGAATTTCATGAAGAGAAGTTATCATGAGAATGATTTTATATCAGAAAATTGAGAAAAGAAAGGAATTCCAACTACCTTCACTTCTAGATATAAAATGCCAGCTATACAGGGTGAAATAAATAATAATTGAAATAAATTCATCAAAAACAATACTACAGCGACCCATATATCGAAGATGAAGAACTTACTTTTCAGAGGAATTCTAGAGAATTGATTTCTAATCTCAATGCCAGCTATACAGGGTGCAATAAATAATAATTGAAATAAATTCATCGAAAACAATACTACAGTGACCCATATATCAAAGATGAAGAACTTATTTATCAGAGGAATTCTAGAGAATAGATTCCTAATCCCAATGCCAGTTATACAGGGTGATTGATTTCCAATTGTAATTCAGGGCATAGATATTTACGTAATCAGTTAGGAAACGCGTTGTTTTGTGTAACAATGGGATTTTGCGGGACAAGCGAAACGAGATCCCGCAACATCACAGAGTTACACAAAATGGCGTTTCCTAATGTGTCACGTACAATATTTTTTCTAATTTTGACGAAACATTTCGCATGAACAAAAATAATGACCAGTTTTACATGAGTTCTGTCGACTCTTCACACAAAAACTGGTGTTGAAATGAACATTACATCACCAGATATGTAAAATTTTACTTTACGCAACTGGTTACGTAAAGTAAGACGTTTCAAAACTTCCGTCAGTTTTGAAAAGTGTCAAATTATATGTCGAAATTAGAAAAAATATATTTCATAATGCTCATCTATAATTCGGGCAAGTTTTTCATTCATTCGTTCATTCATATTCGTCAGTACAAATTGATTTGATATATGAGATCATTGATCTGACAACTCTGCACTGTCTATGTTTTTGTGCAGTTATGTTAAATTATTTTCATTGGAACGGGCAAGAAAGTAATATATCATGATATGAAATTTCTAGACCTGAATTTCTTGATTTTAGCATCCTGTACATAGACGAATTTTCACATGCATTAGATAAAACCTGTAGTACCTACAGGTAAATCCTCAGTTCATATAGTTTGCCACTCGACTATTCAAAACACATTTAGGTATTTTTCTTTTGTTACATTTATTCCATAGATTCATATCTTTTTATCAATTATTATTGTTCAATAATTCTAATTTGTCTTGACAGGTACTTGTTCGAGAGTAGATATATTTGAGAACAGGAAAGATATCAGGTCACTTGACATTCAGTTGTGAGATACAATCAGAAAAGGTGAGTGAGATCCAATTTTTTTCAATGATAAATGACTTGATTCACAAAGTAATATTCTAACAATATTGCAGCAATGTATAATGTTATATCAGCGATGGTCGTCAAAATTCGCAACAACTACTGAAACGGGTTAGTAATATTGAGAATGTGATGTTACCAAATCCATTATTAGAGAAACATTATCACAATTATTGAGGTGAAGTAACATGATATGTATATGCGATTCAAGAATCTGCTTCTACCTATTGAAGTCGTGGGAGAGATAGAAATAGAAACAGTAGTTTATTCAACAGAAAACAACTACTTTTCTGGCTATATGCCACGACGAACATTGAATTACATTTATTGAACACACACGATAATAATTTGAAAACAAGATTCGTGATAAGGTTTCCTCAATTCGTAATAAGGTTTCCTCCATTCAGAATTTCTTTTCATGAAATTCGTAGTTTGACCTCTTTTTGCACCCAAAGTTCTACACTGTAGTAAATCTGACCTCACCTCTGTTCAAATTTCCATGCAGTAATCACAATCTCGCGGATTTCAATCATTTAAATTGTTTCAAAGTGGCGTATTTGATTTTTCTCCCGTATTTTGTTCATTTTTTGTTACATCTCTCGTTAATTAGAAGAATTATAAAACATCTGATTTTATGGGAATATTACTAGCTTAGACTGTATCATATCGATGTGCTGAATATGTGCAATTATTTCAAAAACACCTTGTATATATGAAAGAATACATTGAGAATTTGCATTTTATATGTGATGAAAATATCAATTCTTTCTTGGTTCATTCAACAGAAAACACCTACTTTGATGTCTACATGCCACGGCGAACATTGAATCACATCTATTGAACATACACGTTATTCAACAGAAAACAACTACTTTCCTGGCTATTTGCCACGTCGAACATTGAATTATATCTGTTGAAAATTCAAAAAGAGATAATGAAAAATGCAAATCCTCTGAAATTGAGAATTGACATCATCTCTCGAATTGGATGAAATAATATGATGTATTATGATATAAAAATATAACTCACCAATATGTTCAGTATTGACATGAAAATTGGAATGTATATGAGAAGTACTCTTGTAAAAACTCTGATATTGATGAGCTTAGACTTTCCAAAAAAAAATCATTCGTATCAGTGATATGGGAATCAAATATCTCACGAACAGGTTATATGACTCCACTCGAATAGATTCAATTCGGATATCAAATCCACATCAGTAACCTGAAGTCCAGTTATTCTTTCAGCCATTCTTCATGATATACACAATTTTCATCTCCCTATAATATAACTAGAACTATAACGAGCTGACGTCTGAGAATTATGATTTGTTGACCTTCTCCTTTCATCTGGGCATTAGGGCATTCGTTTTTGGATGTATGATGAATTGATATTCATCATACAGGACGTGGAAAGACGTTCTGAATTGTGATAACCTTATCACGAGTCTGCGATTGAGATCTATAAAAGTAACAAGTGTCTATCGTTCGAGTGTGAACCCCTTGATTGGGGTAAAGAATTGGAAAAGAATATTCTCAGATATAATAATTATGAACATAAGAAAAATGGATATACAGGGTGGCATTGAAATAAGTGCAAATATTTCAAACACTGAGAAAGCTCGACGTGTACTATCGAATGGCACTGATGAAAAAAAATTGGGATCAAAATAAAATCTGAGGTTATACACCCCTTTTTGCACCCGAAGTTCGACACTGTAGCAAATTTGACGTCACTTCTGTTCAAATTTCCATGCAGTAGGCACAATCACGCGGAGTTCAATCATTTGAATTGTTTCAAAGTGGCGTACTTGATTCTTCTCTCGTATTTGGATCATCCTTCCGACGATATTTCCGTAAATTAGAAGATTTAGAAAACATATGATATCATGGGAATATTCCTCAGACTATATCATATTGATGTGCTGAATATGTGCACTTATTTCAAAAACACCTTGTATACATATTTGGGGAAATACATTGAGAATTTGCATTCTCTATGTCTAGTGATTTACACGAGACCAACGAGACGAGACATTCATAAAGTCTCCTCTCGTCTCGCCTCTAGTCTCGTCTTGTCTCGCGTCTCGTACGAGAGTCCCGCAAATGTATCGCAATTTCGTCATGCATAATCTTTTCCTTTACCTACTTTTTAGGTTTAAAGTAGAAGGAGGAAGAGGAAATTACAACAAAAATAACATTATTTATTGAAAAGTAAGTACATAATAGGTACCTACATACTTACATCATACATCTAAACAAGGAAAGAAAACAGCATTATATATGCGAAAGTTAACAAACTAAAATAAAATGTTTTGTCTATCTGTACTAAATAATCTGAATTCTTTCCAAATATGTTGAATTATGAATGAAATTCTCAAGTCTGCAGCCGGCACGCAGAAATATTTTCCTGCGAGACTCTCGCACGAGACTCGAGACGAGACCAATACAAGTCTCGTCTCGTCTTGTCCGAGACTCGTCTCGAATCGTGTCTCGAAAACGAGACGAGACCATGCGAGACTCTCGCGGGCACCACTTCTCCATGTGATGAAAATATCAATACGGTTTATCAACAGAAAACAACTACTTTCCTGTCTATATGCCACGGCGAACTTTGAATCACTTCTATTGAGCATACACGATAAGAATTTGAAAACAAAATCTTCTGAAGTAGAGAATTTGCATCCTCCCTCATATAAAGATATGCACATAATATCATTTTAAATTTTCAACAGAAAACAAGTACTTTTCTGGCTATTTGCCTCGTCTTACATTGAATTATATCTGTTGAACATCCAAAAAGAGAGCATGAAAAATGGAAAAAAAAAATTTATCCTGCTTTCATTTCCAGGAGCATAAGTCAAAATGATAGCATTCGGATTGTTGGCTCTGGTAGCCTTTTCTGGAGTTTTCTCTGCCTCCGTTCCATTCCATCCCCTCTCCGATGAATACATCGACCACATCAACAGCCTGCAGACCACGTGGAAAGCTGGCAGGAACTTTCCCAAAGATATGCCCCTGTCCCACATCAAGCGTCGCCTAGGAGCACTCGAGAGCGAAAGCGTGGAGAATTTACAGGCAGTTCACCACGTCATAGCCGAAAGTGAGGTTATTCCTGATACCTTTGACGCTCGAGAACAGTGGCCGAGTTGTGAGTCGATCAGATTGATCAGAGATCAGTCGGACTGCGGATCATGCTGGGTAAGTACTAAGTGACCAAGCTTCAAGCATGAAACCATCATTGCTCTTACATCATTTAGGAACAACGAATATGATGAGAAAGAGAAAGCACAAAAGGCCAGAAGGTACACAGAGTAGATCAACTCCATGAAAGTTAGGGCTGAACCTGTATATTATCCAAGGTTAAGTTTATGTCACGAGCATAGCGTGTAGTATAACCACAATAATAATAGCTCCTCATAGGCGAGTAGAGTACTATAGTTTGTCCACGACTACTATCGTTTTTGATGAATTTGTTTTTACAACTTTCTTAACATACATTATTCCAAATTCTTTGGGATTTCCTCTCCTCGTTTCTATAAAATAGAAATATGAATTTTATATTTGTGACTGTCAGACCGTAGAACAAACTTCATCTATTAAATACCTGGGAGTTATACTAGATCAACACCTAAAATGGACGGAGCATATCAACTTTTTTACAAAAAGGCTCAGAGTATTAATGCACACTATCTTCGAACTACTTGACATACTATCAAAAAAAAATCTTCTCATACTTCACACCTCTCTTGCCGAATCTATAATAAAATATTCTATTCCTGCTTGGGGTGCAGCTTTCAAAACTGCTATTAATCCATTACAAACAGCCCAAAATATTTTATAAAAACTCATCTTAAAAAAAAATAGACTGTTTTCAACACGAGAGTTATATCAAGAAACCAATATTATGAATATTCATTCACTATACAGTTATAACTGTTTGATAAGAATGTTCCATAAACGAACAGATTTCACAAAGACAATTTCAAGAGAAACTCGATCAGAAATGAACCTAGAGTTGAAAATCGAATTCTTCAATAAAACAGTGACCCAAAATTCTTTTTTCTGCAACCGACACAAAAGTCGTCCATTTTGATACCAAAATTAGCGCTTGAATTGACGTTTCTATTACTGACACAAAAATGGGTATGTTGCTAGGCAACATATTTAGTTCCTAGGAGCTAAAGTTGAATTTTAGTTCCTAGGAGCTAAAGTTGAACTTCAGCTCCTAGGAACTAAAAATAAGGGTGGACGTCATCGAGAATGAACAACTTTGTGACGGTTGGTTATTTGGGTTGAGACGCATACCTGATTTGTTTCCGATTTCAGCAGATTTGGCATTTCATACCCATGCTGGAGATATAAATACACCTTATTATAATAGTTTGGTATTGGAATTATAAACATCTCAGTTAAGTATTTTTGTTTTGATCAGGGAAGCCTTCAAGATTCAAATACTCGCTTGATCTGTATTTCATTCGTTATTCTCGGGATGGATAACTTGTTTTTGAATAATCACGGCAAGCAATCGGTTTTTTTGTCTCAAACAACGATGTTGTTTAGCTTCATTTGATTATCAAGTCAAACACAGTGTATAGTATGGAGAGGAATAAATAATCACTATTATCATTGTTGATATGTTCACTAACCTAACATTGTCCACGTCTTGTTCCTATAGCTGGTATTTGCCATTAGAGCACCTGGTCCATACACAAATATGTCACTCTGTGGTTGAATTTATATTGAAACTACAATTCGAACATCCTAGAAACCCTAACCTGCTGTTAATGCAGGTAGAATATTCTCACTACATGGATTATTTGTCAATATTTGCATTGCATACATATGGCACGGCATTGGTGGTTACTTCACATCTTCATTTGAGTTGATTGTTTCGGTTGCAGAAAAAATAGCATGTTTCATTCGGATCAAAAGTGACTTTGTTCGACTCGCAAATTTCGCTTTCGCTCGGCTTCGCTAAACGCTCCGCCTCGCAAATGCAAAATTCGCTTGTCAAACAAAGTGTCACTTTTGATCCTAATAAAACAATCTACTATTCTTTTTTACGGCCCTGAAATATTCAACATTTTACCAAAAAATCTCAAAGATATTACATCTCTCAAACTTTCCAAAAAAGAAGCGAAAAATTATATACAAAAGTTCCCAAATAAATTTATATTCTTCAACTGAAATAGATATTTATCACATCAAGTTCCAAGTGTTTCAATTTATCCAATCTCTTTTGAATCCTAATCAGATTTTTTTTCTCTCTTTCTCTATCGATTTTCACAAAAATTATAAGTATACTGCACATGCCATTCGAATACCATTACATGAGACATACACTTGTACAAATGCCTTGCTGATTTAGACATTACCAAACAGGCAACAATGCCTAGCGTGAGTCTACTCCAGTGAGTCATTTTAATATCATACAGCTCTCCATTTCACCTACAAAAGTCTTGTATATGGGTAATTCAGATCTTAGGAAATGGTGTTGATAATTAACCACTGTATTCTTTTGTGAAAATAAAAAAAAAATCTAAAAAAAATCTCAATATACGAGTAGTAAGGACAAATCAGATGATTTGCCCCAAAATGTCACTGCGTTTAAAGAATTTTCCTATCAGAGAGCCTGAAAGGAAAATTCACTAGCTTGTCAGTGACAATTCGTATTGAAAAAAGTTTAGAGAAGAGCAATAAAGGTATATAGAAAAATATCAAATTTCCACTTGTCTTTTGACGTTCCGGGACTGAATCTGCTTCGGTTCTCAACATAAAAAATGATTATTTTGATAGCAAAGTCGTATTTGTCTTGAAGCTTCTCAGTTTTCAGTGACAATTGGTGACGTTGGCAATCAAATGAGTTACAGGATGTTTCCATTAATTACTCTTGAATTTACCATTTTCATGTTCAGATTTCAGTAAGGATATGTTCAGCTAGTTTCGATTTGTACAGAAGACGGACAACATATGGCAGAGGGGAATGATGATATTGAAATCATTGAAAAGGAAGAGAAAAATCAAGGATTCCGCTTGCATCCTTCTGAAGGGAGAAAATAGCATTGCTTCTTTTTCAGTTGATGTAGACAGAACTGGAATCGTACAGTGACATCAATCAAAATAAGATGTTACAAGAACCTTATATTGCGATTTTCAACTGTTTATTATCGTCAAGTTTGGTCGAAACAAAAACGCATCAGTTCAAACACCATATCATAAACATCTCATGTGTTCGCTAACACCTTAGAAATTTCTTTAATAGTATAGAAGCTGGGTTTCTGGGTTTCGAGACACCCAGGTGTACCAGGAAGCAGAAAGAGATCCACATATGAGAATTCAGGCCTAAACATAAGAAAAACTTGTTCAGGTCATCACTCAAATGCTGAGATATGAAGGTGGTTGTAAGTACTTGGTGGGATCTGTGTGTAGATGGTGTACACAAGAAGAGAAAATTGTGACCCATGTTCTCACGGTTGATCTAGCTGTGATTCGCCTGAAAAAAACACATTTTGGGAACCTTGATATTCATCAACACAGTGGATTTTGAGAGAATTTATTCGAAAAAAAATATTGCCACGAAGTGATGAACTATACAGGGTGATCCACGGTGGATGTCCTATCAGAAGTATCTGGAGAAGGAAAAGACATAACATTCTGAAAATTGCGATTCTTCGATAATTGAACATTCTCTATCCATCTGAAATATTTTCATCGATACAGTGTTGCCACTTCTATCAGAAACAACTAGCAACTTTGTTATTTCAAATGGAACACCCTGTATTTTATCGCATTCTTCGATTCTTTCTGAAGAGCTGATTTTATCGATGTATCACACTTGGGGTCTAGCAGTAATGATTACAGAGACATAAGGTGTTCAAAATCGAGATTTTTCAATTTTAAGACTTTTTTGTGACGAAACTGTTCATTATCGATCAAAACGGCTCACATGTCCCTATTTTGACTTTTGATTGACTATCTACTGGAATTTGATTGGAAAAAATACAGGGTGCTCCAAGATTCAGAATTCTGATCACCCTGTATCTGTTCCAATTAAATGTCAGTAGATAGTGAATCGAAAGTTGAGATAGGGAACCGTTTTGATCAATAATGAATACTTTCGACACAAAAAAATCCTGAAATTGAAAAATCTCGATTATGAACACCTTATATCTCTGGAATCATTCCTGCTAGACCCCAAGTGTGATACATTGATAAAATCAGATTTTCAAGGGGAATCTAAAAATTCGATATAATACAGGATGGTCTATTTAAAATAACGAAGTTGCTAGTTGTTTCTGATAGAAGTGGCAACACTGTATCGATGAAAATATTTTAAACGGATAGAGAATCTTCAATTATCGAAGCATCCCAATTTTCAAGATGTTCTGTTTTTTCGTTCTCCAGATACTTCTAATAGGCCATCCACCGTGGATCAGCCTGTATACTTCACTAAATCCTCGATGCAGTCTCGTTTCTGGCTTGTGCGTTGACCTCAGTGAATAAATCATGTATCCTCATCATTATTGTTATTGATGTCGCTGTGACTTATGATTATCCATTTTCCAGGCGGTAGCTTCTGCAGCTGCCATGTCTGACAGAATCTGCATCTCTTCGAATGGAACCGATCAAACTTTGGTATCGGACGAGGATCTTATGTCCTGCTGTTCGAAGTGCGGTGATGGATGCGATGGTGGATATCCACATCGAGCTTGGGAATACTGGCAAAAATCAGGAATCGTCACTGGAGGTCCATACAACAGTACAACTGTAAGTGAAGAGTGAAAGTGGGAGTGAAACTATTGTTATACGACGCTATACATAGTGGAGTATACTACGGCCTTGCCAAAAATGCTATCTCGGAAACTAAGCGAGATAGAGGTATAGTTACTTTGGAGAAAATGATACCCATCGAATTTTGAGCAACTTTGGTTTTTGTGTGTGGTCTGTCTGTCTGTCTGTCTGTCTGTCTGTCTGTCTGTCTGTCTGTCTGTCTGTCTGTCTGTCTGTCTGTCTGTCTGTCTGTCTGTCTGTCTGTCTGTCTGTCTGTCTGTCTGTCTGTCTGTCTGTCTGTCTGTCTGTCTGTCTGTCTGTCTGTCTGTCTGTCTGTCTGTCTGTCTGTCTGTCTGTCTGTCTGTCTGTCTGTCTGTCTGTCTGTCTGTCTGTCTGTCTGTCTGTCTGTCTGTCTGTCTGTCTGTCTGTCTGTCTGTCTGTCTGTCTGTCTGTCTGTCTGTCTGTCTGTCTGTCTGTCTGTCTGTCTGTCTGTCTGTCTGTCTGTCTGTCTGTCTGTCTGTCTGTCTGTCTGTCTGTCTGTCTGTCTGTCTGTCTGTCTGTCTGTCTGTCTGTCTGTCTGTCTGTCTGTCTGTCTGTCTGTCTGTCTGTCTGTCTGTCTGTCTGTCTGTCTGTCTGTCTGTCTGTCTGTCTGTCTGTCTGTCTGTCTGTCTGTCTGTCTGTCTGTCTGTCTGTCTGTCTGTCTGTACTCTGTATTAATCATAAATGGATATATCTCCGGAACCCTTTGACATATCGACCCGAAATTTTGCCATCTTATTGTACTCAAAACAATATTATGTCATTGAAATATGAAGGAAATCGGAAAACTCTAAGGTGGTTTTTCCGGGTTTTTTCGATTTTTCACCGGAAGTTTCTTGTAACCACTCTACAAATCGCAAAAGTGGTCCGATCGATTTCATTTTTTGTGAAACTAAACTCTATCAGGAAGAGACGAAGCCTATTGAAATTGAGCAGGGTCGGAAAATTCCAAGTGGGTTTTTCAAGGAGATTTTCCAAAACACATGGTTCGCTAAACGACATATCTCCATGAAGATATATTGAAAAACAAAAGATTATCGATAGATGAAGCTCATCGACTTCCACTGAACCATGAAATACTTTTTCCTTTTGTTGATTGGGAGATGGAACAAAAGTGTTGGAAATTTTATTCTCAGATGATTCCAAATATCTCGAAAACAACTGGAAATATCTGAAAATGTTATAGAACCAAAATTATTCCTATTGATAGAATCTACAAAAAATCCATGAAAAATTTTCCTCTGAATTCAATAGTTCGGGAGATACGATGAAAAAACTAAAAAAGTCCCTAGATAATCACTTGCCAATAGGAAACAAAACGGAAAACAAAAGAAAGTGAAATGAGCACACTCGACTGTCTTAATTTTTTTCCCATAAACTACGTAGCTCACTCGACTGTCTTTATTTTTCGCCAATAAACTAGGTACCTAGCTCACTCGACTCTCTTGATTTTTCGCCAATAAACTACGTAAATAGCTCACTCGACTGTCTTGATTTCCCACAAAAAAGAAATATGTTGGCATTGTTTCAACTTTCTTCCGTATTTGTGTCCTAATTCCCTAATGGCAGTCGAGTGGGCTAGGTACGTAGTTTGTGTGGAAAAATCTCCAGTTCTCTGAACTTTCATAGCGTCGTATACACATCTTTGGTGCCCAATGATAGTTTCAATATAAAAATATTCTCATGATATGGTGCCATGGCCTCTACTTCCATCTTACATGAGCAATGATGAAATATCATCTGCTTTTATAGCGTCGTATGAATTATCTGACCTCTATACTAATCTAATACCTAATGAAATTTACATCTATACTAATCTGATACCTTTCAAAAACTACGTACCTCACTTGTTAGAATGCGCGCTTATCAATCAATCAATGAACTGAACCTCAACTGTTATGGTGGCGTAGAAGGGGGCATCTGATTCGCACATTCCTACTGTTCTTCTGATGTTCATGACTCGCTCGTTTATAGGGGTGCAAAGCCTACTCCCTGCCTCCCTGTGAACACGATGGCACTCCTGGCGGCCTTCCCCAATGCCCGCCTAAGGGCTACGACACCCCCGAGTGTGTTCTTAGTTGCGATAAAGGATCCTCCCTCTCCTACAAGGAATCAAAAACCTATGCTGTGGAGGCATACACTGTCACTGGGTATGTCCAGCAGATCCAGTTGGAAATAATGAGGAACGGTCCAGTGGCAGCTACCTTCATTGTGTACAGCGACTTTTTGACTTACAAAAGCGGTAAGTGAATTTTGAAATAGGATATGAAATCATAATGGTATGCAAAGATAACATCGCAACAGCTTATATCAAATCCCAATAAAAATATGAATAAATATGGAGTTGGGAGGATCTATTCTGTATTATATCTGGTCACACGTTTGATCCCGTGGATTCTAGATTGGATAATAGATAAGCTAATTCGATTCTGCAGATGCATATATCGGGCTCTCAGCTTGAGGACGTATTTCGCAAGCTAGACTCAACCTTGGAGTATTTCTATAGTAAGAATGATTCACCATATCTCTGAGTTACATCAGGGGTTTTAGCGCTATTCAGTTTCCATCCATCAGCAGTGTACCGCCTCAGACCAGTTGAATGACCATTGTCTTTCTCTCGGTACCATTATGAGTAAATTTCTTTCCCCAATATGGATTATGCAAAAGTTTTCGAGATATTCAATTTTTTCTGTTTATCTCCAAAATGTAGGCTTCCAGGGCTTGAAAGTTAGTTTTCCGAAAATCTGCTGTACATTTTTTCAACCTTTCAACTAGAATACATGATCAACACTATGGTCTTATGTTTGGATTGAAAAAATTCCAGAAATAATTCAGATAATAAATAAATTGTGAGTACAGAGTCGTATGTTTGTTTGTTAATTGTGGATTTCAATACTTTGTAGTGGTTATTTATAGCAAAATCCCTAAGCCACCTTGATGCAAGAACTATCTAACTGAGTACAAATGATAATCAAAGTGCTCGATACGGGTTTGTTATTTTGAAAGAATAGTAAAAACGTACTCGAAAAACTTCTACTTTTAGTATTCACTTTCTTCAAATCCTGTTCAACATGATACCATTATTACGAATACTCTCGTCTTGTTATTTCTGTCTTTGTTATTCTAGTTGTCGAATTATTTAGTATGTGCAGGGGGGTTAGGTCAGGGCTTCGCGCTGTCCAACCTATTCGATCTGACCTTCTAATCCAACGGTTCAAAAAACGTTCATCTAGGAACGATCAGCCGATAATGCGCTGAACAACCGTCTTGTTGGAATACCATTCGTTCTTTGATGGCGAGAGAAACATCCTAGAGAAGCTCCTGTAGATCATGCCGTAAAGAATTTCCATACATTTCAAATTGTCTAGCAAAAAATGTGGTCCTACTAAATAACCGTCGGCGATGATTCCCATCAACACTTTAACAGAAAACGTCCGCAGGAAACTAGTTTTCCTTGTTAATCGAGGGTTTTCTCCGGCCCAATGATGGAGGTTATGAACATTTGTTATGCTATTTGGATACCTCGAGCAAATAAACGAAAATAAAAACTACCGAAAATAAACACTGATAGATATTTTCCGAGTGGGTTTCAGGCAATTTGAGTTTTATTTGTAACCAGTTAGATAATTATTGGCTCAAGGAAGTTTCAACAAATTTTTTACAAATGTGGCTTAGACATTTCTCCAAAAAATAACCGCTAGAATGTAGTTAAAATCTAAAATTCGACTTTTCATCTACAATTTATCTTCGATCTAAATTATTCCTGTAATTTTGTTATTCCAAACATATGACCATATTGTTGATCATTTATTTCAGTTGAAAGTTTGTGAAAGTGTACAGAAGTTTTTCGAGAAACTAACTTTGAAACCCTCGAAGTCTACCTTTTGAAGGAAAACAAAAAAAAATTTAATATCTCAAAAACTATTAACTTTTGCACATTGCATATTAGGGTTTAATTTACTCTTTACCAACTTCCCTATCACATATCCATCAAAGGAATCTATCGAATTACCAGTAACCCCTGTATAATTGAATGAAGATCTGTTCTTTCATTTCACTTAGCTACATCATTATTATGAGCAGTCACAACAACATACCATTCGTTCAGATGATTATCTGTCCTTTTTTATTGATGAGATGATCTGGATCAGGAAATCACAAGTCGACAATGCCATTACTTTTATGTTTGTTTTCAGGTGTTTACCAAGAAACTTCGTTTGACTATATTGGAAAACACGCAGTCAGAGTGATTGGTTGGGGTGAGGAGAACAATGTTCCTTACTGGCTCGTTGCAAACTCCTGGAACGAAGACTGGGGAGACAAGGGAATCTTCAAAATTCGACGTGGAACGGACGAGTGCCGAATCGAAAAAGAAATTTCAGCTGGTCTGCCACGATTGTAGAAGTTGTCATTGCCTTTAAGTTAGGTACCTACATATAATTATATATGGTCTTCAACATGATTATGTAATTTTATTCAAACACCATTCCTCATGAGAATATTGTTACGATTCATAGTGAATGGACCTCCACCATGACACGACTACGTAAAACTTCCAAGTATAGTCGCTTTTCCATGGGTTCAGAAACTTTTGCTTGGCCTTATGGTTCGTGAGTAGATATTCTAATAGGCACTAATACAAAAGGGGTGGCTGAAAGTACGAGAATACATTCAAACATGACTACCAATGATCTAATGGAGATCTATTTGCCTACGTCACCCATTTATGGCAAGCTTCATTAGAAAAACACGGGGCATCTCTAGCTGTCGCGTTGGACATATCGAAAGCATTCGACCGTGTTTGGCACGAAGGACTCCTCCACAAACTACCATCATACGGCTTACCACCTCAGCTATGCCATCTCTTATCGAGTTTTCTTTCAGGCAGATCGCTTCATGTGGTGGTGGACGGTGTATCGTCTGATAACATTGGCATCAATTCTGGCGTTCCACAAGGATCAATTCTGGCACCAACATTATTCCTTCTTCATATCAATGATCTGTTGGGAGTAACAACTTGTCCCATCCACAGCTTTGCAGATGATAGTACCCTTCATACTGCGTTCAAAAAATATTCCAATACCTACCTCCTATCCCTATCCTCCCTAGGAACGCACGATGTTCTTTGAACATTATAGGGATTCCCTTTCGTGCGCAACTAGCGATAAAAAAAAACACTAATTTCTACAATAAAGATTCTTGGTATTTTCATCACCATATCGACGAGAAGTTCGAAAACTTCACAAACGATAAGAATTCCCAAAAACTCTCAATAACACGATATGAGTGTCTGGGAGAAAAAGTGGTGATGATAATCTTTCATTCGAACAAAAATTACTGATAACAAACTCAGATATCGATTCGTGTTTCGATGAATAGGTAGATTATTATCACATCATCAAGGATTCAAGAATATTTCGAAAAACTCATATTATTACTATTGAACATATCAATGGTGTTTTTCTGCAACCGACACGAAAGTCGTCTATTTTGATACCAAAATTTGCCCTAGAATTGACATTCCTATCACTGACACAAAGTCAGGTATGTTGCTAGGCGACACATTTAATTCCTAGGATCTAAAGTTGAACTTGAGCTCCAAGGAACTGAAAAGGATATACTAGAGGAGAGGTCAGCAAGAATGAACAACATTGTTACGGTTGGTTATTTGGGTTGGGACGCATATGATCAAGGCAGATTTCGCATTCCATACCCATGCTGGAGATTTAAATACACCATACTACGGTTAATTATTTTTGTTTTGATCAGGGAAGCCTTCAAGAATCACATACTTGCTTGATATGTATTTCATTCGTTATTCTCGGGATGGATAACTTGTTTTTCAATGATCACGGCCAGCTATAGTTTTTTGGCTCAAACAACGATATTGTTTATCTCCATTTGATTATCAAGCCAAACACAGTGGAGTATAGAGAGAAATAAATATAATCGCTATCATTATTGTTGATATGCTCACTAACATAGCATTTCCCAAGTCTATAACTGGCACTGGTGCGGTATTTGCCATTAGAGAACCTGGTCCATACACAAATGTCACTCTGTGATTGAATCTATATCGAAACAACAATTCAAAAATCCTTGAAAATTGAATGAACCTGCTGTTGATGAAGGTACAATATTCTCTCCACACGGGTTATTTGTTGCATGGCATACATATAACAAGGCATTGGTGGTTACTTCTCATATTTATATGAGTTAATTGTTTCGATTGCAGAAAAAATTGCATGATTCATTAGGATCAAAAGTGACTTTTTTTGACTCGCAAATTTTGCATTTGCGAGGCGGATCCTTTCGCAAAGCCGAGTGTCACTTTTGATCCTAACAAAACAATCTACTATTCATTCCAGGACGCAACTGGACAAGGCATTAAAGAATTATTCTGTTTCATTACAACAAACAGAATCTCATCAAGTTCTACAAAATTTGGATTGATGTATACCGAGATACTTTTCTCAAACACCTTGGATTTCAAAATCAATCATTTTCAGATCTGTGTGACATATTATCGTATGGCTTAGCATTTGAAAACTTGAACCCTCTGATCTTACTTTTATGATTGGAATTTGATTATCAGCACCTCTCTATTTCAAACTATTTTCAACTCCAATTTATTGGCTCCACCTGTATGTATAACGGCTCTTTGGACTCGATTTTTACACACTTCAAACGATTGATTTGAAATTTGGCATGTGTAAGGTAGGTGCGGGTAATAAGGCCTAGCTAAGGGGGATTTGAAATAAAATGGAAACTATTTAACAAAATCAACGTATTTCAACGTTAATTAAACCTTAAGATCAGGTCCTGTCAAAAATAAACAGAACATGGCAACGTGTGTTATAAATAAAAACATGATTGAACATTTTTAAAAACCTTGTCAGTAGGCCTTATTATACTATAGTAGGATAATAAGGCCTATGACAGTAATATGCATAAAAAATAAAAACAGGCTCCTAACATTTGGTAAGTGAGATCGATAATTGATAATCATGCATTGATCATGCTGAGGTCTTGAAAATAACAACAAATTTATTTATTTAACAACCCTCAGGACACTCAAAATTATCTGTATCATCCGCTGACAAACCGACGCACTCCTCGTGATACCACTTGATGCATTTAGAACATTGTCTCATGTCAGCCATTCCTCCTCACAAACATGACAGTACCAACTCGCCTGGTTTTGTTCAGTACCACTTCTACTTTTGGGGGTTGAGGTCTTTTTAATTCTTCTAGTGGTAGGCCTTAATAACCTCCAACAACGTGTGTAAAGGAAATCTGAAAAAAACATTATTCGGACCTTGATATATTATTCAAACATCGAAGATCGCAGAACCATGACATAATAGAAAACTATAACGCAGAATTATATCAATAAGTGTAATATTTCAAAAAATACGTACGATTGATTTAGACGAATTCTTATTATTCGAGCCACACGACCACTACTCTTAACGAATGACACCGCACTGGTCGCCCTTAGCGACCAAACACATCGCGACAGATTTCAGACGTCATCTATGATAGTTAGCGACCTGTTAGTGTGACCTTGACCGACACCGACAATTTTAAATTGCATTTTCATCATTTAGGCCTTATTAGCCGACAGGCCTTATTACCCGCGCCTACCTTACATAATAATTCTGTTAGCAATGCATCATGAGATTTGTGTTAGACAAAAAATCAAAATGGCGGCTCTAAATTGGTGGACGAATTCTGTAATTATGATCCGATTTCCACAGAATTTGTATTTGGAGGTTTTCGGGGTTGGAGATTTGAAAATTCATTATGGCGGATGCAATATGGCCGACAGGTTTAGTAATCCTGATCCGATTCAATTACATAGTGGTATCTGGGGAAATGCAAAAACTTCACAAACGATAAGATTTCCACAGTAGCTTCGTCAGGTGATATACTGGTACAATGAACTAAACTAACGTTGGCATGCTTAACTTTTATATATCTTACTTTCCCAACCTGAAGGATTAGTTACCTGTGGACAGGTACCATAAACCTCCATTTTCGGAAATTGGGTGTACGGTGTACCCGATCAACTTGAAAGATTTGATGCAATACATATTATTACTCATTAAGAAAACATATTCAACAGTGGTGAACTATTGAGGTCTAATTGATCATTAAGTAAAATGTAGGAATTTTTTAGATTGTTGATTTCTAATGATTCAAAATGATTGAGTTTTATTCCTTCATTTTATACGTGTAGAATTTCGAGATAATCATCAAAACTATGGTTTTCTTCTGATATATGGTTGGCGTATGTTGAATTTGTTTTCTTTTTCATAAAATTCATCTTATGTTCATGAATGCGCTGATTTAACGTACGATCTGTCTGACCGATATATACGAGGATATATACCTCAGGACAAGATCCACAGTTGAGTTTGTATACCCCTGATTTTTCGAGTTCAGAAGTTTCGTCTTTATTATTCTTGATAAATCGTCCCAACGTGTTATTTGTTCTATATGCCACTTTTAAGTTCTGTTTATGTAGAAATGAAGCTAATATTTCAGTTGATGATTCGAAATAGATTGAAGTTCTATAATTTTGAATATTATTCTTGATGGTAGGATAACATCCTTGAATAGGTTTACTATAAAGTTCTTTAGAAAGAATGTAGATATTGTGCCTAATTTCCGAAAATGGAGGTTTATCGTACCTGTCCACAGGTAACTAATCCTTCAGGTTGGTAAATTAGGATATATAAAAGTTAAGCAAGCCAACGTTAGTTTAGTTCAAAGCTACGGTGTTAGCGAAACATGTCGTGTGTTTGAGAATTTTGTGGAATTCTTATCGTTTGTGAAGTTTTTACATTTTCCATGGACTTCCATCAAGAAACGGCCGAGTCAATTCAAAAAATAGTATCTGGGGGTCGTCGGGCTGAAAGATCATGATTCTTTCATCAAAATCAAGTATATCAACAGAAAACACCCTGTTATAAATATCCGATTTGCGAAGAAGTAGAAAATAAAATAATTAGAGTGTGTCGCAAAATATACAACATAGAATGTACTGATTACGGATATGCTGATATCTTCTATTCATGTATTTATCAACAAACATGTCATTATTATTTTTTCTACTTCTCTTCAGTTTGGCTATTTATAGAGGTTCGTTTCTTAATTTTCTAAATTCAAATTTTTGTAGTCAATATGATGTAAAAATATGGATAGAGACCAATTAATCAGAGTACCCACATCGCAACGATGAATTCATTTTGAAGGAATGCTACCAAAATAACATGTAGATGTAGATACTAGCCGGTAGGGCAGTCACTCTGAGGAGTTTCACCATGCAAGCAGAGAAATGTTAAGAAGGAATCATTGTGTCACCCATACATTATTTTCTTGAAATCTGATATGTGTCTGTTTGATATAATATGATATGGGATGGTACCATAAAAAAATATAGAGTTACTAGAACTTCCAGATCCATTCAACCCCTAGAACCCTTACCCCTCCCACTACCTGGATAGTATGTAACAATTGTTGATAATTGACCATCACAGTCCCATCTATCATGTATGAGCTGGGCTTGCTATGAAAAACGATTATGTTGAACTGACCTTTTGCCAGGGAACTGAATACAATTGCTTAGTACCCAGCACTGGAACTAGCTGCCGGCCGCAGTGTACTGATATACTGAGTCCCGCATATGGGACCATTTACTTAGCTTCTGATGTCATGTCAGGAAAAATATATTATTAATCTTGTTTTTACCCATATATATTGAATAGAAGACGCTGAGTAGCTGTAATTACAAATGTTTCTATAATGTTTTTGAAAACTTACGTATCATATTGTGATATCTTGGGTGTCGACCATTGCGAACATGTAGAAATATTCAATACCATGATGAAGTTTCATTCATTTGTGAAAATCTTCGGAACATATCCTTTCTACAGAAGAACACAAAAACATCTAACAAGCAGCACATCGTGCGATAGTAAGCTTGTTGCATCCTGGCTTGCGAATTCTAGCAAATGGAGAGCACGTTCTGTCCTAAAGGTTTCACCAGGCTTTTGTCGTTTCGGTTGGAAACTTTCTGCATTTTCTTCATCAGAGCAATCACGATCAGCTTGGTCATCACCGTTTCCAAAGTTTTTATCCTCATCTAGATAAATCATTGCATTGTCCAGAGTTATTTTAACAAAGCAGAGTTACTTCGATATCTGAATAATCGAAATTGTGGGCATCATCAGACCTCCAATGGATATTCGTAATGTTCATTGTGGACATCCATCAGAAATCCATTGTATGTACCGTGTGTTATATGGGTACAGGTTCTTCCGAATATGGCGAAAGCCTAGCAGGTAACACCCTGTATACTTTCTCATCCTGTGCATAGTCGAATTTTCACATGAATTGTGTAGATACAACCTGCAAATAATGTGCCTCTGATATAGCATGGACCAATTCTAAGTTTACAGATTTTGCCACTCGATAATTTAAAAATCATCAATACAAAATATTTCCTTTGTTATCTTCATTCAATAGATTCTTATCTTTTTATCAAGTATTGTTGATCATTCATTGATCTTTGTCTTGACAGGTACTTGTGCGAGAGTATATCTAACATCGAAAAAGTCCCAATTGGTATCACTTAGTTGTGAGTTACAATCAGAAAAGGTATGTGCAATTCGTTTTTTCCTCATAACACCAATTGCTCGATTCGTTTCACATCCCATGAAGCAAAGTAATATTTTAACAATATCGCAGCAATGTTTCAACGTAATATTACATCAGCTATTGTCGCTATGCTTCATGCAAGGTTAATAAAGGCTGATTCACGGTGGATGGCACATTAGACGTTTCTGGAGAACGAAACGTAGGATTATACTGGTAATTTGTTTTCTTGGATAATTAGTTGTGTTCTATCCACTTAAAATATTCTCAACACTGCGACGTTGCCGCTTACATTGAAAAGTAGCAACATCTTTAATTTTTTTTAATGGAAGACCCCATATATTATTCCATTTTCAGATTCATCCTAAAGAACTGATTTCATCGATATATCACACTTGGGGTCTAGCGTGAATGATAACAAAGATATAGGGTGTGAAAAATCGACATTTTTCAACTTCAAGAATTTCTTGTATCGAAACTATTCAAAATCAGTCAAAACGGTTTTCATATCCCTATCTCAACTTCCCATGTACTAGCAATTGATATTATTTTGATCGAAATAGATACAGGGTGGTCGGAAATCTCAATTCTGAATCACCCTGTACCTGTTTCTATTGAACATCAAGTGATAGTTAATGAAAAGTTAGATAGCGACATATAAAAACCGTTTCGACCAATTATGAGTAGTTTCGACACGAGAAATCTTGAAGTTGAATAATCTCGATTTTTCACAGCCTATATCTCTGTAATTGTCACTGCTAGACCCCAAGTAGTATTGGTCAATGATATCAGCTCTTCAGGGAGGATCTGAAAATGAAATAATATACAGGGTGTCCTATTCAGAAAATCAAAGTTGTTGCTAGGTACTATATTTAGGTCGATAAAGCACAACGAATTAACCAAAGCACCAAATTTCCAGGATAATCCCAAGTTTCGTTCTCCAGAAACGTCTAATGTGCCTTCCATCGTAAATCAGCCTGTATAGTAATATTAAGAATGTGATGTTCTAAAATAATTTATTACAGAAATAATCGCAAATGGATCACATTGTTTTTTTATGGTATAATGTTTATTCATAATAAAATCAGTACAATAATAACAATAATTGATAAAATAATATGAACAAACATGAACAAATTTCACAGAAGTATCATGCATACTTGTTTGTGATTATACGAACAGTCAACATAAGTTCAATGAGACAATTTGATAACTAAATGAAAATATAAATTGTTTGAAGAAACATACAATGTAAAAAAAAACTTACATAAGAATTACAATAGTTAAAAGATGATGAATGGATGATAATATATAAATATGAATAAATGAGTGGAATATTGTGAATGAGATGGTATGGTATTTACAAATGAAGAAGTGATTTGTCTAACGAGATAAATGAACATGTATATTTAAGAATAAAATATGAGATGACAAAATTTCTTTTTTCTTTCTTTCAGTTCAACTCTCTATCAATTTGTGTATATGGGTTCTTTCAGTTTGTTTTACAAATGTTATGAGTTGATTTTTGAAGCGTTTCGGCGAAATTTCATCTTTAATTTTCTGTGGTGAAAAATTGAAAAGTTACCATTATACCACGAAGTCACGAGAAAGATGAAAATAAAAACAATGGAAACTTTGGATAGAAAACATCATTGAGGACATAAATTTGACCAGGAATTAAAATATCAAATTCTACTTTGGCTTTGCTTAAGCTATTATTCAAAACTCATTGAACTATCACCGCTGTTTATATGTAACATTGCAATTGCAAATTCATCTGTAGTTCCATATAAGTACAAGGTGATTATTTATATGTATTCCACTAATTAGCTTACGACAGAAACGATGAAATGGGCAGTATGAAGTATCTCCATGGGCATTCAGAATCATCAAATACTTCACAATATAATAAAGCATTGTAAGCTCAATAATATTATATGAAATGTTTGTTCACTAAACGGTTGAGCTCTTTCTTCTGATCGAATGTATGACAAATTGATGTTCATCATACAGGGCGTGTAAAGAAAATTCTGAATTGAGAAAACCCAATCACGAATCTGCGATCAGAGGGCTATAAAAAAAAACAAGTTTCCATCGTTCAAGTTTGAACCCCTTGATCGGGTATTGAAGTATTGAAAAGGCAAGATATATTCATTATGAACGTGAGAAAAATTGATACATATATCAAGAAATGCATAGAGAATCAGTTTTCTCCATCTGATGGAAAATTGTAATTCTTTCTTGGTATATTCAACAGATAACAACTACTTTCCTGGCTATATGCCACGACGAATATTGAATTACATCTATCGAACACACACAATATGAATCTGAAAATAGAATATTCTGGAATTGGGAATTTCCATTCTCTCATATAAAAACATGTTATATGATTCTAAATGTAGGCATCGTGAATAGACACAATTTCAACACTCAAACACATTTTTATTCGCCCAGGACGGCTTGTACCAAGATGACCGTTTATAGAAATACAACATCAACAAGTTATTTGTTCTGATGCTACGATGCTAATGACTAAACCTGCTTCAATCTTCGATCTCACGATGATTACGAATACCGATGAGTCGTCGAGGCTGCTAGTGGCATTCCTTAGGCGTTCTTCTCAATTACGGGGTGATTTGAACATCGCCGCTTACAATATATTATTGGGAATATTCAACAGAAAACAACGTTACTACTTTCCTGGCTAATCGCCACGTCGAACGTTGAATTACATTCGTTTTGAACACCAAAGAGGAGCATATGAAAATAAAAATCTACTGAAAATGAGAATTCACATTCTCTTTCGACTCGGATTAAAAATATGATGTTCAATGATATAAACTTTGATTATTTGAAAATTGATCGAAATTTTGGTGAAACAATTATAATTCCTATTCTTTCTCAAAAAGAATCAGCCAAAATGATAGCCGTTGGATTGTTGGCTCTGGTAGCCCTTTCTGGAGTTTTCTCTGCCTCCGTTCCATTCCACCCCCTCTCCGATGAATACATCGACCACATCAACAGCCTGCAGACCACGTGGAAAGCAGGCAGGAATTTCCCCAAAGATATGCCCCTGTCCAACATCAAACGGCGTATGGGATCACTCAAGAGTGAAAACAAGGGGAAATTACAAAAAGTTCACCACGTCAAAGCCGATGATGAGGTCATTCCTGATACCTTCGACGCTCGAGAAAATTGGCCCGATTGTAAGTCGATCGGATTGATCAGAGATCAGTCAGACTGCGGATCATGCTGGGTAAGTGACCAGGAGCGGAGTTATTAGTAGTCGACCTTGAAATACCAAGCCATACTAGGATATCGGATATACGAACAATGAGTGCCAATGGAAAAATGACTGAGAAAAAATTGCATGTTTATGACACTACACTCTGTTTTTTTGTTTAAGCCAGCCGGCCCATAAGGTGTTTGGTCTACAGGTTCCAGACACTTCTAGGAAATGAGTCAAAGATACTTTTTCTTTATTCGGTATTTTCATTTCTTTATTGTTGCACCATTCAATAAAACGCGTGTATAGCTTCTCATACCTTTCTTAAGACTTCGTTGGCGATATCGCATCCCTAAAGCTGGAAGTTTTTGATCACATTGTGGCAATTCTACTGAATCGAAAATGACAGTAACGTTGTGTCTGTCACTTTGACAATAACAAACTCATTTGAGGTCTGATTGGCATGACAACAATAATCGAAATCTATGTACATATAGGGGGATTTTTATAATAATCAATTTTTATTTTTCATTATCTCTTAATTTTTACAATAAATAGTGCAATTTGATGGATGATTCTGAACATACTTACTCAATACTGCAACAAACGAACTCAAACTTTCATATTCCATCACCTATCACTTATATTCTGCCATATTTATCATATCTTACACACATATTACAATTCCCAAACTAAATTGCGTGCGGGGATAGGGTTAATCACGCACGCTTGTAGAATTGAGGTTTCCTAAAGATTATATTCTTGTGGTAACAGGAGAAATTAATTTCGCTAACTCCATAAGCACAAATTGACAATTTCAAATACTGAGAAATACGAAATACCTATTATATACATACAGAGAAGTGCACAAAAAACGGCCATTGCTGTATCTTCTGAATCATTCTAGATCGGATTCAGAAAATTGGTGGGTAGCAAGTACACCAAATTGACCTTCAATTGACAAAACAATTTTTGTTCAATCACTTCCGGTCTCACCAGAAACGACCCGAACTATTGATTTTTCAATGGGACACCCTGTATTCCATTCCATGATCGGTTAGGGATTATTAAGATGAATTCAAGGATACCGGGTTTGATAGGCTTGATTCAAACGACTACGAAGATATTCGCGTTCTAAGTTTTCATTTGCTCAATAATTGGGACAGAGAAAGAAGTTTCGATATTGCGAAGTCGCGCCCACTGAGCTTATGGAAACTTCGAATGCAAATATCTTTGTAACCATTTGAAATTACCCCTCAGGGGCTCACAACTTGTGAGTACGGGAATGGTCAACCCGAGGTACCCTAGCCGGATATTCAGCATACTTCAACTTGTCTTGGGTGATATCCTCTTCTCTCTTCCTTTTTCAATCTATCTATCGGCCTTTCTTGGCCAACTTCTCTTTTCCTCCTCCCCTTCAAGCCCAACCTCACCATCAAGTGGTGTGGGGAGGACAGACCGCAGCAGCTCGACGGATGAAACATTTTGGGACCATATCTTTCCTATATCCGGGCCAGATGGGACAATTTGTGGTTATCTATGGCAGGAATGGGGCGATTTGCTGATGTCTGTCTAGGTGGCCGAGGACTGGTCAACGAGGCTCTGGCAACCTAATCCAAGCTGTGGGAACCCGTGGTGATGGATGAATGGCACCGAAGTATGGTGTCGCTAACGGGGCCTCTGGGAAACAGGGCGATATCTCAGAGTGAGTAGCCTTAGCTCTGTGCAGGGGGCACCACAGGGCTGGACCAACCCCTTCCCCCGTTACTCGTTGGAAAAGGAAAACTTTTGGCCTTCTTCGTAGATGAGAACAGGGATCGGAAGAGTAATCTTCAAGTACCTGAACGAAAAGGGTCTCTCATATTGAAGTGGTCCTCAATAAGCACCATGAGTCGTATATGGTAAAATTGATAACAGCATGTAGGTAAGATACAATGGGCCACTAAGCCTAAGTGTCGTCGGAGACTTCGGTCAGACGAGCCTACAAACAGGGTGGAGTATTTAGTGGGTATACCTGGAGTCAGGGGACTCCCACACTATCGTATGGGGGATTGGACCCATAAGGTGTCCATAAAGGATTTCAACCACCTCGAGGAAAAAAAATCGTTTGAAATATCCCTATCAAACCCGGTATCGTTGAATTCGTCATGATAATCCCTAACCGATTTTAGAATAAAGAACAAGGTGTCCTATTTGAAGATCGAAAGTTAGGGTCGTTTCCGGTGTAACCGGACGTGATAAAACAAAAATGAGTTAGTCAATTAATGAGCAATTTGGTATACTTGCTACCCACAAATTTTCAAAATCCGATCTCGAATGATTCAGAAGTTACAGCACCTGGCCGTTTATTGTGCACTTTTCTGTATAAACTGTTGGATATTTGAATTGAATTATACAAACTTCTAGACGCATTTTGATCCAAGACCAAGACTATCAAGACTAAGCCCAAGACTAAACCAGTTTCGCCATGGTCTCGAAAAATCAAGACCAATACGAAGATCAAAACTACATTTATTTTCAAAACCAAGACTGGTCAGTCTTGGTCTCGTTCTTGGTCTCGCAAAGCCTTAGCTATGATACGCCTGGAATGAACATATTCCGGAAGTGTGATATCGACCCAAGGGAATGTTGGAATTCATCCGAGGAAATTGTTCGCCACAAACTGAGAAGCTATAGTTAACTGAATCTTCGATGCAGCCTCTCTTCTGGCTTGTGTAGACCTCAGTGAATGAATCATGGAACTCCATCATTATTTTTATTGAAGTTGCTGTTACTAATGATATTCATTTTTCAGGCGGTAGCAGCTGCTGCTGCCATGTCTGACAGAATCTGCATCGCTACGAGTGGAACCGACCAATCTCTGGTATCCGACGAGGATCTTCTTTCTTGCTGCCCGGATTGCGGTTTTGGGTGTGATGGTGGATATTCATATCATGCTTTTGAATACTGGCAAGAAACAGGAATCGTCACCGGAGGTCCATACAACAGTACAACTGTAAGTAAAGGGTGAAAGTGGGAGTGTGACCATTGTCGGTCTGTGCCACTAGTCAATCAATCAATGATCTGGGTCTAGAATTGTGTGGTGGGCTTTGATTGGCCAGCCCCAATAAAAATTCAAAAATTCCACATGGAACCAGCTCCAAAAATTTCTATAGATTAGATGTTCTTGAAGACTCTTATATTGACAATTAATTACAAAACAACTTTGACTTTTGTTTGAATACCCAGGTTAATTTGAACAGATCATATATTCCACTTCATAGGTTAAAATAGCCTAATAATCAATTCACTCATAATATTTTTTCACAGAATTATCAAGAACTCCTTTTTTCTCTATAATGATTTAATTAGATACCCAAATTAGCAATTTGTGCACTTGCTGCTTTCCAAGCAGTTTTCCATAACACTGAGAACACCAATGGTTTCTTTCTTGTCTCTTCATATTCCAGAGTTGGAGTGGTTTCTTGATGTTCCAATTTCATGAATTGAGGAAGTTGTCATTAGATTTTTCACTTCCTTCGCAGTTGGGGGCTTGAGTTTTCACAAAGATTTCTGAGAAAAAACTTGCTACAAACCGGATTCTCAAACCTTTTTTGTGTTAATAGGTTGCCAGACAGTTGAATTTGTTCAACTTTTGATTACATCTGGAATAACTTGTGTGAGCTCTCATTAGGCTCAACTGGGTTTCCCTGGTGTATTCACTTGTTGAATTGTTGCATTTTGATAAACCAAACTATTGAGTAACATGTTAGTTAGGTTCTCATTAGACCAACAAAACATTCGCTCCTTAGGGACTTGGTTAATTCTTCCCGATTCCATAATGTTCATCTTCACTAATGTTTCATAATTAACATTCTTGATTTTTCCTTTGATACATGCTTGGATGTCATGTCATGCATGTCAACGTCAAATTTGCCTGAATTTAGTTCAGTTTGTTCAATGACAATTAAATCAAGGTCATTCACTCATCAAGTTCACTTCAACACGACATGTCGCAGCGACAATAATGGCTGCTTAACAAAATGTAATCTGTATGTTATCCCCTTTTGGGAAACACATTTTAATATGTTTGTAACGTATTTTACCATAATGTCATCAGTTTCAAACTGGACCAGAGATATTTTCATGGACAAATTTCCCTGTTAACCTGACGAATAAGTAACCTCACTTTTATCAATTCCCAAATTCATATCAACTATTTCAGATTTAGATTTTATGATATTGTATTTTTCAAAATCGAGAGCTCATCAACAAGTAACAAGTCATCAATTCATTTTCACCTTTTGCTCAATATTAAACAAATTTCCACAAAAAAAATTCAAAAAATTTTTTCAAAACATTTTGTTTTGGGAAATGTTTTCGAATATTCAATTTCGATTTCTTTCCAATAGCTAAAAGCAGATTACTCACCCTAACAACACAGGGATGTCCTAGGTACGCCTTTTTTTTGTCCCGCGGTGCAAGGACATGATTGGGACATCCAGGGGATATTCTGCAGTGGTTGTCCAGTGGACATCCCGCCCGGTACATCCCTAGGTTACCCTATTCGTGTCCCTGGAGTATCTGATATCCATTCACATCAGAGTCATTGAATTTCATCATACTATATTGAGTTGAATTTTTTTGAAAATGTTTGTTTTTCTTCCGGAAAATGATTGTAATGAAAATAAAGAAGAAAGTCTCAGAACTTCTTAAGAAATTACCATTTTTCGCAGACAGAAATCGTACATGCATAATGCCCCTCATTTTTAAACACCCAAGAATGATAATAATTATACCCAAGTCCTAACAAAGTTGTATTTATTCAGGTCCTACGGACGTCCTAGGGATATCCTTTCACCGTACTTAGTACATCCCAAGGACGTACCAGAAGGGCATCCCTCGGATGCCTTTTTTTGTGGCCAGCGGATGTCCCTGGGACATCCCAAGTATGTACGTTGTCCCGACAAAGGACATCCCTGGGATGTCCTAGTATGAAATCAGGGACGTCCCTGGGAGCTCCCTAGGATGTACTGGTGTTGTTAGGGTACTTACAGGTATGCACTAATGATGACTGACGAATATTAATTTGAATAAATCATCTTGCACGACATACAACACTTGCCTTCTTTGGTATATATACACGTACACACAGCCCAGCAACCCTAACTCACGACAAAAGTGTCTATCTATCTCCCGCACTCCTAGTTTCTTTCTGATGTTCATGACTCGCTCGTTTATAGGGATGCAAAGCCTACTCCATGGCACCCTGTGAACATGGTAGTACCCAAGGCGATCTTCCCAAATGCCCGTCTCAGGGTTATGAGACACCCGAATGCGTTCGCAGTTGCGACAAAGGTTCCAATCTCTCGTACAACGAATCGAAAACCTATGGTCTGCAGGCGTACTATGTAGATACGGATATCGATCAAATTCAATTAGAAATACTGAGGCACGGACCAGTGAAAGCTTCCATCGAAGTATACAGCGACTTATTGACTTACAAAAGCGGTAAGTGAACTTCAATAGTCATGGTATATCGAAGACTGGAACGTTTGGCACGATAATACACTACACTGTTTCACCAATAACCAAACCCATTTTTAACGCCTCGACACGTGTTTCGCTAACTATGTTTGCATCTTCAGGAGAAGATTAAAACTAAATATCCTATTCTAATGTGCTGCTTATATACTAGGTATATGTTCACCCAACTGTGAAAAATACTAACCGTCAAGTTAATGTTTGTCATGGTTGAGTTCACATTTTAATCTTAATTTTTATTTTACTAAACTATATAGAGGGCTATATGGAATAGGTCCATTATCCTTATTCATTACTCTATAACTATTCTTGAATATCTCTAAGCTTTCATATGCGTCTAGTTTTCTAATGTTATTACCTTTCTTAACTAATTTGAGGTTAGTAATATATGTGTGTTATGATTGTGATTGAACATATGTTCGGCTACACAAGATTCATCTAACCTGCCATATTTTAAATAGGCTATGTGTTCTTTGAACCTTGTTTGTATGGGTCGCCTGGTTTGGCCTATATATGTTTTATCACAATCATTACAACTTATTTCGTATATTCCCGACTTTTTAAGTGTGTCCACTTCATCTTTCGGATTGCCTAATAAATAATTGTCTAATTTTAACCCAGACTGATAAACGCTTTCAAAACCTTAATCTCTGAAAACCTTATCAAGTCCCTTCGTATACTTGGGATTGTACGGGATTGGGATTCTTCTTCTTTCCATCCACTTGAAAAGGCGTAGAATTTCTTGAATTTATGTCTTACGTATTAATTTATCTACTATTCTGATATCATACCCATTGACGCCAGCCACTTTATAAACAACACTTCTTTCAGCATTTAATCTTTCTTTGCTCAGAGGGAACGAAATCAATCTATGTACTAGAAAATTTAAACTTGCCATTTTGTGCTGAAAACAGTGATTGAAGTCATTATGTATGTATTTAAATGTGTTAGTTTCTTTTCTAAAAACATCAAATTCTAAGTTGTTTTACGCACCCCACCTCTGTTGAATTATGAATAACTTTTTTCTGCTTTGAACGATTTGAATTCGGATCAAACTGTTTGCTAGCCCAGTTCATCAGCTATCATCTTGTGAGGTTCTTCATATAAAATCGCTACAGGGTGTTACCTGGAACTGCGGAAAATTTCGGTTAAAAGTATCCCAAATGAAGGAAAACTTTTTTCTAGAATTATTGTCTCCTTATCTTATCTCTTTCATTTACAATGATCTCAAAAAATTAACTTTTTGATTTTACAGTCACAACTTTTTTCCTCGTCAACCGATTTTCAAAATCTCAGGCTCATTTTGAAGCTCAAGTTTCAGATGAAGAGATATGGAGATCAGAATTGACTCAAGATGAACATTATACAGTGTGTCTCACTTCTAATGGAAGCACCCCTGTATCTTGTAATTGTCGAGTTAGGATTCTGAAATTTGCAAGAGCGGTAGATATATTGAAGATACATACTATGACCGAGTGGAGTCGTCTCCAGTGATATACACTGCTCGCCAACAGCCAATATTTCGAAAATTATCCCTCGTCTTCGACTCGGAATATTTCTCAAAATATCCATGAGCTCGAAATAATCTGACCTCAAGTGATAATCTGGATCAGGAAATCACAGGAAGACATTATTCAATGCAATTAGTTTCATGTTTGTTTCCAGGTGTTTACCAACAAACTTCGGATGACGATTTTGGAGGACACGCAGTCAGAGTGATTGGTTGGGGTGAAGAAAACAATGTTCCCTACTGGCTCATCGCAAATTCCTGGAACGAAGACTGGGGAGACAAGGGTACCTTCAAAATCCGACGTGGAACGGACGAGTGCGGCATCGAAGAAGACATTGTAGCTGGTCTACCACGATTGTAGTTTTTTTGCAAAAAAGTTACCTATACATATAATTTTGTAAAATTTTCAACATAATTATGTGATTATATTCAATCATTCATCCTGTTGGTTTTTTCCTCTTGTGAATATTTTCATCCAATAGAGTGCATAGACCTCAAACCTCTTATGAGTCACGATTCACGACTACGCGGGAATTTTCAATCATGGTCGTTTTCTCAATCTCGGTTTATTAGCTTCTACTTTTCCTTGTGGTTTGCGAGGGGTTATATTTGAATAGGCACTGATAGTTTAAGGGTGGCTGAAAGTACGAGAAAACATTTGATAGTGATTTATGCACAAGCAGGCGGTAAAGTGCACTTTACCGCTCGCGGGCCCATTATGACTCGCGGGCCGTAAAGTACTACTCTTATCTCAAATTCTTTATATCCACATACCAATTCATGAAATAACTATAACTGTAAATAACTATGTTCACCACCTTTCACATTCCATGAATCTTATCACTCTACTAACGAACATCTTGAGGAAGACAACAATCAATTTTTTCTGATATTTGGTTCAGTTACGTGAGCAACTATTTCGGATATGATGACATTACAATCCAATATAGCGAACTTCCGGTTCTTATAGAAATGCCAAAAACTTCGTTTTTTAAATGAAACACCTTGTAACCACCAGCTCTCCACCGTCTCGTCCACAGACTCGAGGGCGGGTTGGACCGTGGCAGTGCCACTCTAGGCATATTCATCGACATAGAAGGAGCATTCGACAACACGTCATTTGACTGCATATGTCAGGCAACAAGGGAAAGGGGCGTGGTTTCATCCATAATAGGGTGGATCCACGCCATGCTTTCCCAGAGATTAGCTAAAGCAACTCTCAAAAGTAGCTCTAGCGAGGTCACGCCAAAGAAGGGCTGCCCACAGGGGGGAGCTCTGTCGCCTCTGTTATGGTGCCTAGTAGTGGATGGTCTCCTATCAAAAATAAAAGATTTGGGGTACTACACTCAGGCCTACGCGGACGATATAGTCATCCTGGTGGTTGACCAGGGGTCGGGCCTCGTGAGAGGTACGATACAAAGGGCACTTGACGGGGTGGATGTATGGTGCCGTTCAGTCGGGCTGAGCGTGAACCCTGAAAAAGCGGAACTAGTTCTCTTCACTAGGAGACGCATAAAAGGGAACCTCCCAAACGTCCAACTTTCTGGCAGGTCTCTGCAATACAAAGGTTCAGTCAAGTACCTTGGGGTCATTTTAGACTCCAAGCTGAACTGGAACGAACATATCGAACATAAAGTTCAGAAAAGCATGGCCGCGTTCTGGGCATGCAGAAGAGCGTTTGGAAGCACGTGGGGGCTCAGTCCCAAGATTATCTACTGGATCTACACGACTCTCATACGTCCAATGATTACGTACGGAGCCATCGTATGGTGGCAAGGTACAGCATCCGGCAAATCAAAAACTTAACTAGACAGAGTGCAACGACTTGCCTGCCTTGCCATAACGAGTGCAATGAAGACGGCACCCACAAGGGCACTGGAGACACTTATAGGTCTGGCACCCCTGTACCTCTTCATTGAACACGAGGCATGCAAAGCCATTGCCCGTCTGCGGAGCTCCGACCAATGGAGGAGCGAGGGAACGTATGGACACTCTAGACTATGGAATCGGACGGTGAAGGAATGCCCCCTTCTAGAGATGCCGGGGGACAGTTTCACTCCTGTCATTAGATTCAGCAAAAGGCCTCAGTCAATTATCCCGAAAAGGGAGGACTGGGAGCAGTTCGGGCACCACCTGATCCCTACCACTGGAATCATTTGGTACACAGATGGCTCCAGGATGGAGGGATCGGCAGGAGCTGGGGTATATGGGCAATCTCCGAAAGCGGAACTCAGTTCCTCCCTGGGGAACTTTGCTACTATGTTTCAGGCAGAGGTTTTTGCCATTCTCGCCTGTGTTAGAGAAAATATCAACAGAGGCTACCATGGCCAGCTGATCACGATATGCTCCGACAGCCAGGCGGCGATCAAGGCCCTCACATCATACAGTCAGTTCGCTGTTGGTGTCGGAGTGTATTGATGAGCTTCAAAGGCTATCCGCAGCCAATAAGGTGAAACTCCTTTGGGTCCCAGGACACAAGGGAATTCCCGGTAATGAAAGGGCCGACTCCCTGGCTAGACAAGGAGCAAATAGCTCAGCCATTGGACCAGAACCAATCTTAGGAGTTTCCAGATCCTGGAGCGTCTCAACCATGATGAAAAGCTTGGAAACGAAATTCCAGGAGGTATGGAGAGAGACTCCAGGCATGAGACAATCGAAACTCCATATCGAAGGCCCTTCTATCAGAAGAACCAAAACGTTGCTCACATTGAGCAGAAAAGAAATAAGAATAGTGGTAGGGCTCCTCACGGGTCACTGCCATCTAAACAGGCACCTCAACATTATGGGTATCACTGATGATGCTGAATGTAGGTGGTGCCTGGAGGACGAGGAGTCAGCTACTCACATCCTCATGGAATGCCCAGCAGTTGCAGCAATACGGGAAGCACATCTCGGGAACATCGTTTTGGAACCAGAGAGTGTGAGAAGGGTTTCGTTGAGAAGGCTGGTCTCTTTCGCCCGCGAAATTGGCTACCTTCAAGACTGAACCAATTCCCAGCAGAGGTGGGTGCATAACGGGCCCGAACTAGGAGGCCTACATGCTGAAGGATCCGTCCACCCACATAGTGTAATCTATCTATCTATCTATCTATCACCTTGTAAATTTTCACATATTGAAATTCAACAGGTGAAAACAAGTGCAATCTTTATGACAAGATTCGAAAGTGTTGTTTTCCACAGCTTAGTAGAAAAATTATTCAAAATGCAAGGTAATTCATTAAACTAGTTATTGATTTTATACAGACGGAGTGGAGTGTTGAGTCACCACAGAGGGGGTATACACTGATGGTCATTCAGGAGACTCCTACACAATTATATGGAGCATAAGGCCCATTTGATCTCCATAATTGATTCCAATCACCTCGACAGCAACAACAAAATCTACCTTTCCTCCCTCATTATAATTATTGGGTTTGCACGATGTTCCACGAACATAATAGAGACTATACCTTTTATTCTATACACAGAAGATGAGAGGAGAAGTATTGATACACGTTATTCGGGTGCAGAAGCGAACACGACACTATTTATTTTCGAACTGATTTATTTAAAATAAAGATACACTAATTGATATCGAATTTATAACTACTATTTATTTGAAACGATTTATATCACGCGGTATATGACTGTCTCTCTGACACACGCTACCTACTTAACTAACTGACGGCAGTTGTTCGGCCGTTTATATATGAGAGCCCTTGGAAGGCTTTGGTTCGAGAACGTTCTCAAATGATCTTTCGTCTCCTCCTTTTTGTTCTAGAAGCTTCTTAGAACAAAACCTCTCTCTCTACTTGTTCCATCGATTGTTTCCAGAACATTCCAGAATCTTCTGTGACGTTATTTGTCACTGCGGCATATATTGAGTGTTCGGAAATATGCTGGTGTATGCTGTAGGAATCATTGGGAGGTTGGAGAACAATCTGGGATGCGTGATACAGGATGATCGTTGTAATGATGTTTCTAAAGCCCCTCTAAGGGAAATATCATTACAGTATATTGGGATGTTTTTGCTTCTGAGTTAGAGGCTTACTGTGATTTCTTGAACATATACGACATTCGAGACAACGAAACATGCGTCTGCCATTCTGCAACTTCACTGAAATTCTGAAATCGATATATCAACACAAAGAATAGTCTACTTCACAAAAAATGAAGGCTACAAGCTTCAATCTATATTATTTGTTTCTATGAAAATAGTGTATCATCTAGTTTGGTATTCTTTTTCATATTCATTCAATTTCTGGTCATTCAATGAAAACAGAGAGAGGTGTTTGTTCAGAAAATATATTAATATCAATATATTACATCAATATAGTATACAATTTACAATCACAATTTCATATAACTCTATATACTCAATATCAAAACATCCATCAATTTCTGACATGCCTACCATCGTTTGGAACTACAACCACCAAGATAATAGTTATTTATGTATCAAGAGTATGAAGTAGGCTTAAATGGACTGCAGCGAGTAAGTAAAAGCCTGAGCGACATGTATCAAGGAAGTAAAGAAGGCTTTCATGGACCGCAGCGGATAAGTGAAATTGTTATTAACACGCTTAGGTCCATGAAAGCCAGTTACGTCGGAAATACATGCAATATTTTTGCACGATCGTTTCAGACATGTTTTCACTGTCAATATGGACTTAATTAATTGTTTCGAATTCTTCTGGCCAAATTATCTATGCCACTGACAGAGAAAGATCAGTAGTCTACTAGAAATTATTGGAAAAGCAGTGAAATCACTTTACCGCCCGCCGGACCACTTTACCGCCTGCTAAAGTGCTACTTTACTTCCGCTCACCCGGGCGATAAAAGGCCTCTTTACGCCTGGTCGTGAATAAGAAATATTATAGGTGAGTAAACATCATTAATTTGTTACAAATAATCACTGACTTGGACATAAATTGTCAAATCATAACCACCATTTGATCACATTTTACTAAGATAGTCCAAATATACTTCAGTATTAGTTCTCTTGAGTTCTCTCATTAGTACAGATAATATTGTTCTTATCACAATGAGTTTCGATATTTTTTCTCAATTTTGTTCTTAGGGCTGCTGATGAAAAATGGAAGGTTCATTTCAAAACAATCCATAAATTTTGTATCCATAGTCCGAAAGTCTTCGCTCGGCATGTCAGGGTGATATTCGTATAATCTTGATAGATCAATAAATAAATATACTCAATAACATCTTTAGAGATTCCAACGGTAACTTGAATTCCAATTTTCTAGCCCACTATACCCACTCGTTATAAAATGCACCCTAACCCTATCAAAAGATTGGTCCAAAAGAGAGAGGGGAAAAACAATACGTATCTAAAACGTCATGAAACGATCTCAAACCCAGTTTTCTTCGGTAACTGCAAAACTTCTTGGCAGTGTGGAACCATTGCTTATTGTTATATTTTTGCTTTCTATATATATTCAAATCAACCAGGTTGTTCCAACATGTCGGGAATTGTAACTATCCGAATTTAAAATCAAGAGTATTTCTTATCCCTGAATATACACGATGTTTTGGAATTGGATGTCTGAGACGTTTCACAGACATCTGAACGAGTGAAAAATGAATTCTCAGAATCACATCGCATCCTTTATTATTATCGGTATCATTTCGTATTTCTGTATTTTGGCCATCAGAATGTATATGTCGACGTCAATTAGTTAAATCCGTCATTCCCTGAGATGCCTAGTGATTTCACGTATTGTCGGCAAACAGCGTAACTTCCATTTTCAGCCGTTACTATGTTTGCTGGAGGGTTGAGGAAGGGAAATACCCTTTCTGCATATGCATAAGAAGGAATACTATTCTTCCGCCTACATGATCCTTCTTCCTAGACAGTATATTTTTCAAAAAGTTTCTTGAGAGAACAGAAGACACTACTGCTTCTAAACAACCTAAGCTGACTGAAACTATTAGGCAAACGGTGTACGAAATTTAGAGTTACGCTGTTTGCCGGCAGAACGTGAAATGACTAGGCATTCCAGAGAATGAAGCCGACATATACATACCATTACGCAGTTTGTGCCATTTCAATTCGCGATACCCTTCTAATTTGGAACCCATTGATTGATTTTCCAAATCACAAGAGTGGATTGCCTATTCAATTCAGGCACAGCAATAACTCATATCAGTTTTCAATTTACCATGTATATAACCGGTGAAGTAGACATTCAATGGAAAAATACATCTAATACTTATTGATTCATTGTTATTGTTCATGTTTTTTTTGTTTCATAAACAAATTTCAATTAACAACTTCCTATACATTATATGTAATAATATATACTTACACTATTCTGCACTGCAAAAAACATTCTTCCCTTTTCTTCACTCTATTTATATTATTCGAACTTCGTCAATAAGAATGACAATATCCTTTGGGCAATTAAGCACAGTTCGAATGATTGATTGATTGATTGAATACTTCTACAGGAATGTCTTTCTAGGTCAACCAACAATTGATCAAATCGAAGTTAAACATGTTTCCATCATAATCCCTATAAGTATATTTGTTCCTGAAGATATAGACAATTGTAAAGTTAATGCATAGTCAGTTGAACAGATCATCAAACGAATGTCGGGCCACGCTGCCACACTCTTTGAACTTTCAAAGGGACCGACGGCTTGCGATGATGTGTTTTTCCAACTGACTTTGCATCAACTATAACTGCTTCGAGAAAATATGCTTCATGTGCTACTATTTGGTGGAGTAAGTGATTAGTGGTTTTTGTGGTGAACCTCATCTTTAGTTTTATTGATTTTTGGTTGACATAGACATCTTTCTGTAAAATCAAGTTTCTTATGTATTCCTCTATTGAATGAATACTTCATTGGTCATATCAACTCCATTTAAATTTTGAAGCATGATATTATTGAAGTTCTTCGAAGAATAACTAACACCTTATATATCAGCTATACCCGAACCGAAAAGGCTATTTATTTTTTCAGGTGAAAATTATGTAATAGTCATTTTCAAAACGTTGACCCCTCCAACGAACAATAGTCACCCTTGGGAGTCTGAATATTTCAGACTCATCCACAGCTCGTTGAGTATTATATTATTATGGAATTTTGTTTTGGAAAAGTGGTCATCGGGTTCAAAATTAGGAGTGTGTCGCGAGTTGAAATCGCACACACTGTATATTGGTATTGCATAAGACACACTGGGTAATTACAAGTGAATTCTTTAACTATATTCTAAACTTCAATATCAAGTTAGTAGGTCTCTTGGAGATATGCGTTTCCGTACACCTTTGTTTAGAGATACTCTTTTATTTTGATGTATTTCTGCTACAGGTTTGAGCCCCCTAGTTTCGAATCACCCAGTAAGTATAACATAGGTATTCATTCATTATTCCAAATTTTTTGGGATTTTCTCTCCTCGTTTCTATAAAATAAAAATATGAATATTATCTCAATATACGTGTAGTAAGGACAAATCAGATGATTTGCCCCAAAATGTCACTGCGTTTAAAGAATTTTCCTATCAGAGAGCCTAAAAGAAAAAATCACTAGCTTGTCAGTGACAATTTGTATTGAAAAATTTTTGGAGACAAGAAATAAAGGTATATAGAAAAAATATCAAATTTTCACTTATCTTTGGACGTTTCGGGACCGATTCTGCTCCCGTTTTCAACATGAAAAGAGATTTTTTCAATTGCGAAGTCGTATAATATGTCTTGAAGCTTTTCAGTTTTCAATGACAATAATTGGTGACGTTGGCAATCAAATGAGTTACAGGATGTTTTCATTAATCAATCATGAATTTACCATTTTCATGTTCAGATTTCAGTAGTGAATACCATGTTCTGTCTATATCAACTGAACAAGAAGCAATGCTATTGTCTCCGTTCAGAAGAATGCAAGCAGATTCCTTGATTTTTCTCTTCTGGTTGTTATCTTCTTTTCCAATGATTTTAATATTATTCCACTCTGCCATATGTTGTCCGTCTTCAGTAAGGATATGTTCAGCTAGTTTCGATTTATCGATGTTTCTTTTCTTTATATTGTACTTATGTTCCTTCGTCCTTACTGAAAGAGGTCTCTTGGTTTCACCTGTATAAAACTTTCCACAAACACAAGGTATACTGTAAATACAATTTTTTGACGAATGTTCTTCATTTTTCGGCTTTGTTTGAGTTAGAATTGATCTCATTGTATTTTCAGTTTCAAACACAGTTTTCACTTGAAATTTATCACCAACACGTTTTATTTTTTCAGATATGCCGGGAATGTATGGTATTATATTTGTCGTTATTGATGGTTGATTTTGTTGTGGTTGACCCTGTTTGTTTTCAATTTGATGAATCGTCCTATCGAAAAAATTCTTTGCATAGGAATTCAGTTGAAGAACATTTTTAATGTGGTGGACTTCGTTATTGAAAATTTGTTGGTCAGATGATATTGATATGGCTCTATCATGGAGTGATTTGATTATTCCTTTCTTGATACTGTTCTGATGATTTGATTGAAAGTTCAAGTATCTGTTAGTATGGGTCTTTTTACGATATACAATGAGATCAATTCTAACTCAAATAAAGCCGAAAAATGAAGAACAATCGTCAAAAAATTGTATTTACAGTATACCTTGTGTTTGTGGAAAGTTTTATACAGGTGAGACCAAGAGACCTCTTTCAGTAAGGACGAAGGAACATGAGTACAATATAAAGAAAAGAAACATCGATAAATCGAAACTAGCTGAACATATCCTTACTGAAGACGGACAACATATGGCAGAGTGGAATAATATTAAAATCATTGGAAAAGAAGATAACAACCAGAACAGAAAAATCAAGGAATCTGCTTGCATTCTTCTGAACGGAGACAATAGCATTGCTTCTTGTTTAGTCGATATACACAGAACATGGTATTCACTACTAAAATCTGAACATGAAAATGGTAAATTCAAGATTAATTGATGAAAACATCCAGTAACTCATTTGATTGCCAACGTCACCAATTGTCATTGAAAACCGAAAAGCTTCAAGACATATTATACGACTTCGCAATTGAAAAAATCTCTTTTCATGTTGAAAACGGGAGCAGAATCGGTCCCGAAACGTCCAAAGATAAGTGAAAATTTGATATTTTTTCTATATACCTTTATTTCTCTTCTCCAAAAATGTTTCAATACAAATTGTCACTGACAAGCTAGTGAATTTTTCTTTTAGGCTCTCTGATAGAAAAATTCTTTAAACGCAGTGACATTTTGGGGCAAATCATCTAATTCGTCCTTACTATACGTATATTGAAATAATATTCATATTTTTATTTTATAGAAACGAGGAGAGAAAATCCCAAGAATTTGGAATAATGAATGTACCACCTCCTCGATTAACCTACAGACAGTATAGGTATTCATCGTTGTGATTCACGATAAGCATGTCCCTTATTGAGATTACGACCCCTCTCTCTTGAAATTTCACAGCGTTATTTTTCCCTTCCACATTTCGTTGATAATATTTTCGTTATTAAAACTGATATCACAGATGATGTGAGTGATCAGACACTCTTTGCGATGAACGCCGATATAGAAATGCCGACGACATTGCCCGCATGCTAGATTCCTGTCACCTAGCTGTCACTTCGTCCTGTATATGAATCTGAAACAGAGATATGGAAATTGATTACACATATTCACAAAGATTTTCTTCCAGAAGAATAAACAGCTTCTCTGTAGATATTCAAGGCCCTGACTATTGAAAAGGAATATCCTCAGATATAATTATGAACTGAGCTTGGAACTTGAGAAAAAATATTTGTATCAGTGATATAGGAATTATATCTCTCACAAACAGGTTATATGACTTCACTCGAGTAAAACTCATTTCGGATATCAAATCCTCATCAGTTTCCTGAAGTCCAGTTATGCTTTCAGCCATTCTTCATGATATACACAATTTCCATCTTCCTATAATATAACTTAAACTTCAACGAACTGACATCTGAGAATAATGATTTGTTAACATACTCCTGTGAGAGATATAATTTCCATATCACTGATACGAATTTTTTTTATAAGTTCCAAGCTCATCAAGATCAGAGTTTATACAAGTATACGCCTCCTATACATTTCAATTTTCATTTCAATACTGATCATGTTGGTAAGTTATATTTCTATATTATAATACGTCATAATACATCATAATTCATCATAATACATCATATTATTTCATCCGATTTGAGAGATAATGTCAATTCTCAATTTCAGAGGATGTTAATTTTTCATGTTCTCTTTTTGGATGTTCAACCGATATAATTCAATGTTCGACGTGGCAAACAGCCAGAAAAGTAGTTGTTTTCTGTTTAATATTCAGAATGATATGTGCAAATGTGCATATACTCATATTTATATGAGGGAGAATGCTAATTCTCTACTCCAGAAGATTTCGTTTTCAAATTCTTATCGTGTGTGTTCAATAGATATAATTCTATGTTCGTCGTGGCATATATAGCCAGGAAAGTAGTTGTTTTCTGTTGAATAAACCGAGAATAAATTGATATTTTCATCACATAGAGAATGCGTATTCTCAATGTATCTCTTTATATAAATATATATCCTTTTTTATGTTCATAATTATATCTGAAAATATTCCTTTTCAATACTTTTACGCAATCAAGGGGTTCAAACTTGAACGATGGAAACTTGTTATTATTCAACTGCTAGATCTCAAAACTAAGAGATCTAGGATGCACAGAGTTGCCCCAATTGTCAGCAGGAGCAAGACAGTACTGTTTCGACCCACCAGGTCTCATCAGCCGCTCTCGGTCTGCTGACAACTGGGACAACTCTACGCTTCGGGTATATCACCTATTTCGAAGACGCAGGGTATAACATGAAGTTATAGTCATGTTGTAGCCAATAGCCATCTAGTGGCAAAGCTCTAAGGTAGGATCCAGAAATCACGACACACACTGTGTGGCGCTGCAATCTATAGTCACACGTACAGACCCTTACGTCTATACGCTACAGAGTGGTACTACAAGTAAACCACTCTGCTGACAGATGGCACTACCTGACATATACTTGAATGGATATTTCCACCACCTATTCAACTGCTAGATCTCATAACTAGGAGATCTAGGGTGAACAGTCCTATTTTTTGTGCATTGTAAAACAGAGCACATTTTAGGTCTGTTTGAGAACCCTCCTAAGATTGCAGTGTAATGTAGGAAGCGTGATGTAGTGTCGTGTACAGTGGAAGAAGTTTTGTGTACAGTGAAAGATGTGTGGTGTACAGTGGAAGAAGTGCAGTGTACAGGAAGCGTAAGGTGTGGAAGTGTAATAACTTGGGTGCCTATGTTCCGTAAATCAACTTGGTGATTTCGGTTAGTAGGTATTCGTTCCGTGAATACGAAATGTTCGGTTGGTTCCTGAAAAATAGTATATGACACACCGAGGTGAGTAGGGATTCATTCCCGTCGTGAGATTAGTTAGTTAACCGAGACGCGAGGAACCGAGGTTTGTATGCTATTTTATTATCAACCATCATATTTCGATCAAAATTAATAAATCTCTGTTCCGTTCTGAACATACCTAAAATATTACATAAGTGAGGACGGGAAGTGAGGGCGTGTATTAGTGAGGGCAAGAAGTGAGGGCAAGAAGTGAGGGCGGGAAGTGAGGGCGGGAAGTGAGGGCGGGAAGTGAGGGCGAGAAGTAGAGGTGTGTAATGTGACACTTCCCAACCTTCAATGACGTTAGTAATGACAGCATTACATATATGGTTGTAAATAAATATTATTACTCTGTTAACACTACACTTTCGAACAGCGCGATTTGTGTGTGTGAGGATTCACGAACAGACCTAATATGATGGCATGCTCGAATGAATAAATATACTAAGGAACACGATTGATATCCCAAAATAATTGGGAAAAACTACATCAATCTTTTGTAAACACACAAGAAAAGTGAGGTTTTAAGTTTGTTTCACCTCCAGGGTCGGTCATCTGTCCAATGTGCACATTGCCTATTGACCGCCATCTTGTAAATTTTACTTCCAATAATTATTCGAAATGATACTATAGCAACCACTTTCTTTCAGAAGGTGCGGTTCTTGAACTGGAGACACCTTTTGCCCAACTGTTATCCAAAATGCTTTTAGCTTCGGAACAGAAGAGGCTTTTCCGAAATAATGGCATATTCACCCATTTATAACCAGCATTTACTCACCTCACTTAAAATTGCCCAATTATCACTTTCGCTGTGAACGTTCAGTCGCAAAACTTTAACTTTACCAATATTCTCGTCTGGTACTCCTGTAGCAATTCCAGTAGTGTCAAATTTTCCTGCAAAATGAAAAATTATTGAAATCAGTCATCTAGGAAAGAACTCAGTACACATATAAAGTATAGTATTTTGTTATTATCCAGAGGAAAAAAATCGTATCAGTGCATATAGGAACTCGAAATCTCGATGTTTTAATGAACATACCGGATACAAGGTGTCTCGTATCAGTGCACAGGAATTCAAAATTCTGATGTTTTATGAACATGCAGAATACAGGATGGCTTGACTGATCTTTGAATAAGGTGGGGATCTATAGAATACTGCTCCATATCTCGTTTGTTAATTCAATAATTGTAAAATAATATAATTTTAACACAAAATTCAATTTTTGACTGGTACTACATGTCAAGGCATCCAAAATAATAACAGGTATAAGAAATGATAGCTATCCTTAAACCAAGGAAGCAAAGGTATCCATTTCTTTCTGCGTGTGGAGTTTGATGCCCGACAAGAAGCGAGACCAAACTTCCAGACAAGTATATATACACGGTGTCCAAAATAAGGATGTGTATCATGGAGATCGTTTATATTTTGTCTGACGTTATTTGGAGAGATTTAGGAAAACGAAAGACACTTTCTCATTGACACTTTCTCATTGCTCTTTTCAAGCTCTACAAAACAACATTGAGAGATTCTCCGTACGATGTTTCGTTTCGGAGAAACCATCATCAAATTCACCCCATGATAGACGTCCTAATCTTGAACACACTCTATATTCATCCAAATAAAAATGGACGATAATAATATTTGAAATCTCATGTCGGTATCCTTTCGACTGAATGACAGTTAACGTGTTCTCTTGTAATCTTGGCATCTACCATCCACCTCAGATATGCCATCTTTCAACGAGTTTTCTCTCAGTCAAATAGCTGGTGGAGAACGGAGTAACGTCTGATACCATTGCCATCAATTCCGGCATTCCACGAGGATTTATTTTGGCACGTATACATTGTTCTTACTTCGTATCGATGATCTGTTGGGAGCTACCACTTGCCCTATCCGCACCTTTGCAGATGATTGGTATTAGTATTACTAAGTGTGGATGGTGACAGATGCCCAGCGACCTTATTAGATCTATTGTGGCCCATCCTCTTTTGCTACCTCAAGGTTTTCTTGTTTATAGCAGCCCCTCAAGTTCCAATTCTTTCAGGAATCTGAGGATTTTGAGGGGATCTGTTTGTGGTATGTCTTCTTCGGTCAGCTGGTATGCTCCCAGTATGTTTGATCCTTTGTGGTGAACAGCAAAACACTTCAGCACGATGTGGTGAGGTGTTTCTGGATGTTCCCCGCAGAATGTGCAGGTGCTATCCTCCTCTAAGTATACTTAGGTGTTCTCTGATGAGTCTACAATGCCCCGTTTGAAATCCCGTTATTGCTTCGAGACTAATTTTGCTGAGATTGATCAGTGTCTTCGATCTCGCTCGGTTGAAATTGCCGAGGAGATCTTTGGCCTGCCGCAGTCCTGGAAATCTTCGCCAGTGTGTTACTCTCATTGCTCCTTAGCTTCACTAAGTTCTTTTTGGAAATAAGAATTTCCAAGGCTGTAGAATGGTTCTGGTTCGATCAGTTGCGTTGATGCTCCTTTTCGTGCCAGAATGTCTGCTTGTTCATTTCCCTCCACTCCGATGTGCCCCGGCACCCAGAGGGGGATTACCTTATTGTTCCTACCTAGAATGTTGAGTTTGTCTAGGCATTCTCAAATCATCTCTAAGTTCATGTTAATGGAGCTCAACGGTTTGATGGCTGCTTGGCTGTTGGAAAGGATAGCGATCTCCTTGTTCCGGTATTTCCTGTCGAGGTTGAACTGAATGCACCCACCTATGGCGTGAATTTTCGCTTGAAAAATGCTGGGAAACTGGCCTACGGTTCGGAAAATTTGGTGCGTGGCCCGAACACTCCTGCTCCAGTTCCCTCGGGTGTATTAGACCCGTCCGTATACCATATTATGGTATTCTTTCCCAGTGCTTGGATGGATTCTGTGTTCCATTCTTCCTTAAGGCTCAGTTCTGTTCGGAAATTTTTCCCGAAATTGAACTTCCTGATTGGGAGATCGGCGAGGTGTGCACTTCCAGTGGGCAGTGAATCCCCCACTTTATGTGCTTTCCCTTTCAGCCTGGCCTTCTCCAGACGATATGATAGCACTCTCCATACTTCGTTATCTTCTAGAATTCCAATTTCTTCCCAGGAAACTGAGAACTCACGACGAAGGCAGGTCAACGCTGTCAATGACGATAATGTTGAAATTACAGCCTAGGGAACCAATAACCTAGTTGAATTCAACGCCACCAAAACTCAAGCCTGTATTTTCTGTAGAAAGGTGGAACCCAAGGTGGAACCCATAGTATGCCCATTTCTACCAAGTCCAGTGTATAATCTATGCTCGGTATTTCCATTAGCAATACTCTTTCATGGGAGAATCATGTTTGATCCATCGCGAAAGCTGCTTCACAAGAACTCGTATTTTATACAGTGCGAAAATATACTTTACACCTCAACAGCTTTCCATGATCTACAACTCACAGACACGGTCTGTTTTAGAATACTGTTCTCACATATGGGGTTCAGCACCCAAATATACGCTAATGCTCTTAGATTCCATCCAGAGAAGAGACATTGGCCTGGTGGGAGATGCGGATGAATAACTTCCAAATAGACAGTACTCTGGTTTGCTGGAAATATCGCTAATAAAGGCGATTTATACAATTTTTTTCCAATGATTAGACAATATTACACCTTGCCTACTATGTTTTCACATTTATCAAAAAGAACAATTATTGAATTATTTTCCTTGTCGATCCATGCAACTCATTTCATTAGTTTCCAAATAGAATGATTATAGATTCCACCAAATCGGACGTAGGTAATCAGATTACAACTAGAATGAGATTTCCAATGAAAAATTGGCCGGTGACATTCGTGTGATACTGGTTTAATAAAGAAACCACACACTAGTCTATCCCAGAGCATTTTTGAATTATAAATAAATATCATCGACAATTGCCGACTTACTAGATGACCTAAAAATAATTTAGACACCGGAATCAAGTCGCAATTACGTGAGACTTGCGGCAGTCCCAACATTTTCGAAAATGAGGGTAGACGTTGAACTGATGTTCGAATGTCTGATTTATATCAACGCCCACTATTTTCCTGTGTTCATGCTCAGTGAAGTATCGATGACGATCGCCAAATACATCAGTGAGAAAAAAGACACGCCGAATCTGGGGACCGATGCCATAGTGTGTTCTGCAAGACACTTCGTGGAGCTACTGAAACTCATCCTGTTTAAAAAACTCAAAGACACTCACAGGAGTAAGTAACTCTTCCCCATGTATCCTTATATTCTCAGAGAGTTCCTCATAATTCTCAGAGATTTTAGTTGCCGACCGGCCTTGATATCACGTGACTGATCACAATGACAAATACGATTCGTATCGATACCAGTCGCTTTGTATATAAAAACGACAACAAATAAGCAATTGGAATCACTCATTTTGAAGACTGTTAATACCCTTGCCACTTTTCGAGAAATTGGATTGTTTTGAGATTGTCTTCAATGAAAAACGTTAACCCTCAACCCTAACAACACAGGGACATCCCAGGTACGTCCCTTTTATGTCCCAACGTGTACTGTCGGTACAAGGACATGATTGGGACATCACTATAGGATGTCCTGCTCAGTATTTCCAGGGGATGTCCCGACTGGGACATCCCTGAGTTGTCCCATTCATGTCCCTGATGTATATCTTAAATGTAATCTATTTGCTATTTGTATCAGAATTGATATGTTACAACAAAATATTGAAAATGCATATTCGTGATCTCACTGGGAAAATCCAGTCTTTATATTTTCTATACCCATCCAATTCAGTTACAGTACATTCAGCTCAATTTTGATACTTTTGAAATTTATTGATTAGATATTTACTGATGAGAGGTGCGCAGTAGTGCGCACTCCGTGTATATAATTGTCTCTCTGCTATATGCGTCAAACGAGGATCGACAGATACCCTAATAACAACACAGGGATTTCCTAGGTACGTCCCTTTTTTGTCCCGCGGTACAAGGACATGATTGGGACATCCAGGGGATGTCCTGCAGTGGTTGTCCAGTGGACATCCCGCCCGGTACATCCCTAGGTTATCCTATTCGTGTCCCTGGAGTATCTGACATCCATTAACATCAGAGTCATTGAATTTCATCAAACTATTGAGTTGAATTTTTTCGAAAATGTTTGTTTCACTTCCGGAAAATGACTGTAATGAAAATAAAGAATAAAGTCTCAGAACTTCTTGAGAAATTACCATTTTTCGCAGACAGAAATCGTACATGCCATAATGCCCCTCAGTTTTAAACACCCAAGAATGATAATAATTATACCCATCAATTCCTAATAAAGTTTTATTTATTCAGGTTTCTGTAGTTAAGTCCTGTTTATAAATCTGTTTCGAACATAAATCTTCAGGAGGCATGATATAGCCAATGGAGCAAGGTGCGTGCATGATAAGCCAAAGTTCCCGGGTTCAATCCCTACTCGACCTGCAACTTTTTTCTTTTGTCGAAAGGATGTCCCTGGGATATCCTTGGGACGTCCTAGGGATATCCCTTCATCGTTCTTGGTACATCCCAGGGACGTACCAGAAGGACATCCCTTGGATGCCTTTTTAAGCGGCCAGCGGATGTCCCTGGGACATCCCTAGTATGTACGTTGAACTGATGTTCGAATGTCTGATTTATATCAACGCCCACTATTTTCCTGTGTTCATGATCAGTGAAGTATCGATGACGATCGCCAAATACATCAGTGAGAAAAAAGACACGCCGAATCTGGGGACCGATGCCATAGTGTGTTCTGCAAGACACTTCGTGGAGCTACTGAAACTTATCCTGTTTAAAAAACTCAAAGACACTCACAGGAGTAAGTAACTCTTCCCCATGTATCCTTATATTTTCAGAGAGTTCCTTATAATTCTCAGAGATTTTAGTTGCCGACCGGCCTGACCGACCGGTCGTTGATATCACGTGACTGATCACAATGACAAATACGATTCGTATCGACCAGTCGCTTTGTATACAAAAACGACAAAAAATAAGCGAATGAAATCACTCATTTTGAAGACTGTTAATACCCTTGCCACTTTTCGAGAAATTGGATTGTTTTGAGATTGTCTTCAATGAAAAACGTTAACCCTCAAACTAACAGATACCGTCATCTGAGTATACCGGGTGGCTACGGAAGTATTGCCTACGGAATATCTCAGTTATTGTATGAAGTAGGTTTGTGAAATTTGGAGCGTCGATATAATGACATAAGAGCTAGAATTTGAGCATATTGACATGTCGAAGTTAACTTCCGGTCTGACCGGAAGAAACATCAACTTTTTTATTTTAAATAGAAACCCTATTCTTTTTTCTTTTCGCTTTATTCAGCATTCAATTCCCTTTCTAATGACATATCACAAGTTGGTATCTAACCAGAAACTAGATCAGAAAAAAATTATTATCAAAATATAAATCTGTTTTTTTGTTATTTGAAAAATAATAATTGGATTTTTTGGTATTTCATTTCAAAAAATGACTTTCTATTATATCATTAGAAAGGAATGGTTATGCTGAATAGTACAGGCAAGAAAAAGTTGTATATTCCTATTTAAGTTATGGACCTACAGAGTATTGTTTTTTTCCCAATTTTTCCAATATTTTTTTGGGCGGTTTTTTATAACGCCGATGAATGATAATAAAATATCACAGTAGTAGCAACTGTTATCAAGTGAAGTATGGTTTCCATAGCCAACTTTTCAATTTTTGGCTTTCATTTTGCTTCCACGGCCTACTCGGTGAATTTCAATAATAATTTTTTTCTGATCTAGTTTCTGGTTAGATACCAACTTGTGATATGTCATTAGAAAGGGAATTGAATGCTGAATAAAGCGAAAAGAAAAAAGAATAGGGTTTCTATTTAAAATAAGAAAGTTGATGTTACTTCCGGTCAGACCGGAAGTTAACTTCGACATGTCAATATGCTCAAATTCTAGCTCTTATGTCATTATATCGACGCTCCAAATTTCACAAACCTACTTCATACAATAACTGAGATATTCCGTAGGCAATACTTCCGTAGCCACCCGGTATATGAAACGATTTTTTAACATTTCTATGATTATTTCCGTTCTGGAAAATCAGAACAAATCAAAATATTTGTGGTTATTTGAAGGACATACAAAGGTATATTCCTCATGGATTCCTGATGTTTTTGTATAGGCCCTTCTATTTTTTTTTTTTTTTTGCGTTTCATATAACCCTTGGGCACGGGTTATATGAAACAATATCATTTTCACTTCATATCCTCGTGAAAAATTGGAATTGTGTTATATTAGACTTTGTGATGGGTTGTATGGAACAAGTGGGATGTTTTTAAAGATTTAAAAAAAAAACAGCATTGAAATAACTGAAACAGAAAATAATACAGAGGAAATACGAAACATCATTTCATTGTTTCACTTTAAAATTCTGGGTATAAAAAATATCATTAAACTCTGAAAAACTAACATAAAGAATAATAAAAAAAAAACAGAAATGAGATCCTTGTCACTATTTGACATATTAAATCAGGTCACCACTAAATGTGTGAATTCCTCTGCACACTATAGGTTGTGAAACAATGAAATTTATGTCAATCACCTCAACTTGTGACATGTCAGTAACAGGGGGAAAAATTAACATGTTTTTTTTTCCTCTATAATTTCTCAAATAACTAACATTAATAATATTTTCATCAATGGAAATAATTTTCGCAAGAAATTCCATGGATATGTTTTCGTGGCATGTTGCATTTCATATAACCCTGCAAAAACGAGATTTTTTTTGTTTTATACTTTTTCCCGACGAGGTGTATTGATTCTAATCATGAAAAAATTGACAATGGTTAGTTGAGGTTATGTACCTATAAATATTGTTCTCAATGAACTGAGTATGCATGACATTGGGTTTTTGAGATTCAGATGAGACTATTTGAGGTTACTAAAAAAGCTTACGAGTGCAATTAATTTCAATACTGATTTGAAGTACTTACTTTTTGGTTTTTGTGATGAACAATAACACAAAGTCAGTATTTGGTTTATCTGCCAGACATTTTGACGAACAGGTTAGCCAACATTGTGAAATTGAAATAAACAACGCGCCAAATTCAAGAAAGTGCCTGATGTTTCATATAACCCTTGCCGTTTCATATATACTCAGATGACGGTACTCATCGCAGGATGAAAAAACATATCAAACATTTTTTCAACTCAAGTGGGAGATACTTTTTTTTTCGTTATTTGCAATAATAAAAACTGCTGATAACATCAAGATAGCGGAGACACAACAAAATGTCATGGAAACCAAACAATGTTTCTTTCATCTTTTTCAGGTTCTATAATCAAAATGGATTGTTCCGTAAAGAAAAAATACGAATTCCCAAGATTGTATTGACAACAATTCTCGAATGGGAATCCAATAACTTGCTAGAATTCAATGCAAACAAAACATAAGCATGCCTTTTCTCTAGAAAAGACGATCTCACTGTGCCCAACATAAGCTTTCTAGGAGTAACCATACCTTTGAAGACATCCATTTCGATTCTTGGTATAACTATCAGCCATAACCTCTCTTGGAAAACTCACGTGAGATCGATTGCTAATAGTGCATCCCAAAAACTCGGTTCCTGGGCCAGGACCTATTTCACTTCCAATCAGCTGCTTATGATATATTAGGCACAGATTCGACCTGTCCTGGAATACTGTTCCCATATTCGGAGTGCAACACCCAAACATACCCGGAAACTGTTGGATTCCGTCCAAAAAAGGGCGATTCGTCTCGTGGGTGATGCCTCGCTCACAAACTCACTCACTTCTCTGGAACACCGTAGAAAAGTTGCGAATCTGACTCCATTTTATACATATTTTTATGGACGATGCTCTTCTGAAATATCAACAATTGTTCCTCCCTTGGCAGTCCCCGCGAGATCAACCCGTCGAGTTGAGGCTTCGCACCCATTCGTGGTCACTTTGGAGACCTGCAGAACATCACTTTCCAAAGACTCGTTCATCCAACGAACAGCGAGGCTCTGGAACACATTGCCAAGGGTGGTGTTCTCCGAGGCATATAACCTCCAGAAATTTAAGAAGAACACCAATTCCTACCTCATTTCCCTTGGTTCTCACGATGTTCTCTGAACATTATAGGATATCCCTTCTCGTGAGAACCAGAACATAAAAACAAAAACAAAATATTGCAAAGAATTCAGTACTGCTGACTGAATTTAGACGAAACGGCTAAAGGGAACATTAGCAAACTAAATATTATACAGTGAGCATCAAAAAGACGTCGCCACCACCGTAACTTCTTGATTTTACATTGTCTCATTGTATAGGTGCAAAAATAGTTCGAATAATAATTCACAAATGTTCAGAAATCCAAAAATATTAACTTTTGTGATATGAAACAATCCATCAATCTCAGTCGAAATTCAAGGTAGAATCTGATAATGTATCAATATAAAAGGTGTTCCATTCATGGATATGTACTTCCAAGTCACTGTACTTTTTTATACACTCTGTATGAATGGAAGTTGGAACCATTAAAGAGATCGAATGAGATCCGACCATGCAGTTACGCATTTAAAGTTGCCTTGTAATGTATAACATAATATCTTCCACTAGAGTTGAAAATATACAGAGTGTTTCTATTTTCCTGTGTTCGTGATACATCAGTGAGAAAAAAGACACGCCGAATCTGGGGACCGATGCCATAGTGTGTTCCACAAGGCACTTCGTGGAGCTGTTGAAGCTCATCCTGTTCAAAAAGCTCAAAAACAGTCACAGAAGTAAGAAACCCTTTCCCATGTATCCTTATATTTTTAGAGAGTTCCTAATATTTCTCAGAGTTTTTGATTGTCGACCGGCCTGACCGACCGGTTGTTGATATCACGTGACTGATCACAATACGATTGATTTCGACCGGTCGTTTTGAAGACTGTAGATACCCTTGCCACTTTTCGAGTAATTGGATTGTGTTGAGGTTGTCTTCAATAAAAAACGTTACCCCTTAGGCCCTCCGCACACGGGTCGATCGGCGACATGGGCGACGCGATTCGAATCGTACGACGGTCTCCCCTCTACTCGACTTCCTAAGCAAAGCATCTGGATCCCGCACACGGGTCGTTTAGTGGTCGTCTAGAAACGTACGTTTTAAGATCTCCTCGTTTTCAGTCTCACGCGATTAGCAAGGAAGCAGTTTGATCGAGTGAATCTTGCGTCTCAATAGAGAAAGTTGTTCAATATTGTTTCAATCATTGTGAATATTTCTGTTACCTACCTTAGTTCTTTACTTTCAGTAACTAGAACATATAATCTTATGTTTCCAATTTATACTCTCAACTTTAGGAACTGTTTGATTTTTTGAAATATATGAATCTTACATCAATGTTATTAGTATGTGTTCTTCTGCGCTGACACATTCCCTCATATTTGAATCCATATAATTTATGGCTGGAGCAAGAGTTTCCACTAAATCAATATATGATTCCTTCGACATTCTATAAAATGCCAGAAATTTTGTGTCACTCTTGCATTTCACTTGCAGTAACAAAAAGTCGAGTGTGGAAATTACGTGCAATGTACGGATGCACCCATAAACTTCGTTGTCTTATTCTTCTCCTCCTGATCTGCCGGTGCCACAAAAACATGAATATGTCCTCCTCGCCATTGGAACTGCTCATTTTTAGCGAAACATTTTTTTTAAGTTGCAAAAAATAGAGTTACTAAGTTGATCAGACGCGAGTCGACTACACAAAACGTCGACCCATATGCGGATGACACACACTCCCGTCTCTTGAATCGTACGAATGCAGAAATTGTGACGTCATTGCAATCGCGTCGCCCATGTCGCCGATCGACCCGTGTGCGGAGGGCCTTAAACTAATAGATACGCATCGCAGGAAGAAAAAACATTTTAAACATTTTTTCAAGTCAAGTGGGAGATATTTTTTTCTCGTTATTTGCAATAATAAAAACTGCGGATAACATCAAGATAGCAGAGACACAACACGATGTCATGGACACCAAACAATGTTTTTTTTTACATCTTCTTCAGGTTCTATAATCAAAATGTATTGTTCCGTAAAGAAAAAAATACGAAATACTAAGATTGTACTAACAAAATATTGCAAAGAATTCAGTACTGCTGACAGAATTTAGACGAAACGGCTGAAGGGAACATTAGCAAACTAAATATTATATAGTGAGCACCAAAAAGACGTCGCCACCACCGTAACTTCTTGATTGCCTCATTATGTATAGGTGCAAAAATACTTCGAATAATAATCTACAAATGTTCAGAAATCCAAAAATATTAACTTTTATGATATGAAACAATCCATCGATCTCAGTCGAAATTCAACGTAGAATTTGATAATGTAATAATATAAAAGGTGTTCCATTTATGAATATGTACTTCCAAGTCACTGTGTTTTTTTGATACACTCTGTATGAATGGAAGTTGGAATCATTAAAGAGATCGAATGATATCCGACCATGCACTAACGCGTTCAAAGTTTTCTTGTAATATATAATATAATATCTTCCACTAGAGTTGAAAATATACAGGGTGTTTCTATTTTCCTTCAGTGAAGTATCGATGACGATCGCTAAATACATCAGTGAAAAAAAAAACACGCCGAATCTGGGGACCGATGCCATGGTGTGTTCCACAAGGCCACCGAACATAAACAGAGACGTTTATGTTCGGTAACAAGGCACAGAGCCGGACCGTGGGCGTGGCGAAGGAGGCATTTGCCACGGGCGCAAACGACCTAGGGGCGCAAAATATGGAATATAATATATTCCATTTCAAATAAAGATTGACTACAAGCTCTAAATTTCAGAGTGGCGTATTTACCAGTTCACAAAGTTGAGTGACACGTAGTTAACGAACTCTACCAAAACGGAACAAAATCCTAGAAAATGATACATGGCGCGAAATACGACAAAATCAATCTGGCACTACAGAACCAAAGATTGAATGTTGAGGATGGTGCAAAAATGATAAAAGGACTATCTGATTAAATTCATAAATTATAGATCTGATTTCTTCGAGTCTCTATTAGAATTCTCCAAATCATTCGCTGAAACAATCAATATTGGAGCGAATTTTGGAGAGGAGAGGAAAAATTGAAAAAATGCCAGGAGAAGAAAAATGATGATGCTTCCATTACGGATAGGAAAAGACTCCATATCGATGCAACTTGGAGAAAGATTTACTGCGCTGTCAGAAGTTCCTGAAGACTTCAATTTTTTGAAAGGAATATCTATAGAAGAGTCTTCTTGAAGAAGAAAGCTGCGGATTTGGCATTGAAATATAGTTCCGATTTGGATCCGTATGAATTCGTCAACGAATTAGAGAGCTTCAAATTTCAAGCATGTGCAATGTTTACGGACTTGGACAAAATGAATGCTCTTGATATTCGTCGGAAAATGCGTGTATTGTCGCTTCAAACAATATATCCTAATCTGGACACAGCTCTCAGAATATTCCTAACGTAACCAGTGACCACAGCAACATGTGAACGGTCGTTTAGTAAATTGAAATTAGTGAAAACTTACTTAAGGTCCTCGATTGAGTTTTTGTTCATTACCTTTTAAGAAATATGGGAGATTATTGTGAATAAAAAAGTTCTTCAAAATATGTTCAATAAAAGTCAATTATAAATAACATGTATTTATTGAAAACTGAATTTCTTCAAGGGAGCATTTTGAAAGTTTGCCACAGGCGCTAGAATCCTAGTTCCGGCTCTGACAAGGCACTTCGTGGAGCTGTTGAAGCTCATCCTCTTCAAAAAGCTCAAAGACAGTCACAGGAGTATCTGAACCTTCCCCATTCGAAACTCCACAGGGTTTCTCCTTATATTTCGACCCCTGCCTAAGTGTCTAAAGTCAACTAATCTAGGTGGAAAAAATGGAAGTTGTAGGGTTTTAACGTTTTGAGAAGGATAAAAAACGGGCTGTGAGGCTGTTTTTTATTTTTCTCGCACTGTCAAAAATGAATGAGTCAAAGGGGTAATACTTGATGCTATCAGACCTAAGAGGTGTATACCATCAGCCAAAACATATGTTCCCCTCTTCATGATTTTGAGATTGAACGTTGTGTAGACGACTTGGAGAGTTTTTTACTACATTATAACTACTTCACTCCACTTCAAAAATATGGAATGCTACACTAGATTGAATCATTTTATTTTCAGAATTGGTGACTTTTCTGGTGCTGATCTTGACCTGCATCACCACAGCCACTGTTTACTATACGGTGTTCATCCAGCAACCCACTTTGAAGCTGGAAAACGTCCTCTCGTCTCTTACCATACTGATGGTAATTGCAGAGTTTATTTTTGGAATATGGTTCGTAATGCCTTGTTACAAAAAAGTTGAATTTTACTAGCAGAGCTTCAATGAATGTGACTCATGTGATGTGTATTCAGTGAGAAAGCGATCACAAGAATTGATATAAAATTATAAGATCAACTGACTTACCTTAAGGAAGTTTGATCGTAATTATACGAACATTTTCGTCGAAGAATTATAATTAATAGACTACTTGTAGTTTGTTCATTTTCTTCCAATCTGTACGAATTTTAAAGTGAGATTAAAATTAGTCCGACAACTCTGTCTTCAGTCTGGCAACTCCGCTCTCGTCCACCTCCAATCGTCGTACCTCTCCGCACCGCGCACCGCTGTCGATATCGTCATTGTTCTTTGAGAAAATTGCTAGATCGTCTGGGTGGGGAATTTAGGGGTGGGTTATAATTCTTCGACGAAAATGTTCGTATAATTACGATCAAACTTCCTTAAGGTAAGTCAGTTGATCTTATAATTATACTTCACATTTTCGTCTCGAATTATAATTAATAGACTACTTGTAGTTGTTCAAAGAGACTAGGACGATCTAGCTAACATACCTAATGATTTTAAATCATCATCCAAATATTTGTAAATAAATATCTATTTTAATTCACAAAATATTTCTTGGTAATACAGGTAAAGTGTAAAAAATACAAAATATAACTATTAATTATTATTCAGTCTATATCAATTCCAGAGGCTCTCATTACTCCCCTTGCAAAATTACTAGGGTCTTCTTGAATTGGTTTATTGTAGAACCTCATGAATACCTGAGATTCTGGAGACCACCCAGCTGCCTTTCTTATTGCCTCCATATTTATTCCTGCTCTGAACGCGGCAGATGAAGAGGCATGTCTCACACTATAACTCGTGAATTGGGTAGTGTCAATTCCTCCTGCCACAAGGGCTTTTTTGATATATTTACTGATTGTTTGAGCAGAGGCTCTGCGAAAAGGCTTTTTGACGGTCAAAATTAGATATTCCTCACCTAGAGGTCTCTCTAAACCTGTTCTTTCAATGTAGGTATATAGGGTTTTTGCCAAACACAGTTCAGGTTTCTCTCGAAATACTGGTACTATTATTAGCGGCTGGACACTTTTGGGATTCGACGTTTTGATTCTGTCCGTTATAAAAATTTCAACCCTGTCTTCAAATTTTTTGATGTTTTCGAGTTTTATCTTTGAAATTGTTTGAATTCTCTGGGATGAAATAATTGCTAATAGTGTTACCAATTTGACCGTCAATTCTCTCATATTTAATTGTTCTAATGGGTAAAGACCTTTTAGGTACATTAGAACGGGATGTGGGTCCCATGTTTTATTATATTTCGGTTGGGATGGTCTTTGGTTATAAATACCCTTGAGAACCCTCTTTAAAAGTTTCTCATCCTCTCCTCTGATTTGAAATATGAAGGTCAGCGCTGATTTGTATGCATTTATCAGGGAGTAAGATTTACCCTCCTGGTATAGAGTGTTCAGAAAAGTGATAATTTTTCTTACGTCCAACTTGTATGGATCCAAGTTGTTATTTCCCGCAAATCGCCACCAAGCTCTGAAACAGCATTCATATTGCCTCATGGTTGTCTCGGTGATCGAATGAGTTATTGTGTGGAGTGCCTCTGGTGGTACTCCTCTCTGGCTGAATAATCTCCGCACAATACACCTGCCACCAGGGTAATTTTTGGCCAGAGAGGATGAGGAGATCTGAAAGGTGACAGAAGAAGGTCTTTATTTGGTTGAAATACCAGTGGTGCCGATTCTAATAACCTTATGAAGGCTGGGTACCAAGGTTGGCTTGGCCATTCTGGTACCACAACTATGCCCCTCGCTTTTTCTCTTTCAATCTTTTCTAGCATGTTGGAAATTATGGAAAAAGGTGGAAAAGAGTAGAAAAACCATGAATTCCATTTCTTAGTGAATGCATCTACTGCAATTGAGTTAGGATCTGGTTTCCAGGAGAAGAATCTTTCACATTTTGTGTTAAGGGAGCTAGCAAAGAGATCTATTTCGGGAGCTCCAAATTCTTCTTTGATAATACTAAAAACTTTCCCGTTCAGCTCATATTCTGTTTCGATTGATAAGTTACGTGATTGTCTATCTGCTTCAATATTATCTGATGAATTAATATACGATGCAAATATCCAGATTTGTCTACTCTCACACCATTCCCATATGTTTCTAGTCACTTCTGATAAGTGTTTATGTCTTACACCTCCCATTCGATTGATGTATGCAATGGTGGTCGTGTTATCAATTCTCAGGAGAATTTCACAGTCCTTCAAGTTTTTCGAGAATGATTTGAGTGCATAGAATGCTGCAAGTAACTCTAAGTGGTTGATATGGAATTTTTTCTGATTTTCGTCCCAAAAACCGCCTGTCGTTACTCCATCTGCGAAGCCACCCCATCCTGATAGTGACGCATCAGAGAATATCTCTAATACATAGTCTCGATTTCGTATCGGGGACCTGGAGTTAAATATGTTTGACGACCACCACTCAAATTCAGAGTTTAAAGTTATTGGTATTTTCATGTTGTATTCGAAATGACCCCCATTATTTTTGAGAGCTTTATATTTTTCCCTTTCAAATAGCTTAGTATGTACCCAGCCATATTTGACAGCTGGGCATGCTGCTACCAAAACGCCTATATATTTTGCAAATTCTCTGATTTTACACAATTTCTTGTTCTTCATACTCAGTGTTAGTTTGTGAATTTTATCACGTTTCTCTTGTGGAAGGGTTAATTCTAGTTTCTCAGAATTGTATATAAAACCAAGGAATTTGCAAGTTCTGCTAGGGTTCAGTATGCATTTCTGAAAATTAATATTGAACCCTAGATCCTGTAATAATTCTATTACAATACCTAAGTGATGAAGGCAATTATCATAGGTATTTGATATGATCAACACATCATCTAAATATATCACACATGTGATACCTTTTTCCCTTACTATTTTTGCAAATGGTTTCAGCAGTTTTGTGAATGTATAGGGGGCAGTTGAGAGCCCAAATGGGAGACAATTGAAATGGAATAATTTTCCTTCAAATTCAAAACATAAGAATTTTCTACATGACTTTCTTATCGCCACGCTATAATAGGCATCTTTCAAGTCAATCTTAGCAAGGAAACAATCTTTATAAATTAATCTCAACACCGTCCTGTAATCCTCTAGTTTGAAGTGGGGTACCTCTATATGTGAGTTCAGGTTTTTTAAATTCAGGATGAATCTGTACGTGCCGTCTGGCTTCTTAGTTAAGAAGTAAGATGACAGGAATACCTCCTCGTCACTCTCATGCACTGAGATGGCTGCCATGGAGAGAAGTTTGTTTATTGCTTCCTGAAAATGTGTTCTTTCACTCTCCTTGATTGTAACTCTGGGACGAGTTATCTGAAATGGTACTGTAGAGAATTCAATTTCATAACCCTGTACCCAGCTTAAAATTAGAGGATTACTGGATATTTTTTGCCAATTATTGTGACACTTGACTAGGGAGCAAGCTTCCCTCACCTCTATTGTCTCCTCTTGTGTTGAGACTCCTGGATGTGTTGTTTCTTGTAGGACCTCCTCTTGTCGTCTTCCTTCTTCTTGACTTTGGTATAGGGGCGCCTGTAGTTTAAAGACTGCGCCTTAGATGTTGATGGTCTCGAATCCGGAGGTCCAGTTTGCCTGGGGATGAATTTTTTCTTCATATCTGCGCCAAGTTTTCTCAGTTCTTGATTTGCCTTGATCCTAGCAGCCAAGTCTGTTCCGAACAGCCACTCATCGATTGGGGCTTCTTCGCATACTTTTTTAACTGTGGGGTTCAATGTGGGTAGGATCAGATATCTCCTATGCTGTGACAGGGAGTGAATGGCATCAATTAATAATTTGGAGCCATTGACCAGATCAATCAAGTGTATGTTTGACTGCTCTGTGGGTTGAGAGAACATGTCATTTAGAGGTTTTGCAACTGCAGTTATACCGGTAGCGATCTCGTTTTGCAGTCTCAGTAGGTAGGAGTCCATTTTTTGGATTTTCTCATCCAGCCCAGCTTGAAGCTCCATGTTCAATTTAGGTGGTTTGAGTTCAATGCAGTTTTTTATCAGAGGGTATTTAATGATCACTGCGTTCCTACCTTCCTTGTCTAAACCGCTCTTGAGATATGATCTCCATCGACCAGCTATTTCCTCATGAATATCTATTCCTTCTTCCATTGGGGCAGCAGGATTATCGCCCAATATGGTTTTGATCTGATCCTGATCACCCTCTCCAGCATCAATGTTCTCAGCATTCATCTCTAAGGGATCGTTTTCTACATCACCCTGTATAGGTAATAGTTCAGGTTCTTCCCTATCTGAAGAAGACTCGTTCGTCGAGGTGCTGGTTGTACCTGGAGGAACATGTTTCATAAAAACAAAAATTTCATGAATTTTTTATTAAGGTGGGATTGCATGATCCCCCTTTTTTCGATATGTCAAGGGTTTCAGGTTGAAAATCAATTAAATATTGAACAGAAAAGCCTAGGTTGAGATGCTTCGCCTCGGTATAGATCTCTTCTTACACACCATCACAAGCCTCGCATGAGATTGTATTTTGGTGTTGTCGACAGTCGACAGAAAAAAGTAAGAAACAGATTAGCGCCTCGCGTGAGTGCTCTGTTCGTTATCAACCTACATGCGTAGGTCAATTTTATACTCTAAAGGAGAATATTCAGCATGAATATTTCCTGAATTCCCTTGGCACAGTTTTGTTTCAATCCTCTTCTGAACTAAAATAAATTTTGTATAATTAATCAAGTACTTACTTGAAGATGTTGAGCTATAAACCCGGTTCTTTCTTGCCAGGTATTTTATCTGTCTTTTCAATTTCCTTATTTTCTTCTTGTCTTTCTTCTCTTTCTTGTGTCTTCCCATATTTTCACGCGATTTATTTTCTATCTGTAAGCGTCCTTGTTATTCGCAATGGCGAATTTCTACCGGCTTCTTGTTTCTTTGTCTCACAACAATCCGTTCCAAACCGTACGAAAAAGAACAATGACGATATCGACAGCGGTGCGCGGTGCGGAGAGGTACGACGATTGGAGGTGGACGAGAGCGGAGTTGCCAGACTGAAGACAGAGTTGTCGGACTAATTTTAATCTCACTTTAAAATTCGTACAGATTGGAAGAAAATGAACAAACTACAAGTAGTCTATTAATTATAATTCGAGACGAAAATGTGAAGTATAATAGGTAATCTGTGACTTTCGGAAAGTGAGTGTACTAAACAAAGACACGAAGAATTTTGATGTTTTGGCAACCATGTGAATTCATTTACATGAATCGCACGGCTTTATATTCATATTGATATAAATTGTTAGGTGATCAAAAGGTTTCAAAAATGTGCTTGATAATTTCGAAATTATTAGATTGATTCAGATAACCTCACTCACTCCCACTATACAGGGTATGTCACGACGAGCTTACACTATCTCTATATCGAGAATCAGTCGGAAGAAATCCGTGAAAATATGCATGCTTATATTTTTGAATACGTTCTTTTCATTTAATATAAACTGCTCCACATTTGAAGTGAGACAAGCGAACATTTTGTTTGTTTTCGAACCGTGATAACTTTGGATGAGATCAACCGATCTTTGATTAGTTTTGAGATTGTGATTGCCCAGTTGATTGGCTATAACATATTTTTTTAACGTTTCTCCACCATTTTAGAATTATGACCTACAGGATGATATCTGAAAGTGTGATAATTTCCGAAAAGTTTGAGGTCGCCCCGTTAGCAGGATAATTTTTTTTAAATTTTTCTGACGGCAATAACATGAAGCCTAATGTGTTTCCTCGAAATGGTTTCGGATTCATCAAGATCCATACAGGATGTTTTGAGATATGCAATATCATGGATTAGCAAAAGTGATTTCGTGATTGAACGAAAAACCTTCAGGGTTAGTTCGCAGGGAGGAATAAAGTGAATGTGGAGTGTGGTTATTTTATGAATAAAATTGTCAAAGCTAGGATGTTTTTTTTTTCAGTGGATATAGAGAATGAGAATTGATGAACATATACCACGAAGAGAATACAGATAATACGTAACACAATATTTTTTTAATAAAGAAGAATTAACAACGGCAGATGTGGTCGATTATCAATATTTTGTTACACCACCCCTGGCCGCTGCGAGAGCCCTAACTCTTCTCGGCATACTTGTTATCAAGCCATCAATGAAATCTTGGGGAATAGCTGTCCATTCTTCCACTATCGCATCTTCCAGTTGTTGAATATTCATTATTCCACATGTCTGGAGATACGGGTGGCCATTCCATTCTTCCAATATTATGTTGTCTCAGAACTTCGGTTACAATTCTCGCACGATGTGGTCGTGCATTATCATCGACCAGTACGAAATTGTCTCCAAAGTTTTGAGCAACTGGTATAACAACATCTCTTATACACATGTCACGATATCGAACAGCATTCATACTTTCCCTCAAAATAACCAACGTGGTGCGATGATTCATCATGATACCGCCCCATATCGTAACACCCCCACCCCCAAATGCCACCCGCGCCTCCATGTTTTCCTCCAGAAACCTCTCACCCCGTTCTCGCCATACTAAAATCCTTCCATCTGATCTGAACATATTACACCTACTCTCATCAACGAATAAACATCTCCTCCAATCAGCTATTCCCCAGTTCAAATGGTTCTGAGCCCAAAGTCTTCGAGCTATCCTGTGGTTCAGCTTTAACAAAGTACAAGATGCCCTCCTTCTCGCTCTCAGATTGCGCTCATGAAGCCTTCTTCTGATTGTCTCATCTGAGACAACAACTCCTGTTGCATTTCTTAGTGCACAGTTCAGTTGTCCAGCAGTCTGTGTTCGAAGACGACGTACCGAAGTAACTAAGAAATTATCATTTCTATCTGAAGTCTTCCGTTGTCGTCCACCTCCGTGACGATAATTAGGATCTCCTGTTCGATCGTGACGACGGATTGCCCTGTATATTAAAGCTCTTGATGAATCGAAATACTGTCCAATGTCTTCAACATTCAAACCACCATCTCTCATTCTGAGAACCATTTGTAATTGTTCATTAGTTAGTCGTGGCATATTCATTACAATAATCTAATGTTTGACAATTTCTGATTATTTCCCAGACAACATATCATACCGAGGGGTTAACCAATGAATTTCAGGTATTCAAAAAATTCGAATAGCCATTATGTTGTTCAAAATTGCATATCTCAAAACATCCTGTATGGATCTTGATGAATCCGAAACCATTTCGAGGAAACACATTAGGCTTCATGTTTTTGCCGTCAGAAAAATTTTAAAAAAATTATCCTGCTAACGGGGCAACCTCAAACTTTTCGGAAAGTATCACACTTTCAGATATCATCCTGTAGGTCATAATTCCGAAATGGTGGAGAAACGTGAAAAAAATATGTTATAGCCAATCAACTGGGCAATCACAATCTCAAAACTAATCAAAGATCGGTTGATCTCATCCAAAGTTATCACGGTTCGAAAACAAACAAAATGTTCGCTTGTCTCACTTCAAATGTGGAGCAGTTTATTTTCAGAAATGCAGTGTTGCTGCTTCTATCAAAAAGTAGCAACAACTTTGGTCTTTCGAAAAGAATACTCTGTATTTTATTGCATTTTCAGATTCTCCCTGGAGAGCTGATTTCATCGATACATCACACTTGGGATCTATCGGAAATGATTACAGATATATAGGGTGTTGAAAATCGAGATTTTTCAACATTAGGATTTGTTGGTGATGAGACTATTCATTATCGGCCAAAACGGCTCACATGTCCCTATCTCAACTTCTGATTTACTATTTAGTGATAATTAATAGGAACAGATACAGGGTGATCAGAATTCTGAATCTTGAACCACCCTGTATCTGTTCCGATTAAATATCAGTAAATAGTGAATCAAAAGTTGAGATAGGGGCATGTGAGCCGTTTTCACCGATAATGAATAGTTTCGACAAAAAAAAATCCTAAAGTTGAAAAATCTCGATTTTCAACACCCTATATCTCTGTAATATTCTTCGATAGACCCCAAGTGTGATACATCGATGAAATCAGCTCTTCAGGGAGAACCTAAAAATGCGATAAAATACAGGGTGTTCTATTTGAAATAACAAAATTGTTGCTACTTTTTGATAGAAGCGGGAACACTGCATTGCTGAAAATATTCTAAATGAAGAGAGCGTATTCTAAAATGTAAACATGCAGATTTTCATGTATTTCTCCCGACTGATTCTCGATATAAAGATAGTGTAAGTTCGTCGTGACATACCCTGTATGTATACTACCATCTTCCAATTGGAGAATTCATACTGTGATGTTTTGAAAAGCTATATTATGAACATGAAAAAAAAATTATACATATAAAGATATACAGTGTGTTACAATTTGTTCCACCCCACTCCTGTACTTTCGAATTTTTAGGACAATTTGAGAATTCTGTTTTCCCATAATATATACTACTCAAAATTATCTATTATTTCAAGCAAAATAAAAATCATCAAAAACAATTTCTTAGCCTACTGAGATCACAGAAACTCTAGCAAAATTGTCTACTTCTTCTATTGTTTTTATTGGTTAGCTGTTGTCTAGCCATTTTCTTCATCATTTAAAAATGAAAACGAATTGGACTTAATCGATCGCCATTCTGTACAACGTAGACATAAAACTGAAAAACCCTGTCCACTAGTGCAAATTGCGAAAAAATTATACTAAACACTAAAGAGTATATAATTCCCAGTGAACGCCCTCACGTCGAAATAATGTAGTGGAATTACGACAAAACGGTCGGTTTTTTTTTATTCGTTTATTTAACGTCGGCCTTTTTCTGCTACTGAGGCTAATCACCGATGCCGGTGAGCACACTATACCCCTAACCGGAAATTTTGCTGAATCCTCTGGTGTTCCAACCAGAGGTAGGGATCTTCAACGAGTCCAACATCCATGGCATCGGGACCGCCGGCTTAACGTCCTCTCCGAAGGACGGCATATCCATACCATATCTTGTGCTCATTAAATTAAATATTTCAACGTTCATTCCGGATCAATCTTCAATCGTCGATTATTTTTGGGTCTACAATTAGTTTACCGATATTTTCAGTAGTAATACTATAAGTACTTCAAAATATTCGGGTTATACATCGATAACTTGTTGCATAATTACAAAAGAGTGTCAGTTTGACAGTTCAAATAATCCGACCGCGCAGCGAACGGATAATTCTTGTAATTATGCAGGAAGTTTGAGATGTATAACCTTGAAGATTTTGAAGTTCGAATTGTATTCGATGCGATTATTTTTTGAGTATAGTTCTGAACGATAGACACAATTTATTAATTCAAGTACATATTTGTGCAGTAAAAATTACAATTATTATAAACAGCATTTTTTTATTCGTGTTATTTTCAGCGCTGGAAACGTCCACGTGGCTATTGATGGTTGCTGAAGTGCTGGACATTTCGACGTTACTACTGGATCCAGAAGTGTATCTCTGTTTGGTTCTCATCTGATTTATTATATTTTCGTGATGCTCTTGATCCAATTGCAGATACGGTTTTATAGAATTACTACTACCACGATCTGTAATTTTAATCAGTTCTTGTTCCGATACTCCTGCTTTTGCCAATTGTGAAACGGCAGTAGCCCGATGAGAATGATTTGAATTTTTTTCATTTGTGATGTCTAACCGGCTAATTCTGCTTATTTTTGGTCCATTTGCTAATTTCGTGTACTACAATTGGCATATTTTTGTACCAGCCAAGGGATTTTTGATTCTTCCAGTTTGGATTCACTGTCAAAAATAATCTCAGAAACGAAACATAAAAAATTGAAAAACTTTTTGCATATGATAGTCAACTTATTCAGAATAGTGTGAGTAAAATGAGATCCAAATTAACGGAACTGTTTTCGAGATATTCAATTGAAACATGTTAAATAATCTTCAACAAAATCTAACACATCCTGTATCTTAATGAAAGGCAATAATGAACAACTAAATTCGCTAGTGAGTTACCTCAGCTTTCATTCGATCAACAGTATCAATCAATCCCTTTCTTTGTGAAAACAAGATGTCAATTGTTTTCAAAAAGGGGTATAACACAAAATTCTAAAAATTCATATTTCGAACAGAGATAGTTATAAAGAATCAAAATACGTTTTCGAAGTCTATAATAGACTAATACTATGATGTCCCACCAGAATGTAGCTTGTTGGTTTTGGAATAGTGCTCGAATTTTTTTTCAGAAAAATGATTTTTTTGACCCTGCCTCGTATACACCCTGATTACTATAATTTATGTGATTATAACTAGACGTGTTTATGAGTTCCGATCAATACATTTTCTAGCTTATTTTGTCTTATTTATACTAAAAAAACAGTTTCTTTCTTTGTCAATCGTACTCCGATACGACGTTATTACGAACTTTGTCGGCTTATATCTCAGAAACTAAACATACAAAACTTTTCAAACTCACATATTTTTTCAATGAGCCATCCCACAACAACATAGTAAATTTTCAGCCAATTTGACAGAGAGTCAATTTCCCGTGTTTTCGTGCGGGGTCCTTTAAATCTAGTCACTAGGACGGCATATAACAATAAGTCGTTATTGATATATACCTACTAGATCCGAGTACCATGCATTAATGCGAATCTCTCATCAGCACAGTAAATTAAGGTTAATTATAACAGAGGTGGCTATGTCTTTTTCGACCAGTGGTTTATAAAATGACGAAAACTACATTGGTAGTAAAATCTCACTTTACGCCTCGAAAAGGAGTAAACGATGGTAGGTGGAAAAATTACTATTCCGGCTCATTATCTAATATTCCGAGGTTGCCACCTTTTTTTTGTTCATAAATGACTGAAGTATTTAGGTCTTTTTTTATCAATCCGATTGGGAAACGTGACTCACCCACGATGATATAGCCATCACTTGTCATGTTCGGAGAATTGTTGCTTTGGCCGATTCCCGCCTCTGGCAGCACTTCTACGGTGGTGTTGTAGAATTTATCTGATGGATGTTCTGCATTACCACTCCTGAAGTAGAACCTGAGAACAAAGAAGGGTTCTTTCAACTCGCGCGATGATAATTTATCAACTTGTTTGATCAATTTGAAGTTATTGATGTATGTGTTCATGAGGTGTTCTTTGGGCATTGCTTTTGTGGATAGTCTAGTTTGACCTGTATATATTTTTCCACATCAATCATTACCACCAATTTCGTAAAGTCGTGACTTGTGTAAATTTTCAAGTTTTCGCCCAGACTGATATGAATTTGAAAGCGGGTCACCCTCATACTTTTTCTAATCATTGAGCGATTTTCACGATTCTTATTTTGAAATATAGAGAGAGGAAAGGTGTATTCTGGAGCTGATCGGTGTCCCCTTTTTTTCAAATTCAAGGCCTACTAGATCACATTCAGAGGCTGGGAAAATCCAGAAACCCCATTAGCAATATTTTTTGAAAAAAACCGCTTAAGCCACTAGAATCGGCGTCCTCTGAAATACTGAAATAGATCTGTACCAAGTTTCATGAGAAAATATTCAACATTAACGATTATGATCCTTTTGGATAAATCCGTGCGTATTGAAATGAAAACGGGTAGATTTTTGATGAAATCATATTGGGAATATTTCTGCCGGAAAACTAACTCCATACTATTGTTTCCCATGTGCTTTCGAACATCCGTCCATATGCAAACTCTCCTCATTTCGAATTAACATGATTGGTGTCATTTTTCCATTTTCTTCCTCGTAATAATACTGAATTCAAATCGACTGCAAATATTGGAGAGGTCAATAGCTCTGGTAGGTAGAACATTATGGTATTATATTTTTAGGAAGTAGGAATCTATTATCTTGATATTATAAACCATTGGTCACTTCCTAATTTTTTTGATCTTTTCTGTGTTCAAAGGGAATGACGCTTGTGTATGTACGAGAAAATTTGAACTGGCCATTTTGTATTTAAAACAGTTGTGTAGTTATCTGATGAGTATGTTAGTTTCCTTTCTGAAATCATCAAATTCGTGTTTTATTCGTCACTTTTCATTACATCAAGTAAATCTAAGAACGGTAACGTAATTTTCGCATTCTAAAGTGATAGTTTAATATAGAGGGAAAGCGATTTTTCAATTTTGAAAAAATGAAGTTATCTATATCTGTTGTTTTTTATCAAAAATACATAGGGAGTAACAATCTCATATCGGAGTGTCATACAAAACATTAAAAACAACGAGATTTTCTCTCATTATGAGTTTTCGATACCTTTTTCAAAAATAAATCGAAAAGGTGGATATCAGAAACGAAGATCTCAAAAAGAATATTCAGATATATTGCAAAAAAGAAGATGACGAAAAAGAAGACCAGTTTCTAGAAAATTTTGTACCAGTAAGGACTCCTGAAATAAGTGTCCTTGAAACATAATTTAGTTCTCTTATAGTTCAACATCAGAAGTAGACTCAAGTTTTATTTTTCATGTCAACACCCTGTATGCTGAATGCCTGAACAAAATTTGAGTAGCTTGATCCTCAAACTGAAAAAAAAAAATTGCATCAGAAGTAAACGGCGTTTTTCTCATTGCACAATCAATCGCCAAAGCAAGGCCATTACATGGGCGAATTCCACTGGAGCTGCAGAGTGAATAACCACATTACGTTATAATAATAGTAATTTCGTATAATGTCTCTAGATCGCAGATAAAAGAAATCTAATAAGTTTCTATAGAAAATGCAGTTATTCAATACTGGGATATACCTGAGTGACCATTACTATGTGATTACCTATGATTGATATGAAAAGAAAGCAAGAAGTGAAAATTCAAATGAAATTATGTGAATAGCAGATCCAAGTAATCAGGTGTGGTTGAGGTGAAGGTGTGTTAAAATAGTACATTATACATCAAGGGACAGGAATGCAAGAAGAAAGCACCGAGGGAAAAATAGCATTCTGTCCTGAGGTGTATAATATACTATTTTTTACACTGGCGAAATCACAAAAATTTTGAAAGGATAAAATATTGGTCAAGACACATTATCGGAGTTAAATAAATACAAAAAGCTCGAAGTCATTTCCACACAATGTTCATGAAATGAGCAACAATGGTAGATTTCGGTAGAAAAACAACCAATTTCCTGGCTAATGCCACGCAGAACATTGAATTACATCCTCCCAAAATCTATGCATCGACTTGTATAAACGAATACTGATACAAGTGATTCTTTCCTGAATGCCTATTGATTTCGATTTAGCCAGGCCACGCTTGACACCTACAGACCGGTTTCGAGCTCTTTGACTCTCATTAGTGCAGGGCAGTCTCCATCTAGCAGTCCTAAGACCGTCGACTAAGCGTAGCCTACCCAAACAAAATCAACTCGGCATCATATTCCCCAAGAGGCTTCCTTCATAGACAATATGAAAACAGTGCCATCTGAGTAGAAAAGGAAAGAAACACTTCAAACTGAAATTCCCATACGAAATCTACCACTGTTGTTCATTTTATGAACATTATGTGGAAATAACTCGAGCTTTTTGTATTTATAGTATATTACGTAATATGTGTTGTAAGAAGCATATTACGCACACATGGAAAAGTTACGCACGTGCTTCATTCTTAATAAAACGTATTACGTTCTATACTTTACCTCCTGCCATATAGTACATCAAAACAGTTTGGACAAACAGTCTGAATTATAATTCTTGACAGTTATGTAATTCGCTGTTGACAGCGATTACGCGATCATGACATACCTATACTGACTAAACGAAAACTGTGCGATGTGCTTACTATGCGTAAAAAGCTACTTACTCCCTAATTTCTATAGTGGCTGTAGGTAAGTTGATTATCGGGATTGCCTTTTGTCCACACCAAGCAATAAAAAAAAGATGAAGATATTTTTGAAATGTAGCGCTGATAGGTCTCTATTCAACCGTAAATAAAAAACTTTCAAAAAATCAAATGCTTTATATAGCCACAATGCTTTGTGTCGAATAACCCTATATAAATAGTAGGTATGTTGCATTATTTACTATGGTTATTAAGTAAGAAATGTATAAGTAAATAATTATCATTCAAGAATTAAGCTTTTATTCGACCAAACCACTTTCCCACTGGATGATTTTGAATCTATAGTAGATTTCATTCATGCATTCATTAATTATTCATTCATACTCAATGAACGAAATGGGGAATTTTACCTTTTGATGTTGATGGAAGTTTTGAACTTGAAAGTCAGCTGATCGCCTGGTTGGGGCAGTAGCCCCCAAAAGAAGGTCTCTCCCAGGTAGGCACGCCTCAGAGTGTACTGTTTGTAGTGTTTGATATCGGAGATGACTTCAGCTTTTGGGTTAACGTGCGGGAAAAAAAGAGCGATCTTGCCAAACTGCTTATCCTGTAGAATAGAGGAATGGTTATTTTTCACTATGTTTACATTTCGAATGATAAAATAGTGGTTATACATATAAAAATATTAGTCTCGAAATTAGCTTTCATATTACGTTCAAATACGCAGGAAATATCATTATGCGATGTTTTCTTATCAAACCTTCTCCTAGAAAAGTTATTCCATCAAGAGGTAACACCTCTCGAAATAGTACAACAAATAGTCGAAATAAATGACACAATCCAAGTTCAACAAGGCTTAGTCGTCTTCGTGCCTTTATTTGTCTTCCTTCATGTTAATGATATCAGCACATGTTGAAAGATCTATAGCAAGCAGTATACAGCTCTTATAGTACCTACCTTATGTTAGTTTTTATTTCTCACTTATGAATTCATGTGAACCATTAACAATGGAGTCCCATTCATCTTTGAAATGTCGCTCAGTGTGGAATACACGAGGTGAGACAATAACCTGCTCACGATATAAGCACTGCGCAGACTCCTTAACCATCTTTCCCAAGTCAATCAGGCGTGATAATTACGAATTCAATTCAGAGTGAAGAAACTGAGCATGATGGTGACATTGGTGACGGACTTAGTGTTGCCAGTATGGGCGATTTCTCGCCAATTGGGCTATCTCTGAACCCATTTTGGCGACCACAAATAGAACTTGGCGACAGGTGACTTATGGGGCTACTCCAATGAACAATTTTGACGAAACCCTAACAACACGAGTACGTCCCAGGGACGTCCTTCATTTTCTACGAGGACGTCCCTGGGATATCCTGTGTCGGGACATGGTACATACTAGGGACGTCCCAGGGACATCCGCTTTCCACAAAAAGAGGCATCTTAGAGATGTCCTTCTGGTACGTCCCTGGGATGTACCAAGTACGAAGAAAGGATATCCCTAGGACGTCCCAAGGATATCCCAGGGACATCCCTTCGACAAAAGAAAAAAATGTAGGTCGAGTACGGATTGAACCCGGGACCTTTGGCGGCTTTGGCCTATCAGGCACGCATCTTACTCCATTGGCTATTGAGCTCCCTGAAGATTTATGTACTCAATAGATTTATAAACAGGACTCAACTACAGAAACCTGAATAAATACAACTTTGTTAAGATTTGGGTATAATTATCATATCATTCTTGGGTGTTTAAAAATGAGGGGCATTATGCATGTACGATTTCTGTTTGCGAAAAACGGTAATTTCTCAAGAAGTTCTGAAACTTTATTCTTTATTTTCATTACGATTATTTCCCGGAAGAAAAACGAACATTTTCAAAAAAATGCAACTCAATACTTTGATGAAATTCAATGACTCTGATGTGAATGGATATCAGATATTCCAGGGACACGAATAGGATAACCTAGGGATGTACCGGGCGAGATGTCCACTGGACAACCACTGTGCGACATCCCCTGGATGCCCCAATCATGTCCTTGTACCGCGGGACAAAAAAAGGACGTACCTAGGACATTCTTGTGTGATAATATTATTACATAACCAAGTATTTATTCTTGAAAAATTTTTATTTTTGTATCTAGAGCGCGAAATGCTACTTTGGTGATCGAGATCTGATTTTTTTAACGAGGCGTAGCCGAGTTAAAAGAATAGTCGAGATGACCAAAGTATATCGCGCTCGAGATGCAAACAACATTTTTTCTACAAATTTCAAAAAATATAGTTGTAAAGTAAAAATATGCTTAGCTTGATATAAAAAATAGTGTTGAACTGGCATAAAAGGCCTCACCCTATCCTCCTTAGATACGCACGATGTTCCACGAACATAATAGGAATTTACTTTCGTGCGCTTCAAGAGATAAAACAAATTTATTGTTGAACATTCAGTAATAAATGATTTCGTGGGTGTTCGTTCGATTGAGGACCATTAAGTTGATATAAAAATATCTCATATATTCTACATAACAATGCGCGAAGTAGGTACTTCGCGCACTGTTTTACTTCGCGCATTGTTTTGGGCATCATAAGAAACTGAAGAAAAGTGTCACTTCGCAATTTTTCATCAATGCGCGAACCTTGTAATTTTTTGACGTTTGTAGAAAAAAATAATTAACTGATCTGGAGAAATTGTTACCAAAAGGAGACAGAAATCCAATAGACCCAAAGAGAAGAAGAAGACGAGCGTGAAATATTTTGTTTCGTCTGTGAATCTACGGTTTCAAGCAAATATTCATCAATTGGCACGTGACATAAGAAGACAGAATTGAGATTTTTGATGAGATGGCGGTTTATCACTCATTGTAAGAGATGAGCAATACTGTTTTGCGCATTCGCAAAAATTTCATTTTGAATTATCATGGAAATTAACGATTTCCCGCATGTATCCCGGAAAATGATTTTTCCCACCAAAAATCCCGCATGCGGTCGGATTTCCCGAAATGCGGGAAATTTCCCGCCGATTGACAACACTGCTTATGAGTGTTCGTAGACATCGATAGACCATCAGACCATGGATAGATCAGTAACGACCATCTGATGACAACCGGGTCGCGATTTTACTAAATATAAACTATTGCAGCACAAGAGAGGCCCCCTACTACGGCATTGCAAAATATAATCGAGCCCAGCACAATCCTGCAAAATCTAATCTTTGACAGCACAACGTAGCTGATTCATATTAATAAATCGATTGAAAAAGTAGCACATACCACGTTATATCTCATCTTCAAAGTACTTTACTTAGGCAAAACTCAGAGACTATTTATCCTCAACGAACTAACCTATCCCTGATTGCAATATTTTTGAGGAAGGAAAACCGAATGGAGTGTAGAAACACATTGATTAATAATATATTTCAAAAGTTGAGTTCTTCAACAAAATTGAATAAAATGAGACTGTTTATCCTAAACGCACTAACCTATTTGACTTCAAATATTTTATGAAAAAAGGAAACCAGAATGAAGTAAAAAAACATTGGTGAAAAAAAAAAGTTGCAAAAAAAGTTCGAGTTCACAGAGATTCGAACCATGAACCTTCAGACTGAGAGTCAACAGCGCTAACCAGTAGACCATTTGGGTGTATGAATTTACTGCGTACAAGAGATTGACAACGAGAAAGCTTCAGTTCTTGCGTTGGAGCACAGTATGAGATATGACGTATTATGGTGGGCGTGGTTTGTGCTGCAATAGTTTATATTTAGTAAAATCGCAACCGGGTCATTTGAGCGCTAAATTCGAATGCGTTATAAAAATATCGATAGTAATATATTATCTTTGATAGTATGCCATCATAGGAAACATGCCAGAATTCAGTTTACCTTCAATTTCTGCACTTTTCCTTTCAGTGACGAATGCGTTCCTATGTGTTGAAATAGAGATGGCTTGTAATGTATCCACACTTTAGCTTTTTCCATTTTGCAGTTATCCTGGAATGGAAATGATCCATATCACTGTATGATACTATACAAGATGCTTTTAATTCAAATTCCATCGAAATCTCCCGTAAACTGATTTTCCAAACGGATATTAAAAAGTTTTCGTTTAATATGTTCCACATAATTCAATCAAAAGTTGTGCTAATTATTTTGATATATTATGAAATAGAATGTTACACACTGAAGTTGGCTCATTTGTCATTATATTTTCTTTTATTTCTTTGAAGGAAACTCCTTTCAGTATATTATAAACAATGTTAAAATTTTTTAGCAGACAGTTGAATTTTTATAACATTCGAAATCATATTATATGAAATATATTTCTTTCTGCCAACTCTTGTTTTTATCTATTGAATGGAGCTGTTGTACGAACAATTTTTTGATCAGTAATATATTGATTTAAACTGTTTTCTCATTCTGGTCTTGAGAATCTGCTCCAGAGGGCGTAGACGAATGATAATAAATAAATAGTGAACTATTATATTTTTTTATGAAATTTCATAATTGGGATGGGTCATAGATATAATAGACAATTATTGAATATATGGAATCTCCATGGAAAGCTGAATTCAAAAATACATGACACACTGACGCACATGATGTGTATACAGTGCATCCATTAAAAGGTTAAACGACTGAATTTTGGAAAAACGCTCGATGTCATCGAGATTCATTTTCATTTGTACACAGGAGCTTTGAATTTAACGGACGCATTGTACAAAAACCATATTGTGTGATATATGTTTGAGTTCAGCTCTCCATGGAGATCCCCAAAATTGAATAATATAGGGTGTTCCGTTTGATATTGTCTCGGACATGATTACTCACACGTGATTCACCCTGTATATTCAACTTTGTCCTGTGGATGTGGCAAATTGAAACAAATTTATTCAGTACTTTACGTAAGCCCTGTATAATATACATATTATGTTATTGATGGCCTTCTGCAACATGATTTTTTTTTCATTAACTATAAGCCTTTACCCCCCTTTACTTGCTTCGTTTTCGAGATACAGGGTATTAATATTTCCATGAAAAATGTTTTTTCTATTTATTTCTCAATTGTCTTTTCATCAATTCCAATAAAACGTTGTGGTTTTGTTAGTAGTAATATGGAGCTTCCTCTAGTGCAATTTGATTCGAAATAATATTTCCAGTGGCGTCACATTTTCATATTTTCATTAGATTGAACTATTGAAATCACAACTTTTTTATCCCCTGTGTGAATTTTGTATCAATTCAAATTCAAATTCGATTTGACTCCAAATTTTAATGCAGGTGTTTTCAAGACATGAGATTACTGAATAACCCCAATTAGAATCATTTTGAAATTCTGGGGCTTTCTCAGTCTCCATCCATACTGAATTTTGGCACCATGAAAGCTTATGCAGGGGGGTCATGAATAAAAACAATTAATACTTCCAACTTCAACATCATGTATTTCAAAAACGGAGCAAGTTGAGACACATGTTCATATGAACTATTTGCTAGAATGTCACAAGGACACGCCCTTTGAATTTTTTCGGTGTTATTTAGATACACCCTATATAATCATGCGATTCTGAACAGATTGAGACTCGAATTTGTTTTGCAGAGATGAACATTAGTCTGAACCGTGCCGTGTGTTATTTAATTGAAAAGGGGTCGGTATTTCGTATATTAGTGGCCAGATTACTAAATTTAGGTTTTTTTTTTTCTAGTATTAGTTTATCATAGTCTCTGAATTTGAACATACAAAAAATTAAGAACAGAACTCACGTTTTTCTCCCAGTTGCATATCTTCGTCGAAATCAAATAATCTAACAGCCAATCTACAGGTTTATCGTTGTAGAACATTTGGAAAAATTGGATCAGCCATGGTAACTCTGCACTTTTGAACATCTTTCCTGGAAAAATATTAGATATGTTTCATAGTCGACCATTAGTATATACAGGGTGTCCCAAAATTGCTAGGACACAGAGCTACCACGTGTAGATGAGGTCGAAATAAGTTGATTGGACCCAATTTATTTATGTGCCAAAATGTACCGTTTGTCCGTGAGAACGGTTCGAAGTTCACATAAAAAAAAACACATTATTCTACGCTGTTCAGAAAAAAAAAATTCTCTCAAATAATGCTTTTCCTACAACCTTTAAAAAATATTGTTCTGAAAAAATAAATATGCTAGCCCCAGTTAACACAAATTGATCTCAGAGATGTCAGTACACTTCACATTCATGATTGAGATCACACCCGCGATTCGATTTGTGAATCACGTCGACATCTCCAGATCCTCTATTCCGGACCCTTTTGGTCATTTTTCGCTTCACATTTAGATGCCGAATGGGACTCAAAAGTTAGCTGAATGTGACTCCAGATATCACGTTGAAATAAGACTCACATTGAGGTCACATTATGATCAGAATGTGAGGTTCAGAAGACCATCGACCATTTCTGAATGTGAGGTTCTTTTCGATTATTATACTGGTATCGTAGCGTCCCTGGAAGAATCATATTGTGCGTCTCAGAAATGCTACATACACATTGATTTTTGATGTCTCAAGTGAAATCACATCTAGATTGATGAAGGTATTCAATGAGAGAACTAATCGGTCTCGAATCTCTGTCAAATAGATCAATCAAGGGTTTCACAAGGCAACTCGATTTTATTGAAAATTAGTCTCATTACACATCAGAATAGGTAAGTACGTACATGTTATGTTGAGCAAAACTACCTAGATATAACAATGATTGAAATTAGAAAAACAGCGCAGGCCTAGACTTTTTCGAATAATTATACAGGGTATATATCTCCATGAGTTAACGCGATGAATATGGAGAACTGAAAGTAACACAAGAGAATCCAATATTTGCTCCTCATCTCTCCTTCCGTGGTAGCATGGTAACCAATCCCTGCTCAGAATTTCAAATTGTTCCAAGGTTGTCCAGATGACTTTTGTGATTTGACATCTGAAAATGAATATAGAAACAATCAATTGATTTCATTTTGCCCATTTCCTGTTCAGAATATCTTATAGATGAGAGTGAGTAGAGAACCATAATGAGTATTGAAAAATGTTCAAGTCACTCTCATATCTACGTGGAGTCGTGTAAGATTGAAATTATTTATGAGAAGATGAAATCACACTGCATACCTACTGTTCTATACCGGGTGACAAAGAAGATAGAGAATAGCTGCGGCGCATTTTTTCCTTCCATTCATAATGTTTTGCAATAATTTTGTTCTTAATCAGACTTTCCCAATATACAATCAGAATATGCATGTTCACTTATACCCTGATCCCAAAATGATATATTCCAAGGTATCATTGTAAGTATCATCATATAGTCTTGAAATGGCGACGTGGTGTCGTCTACCCTGTCTTCATTGTCAACCAGTATATAGGTATATTAGGTATTGTATCAAGTTATGAACGTTGTAGTTACTTACCCTGTAACTTAGATGAGAAACACACAGTATCTTTAATCACAATCATGATTTTCGATTAGAAAGAGATGCTTATTCAGTCTAAGCAATAACGCCAAACACGAACTGCATACCAACACCGAATGAACTAATGCACTGAAACAACGAAATGGACGAGACAAAAGCATGCCGTCGCTAAAGAATTCACATACACGTGTACATCAGTCAGACCGACACTGACCGAGTGTGTACGAAACTTTACATAAGTCACATTGTGCGCTACATTCATGAGTATGCGAGTACACTGATATTTCCAAGTATTGTTCGATATTACTTTCATAAATGAATTTCCTTGAGATGTGAGAGAGATTCACATATTGAAGCATATTTTCGTTTCTTCATTCTGCACAATGTGAATCAGTTTGTCAATTCAGATACATCAAATTATGACTCTCAACGACTGAAATTTCAGATTCTGAAATTATAGTCGTTGTGAAGTTAAGGGGCCTCATAAATATTATATCCATATTGGTCTCAGATCCAACAGAATGTGATGAAATTTGCGAACTATCTGTCACACAAGGAATTCCTTGTAGATATCAGCGATGCAATATGTGATTCGCTTTTGTGACATCAACTGCCATGAATGCGACATCTCATAGATGTTTGTGTTAACTGGGAGGTATGAGCCTAATATGAAAAATAGTGTGAAACTGCATGGCTTGAATATCCTTTATCATTGTTAAAGATTCAGAAGTAAATAATTCCTTGGATTTTTGCAGGTGACGAGATTGACGTTTGTAGATGGAAGATATTTGTGATGATTTCAAATAATGAATGACTGTATCTGATACCATAAATACATGGAACGATCATGTGTCGTTAATTCGACTAGTGTGTACAACCCCATTGTCAGCAGACCGAGGGCGACTGATGAGGTCTGGTGAATCGAAACAGTAAACTGTTTCCTTTTGCTCACAATTGGGGCAACCATATCCATCCTGAATCTCTAAGTTGTGAATTCTAGTTTTTTGAGATAATGTATCTGCTTGAATGACTCATTTTCAAATACAATATCCACCTACGAAATAGTTCAGTTTCCTTAGTAACGGTCGAATTCATATCCTAGTGACATTGAATTCGATGATAATCCGTGATCATTTCATAATATGTATCTTTTGTTGACCTGACCTAAATTAATCATTTTTGTTTACCATTTTAATCAGAAATATAATTTGTTGATAATTATTATATTATAATCCTGACCTAACCAACTGATAATTCCCTTTGTATATGACAATAACTCCGAAGTTTATGAGCGAGAAATTGCTTATTAGATCCGATCATTGATGCGGTTAATATTCCAAGAAACATTCCTTATTTTTATTACTTATAAATACCTATACAATGAGCTCGTGATGGAATGTCTGTGGTATGAATTCCAAGAAATATACAGGATGTGTAGAAAGTCTCGCTCAAACAAGTCAACATTTATTTTTCTCTCCATTATTTGCTAGGAAGAATTCATTGTTCCAAGACGTTATAAGGTTTGTTAATCTGTAACGTTAACTATGATGACAATGTGTGCGAAACGTTGAAAAATAAGCAATGGGCATGTTTAAGTGAAAATAGTTATTTATGCAACAAGTGCAAAAAGTGAAACGGCCTCGTCGGACAGTTTCACGTCGAGTGCAATAAACAATTTTTGAACGAGTTGCATACAACCTTTTTTCTCGAGTTTTTTCTACGTTCATGCAAAAAGCAAAATAGTTATTTTTGTATCTAGAGCGCGAAATGCAACTTTGGTGATCGAGATCTGATTTTTTTAACGAGGCGTAGCCGAGTTGAAAAAATAGTGGAGATCACCAAAGTATTTCGCGCTCGAGTTGCAAACAAAATTTTTTCTACAACGTCAAAAAACATAGTTCTAAAGTAAAAATATGCTTAGCTTGATGAAAAAAATAGTTTTGGAATGGCTTAAAAGTCCTCCCCCTATCCTCTCTAGGTATACGCACGATGTTCCACGAACATAATAGGAATTTCCATTCTTGCGCTCCAAGAGATAAAACAAAGTAATTGTTGAACATTCAGAAATGAATGATTTCGTAGATGTTCGCTCGATTGAGGACCATATAGTTGAAATATAAATATCTCATATATTTTTCATAACAATGTGCGAAGTAGGTACTTCGCGCACTGTTTTACTTCGCGCATTGTTTTGTGCAAGGTATCATGGTATCGTAGGAAACTTAAAAAAAGTTTCACTTCGCAATTTGTTATCAATGCGCGAACCTTGTCATTTTTTGACTTCTGTAGAAAAAATGATTTATTGAGCTGCGGCACTAGTTGTAGGAAAATGGAAAACGCAACTTGAATACTTTATTATTAATATCGATTTGCATTGAAACAGGAACTAATACGTTACGAACAATTTAACTCAAACTGTATTTTTACCCTCAATGTTGAAAGTGAATGAACAATTGGTGCAATTTTCACTTATGATATCACGAGAGCTTCAATCATTTCCGGAAATCTATTTCTAAATCTAAATCTAAATATTCGTGTTCGAGAAAAAATTCCCGGATATTAATTGAAGCTAAAGTGGTATTCGGTAAGAAAATTTCACACTGAAATATTATTAAAAAATAACTTTTATAATGACGATTTTCGATGGTTTTGACATTTGAATAGTAGGCTTTGTATGTTAACTCAAAAGAATAACATATTTTTTTTATTTGCGTATGTCATTCTTCATGTCAAAACTGAAGAGTAGGTATAATATATCATAGTGTTTATATGAGAATGTATTAGTATTATTGATAAAATGCACATTCATAACATTGTTAGGTTAAATAAAACCCAGTTAATCTACTTTACTTACACAAAATAATGAGAAATGAATCGATAGTAGTTGACTTTTGAAATTTTTCACATATTCAGTTCACTAAACTTGGTAGAAATATATCTTCCTGCAAGGAACCCAAAGTACTATTCAGTATATCCATGAAATTTGCGCGCATAATATTATTAGGTTGAATAAAATATATTTGAACGACTTTAGTTGAATGAATTGAAGAAAAATAAGTCAGTAGTAAATCAATCTTTCAGTTTTTCACAAATTTATTCAACTAAAGTTGGTAGAAAATAATGAAAAAGGTGCCTATAATTTTAAGTTCTCTATTATTTCCAGGAGACCTAATATCTTAGTTATCCACTTTAGTTAAATGAAAGTTCTACAGAAAAGTTAATTATAGTTTAACATATCTATTTTCGACCAATCTAATCTACTATAGTCGTAGCAATAATTTATTCACCGAATTTGTTTGGGATTATCAAATATCAATTGCTTCTGGCGTGTGAAATTTTCTGCTGTCAATTGCTACTTAGTAAATCGGCTGTGAAAAATGCATGTATTTGCGTTTTATTGTATCGCAAAAATCGAAAAGGTTTTGTTAGATCAACGTCGTGACGAAGTTATGCTCACAATCTAGAAAATTGATGGGTCTTGAGTCTTGAGTCGTGGCGAAAAAGCTTGTTCTCTAACTGCTGGACAAATTCAAATCTAATTACGACATAATTATTTTAGAACTGAGGACTGCGTGAAATTGAACGTAGCAATCTTCTGTGGCTGGCACGAAAGTTAATTTCAATGTCATAATATATAAGTGATTACTACGGTCAGTGACACTAAGGAAATAGAAATACCTATGCATATGGGAGTATTCGATATTTCGAAAAGAAAATTCACAACAAAAACAATTTCACACAAATAAAATCGAAATTCAAGATCAATAAATATTGATGTAAACAAGAATAATAACATTGTGAAATCAACAAGAAATTTTTCTCTCTGTATACGGTGCTTGTAGCCTAGGTGAAGAAGTTTAAAACATCGAACATCAAAGTTTTCGCATATGGGTAGTTAATGATAATAATAAAAACATGTATTGATCCCAAGAAACATACATGCTTATGGAGGGACACAAGAAAAATAGATGAATAAACAAATCGAACATATACAATAAAATTGAAGATAAACATTGAGAAGGAATATTCTCAGATAAAAATGGATATATATTCAAATAATACATTGATAATACGCATTCCCCATGTAAAAAAAATATCAATTCTTTCCCGGTTCACTCAACAGAAAACGTCTAATTTCCTGGCTATATGCCACGGCTGACATTAAATTATATCTATTGAACACATACCATAAGAATTCGAACACAAAATCTTCTAAAGTTCAGAATTTGCATTCTCCTTCAGATAAGAATATGTATATGCATATAACATCATTCTGAACATTCAACAGAAAACAACTACTTTCCTGGCAATTTGCCACGTCGAACATTGAACAATATCTGTTGAACATCCGAAATTGAGAATTGACAATCTCTCAAATCTGATAAATAATATGATGTATTATGATTACTCCAGAGTAGTAGAAAATTGTAATTTTAGGGTTGTGAATTGAAGCAATTGGTGCATTTTAGATATTGTGTTACCCAATGTGCTTTTTGATTTCGGTCACGTGACATCTGATTCAAAATTGTAAATGAAACAACCTGCATATTTTGGCATTCCTTTGTTCCTCCCGATGGAACGATTCCAACAAACTATCACATTCGTGGTCTAAAACGATTAATTCAAGAACTACAGGTATGTACCTACTTACTTTAATCATAAATCTTCAATTTAAATGGAGCCACCTGCACATTTTGGCACTTCCGAGTTCTTTTTTTCAATGTTCTCGGCCGTTCCTTAATAGAAATCCATAGCAAATGTAAAAACTGCACAAACCATGGGATTTCCACAATATTTCGATTCCTATCGCGATTCCTATCTCAATAATTGTGGTCTAAAAAGAGAGAGAACTACAGGTACCTACTTCAATTCCCTGTGTCCCAAAGTTATTCCACTAAGTTTTTCAATAAAATATGGATGATAATATTTTTAATCATCACAAAAGATTCAGGACTCCCCTCGGGACTGCCCAAATATACAAGGTGACCGAAAACTTCGATAATTTGGCAATTGCTGGTTTCAGACGTTTGTCGTTATCGTCGTGGGACATAATAAAGGGTGTTTCATAATATATGCGCAGGACCTCAGGATGTGATAGTTCGTTCAAAAATATGGGAAAAATGTTCCTTAAACTCACCCTCTCAAATGCACTATTCTTGGGATACAGGGTGTTGAAATTTGAAACAAAAAATCGTTTTTTGCGAATATTTCTGGAACCGTTCATCGCACAAAAATCAGCTTCCGTAAGCATTTTTTACTCATAATGAGCTATGTTTGGTGGTGAATGTTTTTTTTTTAGGTCATAATTGTTGAAGATTTTGAAGGGGTAGTGAGTGTTTTCCTCCCCAACTTCTACGCCACTGGAAAAAGTACAGTTTTGAGCAACCCATTTGAACTGCCAATATTTCCTACACAAAAAATGTATACTTGGTCGATGGCTCAATATTTGACCGTTTTCGAGAAAAATCAATTTTTATGTTGAAAATCATGGTAATTTTTTTCAAAAATTGCTGCGTGCATTGAAGCTAACCGCGACAATTCCAACAATCATTAATTTAACTGAGTATATGATTTGCTATTGTTCTCTTTTTTTGTTCAATTTTGTAATATGAAGTTAACCTTTGGTTTTGTTACAATAGATTTAGTTTAATTGGTGAAAATAGTTTGTTCCCAAAAATGTACCATGATTTTCAAAATGAAAGTTGATTTTTCTCAAAAACGGTCAACTATAGAGCTCATGACCTTGAGTATCTTTTTTGTGTAGAAAACATTGGCCGTTCGAATAGGCGGCTCGAAACAATACGTTTTCCAGTGGCGTTGAAGTTGTGGAGAGAAACATCCACTAACCCTTCAAAACCTTCACCAATTATGACCTTGAAATAGAAAAAGTCCCCCACAAAACATAGCTTATCATGAGTAAAAAATGCTTACACAAGCTGTTCTCTGCGATAAACGGTTCCAGAGATATTCGAATATAGTGCATTCTAGAGGGTAAGTTAATAGAAACTTTTCTCCATATTTTTCGACAAGCTATCAGTTCCTGAAGTCCTGCGCGTATATTATGACACATCCTCTATATTGAAGTAAGTAGGTACCTGTAGTTCCTGAATTAATCGTTTTAGACCACAAGTGTGATAGTTTGTTGGACTCGTTCCATCGGGAGGAACAAAGGAATGCCAAAATAAACAGGTTGTTCCATTTATAATTTTGAATCTGATGTCACGTGACCGAAATCAATAAGTTCATTGGGTGAAAAAATATCCGAAAAAGCTGCAACAATCGCTTAAATTCGCAACTCCACAATTACAATTTTCTACTACCCTCGAGTTCCGAGATATTTCCTGTCTTAATCGTCATGGTACACCCGCGTATATCAATCGATTGATTGGTTCGAATAATCTTTATGCGAACAGGCAAACTCACCTATGAAACCAAGCTGACAAAAGTCTAACACGAGCCATGGTTCCTTCTTGGCGATCTTGTCGATTGCAAACTTCTTCATCAAATTCACATACGATGGTTTGGCAAGAATATCATCTTCCAGTTGAACGTAAAATGTACCTGGAATTATTATTTTTTTATAGTTCACAAAACTCAAAACACTCAGCTATTATGCTTATAGTGAGGATCAGTTAGTAGTACGTAGTTAGTCAAGCATAGTTGTATTCTCATCGAGAATAGAAAACTAAATCATCTCCACAATGAAATTCAAATTTCACCTGATGGGCAAGGCAATTTTCGAAATTCTGCAAACCCTTCATGATATATTAAATTTTTGCCACTCAAAGTGAAATATGTTGCATATACTAGTTGTAATACTTTCGAGAAAATTCACACTAGAAATATGATGAACTGTCAATGTTACAATTCAAATCTGACCAAGTATATCAGTTGGATATTTCATTATTTCCATTCAGTCTCTAGCGATAAAATATGTCTCTTAGTCCCTGTTTGGAGGGACTCAAGTACAAACTTCAATCCTGGTGCAAAAAACGGCAGAAAAAAGTGCAAAAAAGAGAATTGCCTGGGGTTGACACACATTTCTTTTTTATTTTTTGATCTGTAACTACTTACATATTCTTTTTATCCACGTTTTTCTTTTGCACCGATGTTAGAAATTTCTCAAAAATGATAAATCAGAAGATTTGCCCCAAAATGTCATTGATGCGTTTGAAGAACTTTTCTATCAGAGAGCCTAGAAGAAAAATTCACTATCTTGTCAGTGACAATTTGTAGTGAAGAAGGTTTTGAGACGAGAAATAATGGTATATAGAAAAAATATCGAATTTTCAATTAGCTCTGGACGTTTCGGGAACGAAACTGTTCCCGTTTTCAACATAAGAAATGGATATTTGTATAGCTAATTCGTATAATATAATCCATTTTTTTTCTTGGTGACCCTAAATGTTTATGTCGGGGGGTGGCTAAAATTTGAAGTTACGCCACTGCTAATGACTTTGGTCATAAAAACATAATTCAAAGTTTTATATTATTGAATTATATTAATGAAATTGGTGACTGAGTTACACACAATTGTCAATAACATATGACATTGTTTTATCTATATCTTTGAAAAATTTTATCTAGCTCACCTTTTGGTTGACAATACGACATCAGGAAGGCAAAATCCAAATTCTGCTTCGAACGCCATTGAACGCGTTCTAGCGAATCCCCCAGTGTGATGTAGAGCTTGTTCATGTTCGGGTAATATCCAGGAGAAGGTGAAATCACTTCGATCAATCCAGAGTCCACTTGAATCGGGAACCTGAAATCTCAAATGATTTCCATTGTACAGAGTAATCCGAGAACATACTCAAAAAAATAAATAACTTCACAAAAAAGATTTTGTCCGAGGCGTAATTTTATGCAATGGTTCTCAAACTGTGTATCTATCGAAATTTTATGACATTATATTCATGCATACCCCTTATACAGTGTCATTCATGAATGATGAATTATTTCGAAATTCGGCTTGTACGTAAAAGTTTGCTTCGAAAATGATGAAGAATGGCCTATATACAGTGTGTCCCACTTACCATGCTCACCGTGGGTATCTTTTTAACGGTGATAGATACGAGGTCGGTTAAATGACACCAAATGTGGAGTTTGCCAAGGCCAACTATAATGTGAAAAAATATTCTGATGAAATCTAGTCGTTTTTGTTTTATACGCAAAAAACAGATTTTGATCATTTTCTTGTCTCCTCCGTAACTCCTTTATTTATGAAAATATTCAAATAGGAATTTCACATTCTCATGGCAGTTTTTCAAAGTGATTTCGAAAAAAATATGAAATTTATACCAACTCTTCTAGAATTTGAGATATCAGCACCAACTTTAGTTTTTCAAATGTAGGTCATAGCTCACTATGACTTAGTTACAAATAACTTTTTTTTCTCTCAAAAAAAAAGTTAACGTCGCAGTAATAGTTTTGTTGAAAAGGAATATTCTCAGATAAAGAAATTATGGACATACAAAAATGGATATATATATTAATATGAAGCAATACATTGAGAATTTGCATTCTTTATGTGATGGAAATATCTACTCTTTTTCAGTTTATTCAATAGAAAACAACTACTTTCCTGGCTATATGCCACGACGAACATTGAATCATATCTATTGAACACACACGTAAAAATCACAAGTTTCCATCGTTCAAGTAGAACCGATTGGGTATGAAAGTGTTGAAAAGGAATATTCTCAGATAATATTCCTTTTCAACACTTTCATACCCAATCAGGGGGTTCAAACTTGAACGATGGAAACTTGTGATTTTTATAGACCTCTAATCGCAGATTCGTGATAGAGTCTCAATTCAGAATTTCTTTCCACGCCCTGTATGATGAATGTCAATTTATCATACACCCAAAAGCAATAGTTTTTTGTTGATAACAACGGAGCTATCGTCATTTATACAAAAACAAAAATTTATTTGGAAGCCGCCATCTTGAATTTATAAATTTTAACAAAAAAATCATGATCTCCGACCTCAAAAACCCCCACTTATCAATTTTGAATGGAATCGGACCAAATCTTGTCCACAATACATTATGGAATTTTTGTTGAAATTTAAAAAAATGGCTGCTCCAAGATGGCGGGCAAGATTTGGTCCGATTCCATTCATAATTGATAAGTGGGGGTTTTTGAGGTCGGAGATCATGATTTTTTTGTTAAAATTTATAAATTCAAGATGGCGGCTTCCAAATAATTTTTTGTTTTTGTATAAATGACGATAACTCCGTTGTTATCAACACAAAACTATTACTGCGACATATCATCTGTAAGAGAAAAAAAAAGTTATTTGTGACTAAGTCATAGTGAGCTATGACCTACATTTGAAAAACTAAAGGTGGTGCTGATATCTCAAATTCTAGAAGAGTTGGTATGAATTTCATATTGTTTTCGAAATCACTTTGAAAAACCGCCATGAGAATGTGAAATTCTTATTTGAATATTTCCATAAATAAAGAAGTTACGGAGGAGACAAGAAAATGATCAAAATCTGTTTTTTGCGTATAAAACAAAAACGAATAGATTTCATCAAAATATTTTTTCACATTATAGTTGGCCTTGACAAACACCACATTTGGTGTCATTCAACCGACCTCGTATCTCTCACCGTTAAAAAGATACCCATGGTGAGCATGGTAAGTGGGACACACTGTATACTCTGTCGGAGTCACTTGACTTTCGATACATGTCAAAAGTCGCATTTTTTTCGAATCAATTGCTCAAAATAGGCTCATTTGTTCAAATTTAAAAATAGTTTACTGAGAAAAGTTGTTTCTATCCCAATTTCACATATTTGTCATGAATTTGAACGTCGATATTTCTGTTGATAATTAGTGATTGAGAGTTCGTAGCAAGATAAAGCTACTAGAATCGAATAGTTTTGACGGTGTTGATTTTTTTTTCAATATTCAGTGGTGGATTAAGACGTTTTGCCGAGTTTTGCAGACTGAGGCGCAATTTATTTCAGCGCCCCCTTCTAGTCCAGTCATTATAGACTTTGACCCGTGAATAATTTTTTAGTGTTTTTTTTTTCATAGGTGTCTCGGGGGGTCACTGGGAGTGTAAATTCAAAATAGCGACCAAATCAAGCTTCTGCGTATGTTTTTTTTGTTAAAAAACGGTTTTTCTTGAATAACTCGGCCATTTTTGATTCTACAGAAAAAGTTTGAGGACAAAAATTGTAGTAAATTTGGTTTTCTACAAGTTTGATCCCCACAATTTTTCTGATAGGATCGGTATTTTGTAAATTAAACCTGAAAAAAGCGACAAATTCGAAATATTTCCATCATCTCGTTTATTTTCAACTTTACGGCATAAATGAAGAGGACTAAACTTGTGGAGAATCAAATTCTGAACAATTTTGGTTACTACGTTTTTGTTCCAAAAATCGATATTTTGGGAATTAAACCTGAAAAACGCGACAAATTCAAAAGATTATCATCATCTCCAATGCTTCGCATTTTACGGCATAAATAAAGAGGTTATTCCGCGCAGGTAGCTTGTCTGTCATGTCGGTGTGAAAAAATGGTTCCGGAACCATTTTTTTTGCCAAATTTGTCCAAAATTTGATTCTCTACAAGTTTGTTTCTTCTCATTTATGGTGTAAAGTTGAGAATAAACGAGATAATGATGATATTTCGAATGAGTCGTTTTTTTTAGGTTTTAATTCCGAAAATATCGATTTTCGGAAGAACAGGTGGAGACAAAATTTGTCCAAAATTTGATTCTCTACAAGTTTGTTTCTCTTCATTTATGCCGTAAAGTTGAAAATAAACGAGATAATGAAAATATTTCGAATTTGTCGCTTTTTTCAGGTTTAATTTACAAAATATCGATCCTATCAGAAAAATTGTGGGGACCGAACTTGTAGAGAACTAAATTTACTACAATTTTTGTCAACAAACTTTTTCTGTAGAATCAAGAATGGCCGAGTTATTCAAGAAAAACCGTTTTTTAACAAAAAAAACAGTTTTCGAACATACGCAAAAGCTTGATTTGGTCGCCATTTTGAATTTACACTCCCAGTGACCCCCCCGAGACATCGAAAAAAAAACCACTAAAAAATTATTCACGGGTAAGGTCCGTTATTTGGATATAATGACTGGACTATTCTTGATAGAGACCAAGGACAATTTCAGAAACGTCATTTCAGTGTAGCCCAGGTGGGGGGTCAAGAAACCCAGACAAACTGCTTGGTTCTTGAAAGCGCCGCAGGCGAAATCTTCCTGAGGTCAAATGCGCTCAAATTGAAAATTAGATTTATTCCAGAGTGACATCAAGGAGGGCTAGACACTCAGACTGAAATTTTGTACGGTAAAAAGGCGCCGCAGACGAAAAGTTTGTTGGGATTCAAGGTCAAATGCCTTCTAATTGAAAATTAGATTTCTTCAAGTTTGACAACAACTGCATCACATTGTTTCCATGCAAAATGTGTTGGGAGCAAGGGATGCTGACTCATTTGTTCAATTTACCAAAATAATTCCCTGATTCACTCCCATTTTTTTATCGTATCCGAATCAACAACCACCACTCATAACAGGAAACAAGTTATTCATCATAATTTTCACATTTTCGAAAAATGGCTTCCTTATATGCAGGAATATTTTATGTATTTTGAAATAATATAGGTGAATTTTTTGCAATTTCAAGTACTGATACAATACTGATTCATATAATGTGGTTACAGGAAGAATGTGAGTAGAATAATCTTTTTGTAGAAAGTCAGGAAAGGGGCATTGCGCTTTCCCTATTATCCGCCACTGTTTATATTACAGACATTTTGTAGAAATATAAAAAATTAATAATTGTTATGAAACGAACAAATTCCTACGAAAGCTCAGGAGTGCCAGTGGAAAAAATAAAAAGTCGAAATTTCGACTTAGGAAGTCGAAATTTCGACTTATAAAGTCGAAATTCCGTCTTAGTAACTCGAAATTTCGTCTTATTAAGTCGAATTTTTGACTTACTAAGTCGAAATTTCGTCTTACCAAGTCGAAATTTTGTCTTACTAACTCGAAATTTCGTCTTATGTAAGACGAAATTTGTAAATTTCGTCTAAGCTCACAGCCACAGAATGGTATTCTGTGTACTTATACATACAATAGTATATCTTCATTTTCAAAATCTTTACACTCATATACAGAGTGTCCCGAAATTAGCCTGCCAAACTTCACCAGCGGCTTTTACTATTAAAAATAGATAGAAAACTGTCAATGAACATGGGACGAGAAATGTCACCTAAGGGAGCTATATGGCTCACCGAAAGGGGGCCCTTGAAAATGATATTTCTTGAGTATTTCCGAAACTCCATATGTAATAACAAAATGCCGTTTGGTTCAAAAACTGAAATTTCTATGCCCAATGCGGTGTAAATAAAATCATTTCAAAATTTCAATCAGGAGTGTATAATACAGGGTGGGACTATATTAAATATTGCTCCAAATTTTTTGTTTGCATATTGTTCGACAATTTAATCTCGGATTATGAAATTTCACACCTCTTTACAGAAAAAAAGGTACTCTTGTTCCGTGACGATCAGAAGATGTATTGTTATCGAGTTGAAGCAATTTAAGAATATTGTTACATCTCAGATATTATACATACCATTGCAATGAGGCATAGTGGAAATGGAAAAAAATGCACAAAAATTGAAGTAGTTTTTTCATCATCATTTTCCTATTTTTTGCGCTTTTTTGATATTGTTTGGTAAGAAGAAAGTACTTGATTTTTCTATAGACACTATGATTTGAAAATTGGCAACGTTATGCATAAGATGTGATTGCATCAATATTTTTAAATCGATTTCACTCGAAAATGATACATCTGATCAATGCGGAACAAGAGCACTTATTTTTGTGAAATGGTGTGGAATTTTATAATCCGAGACTAAATTGTCAAAAAATATGCATACATGCAAAAACTTCACAAACGATGAGACCTCCACAAAACTTATTAAACACACGACATGTTTCGCCAACACAGTAGCCTCGTCAGGTGATATACTGGTACAATGAACTACAATTCAAAATATGCATACGAAAAAGTTAGAGCAATATTTAATGTAGTCCCACCTTGTATTTAACACTCCTGAATGAAACTCTAAAATGATTTTATGTTCACCGCATTGGGCATGGAAAGTTCAGTTCTTGTACCAAATTGCATCATTTTATCACGTCACGTGGCGTTTCGGGAATATTCAAGAAATATCATCTTCAGGAGCCCCCTTTTAGGGGGCCATAGCTTCCTTAGGAGACATTTCTCGACTCATGTTCATTGGAACTTTTCTTCCTATTTATGGTCAAAGAAGCTTGAAATTTGAACAAATAATCCTATTTTCAGCGAATAATTTGAAAAAATTTTACTATTGACATGTAGCGAAAGTCAAGTGACCACGAACAAGTAGTACATTTTTTATATTTTCTACAAAAAATTTGTTCTGAAATTGTTTTCATCCATCATTCGATTGCCCCATTACGACCAAACCCAACTACCGGCAATCCAACGTGAATAGAACATTGACGCTTCAACCACGAGGCTACGCTGGCAAAACTTAACGCCCAAGTCGAAATTCGAAATAAATTATCATTAAAAGTTTTTTCCATATGACAAATGTTCGATATGAAAGCTTGAAAGCGATAAAACCAAAATTTGATCGTCATGTACAAGGTGTTAGGGAAGAATGGGGTAAATACGCGGGACGCAAAAACAGCTAAATTATCATTATTTTATACCTAATACCTTCATACCGATAATTCTGAAAATAACAGTGAATTCAGAGTGATAAATTCATCTCTTCGATATCGAACAATTAAGCACATACCAACTCAAAACATGTGCTACATCTACTACTAATGATCTCTCATACCAGAAAATATACAGGGTGTTTCAGTTTTTTGTAGCAGGGCTTTAACAGCTTGAAGAAGACATTTTTTTAAGATGAAAATCTCATACAAACATATATGCGTGGAAGCTTCGTTTCCGATTTACAGGGTGTCAAAGTTTCAGATTTTTTTTAAGTTTTGATTTTTCTAGTTTTAATTATAATGGTGTTCAGAAAAATCAATTTAATTTTGCAACTGAATTTCATTCGGTATGGAAGCTTTCGGTCATTCTATTTTCCAATAAAATGTTTGAGAAATGTCAAAAAAGTGTGTTCGAGAAATAACGGTTTTATTACAAGTAATTTATTTTTGTCATTCATCTAGAGATCCTTACAGTTTTCGAAAAATTTACATGGGGACAAAAAGTTTCCAAATTGAAAGGACAATCTGAATCTATGTCCCAATGAAAGAACAGACGGCACGCAAAAAAGTTCTACAGGGTTAAATTGGGCACGCCCCCTGAAAGTCTATCACCCTGTAGGTATTCAAAAATGCTCAGTAGCCTAAAATATTGAATTTTTAAGTGTATTAGGTGTACCAAATTTCAATCAATCATTCCGAAAATTGTAGGAGAAGATTCAAAAAACATGAAAACAATCTGAAACGTTGACACCCTGTGAATCGGAAACGAAGCTCCCACGCATATATGTTTGTATGAGATTTTCATCTTGAAAAAATGTCTTCTTCAAGCTGTTAAAGTCCTGTTACAAAAAGTGAAACACCCTGTATATCTTATCTGGTAAATGCTTTATTCATGGGTCGGTACTCACTTCATTTCTATGTCTTTGGCAATCTGTAGAACATATTCCAAGTCTGTCTGTAACAAAGAGAAAATTGAGGAATTAGGTTGTTGACTTTTCCATTCGAGCTGCTATATTCTTCTAGGAATTCATGAAAACTTTCTGAAGTTTCGAAACTTCCTACTTTACATAGGTAGGTATCTACGAAGTTTCTGAGCGAGAATGTCAAATTAAAATCTTAGCCCATAGAGAATTTTACGCAGAATCGAGTGGCGCACTCAATTTTTTTTTCGGGGTATGGTTTTGGAGATACGACTCAAACTCATGATTTTTTGAATGGAACACCCTGTATTTTATCAGCTCATTGATATCCTATATTTTTTTTTGTTTCAAAATGATATATATTGTTTGAATATAAGAACTTCAAAAATGCTCAAAAATCACATTGAATTTTAAACAGATTGGATGGATTTTTCATGTAAAAAAGTTCCAATTGAAGGAATATCTCCTATATGATATTTCATATAGAGGACAAAAACAATTCCATTACTGATTAACTAACAACACACACAAAACTCAATATCTACTTTAAAATTGAAATGAAAACTAAAATTATTCGCAGATGATACAACAATAATCTATACTCAAAAGATTTCAACGATATCAATAATGATATTAAAAATGATTTGAAACAAATATCATCTTGGCTAACGACCAATAAGTTGACTCTTAATTATAGTAAGTAAATCTACGCATATGTAGATCTCGAAAAGAACAACGGATATATTGAATAATACCCCAATATGTTTCAATAACAAATCCATTGAATATACAAATGTAACAAAATTTTTAGCTCTATATATAGATTAACAGCTATCGTGGACCCTACATATAGATCAATTGAGGAAAAAATCCTTTTGCTGGTATTATATATAAAATTCGAAATTTCATTCCAGTTAAATACCTAAAGAGTATTTATTTCTGTCTTTTTTATTCAAAGATACAATATCAAATATCTATTTGGGAAAGTACAAATATTTCACGTTTGAAGCCACTCATGAAATTACAAAATAAAACAATAAAGTGCATTTTCAATTCACCTTTTTCAGAATCAACTGCGAATCTATACAAACCTAAAGACTTGCTTAATCTAGTTTCCTGTCAGGAAGGAATTGAAAATATCGATATGAATTTTAATGAAGTTAATACTATTCACGCCCATGAAACAAGGCAATTCAATTTATTGATAGCAAATAATTATAAGTCAAATTTTGGTAAACAATCAATATTCCATAATGGAATAATTTTGTATAACTCCTTACCTAATGAGTTGAAAAATATAGAAGAAGCAGAAAAATTTAAAATGAAATTAAAGAAATATCTGCTCAGTAAACTTTAATTAATTCCATATCTACTAATAGTACAAATCATTCACAAGTTGATTACTTGTAATGGATTATAATATTTTCATTTTATATTTTATTATAATTTTTTTTATGAAAAACAATAATTGTGCAATTATTATTGTTTCGATTTATTATGTTATATGTATGTTTCGTTGTATAAATCCCTATTATAAACAATAATGTTTCTTGGGGTAATAAAGACAATCAAACAAAATAAAAAGTGCATTGTTTAGAATGAGCACCTGATTAAATATTTAATAAAACAAATGGATTTGGAAATCATTCAGTAACTTATTCTCAAGAAGACGTATTAATAAAGTGTGTGTGGAAAAATGGAGATCAATTTGAATAATTCAATGAATAAGTTACTGAATAATTTCGAAATTCAATTGTTTCAGTAAATATTTAATCAGCTGCTTATTCTACATTTTGTGTTTTGTTAGTTATTCAGTTCGATATTGTTTTTGTTCCCTTTATGGAAAAATCGATAAAAATATTCCTCCAATTGGAACATTTTTTATGTAAAAAATCCATAGCCCACTATTAAAGTTCAATGTTTTAGCACAGTTGAGAGAAGTATATGTAATATTCTCTCAACTGTGGTTTTAGTAATTTTCGAGCATTTTTTGAAAATGTTATATCTATATATATCATAATATATTCTTTCAAAAAAAAAAATGAGAAATTCAATGAGCTTATGAAATAAAGGGTGTTCCATTTAACAAATCATGGGTCATCTGCAAAACCGTACCCGAAAAAAAAATTGAGTGCGCACTGGATTCCGCGTAATATTCTCTATGGGATGAGATTATAATTCGAAATTTTCGCTAAACAACTTCGTAGATATAGAGAGGGTTCAGAAAGTATAAATTTCCAAAAACGCTCTGTATCTCATAAACGGAAAAAGGTATGCAAAATCTGATTAGGCCATGTTGAGTTTCACAAAAAAGTGGCACAGGACTCCGAGAACCGCAAGGTTCTATCTCCAAAGGAAACTGAGATATCACGCAACAGCATCGAAAACACACTGTACATGAACGTAATAGGCACGTATAATGCATTAAGTCGACCCATCTGATGGTGCGTGTTCGAAACGTTTTTGTTCATCCCGAATTCAAATTATCTTATAATGAGCTGATGCTCGCAAAATATACAGTTCCCCACAAGATCTCTGTGAATTAAAGCGTGAACACGTTTCACATGAAAGCGAAATCGTTTTTCACATAGTTTAAAAGCCAAAACGTGAGGATCATTTCCATAGAATCCTTTTTCCATCCGGAATGAAAATACAGGTTGTTTCCCGAGGTATTTATTTCCTATTTAAGTATGTATTGTAAGTTCTGTGGTATGCTTCCCTTTTTTTATATGTTCTGGTTTCCACGAAAAGGAAAAATGTGTTCCAGAGCCTCGCTGTTCGTTAGATGAACGAGTCTTTGGAAAGAGATGTTCTGCATGTTTCCAAAGTGACCACAAAGGGGTGCGAAGCCTCAACTCGACGGGTTAATCTCGCGGGGACTGCCAAGGGAGGAACAATTGTTGATATTTCAAAAGAGCTTCGTCCATGAAAATATCTATAAAATAGAGCCAGATCGCCAACTTTTCTACGGTGTTGCAGAGAAGTTAGTGAGTTTGTGAGCAAGGCATCACCCACGAGACGAATTGCCCTTTTTTGGACAGAATCCAACAGTTTCAGGGTATGTTTGGGTGCTGTACTCCAAGGAATTCCAATGCTTCAACATTAAATGGACAGACGAGTTCTGGTGGAGAAATGTTCGACATATTTCGAGGTCGGCGACAAAAATATATGCTCACTGAGACGGTCGAGTTTGTCCGACTAGTATTTTTAGTGATGGAATGATAGCCGATATTTTTAAAGAGTATTTTCCGTGAAAGTATCTATAGCCAAGTGAAAGGTCGTCGACTCTCCTGAACACATCGACAGCATCAGATACAGACGGGGATACGCCCCCAGATCTGTAATGAGTCCAAAAGGTTCCTCTTATCAATAAAAAAATCGTGGAAATGTCATTCAACAATCAACACCCTGTATCGCTAAAACATAGCGATTTATTCGGACATACATTCATGGTGAATTGTTCCTTATTTATAATACGAAAACCCACTCCTGGAAGTATTTCCGAACACTTAGGAAACAGCCTGTATGTATATAAAGAAAGACTCAAGAATTTACATCATTCCAATCACAATCCCATAATCTTGATTCGATTTGAAGGTTTCAAGAAAACATTTTTTCAGGAACATGAACCACGAAATCCATTATCAGATTCCACCTAGAAGGATTTTCTATTGTAGGTGTATAATCTCTGATGTAGTAATTAAACAAGGTTCAAACTGACAAATATACAATAAAATACATTCTTGTTTCATAAAATGATACGAGGAAACTCATTTGAAATGTTCTAAGTGTCATCAGATTCGCCTCTGAAACAATGAGCTTATATAAGTATAAGTATACGTGTATGGGTATTAATAATGGTATTATGTTGAAATAAATTGCGGCACGTAGATTTTTTCGTAAGTATATTTAGAATTATCGAAATGGAGAAGTACGAGATGACTAATTCAACTCAGATCCTTCAGGAATGCAGCGAAATAGTTTCTGTCAGTCTCGTTCATAGAGCATTAATTTTTTTTAAATGCCTTCACCTCCTCCCAATGCAGCAACTTGGAAGGAAGGAATATTTTTGTATTGGAGTTTTTTGATACAACTTTCGAAATCTTCGAAATCGGTAACTTTCAGCTACTAAGATGTCCCGTGTGGTGGTCGGATTAGAATAACCCCACGGTAAGTCCTGCCTGTCGTAGAAGGCGACTAAAAGGACGCCAATAGGTGGAAGATGGTAAACGCCATCGCCCGGTGCGATACCACCACATCAACCATAGGCACTGTGAAATGGGTTTACTAACCCGTGTTTCAGTAGCTGGTTGATGTTCCGGCCAACCCAACCCAACCCAATTTCCTTTTCCTTCCACGCCAACCTCCCTTCTTTATACAGAATACGCGATGATGAGTTCTCCTCAAGTAAAATTATCCGGAAGTAAAATACCTCTCCATTCGGATTTCCGGGCGAGAGGTGCTAGAGGGGGTTCACCATCGGCTGAAAAAGTCCTCAAGATAGACCTATGTAACATCCGAGGTCTAAGTAAGAACATCAACGATGTCCATCGACACCTTCAAATTGAAAAGCCAGACATATTGGCTCTTACTGAGACACAGGTCAATTCATCCACCAATACGACCTATCTGCTCTGTCCTGGGTACGAACTCCACACACGTTTCAGATTCAAGGGAGGTCTCTGCCTCTACTCTAAAACGAATCTCTCATGTCAACGAGAAAAAACTTTGGAACCAAATAAGTTTGATGTCATGTGGTTCAAACTCGATAGCCAGAAACAGACCAAATTCCTTTGTTGTCTCTACTTATCACCAAATGATCCATCCTATGAAGAGCTCTTCGAATTCTTGTCTCTGAAGCTTGACCAAATTCAACAGAACCATCCAGCAGCAGAAATCATCATCATGGGCGATTTCAATGTACACAACACTGCTTGGCTCGTACACTCTAACAGAACGGATGAAGCTGGGCGACAAGCCGAAGCTTTCGCCATTACTCACGGCTTAGAGCAGCTTATCAAAGAACCCACACGAATTCCCGATGCCAATAACCATTCAGCTAACATACTCGACTTATTCCTCACTAATAATTCAGCACCCTACACCATAGATGTACGAGCTCCACTTGGCAATTCTGACCACACACTCATCTCCACAACCTGCCCATTTTTCATTCCATCAACTGCTCCGGCACCGCCATGTCTTATATGGCATTACAATTCAGGAGATTGGGACGGTCTCCGCATGTTTTTCTCCGAGTTTCCTTGGCATAGAGTATGCTTTGACTCTGAGGACCCTTCACAGTGTGCTGCGGAAATATCCGAGATCATCATGCTCGGAATGGACACATACATACCTCATTTTTCGAAAAGATCATCACCTTCGAAACCCTGGTTCAACAAAAACTGTTCTAGAAGTGTTGCCTTGAAACAAACAGCCTACCATCGCTGGCGCAAAAACCCTAACCTCGCGACTAGAGCAGAATACGTTGATGCCAGGAATAACTGCAGCCAAACAATAGATGCTTCGAAACTCATAGATAGCCCCAATGGCTCCCGTTCGTTTTGGTCCCTTGCTAAAGCGGTCGGAAGGAATTTCACTAATAGTTCATTTCCACCACTGTCCAAATCCGACGGCACATTAGCAACAACATCGCAAGATAAAGCAAATATTTTTGCAGAGATGTTCGCAGCAAACTCTACTTTAGATTCCCAAGGAAAACTGCCGCCAGACATTCCACCCGTTGAGAGTCGAATGCCCGAAATCGTCTTCCGTCAACGCACTATCAGACGAATTTTGCTTGGTCTCAAAACGAATAAGGCTAACGGTCCTGATGGAATTCCACCCATTATCCTCAAAAAATGCGCACCAGAATTAACACCGATTCTCTGCAAGTTGTTTACCATCTCGTACAGGTCGGGTATTTTTCCATCATGCTGGAAGACAGCTAGAGTCCAACCAATCCCCAAAAAAGGAAACAAGAACCTGCCCAACAACTACAGGCCCATTGCCCTGTTATCAGTAATCTCCAAAGTGATGGAGAAAGCCATCAATATTGAGCTTATCAAATATCTGGAGAGTTCAGGAATCATCAATGATAGACAATACGGCTTTCGCCACCGAAGATCTACTGGAGATCTACTTGCCTACGTCACCCATTTATGGCAATCTTCAATAGAAAAACACGGGGAATCTCTAGCTGTCGCGTTGGACATATCTAAAGCATTCGACCGTGTTTGGCACGAAGGACTCCTCCACAAACTACCATCATACGGCTTACCACCTCAGCTATGCCATCTCTTATCGAGTTTTCTTTCAGGCAGATCACTTCACGTGGTGGTGGACGGTGTATCGTCTGATACCATAGGCATCAATTCCGGCGTTCCACAAGGATCAATTTTGGCACCAACATTATTCCTGCTTCATATCAATGATCTGTTGGGAGTAACAACTTGCCCTATCCACAGCTTTGCAGATGATAGTACCCTCCATACTGCGTTCTCTTCCAGAATTCCCATTTCTTCCCAGGAAACTAAGAACTCACGGCGCAGGCAGGTCAATGCTGTCAATGAAGATCTTGCTGAAATCACAGCCTGGGGAACAAACAACCTAGTTGAATTCAACGCCACCAAAACTCAAGCCTGCATTTTCTCTAGAAAGGCGGAACTCAGTATGCCCGATATTGTAATGTCTGGCTCCACCATCCCCACCAAGCCCACCATATCTATGCTCGGTATTTCCATCAGCAACACTCTTTCATGGGATAATCATGTCAGATCCATCGCAAAAGCTGCTTCACAAAAACTCGGATTCCTGTTTCGTGCGAAAAGCTACTTTACACCTCAACAGCTTCTCATGATCTACAAAGCGCAGATACGGCCTGTTCTAGAATACTGTTCCCACATATGGGGTTCAGCACCAAAACATACGCTGATGCTCTTAGATTCCATCCAGAGAAGAGCCATTCGCCTGGTGGGTGACGCCACACTCACTCACTCTTTGACATCATTGGAACACCGTAGGAAGGTCGGCGACCTTTCACTTTTCTATCGATACTTCCACGGGAAATGTTCTTCGGAAATCTCTGCTATCATCCCTTCACTAGCAATACCAATCAGACGAACTAGACAAGCCCAGTCAGCACATCCTTTCGTTGTCAACCTCGAAAGATGTCGAACAGCACTTTATCAAGACTCCTTCATCCATAGAACGGCTAGGCTCTGGAATTCATTGCCTGTGGAAGTATTCCCAACAACATATAATCTCCAAAAGTTCAAAAAAAATTCCAATACCTACCTCCTGTCCCTATCCTCCCTAGGAACGCACGATGTTCTTTGAACATTATAGGGATTCCCTTTCGTGCGCTCCAAGCGATAAAAAAAAAAAAAAAAAAAAAAAAAAAAAAAAAAAAAAAAAAAAAAAAAATGGCTTCTTTCATTCACTGCTTTGAAGTTGATGAAAAATATAGATGAAAAAAAATCAGTTCCAATTCATGTACTTCTCACTATGACTGTGAATGTTTAATGTTGATGATGATTATGTATATATTATGGTTGATATACCAAATTAAGGGAGAAACATTCTGTAGATAGAACTCATTTAAATTCAAACAGATTGCGATAGTTGACCTCTCAAAATGAAGAATTCTTCAGATATAGAACCCTAAAATACCAAAATCTCAATTTTGGTAAGACAGGCAGATAGAACCTTATTATTCTAGGGCGACGATTGACCATCACCCTGTATAATTATTGCAGCAATTCGAAGATGACCAGTCGAACTCCCACTTACATAACTGATTACCATAAGAAAGGCGTTGAATGACTCTGTGAATGGTAATAACCAATTATTTTTATTACAAATAACGGATGTGCGATGTGATATTATACTGGGTGTCCCATCGAAAACGTATAGTACCATCAATATGTTCGACGAAAAAATTTAAAATCTTCTCGATATTATATACCATGTGACACAGGTTATCGGGCCACTCTTGTTTCTGCATTCGTAAACGGGTTTTTCTGAAATTTGGTACAGTTGTATAAGCAGCCAAAATAAATGTACCACCTCCTCGATTAACCTACAGACAGTATTGTTGGATATAGCCAAAAAAACGTTCTGTTAGACGTTACTTTTATAATATACTCTTATTGAACTTGCAATAATTGTATATCCGTGTGGTGGTCGGATTGAATGACCCCACGGTAAGTCCTGCCTGTCGTAGAAGGCGACTAAAAGGACGCCAATAGGTGGAAGATGGTTGACGCCATCGCCCGGTGCGATACCACCACATCAACCATAGGCACTGTGAAATGGGTATACTTATCCGTGTTTCAGTAGCTGGTTGATGTTCCGGCCAACCCAACCCAACCCAATTTCCTTTTCCTTCCACGCCAACCTCCCTTCTTTATACAGAATAAGCGATGATGAGTTCTCCTCAAGTAAAATTATCCGGAAGTAAAATACCTCTCCATTCGGATTTCCGGGCGAGAGGTGCTAGAGGGGGTTCACCATCGGCTGAAAAAGTCCTCAAGATATATAGACCTATATAACATCCGAGGTCTAAGTAAGAATATCAACGATGTCCATCGACACCTTCAAATTGAGAAGCCAGACATATTGGCTCTTACTGAGACACCGGTCAATTCATCCACCAATACGACCAATCTGCTCTGTCCTGGGTACGAACTTTACACACGTTTCAGATTCAAGGGAGGTCTCTGCCTCTACTCTGAAACGAATCTCTCATGTCAACGAGAAAAAACTTTGGAACCAACTAAGTTTGATGTCATGTGGTTCAAACTCGATAGCCAGAAACAGACCAAATACCTTTGTTGTCTCTACTTATCACCAAATGATCCATCCTATGAAGAGCTCTTCGAATTCTTGTCTCTGAAGCTTGACCAAATTCAACAGAACCATCCAGCAGCAGCATATAAGTACAAACAAGCAATGAAAATATATTCGTTTCCATCTATAGCAGATATGAACATGAGCCACTCCACGACGATCCACCCTGGATAACTCACGAACAAAAAATTCTGGAATAAAAAAATGCTGAATCACGTCAAATTTCATTTATAAGTAGGCGTTTTCCAAGATAAATTCGTCATCTGTCTCTTCTTCCCCCGTCTCTGGAAAGTCAACTGATTTATTTATCTATTTATTTATTTATTTATTTATTTTTATCCATACAGATTTTACAACCTAGTTACATGGATAATTAAACATAAAAATAACATATTTCGAAACATAGATCGAAAGTAATGATGCCTATACCTACATTGAACATATAGGTATAAAAAATGAGATTTTTTTCTGTGACGGGAAAAAAGTTTGGCATTTCATCTCTGTTGGCAGGTTATAAAATGTCACTTTTCATAAATTACTTTTTTCCCGTGAGTACATTTTTCCCAGATATGTATCACATATATATACCCTGTTAATGGTTTTTCTTTTGTTGTGCTATAGTTCCGAAAAATGAGTCAATAATACCGTCTCTGAGAAAGAACTGCAAGTCCTCTTATCTTCCATTCGACTTCGCGGTTTCGTATATTACTAAACAACTACTGAATCCGCAATTTTTTTAAATCAAATCACAGAATTGAACTGACAGAAGTGACATCAGATATTTGATTACTTCAAAAGAATAATAAAGATGTCTATAAAACGCAGGTGTCCCTACTGTTAAAAACTTGAAATTTCACGTCGATAATTTTCACATTTCGAAATAATGTAATATCTTCTCAATATTGATTCGTCCTTCCTCCTGTCACAGAAAAAAATAGTGTATTATACACGGGAAAAATATTAGATTTTAGCTCACGGTTTTTTGTCAACACAACCTGGAGCTAAAATCCACTACTTTTTTCCCTTGTATAATAAATAACTATTAGTTTACCTATATGAACAGTGAGAACAATCATTGAATCAAGGATTGATCAGCTTCGAGATATAATTTCTATATAGTAATTGATAGATTGATAAATAAATTGATGAATGGGGCTAGCTCAAATTGATAAAGCTAGAATGTGCCAATATTGCAGTTCTATAGGTTTTTTCTGAGTTAGTCAAATCGATATTTATAAAGACATATTCGTTTGCTAGTCGGAACATGGATACAAGAGGAGATCTGGCGGAGGCTGCTGTGGCTACCAGTGGAATGTTAAACATTACAGATGATCGGGTTCTTCTAGGAGGAACATTGAATCGTATTAATGACAGGATTACTGAAGAGTTGATTTTATTATCGATGATTTTATGCAAGAAGGTTAGAAGACACAAATTTCGGCGATTCTCTAGCGATAGAACTCGTTTCGCAGATGTATGAGGATCTGACTATACGATAGTCGGGGTAAATATGATATTTTTTAAAGTATAGGTAACGCAAAAATTTATTTTGAATCTTCTCCAATTGACCTAACGCTGCTTGACATTCGCCGAATCATACCAAGGAGCCGAATTCTAATTTACTTCTAATTAAACTGTAATATAAAAGTTTGAGCGTATTCAAATTTTTGAAGTTTTGTGCTTGCCAGATTATAAATTCTAATAGACGTCCAGCCGATTTAATTACATTCTTAATATGCCTGTTGAATGAGAAAAAGTGGTCATAGACTACACCAAGATCTTTAACTTCTGTGGATCTTGTCAGCGCTTCATCAATTAATCTGTATTCGAAGAGAATTGGGTCCTTTTGACGAGTTATGGTCAAAACGCAGCATTTTTTAACGTTAAAGTTCAACTTGTTTATCCTACACCATTCTTTAAGTTCATCTATATCTATTTGCAACCTCACAGAGTCTCTAACCGTCTGGATGCGCTTGAATATTTTCAAGTCATCAGCAAACATAAGACACTCTGATGACTTGAATAGAGCTGGTAAGTCGTTAATGAACATAATGAAGAAAAGAGGCCCTAGGTTTGACCCCTGATGAACTCCAGATAGTGCTGTGATTTTATCTGAGAATATACCATTATGTTTAACCACTAGATATCTGCTTTCTTAATAGCTCCTGATCCTCATTCGAAAGTTATTCCACCCTCTGATAACTGTGTTTGGTTTTTGCATATATTGCTAGTTTTGCTCACGTTTTGCTCCATTTGTTTCAGAAATATCAGTGGTGGCCCGCTAAAGTCTTAATAACTCTCTTGGAACAGAAAATGTTTGAACCTGTCAACTTTTAGTTGATTCAACATAGTCATACCTACCTAATATTTGCCCAAAATATGCGCCAATCATAGCTAGACAATGATACCTACCACCTGTTGGGATCTCAATATATAATAATTGATAGGTATCTGAAAAGTGGAAGAAATGTTTGCTATCAATATCTTGAAAACAAATCAAAAGTTATGCAAAACCAAAACAATGTTATTATCGAGGTGAATATACCTTTAGATTGAGGTGTCACTAGACCCATGTTCCCATTTGAAATTATTGAAAGGATGGTCCTCTAGATAACAAATCCAACTTAAAAAACGCCCTCGACAAGTTTCAGCATTTTTGCATTTAAACATTTGTTCATCTTATCCAAGGTGGATCCGGTATATGGATGTTCAAATTTTGTTTCCTCATTGAATCTCTTCAGGATTTTTCATGTAACAGGACCCTGTATAAAAATGCAAAACTGTTGCATTTCAGCATATCCCTGTATAGTTAAGTAGGTACATTTACAGTACACCGTATGACTAGATCCCATTTCAAATCATGCGCAAATTGAATTTGTGATGGTTGGTTAAACTTGAAAACATGACAATTACGATACAAATTTCTAAAATTCCATTGAGAGCTATATCGGAATGTGTCATGAGTCACTTGCTGTAACTTGAGATTTAATTTATTACTTCCTGTTATCTCGTTGTCGGCTAAAAAAACTATGTAGATATTAATGAAGAGACTAACTGAAGATTGAAAACCCGTAAGATGACCCTCATCTTTGTCATGAAGAACAGATTAGTCGAAATATAATTATCAATTTCGAATTTTGTAACACAGGATGTTTAGATGCCGTTAGAAATATCACCTACAGACAGTATTTAATTATTATAACTCAGTACACAAAAAACTCACATTATCCCACGGGCGGATCCAGCGGGGGGGGGCATGGGGCCATGCACCCCCCCTCGGGAACCTCATGGATATGTAAAAATGTAGGTTTTTTGAATAACTGAAAAAATGAATGCATGTATCTATAGCTATCCACTTGGGACCCAAACTAAATATATAATAACAGGGAGAATCCTTCGGTTTCCTCAGTGGATGACCAATAGATCCTTCGATCACCTATGTGTACCATCAATAACAAAAAACAAAACAGATGAGGAAATATATCAAGGTATGAGAAATAAACTTGAACAGTTCCCGACCATTTTTTGGGAGAATGATGATATGTCCTCCTCTCAGAAGATCGTTTCTGAAATGTATATATGGAAGAAAATGTGGGATACTAAGCAAAATATACTAGACCATGGTATAAATGTTCTGAAGGAATGTCACAAACATTTGTTTCCTAACATAAACATTCTTCTGGAACAATTATGTTGCCTGCCTATAATTGTTGCATCTTCTCAAAGGAGTTTTTCAGCACTCAGAAGGCTGAAAGATTGAATAAGATCCAGAATGGTTCAAGACAGGTTGAATATCTAAATGTTGATGATATCATCCAAAGATACGCTAGTCAGAAGAATAGAAGACTGGAATTTGTTATTCATTTTTTAAAATTTGATTCTTTATTCTATATATATATTTTTATATTTGTCTGTTTCTTCTGTTTTGTTTTTGAAGAGGAATATTTTTTTCTACTTTTGTACTCAAGTATTTCGAGAGAAATTTTTTTCCCTTTTTTCATCCAATATGATTTATTGCAGAATTCTATATATATTGATGGATTAAATCGAATAGTTTGAACTTGATTTTTTTATTCGATACTTGAAAGGAAACTTAAGATCCCATGTTTATTAGTATACATTTTTTTAATGAGAAAGCATTCGTCTCAGAAGGTAACCATAAAATTTCACATTGCCAATGGAGGTGTTCCCCGAGGCATATAACCTCCAGAAATTTAAGAAGAACACCAATCCCCACCTCATTTCCCTCGATTCTCACGATGTTCTTTGAACATTACAGGATATTTCTTTTTGTGGGAACCGGAACATAAAGAAAAAAAAACCTTATTGAGCCGTGACTTTCTATGACCCTCCCCTCAAACATCGTCTGGATCCACCCCTGCATAATCCATGGAGATATTCGTGCCAAATAATGATCATCATTGATTCGATTGATTTTCAAGGAAATGTAGAAAGAGAGCCTGCGAAAATTCTAACAAGTGACACAAACTCATGGTACCTATACCACCCTTTCCTCCTTTGTTTTTCTAGCTATGTTTCTGATATTTGGACTAGGACTAGGATTTTTTTTCCATCTTACAGTTTTCCTTTGTAATATAAGCGGCAACGTCGCAACGCTGAGAATATTTCAGGTCGATAGAATACAACTGATTATCCAAGGCACCAACTTTTCGGATAATCCTGAGTTGCGTTCTCCAGAAACGTCTAATGTGTCATCCACCGTAAATCACCCTGTATAATAGGTAGGTGGGTATACTATGTAAGTAAGGCTGTAGGTATACTATAAGTATTCATAATATATCGCATGATGGCATGATCAAACTAGTCTTATTATTCATATCTACTCATTAAAATTTTTCCATTTAAGATATCGATAATTCGATATAACAATCATAGAACATTATATTGAAGAAATGATAATTTCAATAGGCAGTATTCCACCATATAAAGATAACATAATTATTCATATGATAGTCAAATTGTTCTTTATGAATTCAGGAACGAGGTGAAAAAATATATATGCATACATATAGCATCAGTTTTCCAATCTTTCAGAATAGATATGAATTTCGCTCGATGTGAAAAAAAATGTTATATACAGTTTTTCCTGGAGCTGATGTTCAAAAATATAGAAGACAATAGATCGTCGAATAAAATACTTAGAAATTGATATTTAACATGAATATAATCTGATTGAAATCTATGCCAATGGTGCTGCAATCTAGATATGACATATACTTCACTATTACCATCTATTACCTATGGTAATCAATTCAGCACTCGAAATCAACAGCTGGATTGGTGAAAATCACAAAATGAGATTCAATAGCTGGTCATAGTATCAAATACTCCCTCTGTGGTGTTCCTCTGAAAATATTCATAGTAAGTTATACCACGATGCTGTGTTGATTGTTTTCAACTTTTTGCATTTAGTTTTACCACGATGCCTAATAACAGACGATCAGGTTGATTCAATGTATTCATTGAGTATATTTTTCTGCGGCGAAAGATTGTCCCTATTAATACCTAATATATGGTAAGATCACCGAACATAGTCTCTGTTTATGTTCGGTGGTAAGATATACTACAATTCTCTTTTCTGCGTGCGGCGTCACACTTATTATGAATACGGAAACTCTGAACGGGAATATTTTTGTAACCGTTTGAAAGAACCCAAATCGAACCTGGTTTTAATAATCCCTAACCATTTGGAAATCAAAAGTTGATGTCGTTTCCAGGAAAAGATGAAAAAAATCCTAAAATGTGGGAAAGTTCCAAATTGCAGAAATAGAGCTAGAAACAGAGAGGAGAAAAGGACAGTATACCATGAGTCTGACTCTGTGGTATACTGATTTCTGAAATGCATTGTCGTTCTAATTAAAGAAACTAGTAAAAAGGCGAATACAATTGAATTTTGCTTCTGAAGCAAGATGATCATGTTTCTTAATCAATATTAAAAAAGTGCACACCACAAGATCTGAAATGAAATTTGTTTTAATAAGATAATCTCGCTTAGGCAAGATAATCTTGCTTTTGAAGTAAGATGACCTCGCCTATTAAGCAATATGACGGTTCTTGCTCATTGAACAATGAGATCTGACTGGCCCCCCAGAACTTGTCCAAGAAATGAAACTTACTGTTTATGCTTATTAGGACAGATGATATTAGTTCTTAAGCAAGATGTTGTTACTTCTTTAGACAGATTATCTAAGTTCTCAAGCAAGATGATAATATTTATCAAGAAAAATTGGAAAGATACATATACTAGCCCTCCATATTTCGCCCAAGAAATGGAACTTGCTGTTCAAGCAAAATAGTCTTGCTTCTAAGACGAGATGATGTTGCTTCTAGGGCAAGATGATCCTGCTTGAGGAGTAGAATGTTCCTGCTTGGTAAGCCAGATGATCTGGTTTTTCAAGCTGGATCATCTCATTTCTCGAGCAAAATTGAATAGATACATCTTCTGCCCGAGATATGATACTTGCTGTTTATGCAAGATGATCTAACTTCTTAGGGTAGATGATGTTGCATTTTTAGGATAGATAATTTTGGTTCGAAGGCGAAATGGTGCTGCTTCTTAGGCGAGATGATCTCGCTTCTTGAGCAAGTTGATCCTGCCTATTAGGCCAGATACAACTTCTTAGGTAAGATGATGTTGCTTCTTGAGAAAGATGATCTAGGGTCCTAAGTAAAATGATCCTATTTCCCAAGCAAAATTGAAAAGATACATATACTAGGTCTCCATATGTTGCCCAAGAAATGGAACCTGCTGTTCAAGCAATATGGTCTTACTTCTTTGGAAAGATGATGTTGATTCTAAGTCAAGATGATGTTTCTTCTAAGACGAGATGATCCTGCTTAAGAAGCAAGATGTTCCTGCTTGTTAAGCCAGATGATCTGGTTTCTCAAGCAAGATGATCTTATTTCTCAAGCAGAATTGAAAAGGTAAATACTGGCCCTTAATCTTTTGCCCAAGAAATGGAACTTGCTGTTCAAGCAAGATGTTCTTGCTTCTTGGGGAAGATGATGTTACTTCTAAGGCGAGAAGATGTTGGTTCTAGAGCAAGACGATTCTTAGTGAGATGATGTTGATTCTTAGGCAAGATGATCCTGCTTAAGAAGTAAAATGTTCCTGCCTAATGATCTGGTTTCTGAAGAAATATAATCTTATTTCTCGAGCAAGATTGAAAAGTTACATACTGACCCATCATGTATTGCCCGAGAAATTAAACTTGCTGTTTATGCAAGATGATCTAGCTTCTTAGGGCAGATGATGTTGTTTCTTAGGATAGATGATCTTGGTTCTTAGGCGAGATGGTGCTGCTTTTTAGGCGAGATGATCTCGCTTTTCGAGCAAGTTGATCCTGACTATTAGGCCAGATGATATTATTTCTCAAGCAAGATGATGTTGTTTAAAGGAAGGTGATCTGGGTTCTCAAGCAAGATGATCTCATTTCTCGAGGAAAATTGGAACGATACATATACTGGCCCTCCATATTTTGCCCAGGAAGTGAAACTTGCTGTTCAAGCAAAATGGTCTTGATTCTTGGGGAAGATAATGTTGCTTATAAGGCGAGGTGATGTTGCTTCGAGGGCAAGACGATTCTTAGGCGAGATGATGTTGATTCTTGGGCAAGATGATCCTGCTCAAGAAGTAGAATGTTCCTGCTAAGTAGACCTGACGATCTGGTTTCCCAAGAAATATGATATAATTTCTCGAGAAAAATTGAAAAGATACATACTGGCCCTACATCTTTTGCCCAAGAAATGAAACTTGCTGTTTATGCAAGATGATCTAGCTTCTCAGGGTAGATGATGTTGTTCCTTAGGATAGATGATATTGGTTCTTAGGCAAGATGGTACTGCTTCTTAGGCGAGATGATCTTGCTTCTTAAGCAAGATGATCCTGATTAAGAACAAGATGTCCCTGCTTATTAGGCCAGATGATCTTGCTTCCTAAGCGAGATGATGTTGCTTCTCGAGCAAGCAAGGTGGAAACAGATCGACTATGGAGAAAACAGAAAACAGGGAAAGAGTCTATTGCGTAAACTCACCTCACCAACAAACACAACAATGAGCGAATCTTCCGCCTCCTCCACACTCAATCCCTCTACCAGGTTCTGCAGCGTATCGATGAGGTAGCTCTGCTTCTCCCTCCTCACCGTAGGCACCCCTAGCACCACGGACACCCCATTCCTGTTCCTCGACAGCCAGTACCCCAGCCGGAGGCTATTCGGATCGTCCAACAGGTGAGGCAGGAAGTGGTAGGCTGATGGTAGCCTGAGAGTTACTGGAGGATTGACCCCCGATGCCGCGTGCAGCCCAGTCATGTTCTTCAGCAGCTGTCTCACTTCGGGCCGCAGCTCCGCTTGGTAGGGCAGCAGGGTGGAGCTGTTGTCGGAGAGGTAGGCTTGGTCGAGGTGCTGTGACATCTGCTGGAGGTCCTCTTGCCTGGACCTGTACATGGAGTCGAGGTACTGGATGCGCACCTGGAGCTCGGCCAGTCGCTGGGCCAGGATCTGCTCCGAGGTCACGTCTGGAACGAGGAACGGTTTGTTGAGGTTCTTGTGCAGTGTTGTTATATGAATGGGGAATTTTCGTTTCGTGGGGAGTTTTGGAACGTTATGGGAGATCGTTATTTGGTTTACAAGGTGGCAAAGTGATAGATTGACTGCCGCGGCTGATAGTTCGTAGCCGAGCGTAGCGAAATATCGTGAATATCAATAATAATTCGGAACACGTACAGCTCTGAGGAGAAAACGCTTTGTGGCAGTGAACAAATTTCGGTAAGTACTGAAATATAATGATATACAATATCTTGCCAAGATGGCGCCGAAAAACGGATTTTTGCAAAATATCTCCAAAACTGTGTGGTTTTCGGAAAAATACGAGGAAAAATATGTTGAAACATTGAAGGGGAAAGATTCCCACAAATTCCTAATTTTCTTAGGTAATTTTTGCTAAAGAGATCCGTTTAGGCTCAAGAGCAGATCGAATGACAACATATTTTGTTAATCTTCATAAAATGCCCTTGACTATCTCCATATATGCTCATAAATTCATCTTTTATAATATAATGAGCTATTCAATTGGTTCCTCTTTATATTCATAGATTGCTGACTAGAGAGAAATTACTATCGAAATATGTTCCTAGTATATTTTGTATCAGGGGTTCCCAAATCTAATATTTCAGAACTACATCAATATTCATCACGAAACATCTTTCATTCAATAAATCGATTGATTCATTCATTGATTCATGTTAATAATTTATAATCAATTAATTTCGATTTAAAATGCTGTTCTTGTTTACACACCACCCAGGAGGTAAGTAAAGGACATGGTGCATTTTTTTGTGGTTTTCCCTGTTTCCACTGTTCCACTTAGGTAATAAAATCATATTTGGCAGAGGCCAGACGGACCTGGCTCGTTGATTTCCATATCTTCAACGGGGAAAATGTATTCTCCTTCTGCAGTCGATAAAGAATCTTCTAGCAGCGAAAGAAGGTCTTCTTCATCGGATTCGTCTATTACTTGTCTGATATTTTCACAAGTTTTTCCATTGCACACACCACAAACCATTGAACATCTCAGTCCTGCTTACCTGCATCCGCAGGCTCTACCACAAGTCACCTTGCACTTACAAGATAAAAAAGCAAGTAGTGCCTTGGAAGCAGGATATTCCAAAGTAGTTACTGGAGTGACAAATAATATCAATCTTGATGAATATCAATACCAGTGTTTTTTGAAGTCGGTAACAAAAAGTACATTCACTTTGGCATCCTCACCACCAACAAGCGCAGCTTCACGACAGCATTCATTGAGATCATAATATCAGGTTCCACTATGGCGTGGCTGTCCGAAAGTACTTGAACAATGGGGTTGGAAGAAAACACAAACTGGTCTCATTCCAGTAACAACTTCAAAACATCCTGCTTCCAGAGCACAACTTTCTTTTCCCTATATTGTAAGTGCAAGGCGGCTTGTGGTAGAGCCTGCGGATGCAGGAGAGCAGGATTGAGATGTTCAATGATTTGCGGTGTATGCAAAGGGAAAACTTATGAAAATATCAGCAAGTTACACTGGACGAATGCGATGAAGAAGACCTCCATTCGCTGCTTGATGATTCTTTATTGACTGCAGAAGGAGAATCCGACGAGTTCAAGGAAATTGACATCGAATCTGATGTTGAGGTAACCATTTCCCTGTTGAAGATATGGAAATCAACGAGCCAGGTTCGTCTGGCCTTTGCCACAAATAATTTTAGTACCTAAGTGTTACACCTACAGGGAATACCACGTTAAAAAAAACGCACCGTGTACTTTTAAACACTTCAGCGATGTTCATCCTCCAACCACCTTGATGTTACTGAGCCGTTTGCGCGAAAAATGCATTAAAACTTAAGTATGTAGGGCGTATTTGACAAACGCTAATATATTTGAGCGGTATGTGCAGTAATTACCCCTGCAATGCCCAAGCAAATGATAATTACCGCCTAACACCGTAGTGAATTTTTAACAATATTTGAAAGTAGGTAGATACCGCTATTTAAAATTCAAAATAAAAATAGAAAAAAGGTATTTACCGCTATGAAACTCTAGTTTTAGACAGATTTCGAGTCATACATTTACGTGGAGCAAATATCCCAATTTCCTTGAAAATGTCAGTTACCGCTTCTGCGCTTAGCACGGCAGTATAGTCATGATATTGCCATCTAGTGGCGTTAGTTAGGACCATGCGGTCACGTCATACACTGTAAGACACTGCCATCTGAAGTCAGCACGTGCAGGCCCCTACAACGTTGCAAAGTGTTACTACCTGACTATACTTGAGTGGAAGATCAACCAATCCTATTCATTGAACTAGATCTCATAATCTATTGGGTTCATTGCTCATAACTGAGAGATGAGGATGAACAAAGTTGTCTCAATTGTCAACAGGACCGGGACATTACTGCTCATTTGGTCCTACCTTAGAACTAACGCCACTAGATGGCAATTGCATTACTATTAAATCTTTGTAAAGGGTGATATACTCGAAGCGTTCAGTTGTCTCAGTTGTTTGCAGACCGAGAGCGACTGATGAGACCTGGCGTGCCGAAACAGTACTATTTCGCTCCTGCTGACAATTGGGGCGACTCCTCGGGCGACTCTGTACATGTAAGATGTCCTAGTTATGAGATCTAGTTCGATTATTCTTTATATTCAGGTAGCTTATTGTCATAAGACCTCTTACCTAACCATCACTATTCATCTGTTGTAAACCACTACAATGCAGTTGGAGATGAACTAATTTCATACAGCTTTAAAAAACTTCGATATTGAATGGCTTTTTTTGGCTTCTTTGAAAATTCCTTTCAATTGCACCTTATAAAAGGTGGAAAACAATGTTTGTATACTTATACCAGATTATGACATGTAGCTTGATGAACAAGAACGAATGCCTGCAATAGACGATGGATATATGAATAAATATTAGACACGTCCATATAAATATTGAAAACTAATCATAGGTGATGAGTATTGATTCATTCAATCGATTGTGCTGTGGAATACTATTCATTATCCATTTATTCATCATTCATGAACTCAAGGTCTACCCGGTTGATAGATGCAGATACATTATTGATTCTTGATGATTCGTTGTATTCTAATTTCACAGTTGATAAATACAGTTGAGATATGGAAGTTGTACTTTCTGTCTGAGGAGTAAAATCTTTTTTTTTTTATTTCATGAGGTGTTGATGAGGTAGCTTAGGAAGATAATGGAATTTCATGTCGAATGATTTTTATATTGTAGTGTAGAAACTGAAGATTAACCTACGGCGAGGCATGTTTTTAACAGCATGAAGATCTCATCGAAATCGACAAAAGCAGTAAAAATTGTTCATATAATAAAAGTTATCGAAGTTAACAAGATATCGAAGTTCAAAAACTCACACAGAGAATGGGCCCTATTGACTGTCCAGGGTGATACAGGCCTTTCCACATAACCTCCTATTCATTCTTTCAAATACCTTGTGTCAAGACACCTCCCTCCGTGTACAAACGAAATGGTGCTGCTGCACTTTGGTGACACTCGCCATAAATCAAAAATATAAACATGCAAGTTCATTGATATCTTAAAATTCTTTCAGAATTTTCGGAATGTTCAATCGGATATTTTCCTAATTTATATAAAATATTTCATGAGAGCAATGCAGTTATCGAAAAATTACAGCGGTTTATTGCACTGCAGATCGAAGTTTGCAATGCGAGATTATCCCGTCACCATGACAACACATTTAAAACCGTGTCCTAGACACCAGTAAACAATACATAGGAATGTCAGATAGACTTCTAAAAGTTACAAGAAAGTGCCATGCCAATGTCTTGTAGCACATTTTATTGATACCCTTTATCAGTGTTGTGATATTTCCCAGAAAAAACATTTCTTCGAGAATTTCTTCATGAATAATGGTAACAAGGAAATTAAACATGAACATATGTCAGCCATACTCAACAAAGCTGTAAGTAACAATTATCTTTTGATAATCTCAAAAGCATGATAATCATAAATAATGTATTTACAGTATCCCTGAAGATGAAAATAAAGATTTTCGGAAGCTTGGACAAACTTCAAAGATTAATCTCTTGATTTTTGCTGCAGTCCCCAATACTCCCTAGTTTCTTCCTAACTAGTCAGCAATGACTACCCTCTTCCTAGTCGAAAGAGTACTCCTTGAGCTGGCAGACGTGAGGAAGAAGAGAATAACCTCAGAATTAACCAACGTGGTATAAACGTTAACTAGATTTTCAATGTTTCAATTTGTGGTGAAACTATTTTTGAATGGTGTAAAAAAATATGTTATAACCGTCTTTCGTCTTTTACAAGTATATTGAATGGTTCGTGACACTGATATGTCCAAAAATGTTACATCGACCTTCGAATTTTTTTAACACCGTTGTAATCATCCTCAAAAAGTGTAAGTACCAATAGAGCATTCCTCAATATTATTGTCCAAGTACAAAAATTAAATTCAATTTGTAGTCTCCCTGAAGATGGAAATATACATTTCCGAAAGCTCGGAAAAACTGTAATGAGTTCAGTTTTACTTTGCTGCAATCTCCACTAGCGAGCTAGTTTTATCTATATACGAGGTGTTTCTGAAATGAGTACACTGATTCAGCACATCGATATGATACAGTTTGACGAATATTCCAATAATATCAGATTTTTTTTAATTCTTCTAATTAACGAGAAATTCCATTCCGAAAATTGAACAAAAAACGACGAACAAATCAAGTACTCCACTTTGAAACAATTTAAATGATTGAACTCCGCGTGATTGTACCTTCTACATGAAAATTTGAACAGATGTGACGTCAGAATTGCTACAGTGTAGAACCTTGAGTGTAAAAAAGGGTCTAACCTTAAATTTCATTTTGATCCCTGAATTCTTTTTATTGGTGCCATTCAATAATATACGTCGAGCTTTTTCAGGGAAACACTGGGAAAGCTCGACTTGTACTATCGAATGGCACTAAGACAAAAATTCAGAAATCAAAATAAGAGGTTAGACCCCTTCTTCTACCCAAAGTTCTACACTGTAGCAAATCTGACGTCACCTCTGTTCAAATTTCCGTGCGGTAGGCAAAATCACGCGGAGTTCAATCATTTAAATTGTTTTAAAGTGGCGTACTTGATTTTTTCTCGAATTTTGTTCAATTTTTTGGATGAAATTTCCCGTTAATTAAAATAATTAGAAAAATTCTGATATTGTGGGAATATTCCTTAGACTGTATTATATTAATGTGCTGAATATTTGCACTTATTTCAAAAACACCTTGTAAATAAAATATATTATGTAGCTTTCATTGAGGCGATATTAAGTGGATCTGATAATTATACAGAGTGTTCCATTACTAATTGGAAATATTTCAACCAGAGAATCCCGAACTCAAAATATGAAGATTCAACCCAAATCACCTAGATAAAATATGTCTCCTGTCTGAGTTACAGGGTGTTTTATTCAAAAATGTTTTTTGCTCAGTTCTTCGAAACTATTCGACGTATCACTTTTCTATTTGGAGGGAAGTATAGGTATTATACATCCAACTGAATTATTTGAAATGAACTTTTCTAGCTATTACCAGAGGCGTACGACAGGGGCAAGTGACTGGTTGATCCGTCCCGAATTCTAGGCCACTGGCGGAATTGAAATTTTATCAGAATTTTTCGATTCTTCAATACCTTCTTCGTAATTATTGTACTCCCTCTTCATAGCGATAAAGTCATTATTTTTCGACAAATTTCAAGTTAAACATGAAGCAGCACAATTATTTTGATTTTAATGTGTATCAATAATGTCGATATTTTGGATCAATGGACTGCATTCATAAATCAAATGAAACTTCAATCCATATTAACATAAAAACATAACAGACGGGAGCTGTTACAGGGCGTTTCAAATTTTTTAATATATTACATGATTAAACACCCTGTAACAGCTCCTATCTGTTATGTAATTATGTTTTTATTGTTAATATGGATTGGAGTTTTATTTTATTGATGAATATATTCCATTGATCCAAAATATTGACAAAATTAATGCACATTGAAATCAAAATGATTGTGCAGATATATGTTTAACTTGAAATATCTCGAAAAATAATGACTTCATCGCAATGGAGAGAGAGAGTACAATATCTACGTCAAAATTGTTGGAGAATCGAAAATTTGTGATAGAATTGCAATTCCGCCAGTGGCGTAGAATTTGGGAGGTATAAACCAGTTAATTGCCCCTGTCGTACGCGTCTGGTAATAACTAGAAGTTCATTTCACATAATTCAGTTGGGTGTATAATACCTTCACTTCCCTCCAAATATGAAAGTGATACGTCAGATAGTTTTGAAGAACTGGGAAAAAAACATTTCAAGATTTTTGAATAAAACACCCTTTAACTCAGACAGGAGACATATTTTATCTAGGTGATTTGGGTTAAATCTTCATATTTTGAGTTCGAGATTCTATGGTGGAAATATTTCCAATTAGTAATGAAACACTCTGTATATCCCAATGTATTCTACATTATCTCAAAACATCTAGTTGAATACTTGATCAAGTATTATATTTTGTGCTGGTGGCCAAAATAAATTAGCTCATTATATAGTTTTTAGTGGCTGGTTTGTAAAATATTCAAACACGCCACAAAAAGTTGCAGTTAACTATAATTACTGCTTTTATATACCGTGCACATTGGGAAGATGATGGAATACTTCAAGTCAATGGTTATCACAGATCTTGTCTCGTTGAATATGCATTGATATTTATGAATTTAATTATATACCCTCGTTACGCGGAAATATACAACGATAGTCTGTTATGAAATCGGTACCTATACATATTACTCCGTATTATGCCAGCTAAATCCCCGCAATTAAATTACATAGACCGTTATCTCAATCTCACAAGAATATCGGTATCCTATTCTTCTCGACAGAAAACTCGAACTCTATCATTGAAGATGATATTGGCTTAACCATGGACGTATATGGGCTAAACAGTTTCCGACCTGACCTAAGCCTTGATTTCGGTTTGCATCATAGTTAGCAAGACGAGATTGGGGGTAATTAACCCCCTTTATATTACTTCTGCTTTGATCCGTATCGGAATAAAAGTGCAGCTACATGTGAATCGAAATGTATGTACAGGGCTAGTTTTATGAATGTGAACCCCCTTTTATCATTTTTGTTTCACACCTCGTTTCACACTCATTCAAAAAAAATTAAAGCTGATTTTATACAATTTTCCATGAAGATTTCACTTATATTGACAATGGCAATATCTCTTCAAATATACAGGGTATAGAGAAAAATATATTTTTTTCAAATGGAATGCGCCATATATTTTGATAGACTTGGATTTCTCAGTTCATACTGATTTCAAATATATCATATAAGGGATTCATATCTATCAGAATCAGAATATACAGAGAATTCCATTTGAAAAGTATACATATTTTCTGAATTCCCTGTAGGATATTGCAACACTGTCACTATGATTGGAACCTATATGAAAAATAATCGTGTAAAATCTTTATCAATTTTTTTTATGGGTGAAAAACAAAAAAGATTAGGAGGGTTAACACATTCATAAAACTGGTAATAGCACATTGGCAGGTGATGATGATGAGTGAGTGAGATTTTTCTTCATCCCGTGGAGCGCACCTAGGGAGGATAGGGAGGGGAGGTATAGGTATAGGTATTGTTGAACTCTTGGGAGTTCTTAGGAATACTCTCATTGGTATCAAGCCCTTCAATTCAATCTTCGTCGTGGCATATAGACATCAGGAAAGTAGTTGTTTTCTGTCGAATATACCGAGAAAGAATTAATATTTCCATTACATAGAGAATGTTAATTCTCAATCAATTTGTTTACATATAATTATACAGTGTGGTCATCTAAGTATGCAACATATGGGAATCTTTTTAATGAATTGCACAAGCAAAATACTGAAAGTTGGTGCATGTTTGGTCAGGTGTACTTAGAATGGTTGCGAGACACACAGTATACAGGGTAGGTCAAAAAATATAAAAACTGCTCAAGAGTAAAGTACCCTTATTCCAGAAAATTCAGCGGAATGTTATTGGGGAAAGCTGTTTACAATTGAAAGTTATGCCTAAATACCAAAATATGGCCTCCTACGACATTTTTTAGTTTTTCAATTTTGTTCGTGAATTATTTCCTAATTTGTATTTTTTGTTATGTTCACCCTGAATACTTTCATAAGTTAACCATAACAAAATCAGTTGAGCATACCTTCGTTCAAATTCAAGCATATTTGTGTAATTAACTTGAATTTTAATTTTGTAGGGAATCACAAATTTTATGTTTGTTGCAACGATATTCAGCTTAACTTTAAAATTCCGTAAACCATATTTTGAACAAGGTGGAATATCATAAATGATAATATGCATATTCAAAAACTTTCATTTAATGTGAACATTTTGTATTAAAAATATTTCAAACTGGGAAATTAAACGAACAAAATTGATAAACTAAAAAATATCTTAGTAGACCATGTTTTGATATTTAGGCATAACTTTCAATTGTGAACAAATTTTCCCAATAACATTTTGCTGGATTTACTGAAATAAGGGTACTTTACTCCTGAGCAATTTTCATATTTTTTGACCTACCCTGTATGCTGTATAACTTGCAACCATTCTAAGTGCACCTAAAATGGTTACCGAATATGCACCAACTTTCGGCACTATCTGTATTTTGGTTGTGCAATTCATTAAAAAGATTCCCATATGTTGCACACTTAAATGACCACACTGTATGTGTATATATCGAAAGATAGAAAAAATATCACAATATTACTTCTTGTTGGGGATGCAGTCAAAATTTTGGCCTTAAATGAGAACTCATCGTTACATAGCCGAGCTTTCGGAAATGTTTATTTCCTTTATCAAGACATCTATAAAATATGGTATAAATGAAACACTTGTAGAAAAAACAGGTGACAAAAAACTTACTAACATGAGATTGGTAGGAAAAGTTTGATTAATACATAACAGGTACATCATTAGATTCTTTTTACCTATGCTGGTGAGGCATTCGTTATTTTCACAAAGCAGTATCACCGGTAACTCTGATCTGAGAATATTCCTTTTCAATACTATCATACCCAATCAAGAGATGGAATCTTGTTATTTTTATACGCAAATTCGCGATTGGGTTTTCTCAATTCAGAATTTTTTCCACGTCCTGTATAATGAATATCAATTTGTCATACATTCAAAAATCATAATATACAATTGGAAAACCATTGAAGCCACGAAAATGCAAACCATCACTTTCATTGAACTACCATCATACGGCTTACCACCTCAGCTATGCCATCTCTTATCGAGTTTTCTTTCAGGCAGATCGCTTCATGTGGTGGTGGACGGTGTATCGTCTGATACAATTGGCATCAATTCCGGCGTTCCACAAGGATCAATTTTGGCACCAACATTATTCCTTCTTCATATCAATGATCTGTTGGGAGTAACAACTTGCCCCATCCACAGCTTTGCAGATGATAGTACCCTCCATACTGCCTTCTCTTCCAGAATTCCCATTTCTTCCCAGGAAACTAAGAACTCACGGCGCAGGCAGGTCAATGCTGTCAATGAAGACCTTGCTGAAATCACTACCTAGTTGAATTCAACGCCACCAAAACTCAAGCCTGTATTTTCTCTAGAAAGGCGGAACTCAGTATGCCCGACATTATAATGTCTAGCACCACCATCTCCGCCAAGCCCACCATATCTATGCTCGGTATTTCCACCAGCAACACTCTTTCATGGGATAATCATGTCAGATCCATCGCAAAAGCTGCTTCACAAAAAATCGGATTCTTGTTCCGTGCGAAAAGCTACATTACACCTCAACAGCTCCTCATGATCTACAAAGCGCAGATACGGCATGTTCTAGAATACTGTTCCCACATAATATGGGGTTCAGCACCAAAACATACGCTGATGCTCTTAGATTCCATCCAGAGGAGAGCCATCCGCCTGGTGGGTGACGCCACACTCACTCACTCTTTGACATCATTGGAACACCGTAGAAAGGTCGGCGACCTTTCACTTTTCTATCGATACTTCCACGGGAAATGTTCTTCGGAAATCTCTGCTATCATCCCTTCACTAGCAATACCAGTCAGACGAACTAGACAAGCCCAGTCAGCACATCCTTTCGTTATCAACCTCGAAAGATGTCGAACAGCACTTTATCAAAACTCCTTCATCCATAGAACGGCTAGGCTCTGGAATTCATTGCCTGAGGAAGTATTCCCAACAACATATAATCTCCAGAAGTTCAAAAAAAATTTCAATACCTACCTCCTATCCCTTTCCTCCCTAGGAACGCACAATGTTCTTTGAACATTATAGGGATTCCCGTTCGTGCGCTCCAAGCGATAAAAAAAAATATAGAGAATTCGTGAAATTGTTTTGAATGAGCTTTTTGAGCAAATACCCAAACATTATGAAAATGTTATTGAAACAAAAATCGAAAAGAATTTAAACCAGATGATGTTATTCCATAAGCAAACATAATATAAGCTGATAGATGCTCATTGAAAATGAAAAAAAAAGCTCAGTTAAATATTTGACATATTCACGAAAATGAACGGATTCAGTGCAAGAATTTGCTTGTTGCATTCCATTTGAACAAAAGTTTAGATTCACACGATGAAGATAGTGGAGATTTATATTATTATCTACACGGTGGTATTCGACACGAATAATAGTATGCGATTATCCTAAAACGTTTAATGAATATCGTGATAAAGACCATCAATTATAGCTCATGTGACCTAAAGCAATGCGGAAATGGTACTATTCTGCTCGTTAAAAACTACATGATACTTTAGTGTACAGGGTGCTCCTTTAAAAAGTCAACCTTCATGCATTAAATTTTGTTTTGTTTTTGATGATATAGAAAAATGGTGAATGTCAGATGAAATAACTTAAATTTTGATCCCAAGATATTTTTCGACGAACATGGTCTTTTATTTACAAAAATGTATATCAACTTTTGTTGTTTTTTCAAATGAACACCATCTATACTTTTGACTGGTCGATAGAGTTTTTTTTCTGATTTTATTGATATCAACAACTCGTATATTTGGTTCCAAAATGATGTTATTGACGTTAATTGATGACCAACATCCTCATACATATCCTCGTAAATATCACATAATGTGATTTGAAGTTATTGGGCTTTGAAACAATGTCAGTTATATACAGGGTGTCCGGAAAGGTCATGTCGTAAATGATAGGGCTGATAGAGAGAACTCCACATAAAATCAATAACATGTGTATAAGTATTGTATATGTATAAGTATTAGTAAGCATATCGCTGACAGGTGTGTCCATATACTCCTGAATTGAATAGAACCCATTTTCTGACAGGAATCTTTTTAATATTTTTTTGAAGCAAGGCGTGTCTAGAATGTTCCAACTGGATGGTAATTTATTATAATAGAGAGCAACAAGCAACATCTAGGGAATTTTTCGAAGATTTATTTAATCTAAATCTATGTGGTGTGAGATGCCCTGCACCGCAATTGTTATATTCATGAAAGTTTCAATTTTTACTCAGTTCATTATTCCTATTATGAATTTCTAGTATTTGGTGGGAAATATAAAGAGCAGGTAGTGTCATGACTTTGAATTTCTGGAATATAGGTTTACAATGGTCTCTGAAGGCAACATTAGCAATAATTCGGATAGCTTTTTTTTGAAGCCTAAATACTTTGAGAGAGTCAGATGCATTACCCCATAAGAAATATGCGAGTGAATGAAAGCATAATAGATATTCATTAGTGTGTCAGAACTTATTACATTTTTCAGTTGTCTCAGAATAAAAATCGAGCTTGAAAGTTTAGAGCAGAGCTTCTCGATGTGAAACGACCAATTCAGAGAGGGATCTAAAAAAATTCCTAAAAGTTTTGTGGGTTCATTGGTTCTTGTTGCCTGTGAAGAAAATGTTGACTCATTCTAATGCTGCTTTCGATATAAAAACGGCTGTGTAGTGATTATGTTTTATACAGGATGGGACGAATTTTTGCAGTTTGGTGGAAGCATTTTTGACAGAGGTGACAAATTTGAAATTTTGCTTCCACCGCTTGATTACTCCATCTTTTTTCTACAAAAATGGTATGATTCATTTTAATCGATACCGTTCAAGGGAATAAAATAGTAGATTGTTTTATTAGGATCAAAAGTGACACTTTGTTTGATTTGCGAATTTAGCATTTCTGAGGCGGAGCGTCTAGCGAAGTCAAGCGGAAGCAAAAGTTGATGGGAATTAAGATTGTTTTCAATTAGGAGCTCAGAATTGGCGAAAACTTATGTAAAATGGAAAATGATGTATTTAAAGGATTATTGGAGTCCTTGTCTCAAAATCCAGAAGTTCTAGCAGTTCTTCTGATAGTTCCGATCGAAGATGAAATATATTATTCATGTTGGTGAGTAGACGAGATAGCTTGAAAATTCTCAACAACCTATATACAAAACATGGCATTAAATTATCATGATATTGATAGGCATTAATGAGAATTCACTGTTGGTGCTTAAGTTTCCTTAATGTTTTTACTAATTTCTTGAAATTCATGATGGAATAGAAAAAAGTATACCTACCACTCGAAATTTCTTCAATTTCTGTTTTTTTATGTTCTGGTTCCCACGAAAATGGATATCCTATAATGTTCAGAGAACATCGTGAGAACCAAGCGAAATAAGGTAGGAATTGGTGTTCTTCTTAAATTTCTGTAGGTAATATGCCTCGGGGAACACCTCTTTTGGCAATGTGTTCCAGAGCCTCGCTGTTCGTTGGATGAAAGAGTCTTTGGAAAGAGATGTTCTGCAGATCTCCAAAGGTCCAAAGTGACCACGAAGGGGTGCGGAGCCTCAACTCGACGGGTTAATGTGGCGGGGACTGCCAAGGGAGGAACAATTGTTGATATTTCTGAAGAGCATCGTCGATGAAAATATCTATAATATAGAGCCAGATCGCCAATTTTTGTACGGTGTTCCAGAGAAGTGAGTGAGTTTGTGAGCGAGGCGCCACCCACAAGACGAATTGCCCTTTTTTGGACAGAATCCAACAGTTTCAGGATGTTTGGGTGCTGCACTCCAAATATGGGAACAGTATTCCAGGACAAGTCGGATCTGTGCCTTATAGATCATAAGCAGCTGACTGGAAGTGAAATAGCTCCTGGCCCGAAACAGAAAATCAAGTTTATGGGATGCACTTTTAGCAATTGATCTCACGTGATTTTCCCATGAAAGGTTATTGCTGATAGTAATACCAAGAAGTATCGAAATGGATGTCTTCAAAGGTATGGTTACTCCTGACAAGCTCATGTTGGGCACAGTGAGATCGGCTTTTCTAGAGAAGAGACATATGCTTGTGTTTTGTTCGCATTGAAATCTACCAAGTTATTGGATCCCCATTCGAGAATTGTTGCCAAGTCCATATTCATGTTGTCAACATTTCTCCCTCGCTCGTTTCTGATTTGCCTGGCTGGTATTGGTGCCCTGGAAGCGAGCCTGGAAGAGAAGGCGGTATGGAGGGTACTATCATCCGCGAAGCTGTGTACTGGACATGAAGTTGCTTCCAACAAATCGTTGATATGGAGTAGAAATAGTGTTGGTGCTAGAATTGCTCCTTGCGGAACACCAGCATTTATGTTGAGAGAGTCAAATGGTGTCAATAATGCAGCTATTTTTTTATTTTCATAGGCTAGGCTGATTTAGATTCATTCGTCCATATTTCTCCTTATATATATAGGCAAATGTCAAACAGCTCTCAAAGTTCTTGAGGTTATATGCTGTCGCTTTCATTTCGAAAGCTACCAAAATTCCACCATATCTGTACATCGGTGGAATGGTTTGCAACTTTGGTTGACTTAACAGTAATAAATGAACGTGTGGTTACGTCAAACAGAAATCAACCAACGAATAATATATGAACGCAGTTGGTGGATTGATGGAGCCACCGGTGAATAAAAGAACGTCCCTCATTCCTTGATGGGACTTCAGCGCGCAATGCAAATTTAAATTCACGGCGAAAACGCCTCTGCGGCTTTGCACGATGTACTGGATGATCAAGATACATGATTTTACAGCAAAGATCCGTTGATCAACCGGAAAACTTGTCATTGTGACACAAAACCTTCAATAATAAACTACAATTCAATCTGACGTTTGTCAAGCAAACCGTATTTCCACAGCAACCTTTTCAAAACCATTCAATCCTCTTGCCGGACCCTGTACAACAGAAGTATCGGGGATTCACTTAGTCTCTAGGTTTTCAAAAAGGTCGAATAAAATATTCTCGAACGCTTGACTTGGAGGTAAAGTAGTCAACCTTTTTGAAGCCCAAGTGACTGACTGTATCCCAGATATTTCTATCATATCATCTTTTCGTCCAAAGTTTGATTTCAAGATGAAATCAAGATCTGCACTTGAGAGTCAAGTCAACTCACTTGAGATATTACGAGGAAAAGCCCTAGGAAGTAGGTATATCCTTAACCGTCCTTAACTTACAGGAAATTCAGAAACGAAATGGTTCGTTAAAAGAGAGTTTTTCCCTCGGTTTTTCCATTACTGTGTGCTGTTTTTTAATCACATGGAAAATACCAGCCACAGGCACATCAATTTTTTGCTATCCATTTTCACCTCGATTTCTACCACTTATTCAATCGTGGTGGTATTGAAACCCCAAATGATAGTGACGTCAAAAAGCACGACAAAATATTATATGAATTAGGTCTTGGTTGACGACATTTGTAGTGATGGTCTATCGTAAATGTGAAAGAAATTCATCATGATTGGAATCTATTTTATTTTCAAACCTGAAAGATATAGAAACGTAAACAGTAGGGAAGAGTGGGGTAATTAATACTGCTTATGACGTTTTAGAGTGAACATTACGGTAGAACAATGCGCACCAACAATCTAATAAATACCATGTAATACAGGTATTTTGTGCTCAAAAAGGCCCCTATAGGGAAAGTTTTGGGGTTGACTTCGGGTTGACTACTACAATGGAGAATGATTTCAACTGTTATGCCAACTATTGCTCAAAAACTAAGTATTTTCAAAATTATATTTCATTCAAATTCTGTGCAAATAATCATTTAGTTCCGTAGGTCTTTTCATTTCACAGATAAAGAAAATTAAAAACAAATTCGGTCGACTACAAAATGAAATAATAATAAACAGATTGTGTCATCAGTTTCAGCACTATACGGCTGTCATAATATATAATGCTACTGTGGGGAAAAAATACCTACATCAAAGCCATGTGCAAGAAACGGCAAGAAAGCAGATTAACGATCAAAGAATAATGTCAGCCGAAAATCAATCCTGGAGGGTGTAACCAAATTTATATAGTCTAAATAACCAAAAATGCTAGATAGGGGAATTAGAGCAAAACAAAAAAAATATACAGGGTGTATCCAAATAACAATGTGAAAATTCATAGGGTGATTTCTTTTGATATTTTAGGAAATAAAGTTCATATAAACATGTTTCCTAAGTTGCTTCGTTTTCGAGATACAGGGTATCAATATTTCCATGGAAAATCTTTTTTCTGTTCATTTCTCAATTATTGTCTTCTCATCAATTTCGATAAAACGTTGTTTTTGTTGATAGTAATATCTCGAGTAATATGCAGCTTCTTCTAGTGAAATTTTTTTTATCGCTTGGAGCGCACGAAAGGGAATCCCTATAATGGTGTCACAGTGGGTAAGTTTCTCGTTATTCATGGTGAATGTCATTGTACACCATCGGTTTTTTTGAGTTTCATATTGAAGATTGAACTATTGGAATAACAATTTTTTTTTTATCTTATGTGTGATTTTTTTATCTAGCTTAGTTTTTGAGGTAACAATAAAAAATCGATTTGACTCCAAATTGTAATATAGGTGCGAGCGGGTGCGAGTATAGGTGTATTCAAGACTTCCATTGAGATTACTCAATAACACCAATTAGAATCATTTTGAAATTTTGGGGTTTTCACAGTCTCCATCCACTGAATTTTGGCATCATGAAACTTATACAGGATGGTTATAAATAAAAATAATTAATACTTCCAACTTCAACATCGTGTATATCAAAAACGGAGTATGTTTATAAATACTTTATTTGCTAGAATGTCACAAGAAAACACCTCTTGAATTAATTCGGTGTTATTCAGATATATTTTCATAATGCAAACAAACTTTTTTAGTGAAAGTTAGCTTTTGAGTTTTTGAGTTGATGAATCAAGAAGCTTCAACTCGAAAACGAAGCTCCAAAATATCCAAGTTCACTTGAACGTATCTTCTGATTTTTATGAGTTTTGTCGCTTATGAAATTGTCACGATTACAATCTGAAACACCCTGTATACTTGTATTTTTTCAAGTTCAGCATTCGACTCAAACATTTTGATAATTTCGTCTGAGTGTCAAGAGTACTGTAGAATACTACCTGATGTTCTGAACCATTATGTCCGCAAAAGATATAATTTGATTATTCATAATTAGGTAAGTACCTGGTTTTCCACTGAATATGTTGTTGTTGAAAGTTGAATTAAGATAATGTTTTGCAATGAAATGTAAACAGAGTAGGTCGTTAAATAAGGTGTTTATTCCATTATTACGAGGTTGCACAATGTATGTTTTTTTACTTAGAATAACTAACAACATTCTCATAATCAATCTATTTTTAGGTGGTACCTACCGTACTAGGTACCAGATGTGAGATCAATATCACTACTGAACTTGCTAGAAAAGAGGCGTTTTGATTTTTAATACCGAATCAATATCAAAATACCGAGTGACAGACATTATCTACTGATAAGTATAATAGGCATAGTGTAACATTAAACACATTCTGGGAAAACTCACAAAAATCAAATCGTCAGCATCATCAGTACAACGTTTGAAAATTGAGAAAAAAAAATCACACAAAAGATACACTGATACACTGAATTTTCTTGTTATACGACGCTATACATAGTGGAGTATACTACGGCCGTGCCAAAAATGCTATCTCGGAAACTAAGCGAGATAGAGGTATAGTTGCTTTGGAGAAAATGATCCCCATCGAATTTCGAGCAACTTTGGTTTTTGTGTGTGGTCTGTCTGTCTGTCTGTCTGTACTCTGTGTTAATCATAAATCGATATATCTCCGGAACCCTTTGACATATCGACTTGAAATTTTGCCATCTTATTGTACTCAAAACAATATTATGTCATTGAAATATGAAGGAAATCGGAAAACTCTAAGGTGGTTTTTCCGGGTTTTTTCGATTTTTCACCGGAAGTTCCTTGTAATCACTCTACAAATCGCAAAAGTGGTCCGATCGATTTCATTTTTTGTGAAAAAAACCTCTATCAGGAAGAGACGAAGCCTATTGAAATTGAGCAGGGTCGGAAAATTCCAAGTGGGTTTTTCAAGGAGATTTTCCGAAAAACACGGTTCGCTTTAAAACGACATATCTCGTGAACAAATAGACTAAATCCAAATTTGAGAAATGCACCGTATGCCTCTTTGATGACGCAACAAATTATCATTCAATCATTTTTTCGTGCATCCATCGGAAACTGGAAAAACAAATGAAAACCCAAACATCAAAATTTGAAATCCTTTTAATTCAATATATATCGAAAACAAATGGAAAAATCGAAAATTATCAAGAGTGCAATGTTATCCACTGGAACATTCCCTACAAATCATTTCCCATTATTTTTTCTGTAAACCCAATAGTACAGGAAATAAAGTGAAAAATATGAAAAAAAAAATTTTAACGACCCATAGGGTACTATGAAGATATATTGAAAAACAAAGATTATCGATAGATGAAGTTCATCGACCTCCTTTGAACCATGAAATATTTTTTCATTTTGTTGATTGGAAGATGGAACAGAAGTGTTGAAAATTTAATTCTCAGATAATTCCAAATATCTCGAAAACAACTGAAAATATCTGAAAATGTTATGGAACCAAGATTATTCCTTTTGATAGAATCTACAAAAAATCCTTATAACATTTTTCTCTGAATTCAATAGTTCGGGAGATACGATGAAAAAACTAAAAAATTTACAAGTTCCTAGATAATCACTTACCAATAGAAAACGAAACAAAAAACCAAAGGAAGTAAAAAAAGCACACTCGACTGTCTTGATTTTTTTCCCATAAACTACGTACCTAGCTCACTCTACTGTCTTTATTTTTGCCAATAAACTAAGTACGGGCTAAGTACGTAGTTTGTACGAAAAATCTCCAGTTCTCTGAACTTTCATAGCGTCGTATACACATCATTGGTGCCCAATGATAGTTTCAATATAAAAATATGCTCATGATATGGTGCCATGGCCTCTACTTCCATCTTACATGAGCAATGATAAAATATCATCTGCTTTTATAGCGTCGTATGAATTATCTGACCTCTATACTAATCTAATACCTAATAAAAACCACATCTATACTAATCTGATACCTTTCAAAAACTACGTACCCCACTTGTTATGTCTGAGTTGATGACTGTTAATCAATTTCTAATCATATCATATCATGTTACGTATAAAAAGCAATTGGCCTATTATAGTTGCTGGGCAGGCTTCTGGTTCCTTCTTTGGCGATTGGTTGGATTCTAGCTATCTTCCAGCAGGATGAAAAAATACCCGACGGCTCACATATCCGTTTCTTAACTTTTGATCTCTACTGTCTACTGACATTCAATTGAAACAGATACAGGGTGATCAGAATTCTTATTCTCGAACCACCCCATATTCGTTACAATTAAATGTCAGTAGATATAGGTAGATAGTTAATCAAAAGTTGAGATAGGGCTCGAGATAGGGACATGTGAGCCATTTTGACCTATAATGAATAGTTTCAACACAAAAAAATGCTAAAGTTGAAAAATCTCGATTTTGAACACCCTATATCTCTGCATAATTATTCCCTCTAAACCTCAAGTGTGATAGATAGATCGATGAAATCAGATCAAAATAAGGAAGTTGATAATATTTCCGGAACGAGTTCCGGAATAACTAAAAAAGTGGCAAAATTTGCGATAACATTTTCAAATCCGACACATTTTGAAATCACCCTGTACATAAATTCAAATGAATCTAACGAACGATTACCGAGATATTTGATTGGTTCCATACTTTATCCCAACCCTGTAAATTTTTGCCTAGACTGATTTAGTTTTGCATGGTTTCCATTCTTTACTCAATCAAAACAAATGTGCGGAATGTGAGTTCGACGTTGGTATTTATGTTACATGAACCCACGTTAGTAGTGGAAAGTTAATAGGTATCACAGTTAATATGATGTACAGTCGTATTCAATAAAAAAGCGTACAAGTATTGAAAAGACAGGATTTCGGGATCCTAGTTCTAGTTGTGTATAAAACTGGCTCAGCCAATGCTTTGTGTTTTCGAGAACCTATGACAACTTCACTGTCATCATTTGGTGAACAATCATTCCCGATAGCGATAGTACGTTAATTTTTATCTGTAATATACTTGTACGCTTTTTTTTAATGCGACTGTACCAACATTATTTTGGCTCAATCTATCATCAGCCCTAATTGCCCTATCATTTACGAAATGACCTTGCCCCTGTATACAACCCGGATAAAACCATTCTTTTTCTCATTTCATTGCCTGAGGAAGGATAAAACCATTCTTCTTCCCATTTCTTTGACTGAGGAAGTATTTCCAAGAACTTATAACCTCCAAAAGTTCAAAAAAATCCAAATCATACCCCCTTTCATGCATCAGTATCCCCGAGCTCCTCCCTAGGTACGCACGATGTTCTTCGAACATTATAGGGATTCCCTTTCGTGCGCACCAAGCGATAAACAAAATCTCTGAGGAAATCAAGGGGAAGAAATTGATCAGTTTCTATTTATTGAGGTATCTTAATAGTTTTCTTCAGATTGCTTCTCTCCTGGAGGTATTAAAAAAACGTCTCAAAGATGTCAATTTGGGAAATATAATTTGCTGACCAAAATTATTACAGTATGCTGACCAAGTACTTCTGGTTCGAATTTCTTCTTCAAATTGCATATTTGAATATTCTATATGAATATATAGATATGCTACCAGTAAAATAATTCCGATCCATCCCTTCGGAGGGGTAGTTTATTCTTGCAGTTCTTCAAAAATCCTTGCTGGTTCGTATTTTTCCATCAAATTATATATTTGAATATCTTATATAGATGCCACCAGTGAAATTATTTCGAGCCATCCCTTCAGAGGGGTAGTTTATTCTTGCTGTTTTTCGAAAATCCTTGCTGACCGAGCATTTCTGATTTGAATTTTCCCTTCAAATTGCATATTTGTATATCTTTTATAGATATATAGATGCCACCAGTGGAATTATCTCGATCCACCCCTTTAGAGGGGTAGTTTAATCTCGCAGTTTTTCAAAAACCCTTGTTGGCTGAGCATTTCTGATTCGAATTTTTCAACCAAATTATTTATTTGAATATCTCGTATAGATTTATAGATGCCACCAGTGGATTTATTTCGATACACCCTTTCAGAGGGGTAGTTTATTCTTTCTGTTTCTCGAAAATTCTTGCTGACCGAGCATTTCTGGTCCGTATTTTTCCATAAAATACCCCTCTGAAAGGGTCGATCAAAATAATTCCACTGGTAGCATCTTCATACCTATCTACATATATAAGATATTCAAATATGCAATTTGAAGAGGAAATTCGAATCAGAAATGCTCGGTCAGCATACTTTAATTTTGGTCAGAAAATTACACAACCCCTGTAAATTTCAGTGGAAAATGATTCTACATGAATAAATACAAAAAGCTCAAAGTGATTTCCACACAATGTTCATGAAATGAACAACAGAACATTCAATTACATCCTTCCGAAATCTATGCATCGACTCGTATAAACGAATACTGATATAAGTGATTCGTTCCTGAATGCTGGCTAGAGACTGCCCTGCACTGATGAGAGTCAAACAGCTCGAAAACGGTCTGTAGGTGTCTAGCGTTGCCTGGCTAAATCGGAATCAATAGGCATTCAGAGAAGAATCACTCGTATCAGTATTCGTTTGAACGAGTCGATACATAGATTTCGGAAGGATGTAATTCAATGTTCTGCGTGGCATTAGCCATGAAAGTAGTTGTTTTCTCCCGAAATCTACCAGTGCTGTTCATTTTATGAACATTGTGTGTAAATGACTTAAAGCTTCTTTTATTTATTTGACAGTTCATGCTACTTTGAGCATTGTGTGGTTATTTCGTAGTTGGAATGATTCTATGTCCTAAAGACGTCCAAAACACTTTTCTGGGACGTAAGACGTCTGTACGTACTTACTACGTACCGATATGTACTTCTTCAAGGCGTATTCAAGATGTTCTTTGGCTGATTGTGTAAATACAAAGTCACCGGAGACAATAGGAATTCCTTTTGGTGAACTCCAAAGGATGAAAAATCATTATTATGATAAAATTGAGACAGAACACTGGATTTTTTCGGACACATACCTGGCACGGACAAAAACACAAACAAGCAAAAAGGTACGGACACAACAATCGCGAACACAATCAGGCAATTTCGTTTCCTCAGAGACATAATCACCGTCATAATAAATATCCTCGGAATGTCCTGCCCCTATCGGGGTCTCTATTGGATCTATCGATGCTCTATCATGGTCATTACATGCATTTACCACCCCGTCTTACCGCGGTAAGAGCTAACACTGTACCCGACCACCCAGGGCGATCCTGTTCAAAATTTCGGCCGTGCTGACGAGTTAATTTTCCGGTACAGTCTACAGACTTAGCCTCATCGACTATACGGTATGACTAAAGCTGTGGATAGCGGTTAATAGTTATATAAGGTCGCGAAATCAGCACGCGGTTGTTACGATTCGACTCGAGCTGTTACGAGGTGCGTCTAACCAGAAAATGTGTCTTTTATTGATCCGGCGCCGAAATCAAAGGCGACGCGCGTCTCTTGAGCAAAAAAAGTGCGGGGGCAGTCTAATTTTGTTAATTTTATCGTCCAGCTATTAGATTATTATTTTTCGATAGGTAATGTAATGCTTGGTTGGTGAAGAAGTGTAATTTTACCTAATAATAGAATGTATAATTATTATAAAACTCGTCTGCCATATTGGATCCGCCATCTTGAATTTCGTAATTTTGACGAAGGCATATCATTATCTCCGAACGAGAGAATCATAATCTCTGACCTCGAAAACCCCCAGATACCACTTTTGAATGAAATCGAATCATAATTACAAAACTCGTCCGCCATATTGGTTCCGCCATCTTGAGAAAACAGATCAATTCTGATGAAAGAATCATAATCTCCGACCCTAAAAATCCCCATCAGACACCAGTCTTGAATAGAATTGGATTCTAATTACAAAACTCGTTCGCCATTTTGGCGTCATCTTAAATTTTCAAATTTTTAGGAAGGAATTATAATCTCTGTTCTGGTTTCCACGATAGGGGATATCCTGTAATGTTCAGAGAACATAGTGAGAACCAAGGAAAATAAGATAGGAATTTGTATTCTTCTTAAATTTCTGGAGGTTATATATGCCTCGGGAAACAACTCCCTTGGCAATGTGTTCCAGAGCCTTGCTGTTCGTTGGATGAACGAGTCTTTGGAAAGAGATGTTAATCTGTGACGAAGGGGTGTGAAGCCTCAACTCGACGGGTTAATCTCGCGGGGACTGCCAAGGGAGGAACAATTGTTGATATTTCAGAAGAGCATCGTCCATGAAAATATCTATAAAATAGAGCCAGATCGCCAACTTTCCTACGGTGTTCCAGAGAAGTGAGTGAGTTTGTGAGCGAGGCGTCACCCACGAGACGAATTGCTCTTTTTTGGACAGAATCCAACAGTTTCAGGGTATGTTTGGGTGCTGCGCAGTGCGCACCAAATACTAATTTTGAATAGAATCGGATCATAATTATGAAACTTGCGTTCGCCATATTGGTTCCATCATAATGAATTTCCACATTTAGACGAAGGAATCATAATTTCCGACCCCGAATATTCCCAAATACCAATTTTGAATAGAATCGGATCATAAACAAAACTCGTCCACCATATTGGTTCCGTCATCTTGGAAACGCAAATTTTGATGAGAAAAGCATAATCTCCAACCCCGACAACCCCCAGTTACCAATTTTTAATGGAATCGGATCCTAATTACAAAACTCCTCCGCCATATATTGGATCCGCCATATCGAAATTTCAAATTTCGACGATAGAATCATAATCTCCGACTCCGAAAATCTCCAGATACCAATTTTAGAATGAAATTGGAACATAATTATACAAAACTCGTCGGCTATATTTTATCCGCCATCTTGAATTTCCTCATTTTCACGAATGAATCCTAATCTCCGATATCAATTTTGAATAGAATCGGATCATAATAACATAATCCGCTATATTGAATCCGCCATGTTGAATTTCTAAATATCATAAAAATTGACCCAGTCGTTTTTTTATATAGATAGATTACAATATACAGTGTGTCTCACTTCAATATTGGAAGCCCCCCTGTATCTTACGTAATTGAAATTGACTTCATATACAGGGTGCCCATTTTTCGAACTTCACGATGATGGAATCTCAGTTATTATAAGAGATACGAAGTCGGTTAATTTTCGTTTTTATTTTTTCAAGCAAAATCCAAGTTACCTAGACGAGGCACTTTTTTACATCGTATCGTATTTTCTTTGACGTTCTTGATGCCAAAGTTACAACATTCAAATTTGTGTTTTTGATGGGCGTCATATCGGATTTTTGCATTTTTGAAAAGTATTTTTTTTTATGACAATGATGTATCGACTGGTGTAACCACTTGTCAATTGTTTCTTTCCAAAACGTGTAGACCCCGCGAAACACCGTAGCAAGGCCGCACCGGATTGACTGTAGATGGCGTAGAGAACATCATGCCACATATACTTCACAGATATAATGAATATTTCACGACTTTTTCATTAAATCAATCACTTTTTCTCAATGTTTTTGAATTACGAATTAATATACGTAAATGTAAACAACAAAACAAAACAACCATTGTGTATCAAGATCACTTCGGGAACAGCGCCATCTAGCGTTAGTTTTGCGCGGCCTTACTACGGTGATAGAATTCGACATAATCAAGTAGGCCAGAGGTCTACAAAAATTTCTAGGGTTTTGTAAGAGGGAGCTATTTCACCATACATATATCCACCTTCATCACACGATATGATCGAATCTTTCCTGTTGATCAAAATTGACAAAAAAACATTTTTGTGAAGAGTGCTTTGGAAGGTATACACTTGCTGCTGCATGTTCAGCAGTAAAATATTAGATCTTTCGAAAGAGCCAAATATCTCGAATCTCGCATTTAAATCTGAAGGCCTAGATTATAATAAGCAGATGACTATACCAGACTATATAAAATCTTAGTTAGAATGGTGGCTTAACAATATATTCAAATCATACAATGATATTCATTATGACTCGTATTCCATTGAATTGTATTCTGATATGCATCACAGACAGGATGGGGTTCGATTTGCCAGGAAAAACATGCACAGTCCCTTATTGTAGTAGCCAGCTTACATGCACATACGGTTGGCGTAGTACAATAGAGGACAAACACACGCATCAACTATTCCAGAGTTACCAGCTGCATTTTATGCAATAAAGTGTTTTTACAGAGATTTGCGTTCTTGTAAAATCCTGACCCATATAGACAATACCATAACTATATTTTTTTATGTTCTGGTTCCCACGAAAAGGAATATCCTGTTATGTTCAGAGAACATGGTGAGAACCAAGGGAAATAAGGTAGGAATCGGCAAACTAAGCGTATAAAGTAATCATTACTGAATTCGGGAAAAAAGAAATTGATCTTCTGCATCCATCAGGTTAAAAGCTCAATTTCCTCAATATATATCATGGCAAAGAGGCCTAGTTGCTGTTGCTATCGATGCTTCTACTGTGAAATGGTATTCACTTAACTTTTATATGTGTTTCCTCCATTCGCTCTTATTTTAAGAATGCTCAATAAAATCATACATGATCATGCCATAGGTATTGTAGTTGTTCCAAATTGGCCAACACAACCGTGGGTCACAATTTTTAAGAAGCTACTTATTTCTGAAATGTTGGTGTTAGAACCAACCCAGTGATCTTCCGTTTCCAGAACAAAACACCCTATGTCAGCATCCCTCAACCTGGTTGTAGGGAGAATATCAGGATAAGGCTTCCTCAAGACAGGGGTATACCCAGACGAGACTCTAGAGACATCACTGGAATCATTATGTTTGGCTATACATATACAGTACAACAATTCATTCTACCTGTGGTGGTTATTTTGCGAGAGTCGTCATAAGAAGATACATTTGAAGAAAATGTAGCAGAGGTTTCGTCCTTTTTTCAAGAGCAGATAAAACACCTGTCAAGTATGCCAGTATGGGACATTCAACCACCACCGTTCAGCACAATATTATAAGCCTCATTTTGCCAGGTAACATAGGTAACAACGTTCTCATTAGATGGTTTTTAAAATGCATTAGGAGAATGAGGCCGCCTGATCCGCGTTATGATGTAACATGAGACCCAGAAGTGATCTCTGGTAATACAATACCTATTCGAAATCACTTAGGCCTAATTAAAAGTTAAGTATCTTGTCACATTTTAAGCAACTTGCATGGAACCCTATTAGTCCTGGCAACAGGACATAAAATCCAAACCCTTTATAAATTAAAATCAGGTTAGAAAATAGTATCCTCAATAGGTATAATACGTCAGGAGTGCGCACACATATTCCTGATCCCATTAAAACAAGACGGAAAACCCTTTTTTTTTTAGGAATTTGAGGAATTTGAAGAACCTAATATTATGTATGTTTAGTAATTTGCCTGCATGGGTATATTAAGAAAACTCAGAACATCAGAGGAGAACCACAGACACTTATATTTTTCATCTAGAGGGAACCCTATGGTAGTAGAAACCATCAACATCTTTTGCAAAACGGTTAAGGTGTTTAAAGCTTTCTTCCCGGATATATACAGAAAAGTGCACAAAAAACAGCCAGGACTATAACTTTTGAATTATTCGAATTCATTGATACCGGGTTTGATATAATAATATATATAGGGTTATTTCAAACGATTATGCAGATATTCGCGTTCTAAGTTTCCATATGCTCAGTGAGTGTGACAGAGAAGGAGGGTTTGATATTGCAAATAAGTCACACCCATTGAGCATATGGAAACTTATAACCATATCAAACCCGGTTTCGTTGAATTCGTCATGATTAATCCCTAACCGATTATATGGAATACCGAGTGGAATACAATAACAGAGGGTGTTCCATCTGAAAATCAAAAGTTGGGGTCGTTATTTTCGTTCATAAATTAATGAGCAATATTTGGAATACTTGCTACCCACCAATTTTGAAAACTCTATCTCGAATAATTCAAAAGTTACAGTCCTGGCCGTTTTTTGTGCACTTCTCTGTCTATATATATACAAAATAAAGCTAGTTCCGAAAAATAAGCCAACAACACCGGCTCCAAGAAAGAACTGCAAGTCCTTTTATCTTCCATTCCACTTCGCTGTTACTTAAATTATTTGAAAACCTCTAATAAGTTCGCAATTTTTGAAAAGCCCTAAATAAATATTGCAGGCACTTCAAGCGTAATTATGTTGGGTTACCATTGGTGTACGCACTTCAATCCTTTCCTGTATTACAATTCCTTGATTTTCGCCTACTTCGATGAACATAACATGGCGTGGGTAAATGGTGAATGTCGCTAAATTTAGTCTGGTGCCAGTGGTGCCGTACCAAAATTACAGGCATCAATGTGACAATTGTGACCGAATTGTGACCAATGAAGATAGGGAATACATTTTGCGATTTAGCCGCATCAAGGTTGGTAGAACTGATGTTGATCATAAGTTCCAAGGTTGGTAGAACTGATTATAATTTGTATAGGAAGGTTGCCTCGATCGATAGTGCGGCAAGGGGGGAAACGGTCACTCGTGACGTCACAGGCAGTAAGACGACAAGTTGTCAACCTTAAAGCGACATGTCATGAAATGTTTACCAAATAGAGTATACAAACATGATACAAACTTTTTGGTCTGCTCAGCATATTTATATTAATTTATTGTATATAATTATAAGTAAGTACCATTATAAAATATGGATATTTACATATACTTCTGTTTAATACCTTCAATCTTCGAAATGAGAAGGCAATTTTGGATGGATCAGTAGTACAGAGAGGAATACCTATCTGAAATTTTGTTCCAGGGGCTATTTACCAGGTCGTGGTACCAGGTAAGTGTGTTTTGAGGTATGGAGCATAATTATGGCGCTAGTGATTACTTATGCATTGATTGTGAACCTACTCATCCTATAAATATCCTGCAAATCAGATAATGTGAACAAGAAACTACAGAAAATATAAGAATAATCAACTGATGATCCAGAAGTAGCAGTGGACCAATATTCGTACACAACAGATCACTTATGTTATCAATATATCTCTGTATTCTGAAAAATTGACATACTAGATACCTATAGAAAATACAAGAGGAAATAGTATTTCATTGTTTGATTATATTGTAGTCAAAAACAGAGCAATTGATCGAAGTATTTGAGCATAAAAAAATAACAAAATATGATTCTGAACAAAATTAATGAAAAATAACACTACTATTATAAGTGAACCTATAATGAAGGATAGTTCAAGGAATCTCTCATGCATATAAACATAGCTCCTCTTCGTTGGGTAACGTACTCTTGCTCAAATATCTCAACTTGAAAACACGTGTGATATCTTCTGATGTCCATTTTACCCGTTCAGCAAGAATCTCAACATTCACAACTGGTCTGGTTCTGATCATTTTTCCAAACTTGAATACTTATGGTGTTTCTCTTGTTGTATTTGGTATTAGTGATGGGATTCCTACCTTGAGTTTTCATCTCTTTGGTGTGTGATTTAGCAATTCTGCTTGTGCCGTTCAAAATCCTCGGCATCGAAATGGGCAGAACATATTCGCCAAAATTGAATCCATATTTCTCACGAATAGACTCATCTTATGGAAATTAATGGAAACACAAACTAAATTCACTAGTCTCATTACACTTGTACGAATTTTAACAAGAAGTGACCGAACAAATTATCATTTTTACATTTTTAAGTTCAAAATGGTTCAAATATTCGAAAATACTGACAACTGTCAACTCAATACATGCGCCGGCCAATCGCCGGCGTACATATCATACACGAAGTGTACGAGAGTGCTACACTTTTCGTGCAAAAGAAAGGGCCTATTACGTCATGAGTTACTCAAGGTCACTCGCGGGGTGCGATCGAGGCAACCTTCCTCTACAAAATAGTCATCAGTTCTACCAACCTTGATAAGTTCTAAGAATCACGCCATCTAACATTCGATATGTGAACCCCACGTCATCGTCTGAAATTCAATTGTTTATATCAAGAACCAGTCTGACGAAACAAATGAAGAGTGAGCGCACCAGGATGACCTTTAGCTGCCTTCAGCACTGCAAGAGCGCTAACTACGTGTTAAATAAGTAGATGGTGCGCGTACTCTGCCATTTTAGAGAAAAATCACTCGACCGCTTACTAGGGTTTCTTTACAGCGAGACGATAAATCTACATTCTTCCGCTAGATGGCAACGCTGTTGAGACGAGTCAAGGTTAGTAGAGCTGATAATCAAAATTATCATCAGTTCTACCAACCTTGTCATAATTGTGCAATGTCGCCATCTACTAGAATATCACCGAAACCATTATTCTCGAGATTGTCTCGAGAGGTGGAGAAGATTTTTTCAAACAAAATCGCATCAATAAGTACACCATCTACAATGATGGAAGTCAAGGTCTGGAAGGAAGATATGGTGTAATTACTGATGCGCTTTTGTTTCGGAAATTTTACTCGACCTCTCGAGAACAGCGAGAGCAATGGTACCGTCGATCTTCTGAAAGATGGCGACATTTCACAATTATGACATTTGTCAGTTTTGAAATTGTGTCAGATTTTTCGAATTCGGAGTTGAATAACCTCACTGTTACATACATGTTCTGCGTACCTGAAATGCCATTTGCCATTTTATTTCCACTCGTCACACCAGTAATAGCAGTATATCACCATCTAGCGGGGAAATGTAGAATCTACGTCTCGCTCGTTGTAACCGTTGATTGATATAATACAATAATTTTCAATACGTAATAATGGCCGAATACGCTCACTATATCTTACTTTCATCATTCAATCTACTTATTTCCATCATTAATCAATGATCCTCGGACAATAGTCGTATTCAATAAAAAAGCGTACAAGTATCAAGTTCTAGTTGTGTAAAACTGGCTCAGCCAATGCTTTGTGTTTCCGAAAATCTATGACAACTCTACTGTCAACATTTGGTGAACAGGAGGTGAACAGTCATTCCCGATAACCCGTTTTATGCAGAATAGACGTTAATTTCTCTTTTAATGCGACTGTACGTTCGTTTGATCGTTTGATCGTTCGATCAAGTAACGAACTGACCTCCATTTCAAAAACACCCTGTATAGGAGTTGTTAAAATATCCGGCCACTATGAAATTTTTCTTTTCTGATGGTTCGCTATAATAGTTAGGTCTATATCCCTAAATATATCACTACATACATTCGTGAATGATAACTCTCGTTGAGAACTAATGCGAAGTGGAATATTAACATGCATCCATACCGAAAGTCATGGCTATTTGAATTCTTGCTTTTCGATCAGAATGAAGCCATCACTTCTGTCTCGAGAAACTCGTCGTTCATTCTCAACAAATTTGACATTTGATATTTGATACAATTTGACTGAATCTGTCAATCTGTCATCTGCTTCCTTTTTGTCCAAAGCTCTCCACGTGCAAGTAGAAAATTTTTTCTGAACCGTTTGGTTTGCTAAAAACATGGATAAGCCAGTAGTTCTTGCTCGTGTTATCAAAGTTTTGGGAAGAACTGGATCCCAGGGCCAGTGTACCCAAGTAAAAGTTGAGTTCATTGGCGAACAAAACCGGCAAATCATCCGAAATGTAAAGGGCCCCGTCAGAGAAGGGGATATCCTCACTTTGTTGGAATCTGAACGTGAAGCAAGAAGATTGAGATAGGTTCACATCTGTACAAGATGTATGTAAGTATTTCTCAATGTTTCATAATTTTCATTGCGAAAAAATCCTAGTCTTCTGTTATAATGTTAACTGTTATAATGGTAGTTTGATAAACATATATCCTAAATGGATAGCTGAATTGAATGAAAATAACTACGACCCAAAGTTCTATATCTTGAAAGATGAGCTCCAGACACCCTTCCAAGTTGTGGACCACCCTAATATACTTCTTGATAGATAATCAGCACTATCAGCCCTATTTAATAAAGTGCTGAAGTAGTAACTGATCAATTAACTTATATTTGTTTTATTAAATAGTGGTAAAATGCACCTAACATACTCTTCTTTATTTCAGGACTACAACCAAGAAATGCTGTTGGATAGTTGAAGTCCATTCCACCATTCATTACAAATTTCATAAATTGTAACAATGTAATATAAATATAATTTTATTCTAGAAAAATTGTTGAAATTTAGTATGTTTCTCATTCATATATTGATGTAAGTTACTCCCTGAATCTGGAAAATACATATTCAATACAGGAACTATTTCAAAAAATCGTTCATCTTGGCTAAAAGTTTCCAATGTTCTGAATTTATTCAAATCAGAAAGAATTCATTTGTTGCATGAGATTTTTATTCAAGATTAAACTCTTAGGGTTAGGTCACAGTATATTATCCCTTAGGATAATATACTGTGGTTATGCCAAGTTGCCAAGTCTGAGAATTATACAAAGGGGTAGCTAAATTTGTCAGTCTTGTCTGGAGCTAGCCATCACACTATTTTATAAACTTATGCTTACAACTGCCCATAGAATCAGTAGGTAGGAAAATTTCTTTGATAGTGGGGATTCAATTCAGAAGCAGAGCTGTAATAGAAAATCGTCTATACCATTATACTGATTTGGTGTAAGAAAATACAGAATAAAAGTCAAAAATTCTTTGGCATAATAATATGCCACAGGCATAGGTAGATAATATAATCTATAAAAATATTTACATTTTATACATAATATTGATAAATACAATTAACAACAAAAGTTTCTTTACAAGAGAAAATCATATTTTGAAAATAAATGTCAAAGGTACCTTCCCCAGAAAGAGTCAAGTTCAGGTAGGAGTGCTCTGGCCATTGCTTTGCTATCCATTTTCACTTTCACAGGTTGAAGCCCATATCAGGCAGTTGCCAAGTCCACTGTAGCAAATTAAGAATACTGTTGCTAGAAACACCAGGCTGCAAATCGTACATGGTTTTCGCTCCAGGAAAAATCCAATCAAATAAAGTATCATGAACATTACATGGGTTTGCACCAGGGCAGGGTTGGAAGGTTTTGGCATCAACAAAACTGGAATGAGCCACTGAAGACAGTACATATTTTGGCTCCAAGAATATCATTTGAGGCAAAATGAAATAGAATTTGCAAATTTGGAAGAACCTAATTTTCCATGCATAGCTACTTTTTGCTTTTCTATTTTCCTTTTTATTTTGATTTTTTGATGTCAAATTTTGGCTCTGAAAGAAAAATAAAATAAAAATGTCAAATGACAATAATGACAGACTTTCTTCTGATTTATTGGCCTCTTATCTAGTAAGAAGATAGCCTTGAGAAATATTATCATGAAGACTTCTTCTCAAGCCGCTAGAAGTAAACCGTCCTCTAGCTACATATGTACGGTGCTAGATTACCACATAGACTATATAAGTCGAACGTCGGTTGTCACTTGTATGAAAAATTGTTGATGTTTTTAATTTGGTTTGAAAAACACAATATATGTGGTGTTCTGGTAATCGTGGATTGTGGTGGTGATATTTGATATCAGTTTCTTCTTCAATAAATGATAATATGGTGATAGATGATCCATAGATATATAAAGTTTAATTGACCTAGAAAAATAGTGAGAGCCTTGTCATTTTATTGTAAAGTACCTACCTATCCATTTTATGTTCATTCTTTGATCATTCAAAGAAATATTGCTCAACAAATGTTTTCATATGTTTCAGAATAATTATAGCTATTTATTGAACCCACATCAATATGAAAGTGATAATCCTGCTATCATTTCTGATGATCCAAATTTGCTATGCCCCTCCTGTTCAACAAACCAAAAAAGAAGAAGGTAAAGAAGACTCTGGAATTAATGGCTTGGAAGACTATATGGAATATCACCGATATCTCAAGGAAGTAGTCAATGCCCTAGAGTCTGACCCAGATTTCAGACAGAAATTAGAAAAAGCTGATGAAAGTGACATCAGATCAGGGAAAATAGCTGAAGAGCTGGAATTTGTCTCACACCATGTAAGAACAAGACTGGATGAGATAAAACGTGTGGAACTTGAGAGACTCAAAGATCTCACAGAAAAAAAAAGGCAACTTGAAGATCCCAATTCCATAGATGAGGACCCTACACATCATCATGTAGACCACGCCAATCCACACACTTTTGAAATAGATGATCTCAAGAAACTGATTGCTAAAACTACTGCTGATTTGGCAGAGGCTGATAAGAAGAGAAAGGAACAGTTCAAAGAGTATGAGCTGGAGAAGGAGTATAAGAAGCAGGATAAGTTGAATCATACTAATGGTGCAGAAAAAGAAAAATTAGAAAAGGAATTTCAGGTAAATAGTCACAATGCTGTTTGTGAATAATCTTGCCTTATTTTCCCAGTCTCATCTGAGATGCAATGCCATACCTACACCTGCTTATATATACTCTAAATTGTTTCATATTTTTATTCACCTTGGGTATTCATAAATTTCATGATACTAGATGAAATAGGTACAGTATGTGGTTCTTACCAAAGCAGCCATAAAATTAATACAAAATAATTCATATATTCATATATTCATATTCAAGGCATTCAGAGAACTGTATTCAAATTACAAGGAAAATTCTTCAGTAGGATATCCCTCTACTATAATATCCTAAGAAATTGACAAATCCATTTTTCCTCAAAAAAATTTTTGAATGTCCCAAAGAAAATATGGATTTTCCATAGATATCCTATTATCTCATATTGAGTCCGGAGTCCCATATGAATGTTTCTATGATGGCCTACAGATGTAATTTTAGGGAACATGGGATTTAATAAATAATACTATTAGCAATACTGAGATACCCCAAAAAACACTGAGGAATCCTAGGAAGATTATTATATATCTCTTGTTATTCACTGTATATGATAATTATTAATTGACCTGAGTGATAAACTCAGATAAACTAAAACAACTGTGAAATTCTTGTAAATGTTCAACTTCAATTATAAGAGGAGTTCCAAAAAGTTCTCAATCAAACCCATAGGAAAATTAAAGAATTATGTGAAATTGGAGGTGAAATTACCAAATGGTTATAATACTTATAATGATCTTGAAAAGTTCATCAGGTCTGGAAAATAAATATTTAGATCATTTTTTATGTGTATCTATGATATTCTAAGCATTTCTCCTTATACTTCTACAGAGACTACTACTATATAAATTCCTTGAATTTTTCAATAAAATAAGAAATTTTCTCAAAATGGCCAACCTATTCAATTAACCCCGCAATCAGAGTCAAATTCTTGGCACAGCTATTTTTGCTGTTGTTATTCCAGACATATTTTCATTATCACATGTTAAGAAGTTGATACAAAAGTAAATAAAATAAGATAATGTCCTCCTCACGAATATCAGAAGGTGCCACATTTCAAACTGATCTGAATTACTCCAAGACCATCACCATCAATATTTCAAAGAATATTTCGCCCTTGTTGCAAGATAATATCCGATGGACCCAGGAACGCCCAGGACCATCAGTTCCATGTCGTCGGTGTAATTAGCAATGTGCGTAACTCCAATATTGGGTCAAAATGACATTTTTGTTCCATCTGTTGGGAAAAAATTCAACGAATATGTTGGAAAACGGTCAATCTCCAAATAAATTTCTCCAGCAGAATAAACTCAATAAAGAAAAAGTCGTAACTCCAACGCGCCATTTTATGTTCGGCAATATTCGTATCTCCTTGTCTACTGTTCACATGTTCGGCAAAACATCATCAACTTCTGGTTTATTATAGTGAAAAAATATGCAATCTCACATTGGAAAAGGTAATTAAAACATTTATACTGAATGATGCATGCTTGATAATGATCAATATCAATAAAAATCAATTGAAATTGGGTTTATAATCGTTATCATGGAGTTACGAATTTTTCGCTCTCATCCAAATGATTCGAATCTTGGAGTTAAGTCATTCAGTTTTATTGCTCTCCTGAAAAGTTAGTCATTGTGGAGTTACGCACTTTGCTAATTACACCGACGATGTGCTTGTTCATTACCTTTCAATAGAGGCAAAATATTTTTGGAATTATTGATACTCTACCATGAACTTAGATCAGTTTGAATCACAGCATGTTGGGATATTCGCGAAGGGGACATTAATTTGTATTTTGGTATTTAATCAAAATGTAACTTGTTTTATGCATTTCTGAATTTTTCTTTATTATATGTTGCTACTGTTGGATCAAACAAACAATTGCGGACATTGCGGTTAATCCCCGGATTCAGGGAACTAGGTTTTTCCCCCGGGATTTGGAAACCCTAATTATTCAGTTCCTCAAATTTCTGAAAGAAATTGCATTTCCGGCAATGATCCGACATTTTAATACATACATTTCCGAACAAAACCTGAAGTTAAGAAACAGTTTTATTATTTTTTTATCTTTGATAGACGAATTTTCCGAATCTATATACCAAGAAACTTTGATGGTTTTATATTTCTCTTTTGTTACTTGAAACCCATATTATCATCCAAAGAAAAGTGTTTTCAATTAACCGGTGAAGGCTAAATTTAAACGTTGAACGGATAATGGGGAGTCATTACTTAGGTATGTTGCTACTGTTAGATCAAAAAAAATATTGTGGTTAATCCCCCGGGATCCTGGTTACTTGGAATCCGTATTATCATCCAAACAAACAAAAAATCCTTTTTGTTATTTGTATTTGTTATGTACTGTCATTATATTATTGTCTATTGTGGTTCCTAATAAGTTGGCAACCATGGTCACTTGTTCGGGAGTCGGGAGTCAAGTCACATAAAAACAAGGTCATGTACATGTTGTACATTGTAGTTTAATAAAGTATTATTATGAAGTTGTTATAAAGTATTTGAATCAACTATTAATTCAAACTTTCCCAATGGGAACAAATGGTATTATTACCTTCAATTTGCACTAGTTTGAACTGAAAAATTCAATGGCATTACGGCAACCTGACCATCATAAACATCTCAGCTTCAATCTGATCGCCCACAGACGGAAAACTGACTTTTCTAAGAGCCGCTTCACAGTTGATTATATCACTTATATAATAATAATAATAATAATGCCCAAAATGACACTAGTGTGTATTCGCACAGTGAAAATTGCTGCCATTTATTGGAAAATTGAATTTTGATGCCTAGCAAATTTTAAAAATAAATTGCTGTCCAAAATGACACCAAGTGCGTAGTCCAGCAATGAAAATTGCTGCACTTTCTTTTTGGAAAATTGCGAACTTTGAAGTGTGAGAATTCTGAATAAGTTATAAGTTGCATAATATTTGCATTTATTTGTTTATTTCAGTAAATAGTTTCAGTTTCTTTTGCAAAAATTGCCTATTTTGTTATGCTATGCTTTTGGATTTTTGAAGAAAATAAAGTCAGTTTTTTTTGTTACATTCTTGTATTTTATTTACGTAAATAAAATTTCATTTTCGTAAAGTGAATTAACGGAAATACACGCCATATAAAGATGCATCCAGTTCAACCTAGACAGGAAATACCGGAAGAAGGATATCGCGATTGTATCCGATAGCCAAGCAGCCATCAAGGCGTTGAGCTCTTCCAACATCAACTCGAAGATGGTATGGGGAATGCCTAAGCAAATTGAATGAGCGAGGCAGTAACAATAAAGTGATCCTCCTCTGGGTGCCAGGGCATATCGGAGTGGAGGGGAATGAACAAGCAGACACTCTGGCACGACAAGGGGCCTCAACGCCACTGATCAGACCAGGGCCATTCTGCGGTCTTGGAGATTCCTATTTCCAAGAAGAACTTGAAAAGGCGGAAGGAGCTTTGAGAACCAGGCAATGGAGAAGACTTCCAGGACTGTGGCAGGCTAAAGATCTCGGAAATTTTAACCCAGAAAGATCAGACACTGATAAACCTCAGCAGAGGAAGTCTCAAAGCAATAACGGGATTTCTAACGGGGCATTGCAGACTCAATGAACACCTAAGGAAGCTAGGTTTACAGGAGGACGGCACCTGCAGATTCTGTAAGGAAGAACCAGAAACACCCCATCACATACTGATGGAGTGTGACGCTGTAAATCACAAAAGATTGAACATACTGGGAACACACCAGCTGAGTTTGGAAGAAATACCACAACTAGATCCCCTCAAAATCCTCCAGCTGCTGCTATGAACAAGAAATGCGTCTATCACCATCCAACGTACCAATACCAAAGTCAATAAATTGAAAAAAGTCAGTTCAGTAGAATACTCATTTTGGTTTGTAATTTATATGTATCGCCCCTGTAGAGCAAGAAGCAACCAAGCATTTGAATTTGTTCTTGAAGGCATTCGGAGTCATATCAAATCGAAAAAAGGGGAGTTTTATCAGGTCATTCACGACGATAGCAATATTGTAAGAAAATGATCTCTTGAACACTTCTTTGTGGTGAGATGGTATGGTGAGGATATTTTGGCGCCGGATATTTAAATTGTGATCGTCAGTTCAATATCTCAATTTGTCATGCAAATAAATTGGAATTTTGAGTTTTATCAACTTGAAGCAGAAGCAGGCAAAATGTAATTTGCGGCGATTAATCATGTTAAGCCAATGACATTCATTCAGTTTGTGAGAAATTCTGTGTTATACTAAATATCAAACGGATGCATAAGTTTTGGACATTAACGCGCCAAGCGTCAGAGTCAAGCCACTGCAATTATACTCGTGGATACAAGCGCCAAAAATTGAACAGGAATGAGAGCCAAAAGGTGCCTGTCGACGGTGGTTAGCCAATTGTGGTCTTAAAAAATTTTGTGCACTGAGGTGCTAAGCGCCACACTGAGTGGAATCTTTTTGCTTTAATTTTTTTTTTTACATCAAAATGTGGCTTGTATGTGTAAGTATATCTCGTTAGGCCTACTCACGAAAGATTCCAATTAGTATAAAAAAGTTTAAGGACTTGGAAGAACTTTGCCGAGATGGCAACAGAAGATCTTCAACAGGAATATTCAAGATTGCAATATTCCAATGAGACAGAGGTCGATATCAGTGGTACTGACGAGTCGGATATTGATGATTTAGTATGTTTTAATGATTTCAAGAATTTCCAAAATGAATGTTTATGTTTACTTTAATTTGTAATAATTTTCAAAGAAATTATTTTTGAATCCATAAATTCAATTTAACCCAGTAAATTCAGCAATTTTGAGTAAAAAATTTAAGAGTCGAGCTTTCAGAAAATATGAATCTCAAAATTAACCAAAGAGAAATAAGGGGTCATGTGCCATTTTTATCTCTCCAAAATAATCAGTTTTTTTAAACCAAAAATGTCAAAATGTTGTCATTATAGCAATAATTATTCATACGAAAGGTCGTAAAAGAAGAATTCACAACCAGTTAATAAGTACATCATATTATTCATCCGATTTGAGAGAGAATGTCAATGGGCGAGTGGACTTATCATGAATTATTGGCATTCAATTACTACACTGTGTCGTTAAGGACCTAAATTAATATTTGCAACACTCCTCACACTTTTTTTCATGTAAATAATGAGTGTATGCTTTGTTCACGAAGCAAGGTTGTCAAGTCACCAATTATATAATCAAGTTATCAAACAGATGTAAGAGTCCTGTCGTTGAATAAAACATATTATTAGGAACCCATGATATTATAGTTCATTTTTGACACTTTCGAGCAACCAGCATGTGCAAGGGACAAGACCACGCCCACAAGTCATGCGCGCGGTGTTGTCACGTTCACCGCTTCAAATGTCTTCTAGTGTGAATTAATATAATTACTATTTACACAAATGTATTATAAGCACTAAGTCACAAATCATATGGGAACATTTTACAATTGATTTTGTGTTGCTAAATTGGAATATTACCTACACATAATTGAGAGTTTATTAATGTGTGAATAACTAATATTTCTGAAGTTACCAATCGTATTTCAATACATGGCAACTGTGCTATGGTCTGCCCCTACTTACGAAATCGTGACATCAGTTTTTACTCGTGGTAAATTTCTATCTGAAAATTACCGTGGTATTATTGATGATTTTCGCACCTAAAAATTGACCGAAGAATTCTAAAAAAATATGAAATCGGGAGGTATTTGAGTGATGATTCTATTTGAGAAATTAAAAAAAATAGTCCACTTACTTATTCTCAGTTTCAGAGGATTTTTATTTTTCATGCTATTTTTTGGGGTGTCCAACAGATATAATTCAATGTTCGACCTGGCACAGAGCCAGGAAAGTAGTTGTTTCCTGTTGAATATTCAGAATGATATGTGCATATACATATTCTTTACTGGAGGAGAATGGAAATTCTCAACTTCAAAAGGTTTTGTGTTCGAATTCTTATCGTGTGTGTTCAATAGATATAATTCAATCTTCGTCGTGGCATATAGCCAGGAAAGTAGTTGTTTTCTATTGAATAAACCGAGAAAGAATTGATATTTTCATCACATAGAGAATGCAGATTCTCAATTTATTTCTTTATACAGGCTGATTCACAGTGGATGGCACAATAGACGTTTCTGGAAAACGCAACGTAGGATAATACTGAAAATTTGGTTTCCTGGATAATTAGTTGTGTTCTATCGACCTAAAATATTCTCACGTTGTCGCTTATATTACAAAGTAGGACGGGCGCTGTTAACATTAACTTTTCAATCGTCATCTGAATACCGTTAAATCAAAATAGCAGTATGAGCTTACGAAAATTGCGCCATTTGTTGTTTTGTTATCAAATGACGGTGGAAATTTCCAGCCGGCTCTCGGGCTATACGGGTGTAGAAATAAATTCTATTCGAAATTTGATTCGATTATCGTAGGAGCTGGAGCAGAAGCACAAGCAGCACGAGAAGCTGCACGAGCCTGGCCACCAGGCGCAGCTGGAAGAGGTGTGGGAGGAGCAGGACCAGATGCAGCAGGACTTCGACCCGAAGACGTTCTTCATGCTGCACGACGTCGACGGCAACGGGCTGTGGGACCAGGACGAGGTGAAGGCGCTCTTCGTCAAGGAGCTGGACAAGATGTACCAGCAGGGGGCGCCCGAGGACGACATGAGGGAAAGGTATAAACTCGGACTAAATAACATTAGATAGACACCGCGATTCATTCATCAATCATTGAAAAGTATACGCCAATAACAATCCTAAACGTCGAACACGGATAAATGAACGAAATCGCGAATGGTGGGGATAGCCTCAGACTCGATAACAGTAAATAGACATATCGAGGACTGGAAACTTTGGCAAGATAATACACTACACTGTTTTACCATTAACTAAACCGATGTTTTAAACTAACTATGTTAGCATCTTCAGGAGAAGATTAAAACTAAATATCATACTCTAGTGTGCTGCTTATATACTAGGTATATGTTCACCCAATCGTGAATTTGAGGTTAGGAATATGTGTGTTATGATTTTGATTGAACATATGTTCGACTACACTCGATTTATCTAACCTACCATATTTTAAATGTGCTATGTGTTCTTTGAACCTTGTTTTTATGGGTCGCATGATTTGGCTTATATATGTTTTATCACAATCATTACAAATTATTTCGTATACTTTGCAGAATAACTTGAGTAAACAAAATAAAAAAACTGACCCTCGCAGGAATTGAACCTGGTCCGCAGGGCTGGCAATCGATTCAAATTCATTAAGACCGATTCAAATTCATTAAGATCGGCAGGTAGTTTCGGACGTGATTTCAGCCAGTATGCCTATTAGTGGGTATCATTATGTATATATTTTGATGTTGAAAAATTATATATGAGAGAATCCTTCCGGATTCTTCACGCATATTAAAGTTAGATGACATTATTTATTGGAGTCAAGCTGCCTGTGTTCCAAAATGAAATATAAGTGATATGCATAGTGGAAAATACAAAGGCATACCGGTTGCTTAAGCCCAAAAGGTAATCACGTTATATTTAAAAATATCATTTTTCCTCGTTTTGAAACAGGCTGCCTTCAAGAAGTATTCATGTTTGTGATATGCATATGCTACGGAAAAAATTATACACTGTTTGCCCATGCTCAAGTACACCTAAAAGTGTTTAAAAGTGTTTTTAACCGCCAGCTTAGTTGCAAAGCAACCCTCGAAAGTCAGAGACTTGTGTGAGTTAAGAAGACGGGGACCTTAGCTTTTTAAGTGTCATCCGAAGCACTAAACCTTGATAATATGCCAAAATGCATAAAGAACCTGGGAGGATTCTTTCATAAATCATTTTTCTACATCAAAATAGATACATATACACATACTGGGTGAAACCACGTCCGAAAATCTGTCACTAACTGCTGGTCTAATTTATTTCTAATTTTTCTTTCACTATTCTGGACAGTTTCTAATGAGGATACCACAATACATATAAGAATCCTAGTTAGCGAGTCCTATCTCCCGAAGCTTGGCTTCATATAATGATTATTGCTTGAAGTGAATCCAGTTGAGTCAGAGTTGAATAGAAATGTACGTCAAAATTACGGAAAAACATAATCAAAAATCCTTCTCAAAGTGCTTTGTGATCACTGACCATATCCATAAGCCATGCCCAGAATCGGATTCAAGGACGATCGGATGTACCGGGTGTAAGACTAAGAAAGGACGCCGGCTGTATCTCGGAAACTATTTGCCGCACAGGTTTCGAAAAAAATATTGATGATGCAAGTGGCCAAGAGAAATCTCTGGAAATTATTTTCAAGTTTCCCTAGAGGGCGTATATGCATTGGCCAGTTCAATAAACAGGTTTTTATGAAAATTTGATATATCAAGACATATCAAAAACACTTTTTTCGTGTTCTCGAGTTGATTTCCAATCATTTCGATAAAAAAAATTGCGCTAGCTCTTTAAATGAAAGAGGGAGGGAAGGATGAATAGTACTTTGAAAAAACTCTCATTACTACAGTTTGGTGTAACGGAAATCAACGATCTATGCCTCATTATGAAGGTTTTTTTGGTTCTTCCAGATGAATCACGAATCAAGTCGATTTAAATCCTGTGGTGGCCGCTAGATGGCATCGTTTGAGAAATCAGTCTATTTTCCATTTTTTTCGAAAATTTCAAATGGAACCATATATTCATTCTACTCTAATATGAAAGTAGAGCAAACGAGAAGAAAAATGGTGAAAACCGCGAATTGATACCTCTTGAGGAGCCGGTGAAATACTCGAAATAATATTATGAAAATATTCACCACAGGAATCTAACTTCAATAATCGTAATCAGAAATATCCTGTATCTATGAAATTATGATTTCAATAATTCATTTATTTTGATTTCACAAACTGCTGTTATATCTCACAATAGTGAAGGAGACTCTTAGTAATGAGTAATGACATAGCTAATTGAAAGGTGAGTAGTGAGTACAGGCTCAGGAATGAGAAAAGGCAAGTTGGCTTTCAATGAAAGAAACGTCAAAATATAATTGAAGTTCCAATGAAAGTTTCCACTGTGGATTGCTTATTTGTCAAAATGCCGATATCGAATGAGGAGGCATTTCAAATGCAAACAGTTTAAATTTTAATATTATTCCGAGTATTTCTCCGGTTCTTCAAGAGGTATCAATTAGCGGTTTTCACCATTTTTCTCCTTGTTTACTTTACTTTCATATCATGGCAGGAAAAATATATGGTTCCGTTTGAAATTCTCAAAAAAAAAAGGCAAATCGGCTGATTTTTCAAACGATGCCATTTAGCGGCCACCATGGGATTTAAATCGATTTGAATCGTGATTCATCGGGAAGATCTGAAAAAACCCTTCATAATGAGACCAACATCGCTCAATTCCGTTACACCAAACTGTAGTAATAAGAGTTTTTCCAGAGTACTATTCATCCTTCCCTCCCACTTTTATTTTGAGAGCTAGCGCAATTTTTGATCGAAATGATTGGAAATCAACTCGAAAACATGGAAGAAGTGTTTCTGAAATGTCTTGATATATCAAATTTTCATAAAAACCCGTTTTTTAAGTCGGCCAATACAATTATGCCCTCCAGCGGCTGTCCTGGAAACTTGGAAATAATTTCCAGAGATTTTTCTTGGCCACTTTTATCATAAATATTTTTTTCCGAAACCTGTGCGGCAAATAGTTTCCGAGATACAGCCGGCGTCCTTTCTTAGTGGTACACCCGGTACTATAGCTCATTGCGCTAATTTCTAACTTGAAAATTGATGTATGAGGAAAGAATGTGATGGGTTGTGACTGCCTCTCGAGAATTCAGAGAGCCACAGATGGAAGTGGTGTTGTCGTATCACGCAAATTGCGTCATTTAACGTTTTGATCGGACTAAAAGCCTCGGATGAGTGTGAAATATCGTCAATTGATAGGTACGAAGAGATGGAACGCATGCGGGAGAGCGTCTTCAACGAGATGGACAGGAACAGGGACGGCTTCATAGACTACAACGAGTTCTTCCACCAGACCAACACGAACGACTTCAAGCAGGACCGCGGTTGGCAGGGCCTCGACGAGCAGAGGCCCTACACGGACGAGGAGCTCGCCGAGTACATCAGGCAGCACGAGATGGCGAATCAGGGGCCGCAGGGTTACCATCCGGGGGCTTACCAGGTAGGTCTGGAAGACGAGAAACATAAAAGGAAAGTGGGCAGTGCTGGCTCAATATTGGGTGCTCTCAAAAATGTTGTAAATACTTGGTTTTTTTAAAAGATTAAAGTTTGCAAGAGTTTGTTACATTTATAAAAAAGGATATTAAGATCTGCCAAATATAGTAACCGGCTAGGGAGAAATTTAGCCAAATTGATCTTGCTGTAACTTTAGATAGATATACAGGGTGTCCCAAAATTGCTGGGACGCAGAGCTACCACGTATAGAAGAGGTCAAAATAAGTTGATTGGACTCAATTTATTTATGTGCCAAAATGTACCGTTTGTCCGTGAGAAAGAAATTATTTGTTCAGATATGTCTCGTCTGAAGAATTTATTGAAACATTTACAGACAACGTCAACAACAAACTTGAATGACGCTAAATTTGTTTCCTGTCAAAATCACGACTTGCCTTCGTTTCCACTGCCAACTAAGTTTTATATCACAATTTGATTAAACTTGTACTGGGAATATCTGGTTGCATTATTTGAGGGACCATTTTTTTTTCTTTGAAACTATAATATGCGGTATAGGAAAAGTTTACAAGAGCAATAAAATGAAGGTAATTGATTAGTCTTCAAGCTCAAAAAATTTAAGAACCGTATTATGACCCCTAAAAGAATTCGGAAAAAAATGTCAGGGGGTGAGGGTGGTTTTAACCCTTCAACAATTTCTTTTAGGCTTCTTCGATTACCAAAAGGAAATCAAACCTCTGAAATACATTATTGCCAAATTTCATCAAATTCGTTTCACTTGTTTCTGAACAGCGTACAAAAATGTGTTTTTTTTTTCATGTGAACTTTGAACCCTTCTCACGGACACACGGTACATTTTGGCACATAAATTAATTGGGTCCAATCAACTTATTTTGACCTGCTATACACGTGGTAGCTCTGTGTCCCAGCAATTTTAGGACACCCTGTATGTTTCAGAATATCATTGTCATGTCATGTCTTGGTCATTATACAAGGAAAAACAAAAGTTACTGGTTCAACCTCAAATTTATAACGGTTTGAGGCACAAGTGAATGGTTAAAGTGGAGTAAAAGGATGGAGTAGTAGTGAAAACTCCCAGTCATTTTCACAAATATTCAATCAAAATTCTAGAAGATTCTAAGAGGACAAGTTTCGAACCAATATAGGTTCATCATCAGCTTAGATGTTATACATTAGTTCTACAACAAATGAATGAATGAAAATTCAGCTACATTACATGGAAGAGAAATTACTTACATGGAGAAGAAAACTACATTATTGAAATGTATGAATTTGCATTAGATACATTTTTTTCGTTCGCTCTCACGACATCAGGACAATTAATAATCTGATATTGCCTCTTACTCGTCTGAGAAGGTGTGATGATATACCTAGGTATCATACGTATGAATACTTACTTATAAAAAACACTTTCACAAGGTTATGTTTGAACCACATATTATCTTGACTGTCTGAACCTACCAACATGATTGGTTGCCAATAGAAGTATCACCTAGATTGGTGAAAATCATTACATAATTGCTAAGAACACTCTCAGTAGTTGACAGTTCATTTGAGTTGAAAACGTCTGTATATTGTCTCTATATATTTCTTCGAAAAAATACAACCGGCAACTCTGGATGATGCTACCGATAGAACTTATGACGTCAGAAGATACTGCCGCCAAATGGTGTGTTTGGATCTCCCACAAAATTATGGGTTTTCAAATACTGTATTTTTTAAGTTTCACATCATATTATTATTTATGCATTTCGTTGAAAAGTGCTGGGGAAGTGGATAACATGACCTTTGAGGAATTGAAAATAGGATGAAAAGGTACATTCACCGGAAATAATTCAGTCACTGTGGTCGATCTTCGATTCACAAGAAGTAATTAATCTTCAGCAGGGTCCACCTCAAGGATATGTAGAAGTGCCCCGACAAGGACAAGTACCACCAGGTGCTTACCAACAAGTACCACCGGGTGCTTACCAACAGATACCACAAGGTGGTAACCAAATACCACAAGGTACTCACCAACAGGCACCACCAGGTGCATACCAACAATTACCGCAAGGTGGTAACCAAGTACCGCACGGTGGTAACCAACAGGTTCCACCAGGCGCATATCAACAGGGACCACCTGGAGGTTACCAACAGGTACCTCAGGGTGGGTACCAACAGCAGGTACCTCAGGGTGGGTACCAACAGCAGGTTCCTCAGGGCGGGTACCAACAGCAGGTTCCTCAGGGCGGGTACCAACAGCAAGTTCCTCAGGGTGGGTATCAACAACAGGTACCTCAGAGTGGGGACCAACAGCAGGTTCCACAGGGTGGGAACCAGCAGCAGGTTCCACAGGGAGGTGGACAGAATGCGGGTGGTGGGGTACAGCATCCACAGGCGCAGGCGCAGCAACAGGGAGCTCCTCAGCATCAGGCCAGTGTGAGTATTTCTTGAATTGATTACAAATGTTTCATTTTCGTTCATTATAATATTTTCCCACGAAAGCATAAGTTATGTTAATTAATTATTGTTGTAACTGTTGATTTCATTTTATTCGGTAACTTATATGGCATACGTATTCATGTATGAATAGTCTTTCAATTCAAAAAATATTCATTGCTATTTCAAAATAAATCTCTACCAGAATTGAGCTCTTTTCTACCTTGAACGAGAGAGAGGAAAGTTCTCTCCTCTTCCATCTTTCTCTTCAGTGCTACCAACGTGGCGGCATCGAGAGATCCGATAAATCTTTCCTTTTCTATGGTCTACTCTGCGCCACTGAACTATTTTTGATGTTATAATGATGTGACATGTCAATGTCATGAATGTCATTGACTGGTAAACTCTCGAATTCTTTAAATTACATTTCGAATCATATCATACTTATTTTGACATCATTTGTTAATAACGATAAATTTGACTCTCTGCTGAATTCAAAAATAGTCCAGTGGCACACGAGTTGTTAGACAAAGACAGATTTATCGGACCTCACTATATTTCAATGCGGCTACGTTGGTATCATTGAAGAGAAAGATGGAAGAGGAGAGACTTCCCTCTCTCTCGTTCAAGATAGCAAAGACCTCAATTGAAGTTCAATTTCAAAAATGAGAGTTGTAATTTGCAGAGCTTTCGAAAATTTTCTTTTAACAAATTCTATAAAACAACTTTTTTCATCACAGAATAAGTAATAAGTTGATAAGTAAGTATGGGATACAAATAAAAGGGTTTCAAAATGCAAAGGTTTTAAGGCAAAACTTTGAATGCTACACATGTTTTACTCTGATTTGCCCCATTGTAATTGAATTCCTCTACTCCTCAAGTAGATGAAAACAATCGAAGAATCATTTCAATTCTATTGAACCCCGAGTATGTAGAAGACTCGGTGAGGTTTTCAGATATTTAGACTTCCAGTTGAGCATACTTATATCCAGATCCAAATTAGGTGTTATATTAGGATAACAAAACGATTGCGGAAAAACAGGTGTTGGTCAAACAAGAAGAACTGTTGAAACCAGATTCACAGAACATTTTTGAATAAAAAAATCAAGCTTAGCAGGAAATGGGAAATGTTCAACCACAATCATAACATATTAACACAAACATTACGAACTCGGAGACACATGTAGAAAAAGTTGATTGCAAATAATGATAGATGACTTATTCTATGATATTATTGCCGTTTTAACAGTCAGGTAACAACTGGTACATGAGTGAATTCAAAAATAGGATAATTGAACGAGGGTATAAGTCCTAAAGGTAGAATAATCAGTTTCAGTTCTTTCTTTGATTAGTACAATGATTCTTTTAATTTAGCAGGGTGGAGTTCCTCAGGACCATTTGAACACCAATGAAGTGAACCCAGCAGAACAGAAAATGACAAATCAGCAACAGCCAAATGTGCAAGCTAACAACCATCCCAACAGCATCAATGAACAAAAACATTAAAATAATCGACATTAAGAACAAATACTTTGACATCAGCTGATTGACTCTTATCAACTCTCAAGTCGGTATGGCGCTATGCATTTTCTTGGCCAATAATATTCTGTACAAAAATAAAGATTGCAACGTCAATCCGGGTTTTTTGTTGAAGAAAACTTGAAATTTCAATGAGACTTTTGTTGCTTGGTAATTTGAGAAAAATTGCCTTTGAAAAAATTACAGTCCATAGAACTGGATATAAATAGATTCCATATCAAAAAGTGGCCGTTTTGAGTTGCAATCTTTATTCTTTTACATATACGATATACAATAAAATGCATATGTCATATGAGCTTTGTAGACAATTTATTGCATTTTTTATATCCATGTTGATTATATATCAACATTAAAATGCATTTTAAATAAAAAAAAAAAACATTTTTGTTGATATACTTATTTTTGAATTTAGCATTTATATATTGTCGTTTTTAAGAAAATAATAGTCAAATATAAATATTAGCTAGGTTCAGTCCAGGATAACTAACCATTTTTATTTATTATGAATTGTATTTTGAAATAGGTGATAAATCGATTTAAATTATCTACAAGTTCTGTATTTTTGATCTGTGAAATTTACCTTAATTTTTATTCTTTGTTTTAATTTGTTATGAAATAAATATGGAATCATTACTTATTTATCTCAAATAAATATAATTACTTCGTTCATTCCGACTTTTCTGTTCTTTCATTATATCATATCTATCTGCTAATTTCGGTATTTACAATTTCATAATTTTTCAATTGGAATACCCTGTATATTACCCAGCTAACACAAAGAGGTCTTAGAGATATGTCGGCAACCTCCTTCCAGGAAATTGTGACGCCTTCCATTACTTCTTTGAGCGGTTGCCGAGAGCACTATTTTTGCTCCAAATGTCCGCCGCCGGGATATTCTCAACGAGGTCTAAGCGATATCCCACGAAGAAATTCACATAGGTAAAATACCCAATTGTTGACACCCCTACCTGTCATTGGCACCTGCACATATTTTCATCAATACTATGGTTCAGCCTCAAATATGATCGAAACTACTTTCCATTGTTGGAACAGCAAACACCGCTTTAATTCCTCCCGCCATTTCGTGTTGGTCTGTGTGGTATGAACCTAGATATGCATTTCACAAAATTCGTCTCCTCAAAAGTAGTGTGAAACTAGTGAAATTCTTAAGGTGAGTATGTTTATTATAAATTCCTGTTTGCATAATATTAGATGACCAGTAGACTTTATTAGTTCAAATCGGTATTATAAGGGTTAATGCATTGTCTCCAACGTTTTGCAGTGATATTATTCAACTGCCGGCATGATTTTCAGTGTGCCAACAATTGGGTTCCATAAATCGTTGAAATCTAGTAATTGGCACAGGGTGCCAATAATAGGTAAAACCAATTCTTATCATTGGCATTACTTGTGTCACAATCAGAATTATTGTTTTAAATTTTGTATAAGTAATTTTGCATGAATGGATAAAAACCAATAAATTAATATCAATTACCTATATTGTTGATTATATAGTTCAATCTCAAAAAACTCTACATGAAAATTGAAATAAAAATTTTTTGTTAATTTCCCTTCCCTTCAGCCGCCTGTGTTTTAGACTTATTGTGCATCATCAGTACAGAGGAGTCAAATATCAAGATTCTCAAAAAATAGAAGAATCTCAAGACTTCAGACACACTGACAGCAATTCATAAGTTATGATATCATTGATAATTTTTCAATCTTTTTTTTTTTCATCCAAGTATTTTCACATCTCCATCCCCTGAACTCCAGAAATTGAATCGTAAATAGTTTTTGGAAATCTTCACTAAGAGTAAATCATCTGCCCTGGAGTTGAACATAACAATCAATTTAAATTTTGCTGCAGTCACTTGTGAAGTTTCCTGGAGTTTAGGCGATTCATTTGCTTGGATACATTTGTAGGTACTAATATGATATGCAACAAACATGGACCTAATTATTTTCTTGCATATGTTCATATGTTTTCACGTTACCAACTTCTTTATTTTCTGTGAATAAATTCAAGAAAGAATGTGTGCTTCTCTTGAAATTTTAAAAAACTTGAGTATACCCATCATTTTTAGGATTTTCAAAAATGCCGAAAGTAAAGAAAGGATATGTCTACAAGAAAAAATATTCAGAGCCTGAAATCACTAGAGCTCTTGAAGCCATCAAGAAGGGAATGTCTAAAAAACAAGCTGCCAAAACATATAGAATTCCACGAGCAACATTACAATTCAGAATGTCGGAGAGATTCAAGAAAATTCGTCATGGACCTGAAACAGTTCTGAGTACAAGCGAAGAGGAACTACTTGTTAAGTGGATAAATGACAATCAACGTAAAGGCTTTCCAAGGCGGAAAGAAGATATACAACAATCGGTCAAAGAATTTCTCAACAAAAGTAAGAGAAAAACTATTTTCAAGAATAATACTCCAGGAGATCACTGGTATAAATCATTCCTGCAACGCCATAATATGGTTGAGAGAATGTCAGAAGCAGTAACTCAAGCCAGTGCGAATATTTCTGGAAATGATTTACGAAAATGGTTCAAAGAAATCGAGAATTATCTACATGAAAAAGGACACTCTTTCATTATAAACTTCCCTGATCGGATCTATAATGGAGATGAAACGTGTTTTCTCTTAGGGCCAAAAACAAAGAAAGTTGTAGCAACGAAAGGTTCGGCAAATGTTTATGAGGTTGACAGAGCTGCAGCTAAATCTAATTTGACTGTTATGTTCACCTTCTCGGCTGCCGGAGATACTACACCTCCCATGATAATTTACCCATATAAAAGATTACCAAAAGCTATTCTTGAATCTGTTCCCGAAGATTGGGGTATAGGATTGAGTGAAAACGGTTGGATGAAATCAGAAATATTCTATGAATATATTAGTGGAGTATTCCACCCATACCTTGTTAAAAAGGGAGTGTCTTTTCCAGTCATACTATATGTTGATGGCCATAAAACACACTTGACCTATCAACTGAGTGAATTGTGCAGAGGGTTACAAATCATTTTGATAGCATTGTATCCAAATGCGACCAGATTGTTACAACCTGCAGATGTTGGAGCTTTCAAGCCAATCAAGAACGCTTGGAAACGCGCGGTATTGAACTGGAGATATGAGAATCCACTTTCCCAGCAGTTGACCAAAGAACATTTTGCTCCAATTTTAAAAACTGTTTTAGATAATATCAACAGATCCAGCATAATAAATGGATTTCGAACCACTGGTTTGTATCCTTTTAACGTTGAAGCAATTGACTTCACGAAATGCCTCGGCAGATCGAAACATCCTGATGAAAGCACTGTTAAATCATACGATATTAGCTCTGATGAAAAGAGAGATGGTTTGTCTTATAAAACATTTTGTGATGTGGTCGGTCAAACAAATATTCGCAAATTCCAAGAAATAAAAAAAAATCGCGATGATACTCATGAAATGAATGAATATTTTCAATTGCTGCATCAACTTTGGTTGGAATATAAGCCCGATGATGGATCGAGTCTCCCCAATTGCTATATCGGAAATGAAGATGAGCCGAAACTGATAGAAGAAAATTTGAATGAGGTATATGATGAAACTCTTGAATTTGATATAAATGACATTCCCATAGTTTTTGAAGACAATTTGGGCAGCATTTCTGATGATCATACGCAAAATAATGATATTATTATCGAAGAAACCATGATTACTCCAAACAATGACACTGACAAGAATAGCAATGACTACGAAGAATTAGCTTCTTCAGAACACAATCAGATTCAGCGAGATCAAGGGCATGAAGAAGAGATTGATAAAGAGAACATCGATGTACCAGAAGAGCAATGTTCGCTTGAGAAATCCCTCCGGTGGCCAGAAACACCGACACGAAAAGGAAATAAAACAACTGAGAGGATGCCATTCGTTCTAGTATCAACGGGTTGGAAAAAAATTTATACAGAGAAACAAGAAAAAAAAGCGAAAGAAGAACTCGATAAAGAATCTAGAAGATTAGAGAGATTGAAGAAAAAAATATTGACAGAACATTCCAAATCGAAAAAGAAAGCACCAAGAACCAAGAATAATAAGAACACCAATACTGGTCCTAGGAAGGATGATTCGATATTGCACGCTTCAAAAAACACCCAGATGTATTTTGAACCAGCTGAAACCCAACAGCCTATTATAATTTCAGATATCAAGTTGAAACCTAGTCAGAAAACTGCTGTTAGGAATATTTTTCATGAAAAACAGGAAAATACAATTTTTGATGATAATATAGTTGAGACTGGATTATGTTTTCTTTGTACGATGAACATTACCAGAGGAAAGAATGGTGTAAGATGCTTGAAATGTTATGGCCGCCAATATCACAAGCTTTGCTTGGAAAAAAGAAATGTAAATGTGAAAAATTTCATATGTTCTGTTTGTTCTGGAAAAACATAATTTGAACTGTAGTTTCATTTGTAGGAATATATTTTAGAAAATAAACGTTTTTATGTTGAAAGACATTCACTTCTAGATAGCGACTCATTTGCTCATGTGCTTTTCATTCAAATATGCCAATAATTCAAACAGACGGTACCTACCTACCTTCCTATTATTTTTCGTACACATATGGAAATTAATGGACGAAAGGAAATGAACATTTTCATTTCGGAAGACTCAAATATGCCATTAATTCATGTGCCAATGATTCGAATGTGCCAATGATTCATGTGCCAATTATACCAGAAAGTATGCCAATCACTGGATTAGAGTTATTTCATCAAATCAACTTCTATAAAATTCGAAAGGGAAGTTCAACTACGGTATAATGGTCATTTCAACATTCAGTAACCATCAGTCATTCATATAAATATTCAATTGAATCATTTCTCCAATACATTTAGTTTTGATGAGCTTCTTAATGAGAGCACATGCTTAAGGGTGCCAATAATTGGTAGTTTTACCCTACAATACCTTCAGGCGAGTTCTTTGAGAAATTCGCATACAGAACCTTGTTCCGAGAACTTTGAGAGATTCGCATCAATTGCCACTGGTGCGATCTCCAAGTATTCGCAGAACCGAATTATTCGAGATATTCGCACACATAGCCTTGTGGCGAGTACTTCAAGAGATTCGCATCAATTACTATTGACGAGGTCTGTGAGTGTTCGCAACTAGGAGTTATTCAAGATATTTCCACACATAAAATTGCGGTGAGAAATTCGAGAAATTTTCTCGCAACTACGAGTGAACCAAGGAATTCACGAAAAATGCCCTTGTCGAGGTCTCTGAGAGTTCGCATCACGAACTGTTCAAGACATTCTCATGATTATCATTTTGCGAGTTCCTCGAGATATCATTGTCTTTATCTAGGTTACCAAGGATTTTCGTGATATTCATAGGCTACCAGCAATCGGCTGTCGGCATAGTGTAACTAGCGCCAGCTGTTTAGAATCAAGCTAAGTAGAATTTATCATTTTGTTCCAGCCAGGGAACTCCGTAAGTTGAAGCTCACGGGCTTTAGCCAGGGCCTACTCTATCTCACCGGGCCGTAGTCTATCCCCTCTCTCTCGACGCTGACGTCACACTAGTAGGTTGAGATTTCACAACAGTTCGTACTGGTGCGTTCGTAATTGATAGGCTATAGCTCATTTACTATAAATTTTAGAAGCACAATCAATCGAGACGAAATGATCCCCAACGAATTCCCCAACTTTTGGTGAAAAAATTAATCCAATAGGATGAATCAATACCGAGTTCCGGCGTTGTAAAGAAATGCCATTTTATTGAAAATCAGGACGTTGTACTACAGAATACTATTTTTTGCAAATTTGGAATCGGAATAAGATAAAACCAACTCAGTATATCAGACTAGGATAATGTATCAATTGAATAGTGAAAAAATGGTAGAGTTACCGACAATTAGTCCGAAAGGAATTAAATAAATAGAGCGCGTAAAAAATGAGCCCAAATTTCGCTGTATTACGATTTCGCGGTAATTCCTTGGACTGGTAAAGGGCGATAAACGATATAATTTTTATTATATACTCATTTTATTTCTGAATGGCGTATGGTTCAGACGTACGAATATTGGTGTCTGAAAAATTCGAAGCAACATTTCTACAATCCAAGTCACAACATAAAGTGTTGGAAAATTTAGCAGAAATTAAAATCAATTCCCTTCTCGATTATTCCGAGATTCAATTTTGCAGTTGTGGGTCTTTTGATGAAATCATCAGAATATTCTCCAAAACTCCTTGTATATACAGCGTATCTCATTTCAATGGGTCCCCTCTATATCTCCTCTATATTAGTCATGAGATTATTACCAAATTTGGATCTGTGTCAATAATCGTCAATAATATTATGAGTTTTTTAGAGACGAACATAATATTTCTATGAAGGGTTCAGAAAAAATGAGCACATCTTAATAGCTTCTTTTCAAATGTTAAATAGTAATTTTCCTGAAAGTGCGGAATAAGTGATTCTTTCAGTGAGTAGCTGTAAAATGCATGCAAGAAAGGGTGAAAATAAGGCGAAATTTCCAACTGTTTCTTGAAATATCTCGATAAATAGTGATTTATTCACATTTTCATCATCATATTCGTATTTTTCAGACAAAAATACGTAAGTACAAAAATGAATTCCGAAAAAAAAGCATCGCATGATAAGTGCAATTTTACCAATGGAAGAATTCATAACATATTCTTTAAGTTAGGTATCTTGAGAATTTTTTCCCTCAATATACTTCAACGCCCTGTAGCTCCTCAACGAACTAGGGGAGGGGGAAAGGGTTTGGAAAAACTGAATCACCCTGTGCATGCAAACAAAGTTGGCCAAATTTCCATCTGGGAAAATATAATTTCATGTAAACGACTTGAAGAAATCAATAAATCTCTATCTTTCATTATATACATGCATATATATACAGGGGGTTGATTAATTGAGTGCCGATAATAAATGGTGTGAATCTCAGGTGATTTTAAGGAGAAAAGTTTATATAAACATATGTTTTAAACCTCTTAATTTTTGAGCCACAGGGTGTTGAAAGCAGGGACGTACATTCTTTTTTAAATATCCATAACAAAATGTGTTTTTACTCATAGTGAGTGACAAGTGACAACTAAATTTTAACAGAGAAACAATCTCAGAAAAAACATTATTTGATTTTTATTTTTTACGCGAAAACGGTACGTCTTATGAAAGTATACAGTGGCGGCTCGTGACTTTCATGACAGAGGAGGCTGAATGATATGAGATTTATTGTGAAAAACAACTCCCTACTCACCCAAATCACTAGCTTTAATGACATTCTGTTCACCAGTTAACCTGAACTTAATACTTGAAGAGATGTGTTCCTGTGATTCGCAGTGTCTATCCAATCCGCGAGCCAAATTTTTCAAATAATTATACCCTAATCGCCCCCAACATGATGACATCGGTTGAGAATGATACGCAGTACCAACAAAATAGCTTATTCCTTACGTCAGATCCCGTCAACCAGATATATTTTTTATAATTATCAGAATTGAACGAACGATTTTGTTTGTTACTTGTTACAATCAGATTTTGTAATTCCGGTGTCGGATGTTTGTTTTTCACAATCAATTTATCTGTTGGTAGCTTAAAAAATAGCAGTGCCCCAGGTTTTGATAGTATCACTTCTAAGTTGGTTAAAATGTGTCATATGCATATTCTTGATCCGTTGATTCATGTTTTTAATTTAATTTTCACAACGGGAAATATCCCTGATGATTTAAAAAAATCTATAGTTATACCCATTTATAAATCTGGCAGCAAAATTGACATATCTAACTATAGGCCTATCAGCATTATTAGTACTTTTGCCAAATTATTGGAAAAATGTTTAAAAAGCAGATTACAGGAGTATCTCGAGAGTATGAACATTCTGAATAGTAATCAGTTTGGGTTCCAAAAAGGAAGCAGTACAGATGACGCAATGTTTCACTTAATAAACAATATTAAAAATTATTTAGATGACAATAAAAAATGTATAGGGGTATTTATTGACCTCGCGAAGGCTTTTGACACAGTCCCGCATGCGGGACTGCTTGAAGTTCTTGGACATTACGGGGTGAGGGGCACAGTGTTGGAAGTCTTCAAGAGCTATCTGTCCAATAGATCACAACAAGTTAAGATTCAAAACGTAATCAGTGATTCGAAAATAATTGAAATTGGAGTTCCTCAAGGTACGGTACTTGGACCGTTGCTTTTCATTACATACATAAACACTTGGCTACAAACTGATATAGGTGGTAATATCATTTCCTATGCTGATGATACAGTACTTATTTTTGGGGATGCAACATGGGAAGATGTAAAAGTGAGATCCGAAAATGGCATGAGTATTGCCAAAAAATGGTTTGACCAAAATAAATTATCATTAAATGTAAAGAAAACGACATACATCGCATTCTCTCTTACTGATGCAAACAGACCACTCTTTACCAATTTGCAATTTCAAAATACTGACCTAAGAATTCAAGAGAGTTTCCACAAGATATCTAGGTGTCACAATAGACAAAAATCTGAAGTGGTATGATCATGTATTATATTTGTGTAACAGAGTTAGAAGGCTAATCCCTAAATTTTATAGAATACGGAAATTCATGAAAAAGAATATTTTGCTAATGGTTTACAAGGCGCTTGTGGAATCGGTATTAAAGTATGGGATCATCATATGGGGTGGTTTATATAACAACGCATTAATTCCGTTGAATGTTATCCAAAATTATATTTTAAAAATTATTTTTAATAAAAATAGGCTATATCACACTGCTGATTTGTATAATGCTGATATTCTCAACGTTAGAATGTTATATTTTCACAATATATGCCTGTTCATATATAAGAATAAGAAATTGATAAATCCTATTTCCCATTGTCATCGCACTAGACAAGTCTCAAACTTTCATAGTCATGTTCCCTTTTATCGTAAAGATGCTAATAAAAGATTTCTAACCAGATTAGCTCCAAAAATTCTCAACACTCTTCCACTGGAGATTCGAAATATAAAAAAAATTACACAGTTTTCTAAAGCTTGCAAATGTCATGTTTATCAAAATTATTCATCATATTTAGAATTGCTATAGTTGAATATCTTATATCATGTATGTATATATGTAGTTTAGAATAATTCACACCAAACTCATTTATGTGTTGTATTTTATGTGTTTGTGATGAAAAACATCTCAAAATGTGTGTTATTATATTGAACTTATTATTAACTTCTGTTATTCGCACATACAGACCCTAGGTCTAGGTGCTTTACGCATTTCATAAAAAAATAAATTGTCAATTGTCATAAAATGAATATTGTAAAATTATGTAATTATGTATATCAAATGTATATATCAAATGTATTATTATTTTCAAATACTTTGGGAAAATGTATGAATTCAAACTGGACGATCTCACGAGAGGCAATAGACGCTGAAACTGCCACTGATCTACAAGATGTTTTGTTATTTCCACTAGTGATATAAAAATATTCCACAGTTAAATTTATCTCCATAAGACAAAGCACTGAATGGGTTCACCAAAAAGTATTCCACTAAATTGCAATCGTTTAAAACACTCATTTTTCAGAAATTCATAGAACCCCTAACCATTAATCCAACATAAACATAAACAATGCCCGCAATTCGCGACGCGATACGACAAACACGTGCTATTCGGGCGTATTGGGGACATTGGGGTATTCCCATTGCGCGAGTGGGTTGCGCACAAGGTTGCGCTTGCGCATTGTGAAAGGAGTCTAGCCTCCTATAGATGTTGCCAAGTTGAATATTTTACGCGTGATTTGCAGACTTCAACGTGTGATGCGTGGGCAAGCACTGTTGCCAATTCAAAAATATTAACCTAAAAACAGGAAATAAAATCAAAATCCATGTATTTTGGTGTCCTTTTAATGAGAAAGTATAGATAATATCAGTTCAGGGAAAATCTCTGAGGAGGCTCAGCCTCCGTTGCCTCCTCTGAGGAGCCGCCACTGGAAAGTAAGTCTATTGGCATCAAATATGGTCCAAAATGAATAGAGAATTCAAAAACAATTTTGATTTTTCAAAAAATCAGTGACATATACCATTTTTTTCTTCAATTTTTAGTTCTAACCCTGTACGGACATCACTGATGAACATTTTACATCTTTTACGTCAAAAAATGCTCCTCAATGATGAAAAGGTGTGTACAAAATTTCATGAAAATATCTATATAGGAGTGATGAAAAATTATGAAAAGCCCACTTTTTTCCAAAAAGTTTAACACCATATGTAGCTCAAAAACTGAGAGGTTTATTGTTGATATGAACTTTTCTCCTTAAAATTATTGGCACTCAATTAATCAACACCCTGTATATACATAGTGTATCTAAATAACACTGAAAAAATTCGAAGGGTGATTCCATGTGTCCTAACTTGCTTCGTTTTCGAGATACAGGGTATTAATATTTCCATGAAAAATGTTTTGTCTTCATTTCTCAATTGTTTTTACATCAATTTCACTAAAACGTTGTGGTTTTGTTAATAGTAACATGGAGCTTCTTCTAGTGCAATTAGATTCAAAATAATATTCCCAGTGGCGTCACAGTAGGTAAATTTATCGATATTCATGTTGAATGTCATTGTACACCACTGGTTTTTCTAAGTTTCATATTTTTATCAGATTGAACTATTAAAATAACAACATCTATCCTCTGTGTGATTTTTGTAGGTAGCTTAGTTTTTGAGGACACAATAAAAATCCGATTTGACTCCAAAATTTAATGTAGGTGTTTTCAAAACTTCCATTGAGATTACTCAATAATCTTTTTTCATCAAATGAGAACCAGTATTATTGAAACACTAGTATGTTGACAAGAATAATATATTAATATTCATATTGGCCAAACATTTTACAAAATCGCATTAAAGTCCTTGGGACTGTTCACAACCACATTCTCACATAACAATAAATAACACAATTCATTTAAGGGTGTATACTGATGAAAATGGATATAAGTACTCATTATATTCTTTGACTAGTTAAAAATCCACCCAATTTTCAATACTGTTTCTCAATTTTATTCGCTGATTTTCCTGAAGGAAAACTCGTAAAAATACTCAGCAGTCAGCGAACTATGCTAGATATGCTAGACCTTCCGGTAGTTCCTGTATTGGCACTTTCTTCGTCAGACTGATCTGGAGATATCCTTATGGCTTGGTACCACTGGTTAGTCAAATCGGTCATTTGACTCTTACAGTCCTTCAGTTCCTGAAAAGAGATTCCTCATTTATCCACTATTCCCCTGTTCCATAGCAAAACAGGAACAAAAAAATAGGCTACTGGGATTGAAATCGTAGCGCCAGAACGGCGAATGTCTATGGCTATGGGCCATTGACGGATTATTTACATTGTTTGGTAATGGTGTATAATGTTCATTTCGTTTTGATATTTCAAACTTTTAGTTATCTTACTTGTGTATTTTTGAACTTCGTGTTTTCTAGTGGCTTATTATGTTTTGATTGCGGACAATATATTATATATGTTCAACAATATAGATAACCTTCCTCTAGTTGAAATTTATATGTACCAAATACGTGAGCTGAAAGTTCTCATCATTATTGAACAAGATTTATCATAATCTGACCTGTATGAAATAGTGATTTCCAATTCAAATATATGGCTGGGATATTCCCCTGACAGCATAATATCTTTGGAAGAAAATCTAGCATACCTTTCGGGAATGACATTTTGTAAAAAATTCAGGAGCATTTTGCTGACGCTTAAATAAGAGGAACAGTTTGTATGAACCTCTGTCTGCAAGTTATTCATTCTGAGATACAGAGTGTCAAATTTTGATTGTTATTTCGGTTTTTTGTGAATGAATTCCAAAATAATCGTGATATTCGGGTGAGTTACCAAATTTCACTCTAATATCACGTTCATATCTGAATTTACTCTCAAAAACAGGAAAAAGATACAAACTTTGACACTTTGTATTTCAGACATGAATAACTTGCTGACATAGGTTTATACGAACTTTTCTTCTCATTTTGACGTTAGCAACAAGCTCCTGTAATTTTTACGCTTACTCAAGAAACACCCAGTAGAATTATTGTCAAAAACATTTCCAGTCCTATTTATTATGATTTTCATTTTTGAAAATGAGCGTTCAATTCGATGTTATCAAAACCAAATACATCTTCAGTGCAATTTCGATGTTCGAGAATGTAATTCTTGAACTTTCATCATCAAGAACGTCGTATTAAAATATCTCCGTAGATTGGCTGCATTCGTGAACGGATTTTTCTGAAATTTTGTAGAATTCTATAGGCTTGATACCCTCTGTCATGAGGTGTAAATACTTCAAAATATTCTGGTACTAGCAGAGACCTGATGGCAAACATTGTTTTGCTATATACATTATTTCTAGAATATATTTTTTCAGTTCAATATTCATCAAGACACTATTATTATTTTATTTTCAACTTTTGTTTAGTTTCGCTATCTATAATAGCGTGTTTCTTTAGTTTTTCAAACTACCATTTATTTCAACTTGTTTTTAGTTCACTTGAATTTCCCAATTTTGACGAACGAATCATAATATTTGACTCCTAAAACCCCAGATGAAAATTTTGAATAGAATCGGAACATAATTACAAAACTCATCCGCAATATTGGATCTACCATTTTGAATTCCCTAATTTTGACCAAGGAATAATAATTTTCGATCCCTAAAACGCCCACTTACAAATTTTGAATAGAATCGGTATATATTTACAAAACTCGTCCGGTATATTGGTTCCACAGTCTTGAATTTCCAAATCCCGCCCTTTCCAAATTTAGATAAAATAATCATAATCTCCGACCCCGAAAACACTCACATAACAATTTTGTAGAGAGTCAGATCATAATTTCATTACAATACTCGTCCGCCATATTGGGTCCGCCATCATGAATTTCCTAATTTTGACGAAAGAATCATAATCTCCGACCCCGAGAACCACTAGATACCAAATTTGAATTAAATCGGATCCTAATTACAAAATTCGCCATTTTGGATCCGCCATCTTGAATTTCTTAATCATATAATACCCGAGCACGAAAACCCCGAGGTATCAATTTCGAAAAGAATTATAATTACAAAACTCGCCCGATATAGTAGATCCGCCATCTTGAATTTCCTAATGGTACCGGGATAAAAAGTTTCCTACAACCTTCTCCTGGGTCTAAGCTACCTCCCCCCCAATTTTCAGCCAAATCGATCCAGTAGTTTCAGAGCCTATTCAATACATACAAACAAACAATCAACCAAATCTTTTCTCGGGAGGTTTTATTTTGTGAATCTGAATAGTTTGAAGTTTGAATTGTTTTCCATGTAATTATTTTTTCAGAGCCAACATTTTATGATTATTAATATGCATTTGTTGAAGAATTCCGCAATTTAATGATAATATTGAACTTGTTGATAGTCTTTTAGTTCAGAGTATGTTTAGGAAAAGGCAAGGTTATATGCACATAACACCAAAACTGACTTTTGACAATGATTGTGTCAACTAAACTGAGAATTAACAAGCTTTGGAAGCTGATTGGTCCATTGGAATTATTCAACAAATGAGCTTCTGGGATTCTTCATTCAATTGTTAATTCTTAGTTTACTTGAGTTTATAAATCCAGCAAATAGAATAAATTTCATCAATGAGCCTTCAATATTTTGACATGTACAGCAGTTTTTGATTTCAACTTAAAATTACATTTCCAATGAAGTATATGGATGCAGGTTTTCAACTGTTAAAGTCAAAATCAAAGTACATGAAATTTTGTAACTATTTAGAGCGAAATGATAAGGAAGTTTTTATAATAAAATTGAACTAAGAGAAGCCTCTCATAATTACTCATAATACCAACTCTCATTATCAATCTTGAAGGGCATAAATTTGAAAAATTTGAGACAAACTATCAAAGCAAATAAAACAATTTACCTGCTGAGTGAATCTTCTGGTGAAAAAGGGTATCAGATACTTCAGATCATATTTTGCAAATCCTTTTATTTGATTGGATATAAATGAGACCTCCATTTCTCCTTCAGTAGTCTCAGACAAGTGTTCAGAATCCAAAGCTTGTCCCCATTCTCTGGTTTTACTCAAAGTGACTTCTCTGTCCTTCTTCCTCTTCTTCAATCGTCTGGAAGGATTCTTTGTGGCTTGCATAAATTTCAGTAGGGGCATAGTTGAACCACCAAAGAAGAGTGTAGTTACCAGCACGATTATCAGAGTGGTGGTTATGATAACATGCCTAGTTTCATCACTGAAATTGAGATGGAGAGATAGAGCATAAGAGATGGCCCCCCTCAGGCCACTGAACCACATGATGAACATCATCTTCTTGGTGATTTGATGTTCCCTGAATCTATTGACTAAGATAGCCAGAGGAAAGATGTTACAAGCTCTGCCTATCAAGCTTAAAATGATGCTCCACACTATAAAGGCTGGTTCTACCCTGTGTTTGAAACTGAACAGGGCCAAACCTAAGTAGGCAAAAACACAAGTTTCAGCAATGAATGCAAGAGTTCGAAGTGTTTGCTGCATAGTTATTTGGGTAACTGTGGAGAGATTATAATGAGTATAGTGGGACATTACTATACCACAGAATAATATTGCCATTATTCCAGAAAGATGGATACCCTCTGCTAATACATATGGGCCATATGTAAACACCAACATCATTCCAAATTCCAAGGACGGATTCTTCCTCAAGTCAACATGTTTCAACAACAATGCACTCACAAGGGCAAACAACACCCCTATGCCAGCAGAAGCAAAGAACATCAAACAGAATCTCTGAATACCCAGAACAATAGCTTCTCCAGTATTCATATCTGGGTTATTAGATTCTAGAGCTGCATTAGTTAAGACAATAGCAATGGCATCATTCAAAATACTCTCACCAAATACTAACATGTTCAGAATGGGATCAACATCCAAGGCATGGAAAATTGCCACAGTAGCTACAGGATCCACAGCTGATATCAGGGACCCAAAGGCGAATGACTCAACAAATCCCAATCTATAAACAACATCAGCTAAGCCAAGAAAATATATTCCAAATCCTATCACAAAAGCAGATATGGTAGTACCAAGAATGGCAAACACTAATATGGAGCCTATATTTTGAAAAAAGTTACCCTTGTGCAAGTTATATCCTGACTCAAATATGATGGGTGGTAGAAGAATAAGAAAGAAAGCTGTTGGTGAGAATGCTTCTTCCTTTCTCCAGTTGCTTATATTTCTGCTTGATAGAGCATTCATAATGAGACCTATTAGAGCTCCAAGAAACACTATAACTACACTTTCTGGGACATACTGAAAATGAGTCTGGAGCATCAGATGTATCAGTAGAATTCCTAGTGCTAGAACACATAATACAAAAAATATTGCCATAGAGCTGTTATGTTCATCTTCTGCAGATTCTTTAGCTGGTAAGACAGGTACAGGATCAATTGTTTCATGAGTGGTTGTATCATTATGAATTGTAACATTCAGAATGGTAGTAGTTTTAGTAATATTTTTATCTATTGGTGTACTATCAGTGGGATTTTTTGAATTATTGGAATTGGCTGGAGTGATACTATGGTTACTTGATGGAGCTGATGTTGTGGCATTGATCTCCCCTTGTTTGGGTCCTAGATTTGGTCCATGTTTTACTGCGTCCGTCGAATCATTTGAATTCTTCACATGAGCATTGTCTGCTGAATTCGTCACTTTATTTGTGTTTTCTAATAGGGCAATATTCCACAAAAATATAAAACAGATAAAAGAGCTGATAGCCCATTTCTTCGAATACATTTTAAAACTTCAGTTTCATCATTTTTCATATACAGTATAGTTAATTATCACTTCTTTTAATGTAGGTATCACTTCAAATCTGGTAATTATTCTTGTAGAATTGTTTAAAATTCAATATACTCATGATTCATTCATGTCAGGATCAGCAGTGGGACTCTGTAACTCAAAGCGAAAGCGAAAGCATGCGTAATCGACTGCTTTTGCCGTTTCGGTACTCTGTATCAATATTCGGATGAGGTCGGAGACGCCGAACGTGAGTTCGTAAGCGAAGCAGAAGCGAAGGATTTTGGTTGTCGCTTTCTGCGATTCTCAACGATTGAGGTTATAGGTATTGGTTTTTGTTGTTGTTCCTAGTTCGAACTTTGTGTTGATTTGAGAAAAATAATAGATTAATAAATGAGGAATGAGCCCAAACATGGATAACAAAGCGAGCAAAAACACAACCCAGTCAGTGGGACAGATTCCTCAGTTTTACGAACAAAATCCTAAAGATATTCCAGAGAGATGGAAGTTCCCTTTGGTAGGATTGAGGTAGGGGATGAAAGAACGTGAGACGTGAGATAAAAAATATGATAGACAGTGTGATGAAAACATACAGCTCATTTGGTAGTTGAAAAATTAACTGAAAACCGCTGAAAACTGTCATTAGTGCTGTTGAATTAGGGTCTGGAATAATTCATATTCATTCGAATTATCCTTCTCTTTTAGATTCCTGATACATCAAAACAGGCAGATATAAGTAGCTTCTCCAAAAAATTAAATGTGCCATTACTGAATGTTGTCTTACTGAATCCTTGTTAAGAAAAATATGTCTTTGGTGTGAGTCCATTGAAGAAGACAATAATAGGTAATTAAAGAATCCTACTAATATAATATGCCGATACCTACAACAGTGGAATATAACAGAAAGCCTGGAACGTTCAAATTTGAAAAATTTGCATAATAAGTGCATTGGAAGGGAAAATAATTTGGATAGCAAAAACCTTGGAGACACCCAAGAAGAACTGTGTAATATTACTGTGTACCAATAAGGGAGAATCAAGAGTAAATTCCATGAAACAGGATTAACTGAACATTATTTACTATGTTGAACAAGAACAAGAACGGATTCTACTTTCACTACATTAATAATTCCATCCAAGATTCTAAAGTGAACTGTAAGAAAAAGTGCATCTGTATAAATGCACTTTCAACATATAGCTGCCTTGCAGAAGGCGATTCAAGGAATTATATGTGCTCATCATCTTGTTTAATTTGCGATATAGAGAAGCAAGTTCTTATAGGTATTACATTATAGTATGTAAATAATAATATACTGAGTGTTAGATTATAGAATGATATGTCCATTATAAATATAAGCAGTTACATATCTTACAATATTATTGTTATTCTCAGATCATTTGCCTTTACTAGTCGCATTTTTTATATGAACAAAGTAGGTACATATTTTCCAATGAGCTGAGAGTATTTTTGTTGACCTTGATGTCAATATCTGTTTGTAGTCAATACATTTATTCCAATTCATAGAAATAAATCATCGTCATATGTGTTTTTGATGTTTTATTGAATTTCTTTTCTCTCGGAAACTTCTCCAAGTGCTTTATTTCTGATTGAAACCAAAAATTAACAATACAATAATTCGTAAATGCCGCTTTTTTGATCCACTGGGATGTTTCCTTTGAATAAATGGGATCCGCAACACTGTTGCCAAATTTAACTCCACCAACTTCGTTCTATTTCGTATGAAATCGTATGACGATAGCGAAAGCATAACGAACTACATATAGAGTACCGGAAAGCGAAGTCGTATACTTCGCTTCGTTTCGCTTTCGCTACGCTTTCGCTATGCGACACAAGTTACAGAGTCCCACTGCAGGTGATCGTCTCAGAAATGATTACAAATTTACAAATTGTCCCCAGTCAGTGTCATTACTGTCACTAGTGTCAGTCACTCGATTACAAGTAGAAGTTCTAGAATTTGCCAATTTACCATTTGGTCACCGTCACTTTAATGATTAAGGGCGGACGTTGAATAGAATCATAATAATTATATGATAAGTGATGAGAAGCAGAATTCAATTATTTTTGTGTTGTGTGGTTATATGGAGATTTTGTCTTCCGACTCTTCCGTTCCGATTCTTCCGAAAGAATTATCTTTGGAATTATTATTACATTAGAACTCTGGTAAAATGGTGTTCAAATGCCAAAAAGATTCTTTTTTGAAAGAGGTCAGTAAAATTAAACAAACGTTCTAAACCTGTAATTGAAAGTGTATTTCAGTTTACTACCAAGGTTGCAGTTTGCCAAAAAGCAATCTCCCATAATGAAGGCTTTGAAGTAATTTTAGAAGATACAATACTGTTTCCTGAAGGGGGTGGACAAGTAAGTATGAAATACAAAGGTGCCTATATACAGGGTGAATCATAACTATTGGGACGTAGGCTAAGGCGCTAAGGGCAGATTGTTTGGACCAAAAAATGGCAATGAAAGACGGAATATGCTTCAATGAAAAAATATTCAGAGCATTGAAGTTGTTTTTTTTTTCGATTTTGCGGTCGAGGTAAAAGTGCACTTATCATGGGATGGTTTTTTTTTCGAAAATGTTTTTTGGTAGGTATACTTGCGTATTTTCGTCTGAAAAACACGAATTCCACAACGAAAATTACTATTTATCCAGATATTTTCCGAAAAAGTTCCAAGTTTCACCTTCTTTCGCCACCCATCTTGGATAATCATTTACAGCTACATAAAATATGGAAAAAATTGCTATAAACCAAACTATTGTTTACCTCAATTGCATGTATGAAAAAATTCCATATGAACCATACTTCTTGTTGATTTTAGGAAATAAAATGTGTTATTGAAGTACAACGTGAGTATATACATATAGTGTCCAGTGATGGAAAAAGGACAAGTAGATGTAAATGAATATCCAAGATGATGATTTTCATTGTGGAATTCATGTTAAAAAAAAATTGAAAAAAAAACGATGATAAGTGCGCCTTTACCTAAAGGGTATAATATTATTTTATGTATTATTGGGGATTATAATCCAATAAATGTGACAAAATCGAATAGATGATAACTGATAACTTATCTGAGGTATTATACATATTTATTCTATATAAAGGATTTTGAAACAGAAATCAAATACTTGTATTTTTTCTACATAAGGAGTTCATCATTTTTATTTTTGTTCAAAAACATTCCTACTTTCTATTTATAGTCAATAAAGTTTCTATAAAATTATATCAGTAGCTGGATACCAAAATAAACAACACAAATAATACTGACAAAATAGGGGGTGGAATGGCTAGTCATTTCACATATTGCCGGCAAACAACGTAACTCTAAATTTCGTACACCGTTTGCCTAATAGTTTCAGGCATTTCCTGTAATGAGGAAAGGAAGGTTCATTCAGACCAAGTCAGCTTAGGTTGTTTAGAAGCAGTAGTCTCTTTTGTTCTCTCAAGTGATTTTCTGAAAAATATACTTTCTAGGAAGAAGGTTCATTTAGGCGGAAAAATACTCTCCCTTCTTATGCATATGTAGAAAGGATATTTTCCTTCCGCAACCCTCCGGCAAACAGAGTAACGACTGAAAATGGAAGTTACGCTGTTATGCTGTTTGGCGACAACACGTGAAATGACTAGGCATTTCAGGGAATGGCCGATTTCACTAATTGACGCCGATATATACACTGATAATGGCGATAGTTGTGCTATAGTTCCGAAAATCAAGCCAATTAGAGAAAGAAGAACTGCGAATCCTTTTATCTTCCATTCGACTTCACGGATAGATGAATTACAATAAAACAACCACTAAATTCGCAATTTTTGAAAATCAAATCACAGAATTAGATTGTCTGCAACGCAGGTGTCATCCCTGCCAAAAACTTCAAATTTTCTGATTTAAATATTGATTCGTCCTTTTTCCCGTCACGTGTATTATACACGGGAAAAATATTAGATTTTGGCTCACGGTTTTTTTGTCTCCCGACGCATACTAAATTCTACTACTTTTTTCCCCTGTGTTATGAATTACAATTGTTTAGATTTTATAGTTTAAGAATTCATCAAATAAATAAACCTTGCGTTGATTGAGTAAACCTCGTTTTCTCTTCTTCACATTTTCTAATTCTAATCCAGAAGTTTCCAAATATTTTGTTGTAGTGTATGCATTTTTCAACTTTTGAACTTTTCAAATAAACCTCCAGAGACTGATAGTTGATTAGCCCAATCTAATAATAATCTATTAAACCAATGACTTGTAAGAGATTAAAAGATTCAATGAATGGCCACCATTCCAGTGAGTAGGAATGGTAGTTTCTCACTCATATTCGCCCTATATTATATTGATATTGTAGCCATGTGATTATGGTTTCCTGAATGATATACCAATCAAACAAGTTTTGAGGAGAGAAGATAAAGCAATACATTATGTTAATCAACCATTAGAGGTTGGGACAGAAGTTTTGCAGAAAATTGATTGGGAAAGGCGATTTGATCACATGCAACAGCATTCTGGTCAGCATCTCCTTTCTGCTGTTCTAGAGAAGGAGTTTCAGTCACCCACTGTGTCATGGTGGCTAGGTGAAGAAACATCTTACATTGAACTAGGTAAAATGAAAAAATTACTTGCAATAAATGGAAATTAAAAAGTATTTGCGATCACCATCGGCACCAAGTGTCACACCAAAACTACGGGAAAACAAAGGGAATGTCATCTTGATGTCATATCCATATGTCATTTCTGATATGTTCTTTTGGTGGTTTATCTCGACTTCCAAATTATAATTTTCCAAATGCCTATTGTGAACATAAATTTAGCTTGTATCATTGAGTATTTTAGTCACAGAACTCAAAGACCTCGAGTTCTGTGATTTGAGTGGGAAAATTAGGCCTGTGGTCGAAGGGGAAGCAGATTCCATGCCAACCATGTCCTCCTGTGCCAGATAGAAGATGTGAAATAGATGAATTTTTGTTCTTTGTTTACAAAGTTTTGGAAGCGTAATATATCAATCAACGGTTTTGGTCTTTGTTTACAAAGTTCTGCATTCTTGCATTGCTTCACTGATATATGTAAAGGTAGATTTTGAATTTGAAATTGAATCTTCTGAAGTTGAGAATTTGCATTCTCTCAGAAAAAAAAATATATGTATTCGGAACAACATTTAATTACATTTGTTGAACATCCAATTATCAGAAAAATAATTATTTATTACTTGGTGTGAAATGTTCCAAACTGAAGTGTTCACTGCAAAGACAGATATATTTACCTCGATATTTACTGATCGGTTTTCCGATTTCCAATCTGTTTTTCCCTTCATTCGCCCATTCCTGCCTTTTTGAGAGGAAGTGCATCAAAACATTTTCTGATGTATAATTATTACACTCCCGTACAGAACAAAATTTTTCGATCTACTAGTCATAACAAATATATGAACTTGAGATTCACAAACGCAAATTCAACAAGTAATGCCAACAAAAGGAAATATTCGATAATATATCACCACAATGATATATCCACATGAAGTGACACTATAGCCATCTTAACAATGACTTTGACACCATTCCTTTGACTTGTTTCACTTGTTTGTTTTCCCGGAATTCACAGTGTAACTTTATAAATGTAGATGTCGCCATTTCCGAGGATATCGCGAATACTTGGATGGTTACTGGAAAGAAAGACATCCATTCAAAAGTAAAAATTTTGACCGGAATCAAAATCCTTACTAGACTAGTTTTTTTTTTTCATTCGAACTGATATTGACATAAACATATTTTATTTCTATAGATATTCAAAAAATTTCTGATGTGCAGATAAAAAAAACAGAAGAGATAGTAAATCAATATATAAGGCAAGGAAAAACTGTGACAGTCACCATTCTTTCCAAAGACACACCTGCAGAGGAATTGGAATTGGTAAGACTATATTATGTACAGGGTGTCCCGAAATTACATAGACATATTTCAACCGCAGATTGTAGGAACAAAAACAGTAAAACAAGTTCATATAAATATGGGTCCAGAAATGGCCCCCTGGGGGTTATATAGCCACCCAAAGGGGAGTCTGAGATGATGGTTTTATGTCAATATTTCTTAAACCCTTTGTGGTAAAATAACAAAATTTTGTACATGTAATATTTGACCTACAATCGAGCCTCTATATAAAAGGGGGCACCTTTCTAAGCAGACCCTTTATCCTTTATAATGAGAGTAAAACCAACCCTATTTGAAGGTACGTAGCGCCAAAGACCTTCCTGCAGATCATGTGGGCGACATAAGAGTGATCAATATAGAAGGGATTGATAGCAACATGTGTTGTGGTACACACGTCACAAATCTCAGTCAGTTGCAAGTTATAAAATTGCTGCACACAGAGAAGAGTAAAAGGAAAGATAAAATATTATTGCATTTTTTGGTTGGAAACAGAGTTGTTAACAGATTGGATGTTTGTATCGATCGGGAAAGAAGACTCACCTCCCTGTTGAAGTAAGTTCACCCTTAGATCAACAAAAGACCTTATAGTAATATTCTCAAACTCCCTTCAATGCCGCAGAACACGTCAATATCAATGCAAATCTGAGTTTTGGCTATCGTAAAGTGTAAGGTATAAGATTCCATTTCAAGTATCAAAATTTTAAAAAAGCTGTTATAACTTTCGCACGACCTCTTATATAGAATAAAAGGGCAGGTTACACATAACAGCTTTGCATCCAACAAAGCTTGGGTGCAACATGAGGTTCCCCAAGGCACAATATTGGGCCCTACTCTTTTCCTAATTTTTTATAAACGATTTATGGGATCATTTTATCACCAATTAATAATAAGTCTATCCAAACAAATAATAAAAATGAGGAGTAATGAATTCTCTAAAGTGATAGGGTGACTTGGCTCAGAAATATGTTGAGCAATATGTTTTTTCAATCTCATGCCAATGCTTCAATGTGTTTACCTACTTGACGATATTTGGTGGTTGAAAATAATGATCTGTCATGCAGTTGCATTTGGTCTAAGCTCCCATTTATTTAACCAGGAGCTTATGTCCATCAGTTCATTAAATATCTGCAAATTGGCAACATGGATTTGAAGCTCGTCAACATCTTTGTTACTTCAATATAAATAAGTTTCATGTGAAAGCTTCTCTTTGATTCTAGGGTCTTATTTGAGTTGATCTGAGTAGGGTGCCTTGAACATTTCATTTTACGCCCTTTGAAGAGTGTGGACACACTTGTCATGTTAAACACCAATCAAAATGCATGAGACACAAATATGTTTTATAGACGCCTATTCAATTTTCAGAGCTGACGTTTTCAATCTGGGAATGATGTCAGTGGTGACAAGCTGACAAGCGTGTCCACATTCTTTAAAGGGCGTGTAACGAGATGTTCGAGGCTCGAGGAGTTTTGTAAAAAATTATGTTAGTGAACAATATAATATATGTGTTTGTTTAATCGACGCATTTTTAGCAATAATCCGTCACAACATCCTGAGCTGATTGAAAAACTCCAGAAAAATGTCAAATCTCTCAATAAAAATACGCAAACTCTTTTGAAAGATATTGCAATATTAGAAGTGCATAAACTGAAGACTATGCCGCATCCACCAAAGTATTTTTCGTTGCACAGAAAGGAGGCCGAACCCGATTTCATGAATACGTTCATCAAGGAGCTTGGGAAAACCGAGATATTCTTGTTTCTTTCAACAGGCGATGAAAAACAGTCAGGAAATATTGTGTTGTACGGTGATGAGAAGGCTGTGGCTGATTTGGGACAAAAGTAAGTTGAAGATATTCTTATGTCAATGAAAGTAATGTATCCAAGAAACTTCATAGTAGTAGAATAATCTGCCTACCAGACGTTTGGCCTACCGAACCTTTTACCTAACCTGACCGACTCACCCTATAAATCTAAAACCATTGTTTTACTAACCGCCTTAGCTTCTCAGGTAAGGCACTAGCCGTTCGATATCTGAGGTAGAGCAGGGTCAGTTGGTTAGTACTTGAATGGGTGGGTGACCATTCAAGGAAAAGACGCGTAAGCCCGCACATCTGTAGCGAAATAGCGTATCATAGCTACAGCTACCATATCAATGAGCACAAGATATGGTACGGATATGCCTCGGGATATGCCGTCCTTCGGAGAGGACGTTAAGCCGTCGGTCCCGAGGTCATGTATGTTGGACTCATTAAAGATCCCAACCTCTGGTTGGTACACCAGGGGATTCAGAAATATTCCCGGTTGGGGGTTGTGTGCTCACCGGCGTCCGTGATTAGCCTCAGTTGCAGAAAAAGACCGACGTTAAAGAAACGAGGAAAACAATAGTTCTACTAATAATTGAAGGGGCAAGTGGAAGGAGTTATGTTACAAATATGAGTTTGTGAAAAAAATAGGTTTTGTAAAGTTAGCTAGCATTTTTTAATGAAAGCCAGTTTGATAATTTGATTTATGCAATTGTGAGGAATAGTTTTAGGTTGTTTTTTATGATTTACTGCATTTTGCTATCATATTATTTTTTTGATATACATATGGATTTATGCGTAGATAATGGGCACATCGCTCCTTCTTCCATTGCATCCTAGATGTTTTGTGTGACTTAGCCCCTTCTGCCACTGTGTATCTACTCAGATATGAAGAATGAAAACAAATCCTGACAGGGCAAGTTACATATGCACGTAACACCGTCTTCCATGACATAACCGAATATTTTCAGAAAATGTTGAACCCCTTCTTCCGATTGCCCCTTCAATTATTTTTCATAGGTGAAAGATGGCTAATTACAGGTAGCTTGAATTTTCTCCTGGAATATTTTTAGGATATGTATTGATTTGACCTACCAAATGTGACTGAACAATCCTTTTTTTTTCAGAGTATGTGAATTGTTGGACGGAAAAGGAGCTGGGAAAGGGAATAAATTCCAGGCCAAAGTTAATAAAATGGCGAATCGAAAGTCAGCTGAAAAATATATTACAGAATATTTTAATAAATCCTAAGCTCTAGGTCATAGTAATATTACTGAATCTCTCCTTCCAAACCCTCGGGATGATAGAAGTTATCATTTCTAGAAAATTCACAATCAACTCTGTTGACAAGCTCTCACAGCTATCAATTGTAATAGTATAAAAAGAGGTGCAAACACTTCCGAGTAATCGAAGCTAGTTTGACCCAGCAGTTTTCTATACAACAAATATTTGAACAGAAACGTCATCAGTAACAATATCCCCGACCAAGTGATCCTCAGCAATGAGAACTTGAGTGTCATTTCCAGCAACATCCTTATGAAGATTATTATGCAAAAGTACGCATTCAGAGCGTCACCAGCAAAAAGCGGGAAAAAAATCATCCCCCAATCATTGGCGTGCAAATCCACGCTGGGGTCGTACTTAAACACGAATATGATAGTGAACAAGAGGAATGATATCAAGTTTATCCATATTTCGAATACAGTGAGACCCAGCCATCTGACCAGTTCCTCTGTTGTGAAGAACATTTTATTTTTGTTTATCCAGCGGATTTGTGTTGAAGACTCTTATTCGAAGAGCCGAGTTGTAACGTTTTTGGATTTCGTAATCGGCATCGTCGATGACTGGTTCCAAGTCATCTGAAAAGAGTAGGTATTATTTTACTGGGTATGTCACGAGGAGCTTACACTATCTCTATATCGAGAATCAGTCAGTTTAAAATAATTTTAGCAATGCAGTGTTACCGCTTCTATCAAAATGTAGCAACAACTTTGTTATTACAAATAGAATACCCAGTATTTCATCGCATTTTTAGATTCTCCCTGAAGAGCTGATTTCATTGATACATCACACTTGGGGTCTACCGGAAATGATTACAAAGATATAGGGTGTTCAAAATCGAGATTTTCAACTTTAGGATTCGTTTGTGTCGACACTATTCAATAGATCCCAAGTGTGAGGGAGAATCTGAAAATGCGATAAAATACAGGGTGTTCCATATAAAATATCAATGTTGATACTAATTTCTAGTAGAAGCGGCTACACTGCATTGTCGAAAATATTTCATATGAAGGGAGCGTATTCTAAAATATGAGCATGCACTTTTTCATGGATTTCTCCCGACTGATTCTCATTTAAAGATAGTGTAAGCTTGTCGCATATAATCATTTGTCCCAACTTGTTTTACTTTTGAGAAACAGAGTGTAAATATCCATATTTCCATGAAAAATCTTTTTTTCATTCATTAAGTCAATCTCAATTATAAGTCAAGCCATTGGTTTTGTTAATTGTCAGATGGAGCTTCTTCTGGTGTAAACAGATTCTGAATAATAATTGCCTACAGTAGTGTTGCAGTTTTTAAACGCTTTTATTCGACTTGCAATATATGTATGTAATAAGTATTCGGATGGAATCTCTGAACTCAATTTGAGTAGATATCTTCAACCGATTGAGTTAAAATGTTGTATACACGTTTACTTTGGATGACAATGCACGATAAGGTGTGTGACGTTAGTCTTAATCCAATATGGCGGACCATCCATGATAGCGGAATAGTTATTTTCAATGCACTTCCACAATGTGGGTGTCAAATGAAAGGGCTTGTGGAGAGTAACTGGAAAAATATTGTGACGTCATTCTAAATCCAATATAGCGGACCATCAAAGATGGTAGAATAGTTTTTTTTTCAATCTACTTCTACAATATGAGTGTCAAATGAAAGTGCGCCTTAGGATCAACTCGAAAAATAATGTGAAGTCATTCTAAATCCAATATGGCGGAGCATCCAAGATGGCGGAATAGTTATTTTTTTTTTCAAGTAAGTAAGTAAACTTATTCAATTAGATTTTAACAATAATTTTTGATGAGAAGCCACCTAAGCTAAGCTTGTACTGTGGGCCATTCTCTCATCATACATGTTTATGTTAAATTACTAACAAACAAAAAAAGACATATCTACTAGCAGATTGAAATGAATTATAATCTATCATTCCTATAAGTGTTATAAGGAAAGGAAGAAACAAAAAGAGATTATTAATGCACTTCTGCAATATGGGTACCTATCAAATGAGAGGACTTGCCTCCCAGTGCTGCCAATGTGCGGAGGATCCTCCGAAAAGGGGTTGTTTTTGGCGTTAGAGGTTTTTTAGGAGGAGGATTCACAAAAAGCGGAGGAAAGGGGTTTTTTCAGCCATCACTGTAATTTTGTTACTCAACTTTAGTTGGGGCTTGCGCGAGCAACCTCTGACCATGATTGCCATGATCATGATCGAACCCTCCGTGAGTCTATGAAATCGGAGTCTGTGTTCTTGTTCTGTGCTTCTGTGGTGGTAACATGAATAATTAACCGTCGGTTTTAGTTTTGTGGTCGGTGTCAATGTCAATGGTGTGAATGATGTCATAAATCTGTTTTACACTGTCACAACTCACAACACAACCACTAACAATAAAAAAATATTGATATCAAATAAAAATAACAGATTTTATGAATATTTCCAGTTGTATTTTCATTACTCATTGGGTCATTGGCAAGATGACAAATACGTCAATTTACATCAAGGGACCCTAGAAAACACCAGAGACCAGAAGAGCCCACAATGTCACAGATTCATTTGTTTCGTATCACGCGTCTCACGGAATATTTTTCGACGAGATTCCTTAAACTGTGATTTATGTGACGTCAGATTCCGTTTCATTTCATACCTTTTATAACCGTGTCGAGAAGAGGAGGTTTTCGTTCATTTGCGGAGGATTTCACGTCCTAAAGAGAAGGAAGGGCTCGAATTGCATTGGCAACACTGCTTGCCGAGAATAATTAAAATATTGTGACATCACTCTAAATCCAATATGGAACACTATTGAAGTTTTTTGTGCTTTCCTATAAAATGAAAGGGTTTGCTGAGAATAAAGATGCAGGTTTGAACATCCTGCGTACCTAGGAGAGATAGGGAGAAAACTCGGGAGAGAAGGTAGGTATTGGAATATTTTTGAACTTTTGGAAATTATAAGTTCTTGGGGATGCTTCCTCTGTAAAGAATTCTAAAGCTTTGAATAACCTTATAAGTAGATATTTTTGGTGCATATCATTGTACAGGGCACTGATTTTCATAGCAATAATAACAAACTTCTTATTCCTTGTGTTACTTTTATATCTTGCTGTTTTTGGGAAAAAGTCTTTAACTATACTGAATGTTGGCATCATGAAACTGATACAGGGGCGTCACAAAAAAAATTAATACCTCCAACTTTATTTAGTAAAATATTACAAGAAATCACCTCAGCCTTTAAAGGCTGATTTAAAATGCCATGTAGATATTTCAAGGACATTTTGATGGGATCAAGGTAAGACTCTCTTTCAAATGAACATGTCCTAAAATACCTCCCTCTGGGCTACAGCCACTATGAGGTCTATGAAAAAACAATTATTTGAATCACTTCCCCATGCAAAATTCCACCATCACAAAAAATGAAGCATTTCCTAACTAGTTACATGAATCTATTGTACAACAAGTGTACAACCATTTTCAAAATGTGTAGATTCATAAAATGAATGAATAAAAAATAACAAATGAGCATCTAAACATTATGATTGAATACATCAAATATTGCACAGTGGTTCTGCTAGCTACCAAAACATATCATGTCTAACCATAGTTAAAAGTTAGAATATTACAAATTCCTGAATTAGTAATAGAACAGTCTTCAGGAATGATACCTGGGAAACTTGAGGAACATCAGATTTTATTATATTACTCATTGCCTTCATAATTTCCTATTGCCAGGAAACTCATCAACAATAATTTGAATAAATGCAAAGTAAATTCTGAACAACTTAATTTAATTTTAAGCAGCTACATATGTATAAAACAGTCTTCAAAGGAATAAATCCAAAATCTGATGAGATCAAACTATTCTACCCTTGAGATTAGCCTAAGATAGGAATAATGAAAATGAATTATGGATACATGAAAAACTTACCAATTAGTTCAGTTGTGAGGGTATTGGTATGAATCTTGAATGTGATATTGTTCTCACATATCTGCAAGGCAAGCAAAATGCCCCTTTGTATTGCTGCTCCTAGACAATGAATGATAATTTCATCTTCCTTGTTGTTTATCAGCTTTTGACAACGTTCAAGGTTTGCCTGGATCAAAGGATAGTTTAATTTGATATTTTATGATTTCTAAATGGTGCCGTTTTGCCAGAATAATATACTGAATATGCCACTGCCTACATCTTATGGTTGTACCACAGATAAATGCTCAGAAAAATTACTGTATCAACTATAGGTACCTATAGACAAATTCCAATCATCTATGACATGATTGAAATGAGGGACTGTTTCATATATACCATTGACAAATTATGGGTGAACTGCAGAAGCTTTACCTTTATATTTGTTTTGGAAGACACATAGATTATATTGTCACCCCTTTCTACTTTTTTCGGTTGCCGTGGCTGTCGCAGGTGCTCCTCACTTGTTCTTTTGTAATTTTTTTTACGATTCTGGCCAGTATTATTAACACTTCCTTTCTTTATGTTATCCGCCATGAAAATGTTATCATTGGCAAAGAAAAATCAAAGCAACTATTTGATGGGAAACGAAAATGAAAAATTATAAACAATTTAATTTAACCTATAAAATAATGTCAAATTGTCAAACGCCAAACATCTTCTTATTATTATTGACACTGTTGGTCAGAATTGTAACAATCTTGGGATTCTTCCATCATTCTTCCATCATTGCAACATTTGTAACCAGACTATTTGATTTGAAGCAAAGGGCAAATGGTAACATGCATTCTAGTACATGAGAGCAAAATGAAATACACGAAGAAGAGAAATGGACCTAGAAATAAATGGAATTAACCATTTTATTTGATATCTAATGTTTTGTTTTCTCGTGATTTTTCAGTCGATTTTTCTTAGAATTGAAATCTGTTTGTGAGTTTTGCGATGTCTTTTCAAAAATTGGCTGCTTGGCTTCTCACAGATAAAGGTAAACATTTCAGTTTCATTGCCGCTGGTACTGCTACTACAGCAACACTTGTGGCAACATTTTTACCACACACTTTATTATTGGAGCAATACAAGAACCTGGTTCATCTATACAAGTGAGTACTTGAGTACCATTATCACTTTTCACTAACAATTTCAATCGGTTCATCTTTCAGAAATGGTCTATCTGTTGCACTTACTCCAGTATTGCAGGATAGGTTCCAAAAGACATTGAAGCTCCTTGAGGTATGCTGAAGTTCAAACAAAATTGAGAAAAGTGATATCTGTATTAACCCAATTCAAAAAACATGTCTTTTTAATTTGTCTTCACTCTCTTTGCCAGAAAATTGTTTGAATTCTTGTGAATGTCTATTCATAAGTGATTCCCTTTTTTCCTTTTTTAGTGTTCAGTCTTAGGCAATAGTACTAAGTATTATTCTGGGTATCATTATTTTTACCTAATGTATTGTTTTTTTTCAGGTGAAACCAATAGATTATCATTTATATAAACCATTTTTTTCTTATGGGTTTGAGGTGATAAGTGCTGGAAGTTCCTACAGTAGATTTGGTGTAATTGTTGGATTACCAATTAATTTTTCATATAGCAGTCCTGAAATGGTAGATAGATCTAAAATAAAGGTGAGAACTTCTGTAGTTTATACAGTGAATATCCTCATGTTCCTGGTTTCTACATTCTTATTATTGGGCTGTAACCAGGGTTGGCATGAATTGATTCATATGAATCAAGTCTGTGAATTGATTCATGAATTATTTCAAATGACTTTTTTCATTAAAAATTTCTCCAATGGCAACAAATTGCATTATTACCTTCAATTTGAACTAGTTTTAACTCTCCTTTATACTGAAGTATTCTGACACCTGAAATAGTTATTTTTCTCCAAGCTGCATAGAAAAGTGTCTATATGACACTTAACAGGCAGGAAATATGTACATTCTCTGCCTAGGCAGGAAAAGTTTGTTGCTATGCAACATTGCAAGTAATCTGAATGAAATTGCTAATCAAAATTAACACTGGCACTGGACTTTTAAGTCTCCTTTCAAGTACTTCAGTATTTAAGTACTTGTTTTAGTACCTTTTTTTAAGTACCAGTTTTAAGTTTTTAAAGTTATCTCACTGTGGAGTTTGTAAAAAATTAATTTATATGTATTTTTTCTTTTTTTCTTAAGATCAAATTCCACTTGAGAAAAAAAAAATAAAAGAGGAACATGGCTCCTCCACCATTCCTACAGTATGACGTTGCCGACATCATCAATATGTCTAGATTTCCGTAAATTGTTCTTTGAATTCATAATTACTATATCATAACAGCAGTAGGATACAATATTCATAACTTGTCAGTCATTTTTTGCTAATGAATTCTTTCCTCAATAAAACTCGTCTATCATAATAATATAGGTAAGTTACAGATTACATCTTGCAACAGCGCTTAATACTTCAAGTCCGTCCACACCATTCAAAATACTGACAGGCAAGAGGAAGTAGACATGGGTGTCGGCTTCATTCTGTTCTGACCGATGACAGGAAGGATAGTATCATTGATTGAATGTAGCAGATAGTGATTCATTGATTCAATCTAAGGATTCAATTATATTTTCGTTTAGGATCCAGCTCTATTGGAGATATTTCCAAGCATAAATCACACTGAACTATAACCTGTCAGAATGAAGCCAACTACCTTCTGCATTCCTGCTATGAGTGCATTTGTGATATGTTTTTGTTTACCAGTTCTAGGACAATCTACTTCTTGTATTTTTTTCAATCGTTTTTCATTCCTTAGCTATACCCTAGCTATATTCTTCACCATAAGCTATTTTCTGACTAGATTCAAAATGTACATCACAGTATATGCATCCAGGAAAATTAGAAATTGCTTTAATTTCAAAATGAAAACGACTTGGACTTTATTGGTTGCCATTCAGTACAGAGTGGACAGAAAACTGGAGAGTTCCCAACTTATTTTATGAAAATTCATCTGAAGGAAACTTCCCTATTCAGTCAAGGTAGTCAGTCTACATTTGCTGCCGTGTGAAACCGTGAAACACGTATATTTTTCTATTTAATTTTTAATGATTTGATTTTTTTTTGAAAACTCCATCATTTTGTGTTCACCCAATATCAGTGTCAATTTTGTAACCAATTCCATTCAAAATACTTGGAACGTTACTCAGCAACAAACTTTTTCTACCTAGACAGAGAAAGTACACCTTTCCTGCCTGTTAAGTGTCAGGAAAAGCCGCTTTTCACGAGACTTTCTATGCTGCTTGGAGAAAAACTAAATTTTCAAGAGCTGCTTTACAGTTTCCAATTTTTCATTGCACATGCAATTGATTGCTTACAATTTTTATTTCCGGCAATAATAATATGTAGACCTCAAAATCCCCTTCACCATCCATCAAACGAACTTCTATAACTGCTAACCAGGGTGAAAGACTGAAAAAGCTAACCTTGAAGTTTTCCTATAAAACGAATTCAATCTCCAAATTATCCAATTCCAGTGTTTACAGAGATATCCAACAGTGAACCCAAGACGGAAGTTTCCGGAAAACACACTATTATTGGAATGCTTAATCAATTCAGAATACTGAAATTCCTTCAAAATTCTTGCCTCACAAATCACAATGGACTTCTTTTTTTTTACACCAGCAAATTTAATAATTCCATATATCTTGTACCTACAAAAAATCAAACTTTTGTTCCAATGGCCAATTAAGGAAAAACCACGAAAACGTCCCGAGATGAGGCCTCAGTGTCATAATATGACTGACTTTTGATCAGAAAAAAATTTCTCGCGTTCTGGCAGCACTGGAAATGTAGACCATAGTGTAATGGTTCCACTTTACACCCTGTGTGAGTTTTGTTCTGCGGACTTTTTCAGAGTGTTCTAGCTCTCTTTGAAGCTGATGAAAATAAATATCACATCTGATATCGGAAACCGCATGAAGTGGATAATAGGTCTATGAGATCGGTCAATTTTTTCAAAAAATACGGGTCTTCGAAATAGTGTCAAATTATGAGTGGTCCATTTAGTGTGTTGAGAACTGTATATATTTATTATTTCAGATAATGCAGGAATCCATAGTTTGGGAATCTGAAATTGGCCAACAGCTTTTGAATTCTCTGTTTCTATCAGAAAATGCCCAATTATATGCAATGGCTAGGGAAATAAAATACAGACAAACTGGAAAACCAATGTTTGATGTCTTACTGAGTACAGCAGCATGTGGTGTTACATATGGTGTGAGCCATCATCTCAATCAGAAATTCAATTTATATGCAAAACCTCTGGGTGTTAGATTAGTTGTGTATACATTGGTTGGTTTGTTTATGATAGGTTCATACACAATGTCCAAAGATATGACTCAAATGTATTATGAGGAATCTATTGATAAAGAATTGAAAGAAAAAAGTACCATATTTGCAGAGGGTGGTAAAGAATATTATACCAAATTGTTGGAAAGAAATAAAGCCCTGAGGCATTTGTTGGGGAAGGAGGGAGAAAGGCTTTATAGCATACTAGGAAATGAAAATTATTTTTTAAGAAACAAACATCTTCCTCTAGTTCATAGAAAATTAATTTTTGAGGATAATGAGCCAGTTATTTCAGAATTTTTTGATCAGTAATTCTTTGGAATCTGCTTGATAAAACTTCATGAGCAAAGTGTTGTTTGATTAAGTTCGTTAACATAATTCTTCTAACGCTCAGAAATCTCAGTATTGAGTAGTAGCTACAGGTAAAAATGATACCCCGGGAGTTCAAAGAGTATTGCTCCTCAAGTCTGTCCCTTTTAGATATATTATCACATATGAGTTTCAATGTTCTCAACAGTATTGAAAGTTTGAAGTGATTTCATCAGATGAACCGAATTTGTATATCTACCATAAAGGTCCTTACCCACCTATACATATCCAAGGCAACCAGATGACGTTCCAGTGACGTATTTTTCACGTCACTTGAATGACCAAGGGGACGTCAGTTGACGTCGCATGACGTGATAATGACGTGAATAAGTCACAGCCCTATGACGTCATATTACTCACGTCGTATTGACTTCATATACTCATCAAACTGTGACGTCCGACTGACGTCATAATGACGTCGATATGACGATTAAATTTCGCGATGATATGTTAAAAAGATTCCTTCAACATGATGTGATAAACACCACTGGCCTCTGATGACATTATATAATAATATTGATTAGGTATGCATTCTCGAAGTCTGCTTGGTGGGTCCCTCCTGTGTCATGTTCATTCAATCGCCCATTCAGCAGCGCTATCCTTCAGTACGCATCTCCATCAGAATGCAATCTGTTACTGGTATTCGTATCAAAAATTATGTAGTTTTGGGATCTTATGTGATGAAAACATTTTTTGGCTCGTTAGAATAAAAAAAAAACGATTTTTGTAACATCAAATTTTGAATTTATAAGCTATTATTTCTCGAAAAATGTAACACTTTGTATAAATGTATATATGGTCAAATTTCTTCAAGAACACATAACCTACCACCTCCGTCCGTATATACGTCGGTGAACCAAACATCCTGTATATACATAGCTTGTTGGTTTCAAGATATACAGTGTGTCAAAGTTTCTTAGAAAAAAGTTTTCTCCTACTTTTCGGGTATATTAATAATTCAAAAAAAACTTGCATGTTGATTTGCTTCTGTTTCACATGATAATATATCCATAAATTAGAGAAGATCTGGGAAAAATGGACGTCTACAAGACGTCCCTGCAACGTTATGAAACTGACGTCTTCTTTCAACCATCTTAGTGACGTCATAAATTGGTGTAGTGACGTCTCTGACGAAAAATCACCAATTAGGGACGTCACAGTGACGTGATCATTCGTCATCTGGTTGCCTGGGATAATATATATTCTAGTTTGATTCATGAACCCAGCCCTTTTCTGGATTTTAAAAAGCACTATTAGAGACTGACAAATGACTTTTAGTGTTCATATAATTCAATGATAGCTGTTTAACATTTGAGACTGATATATTTGGACTTTAAAAACCCTGGGGGGTATACCTACATCATAGTGAAAATTATATTGCAGTGAAAATCAACAAGATAGATTTAGCTTGAAGGAAACATTTTGTTTTTGATTTTTATAGCTTGTATAGTAGGTTTTTATCAATATAATAATGAAGCAATACAATCTGTAGTTTTTGTTTGGCAATCCAGCATTACTTCCCCTATAAAACGTAGTAATGTGGAGAAAACAACAAGAATTGAAAACGTGGATTTAAATTTCAAAAAAATACTGAATTGCCATAATAACAAACTTTACATGCTAAATAAGCATAAGCAGGTATTCTTTCCATGAACACACTGTAAAACAAAGAAACAATTATACCTATCAATAAAAACTGTATGGCCATTGTCCATCTATGGAAAAGCTATTCGCGGGAATCAATGTTACCAGGTGGCAAGGAGAGTATATAGAGAAGGAGTGCTAGATCCCTATCTTCCAATGCATTCCCGAAAATGTGACGTCATGCTGATGCCTTTCGCATCTCTTTTGTTTTCTGTGATCATGCCGTGATCCTATTGGTCGAAATAATACACAAAACATAAACAAACATGGCTGAAATATTTAGCAAACGCGCGCTAATGTTACATCTTTCAAACCTTTCCAAGGTTTCTTTGTGTGATTTGAGTGATTTGTGAGAAATTGTTCATGTTTTTTATTTATGAGTGATCACTCATCAGCTATCAACCATTGAATTACAGATTATAGAAAGAGGAAAGAGACTTTCGAAGCCTCCTAACCATTGTGAATTTGTGTGCATACAGAGAATTTTTACAGCCTGTGAAGTACTTTGCAAAGAACAACTTCATTGTGAGTATTGATTGTGATCCTTGTACATGAATACACATACCTACAGTTGTATATTTCTCACAGATTAACCAATAAAATGCCTGGAATGTGCTGTGCTGTTTATGGCCTATTCCAAAACTGCAGGTGCTGGTATTATTTTTCATAGATTTCCTGGTTTTGTTACCATCAGACAAGAATGGATAACCAGATGTAGCAGTAAAACAACGTTCAATCCAGATTCAAGTAGAATGTGTTCTTGTTATTTCACAATAGAAGATTATGAAAGAGACTTGAAGAATGAATTATTAGGTAAAGATTGCATTTCTCACAAAACTATATGCTTGACTTACAGATAACAGTTGTATCTATTATGCATTTTGTTACAGGTTCACCCTTGAAGAGGATTTTGAAAGAAACTGCGATTCCCACACTGATGGAACTGGCAGAAATTCAAGAAAACTATGATGCAGGGCAGACACAAGACCATTCAGAAAAATTATTGGAAGTAGTCTGAAATGATACTGGCCAAGAACAAATACATCAAGTCCATTAAAGTCCAATCATCATCAAATGTGAACAGAATTTCATCAACTTTATACTATCTAGGTTATAGACAATTTGGGGAAAAGTACAAGAATATGGAAACAATGATTCAATGCCAGAAGATACAAATAGAAAAGATACATCTTTAATGAAGCTCTTGACATAAGTCAGCACTTGAAAATTTGTAAAAAGGAAAGTTACTCTATATGAAAAATCAGTATTTTTATTTTTCACAAGTCAAAACATTACTTAGTTTCAGATTAGCAATGCAGCTATTGAACAAAATCTGGCAGATAATTATTTTCATGATCAAATTGCTTGAAATGTATCCTACAATGTTCATACCTACTCAAGAAAATTGTTATTGATAGGAAAGTTGGCCCTATTTTATCAAAACATAATAACTTTGTTTCAGATTAGCCATAGAGCTTATAGGTTTTCAAATTTCAATATACAAAAACAGATACTTTGAAATACTTACAGAAGTTGTTACCTTTTCAATATTTCCAATATAAGCAAATGCTCCACTATTACTGTTCCCACTGAATAAAATGAATTGATTTCAAGTCTTGTTTTTATTCCCCTATAGACCAATAAGGAAATTAAAGTTTTTTCAGAAAATCAAATTTATAATTTTCAAATTTAATCACAATACTCATTACAATTAGTGAAATAATAATGTAACATATTCTTGAAACATTCTTTACAAATCATCATCCATAATATATTTCTTTGAATTTTACTATTGTACTACTAGCTATACAACTTTAAGGAAAATAATACACTGAAAAATTGGGTGCCTTCCAATTTTACTAAGGTCCTCCTCCACAAAATGTGTATGTTTTTCCTCTTGTATCACTATTCATGTATTGAGTAATTACACAGTTCCACAAATTTCTCTGAACCATTTATTTACCTGAAAATTTAATTAATTTAAAATAATTGAATCCTCAGTTTTCTCCAGATTTTGATAATTTTTAAAAGGTTAAAATGTGACATGTTTCCAACTTCAGCTAGAGGAATCTACAATTTTATATGTTGAAATACTTATGTACTACAATCATATTCAACTTACAGGTAGGGAAAGTTGTAGCTTCCTTGATGCTTGACAAATTTATTTCTTAAGCTTTCCTGGAAAAACCAGTTTATTTTCCAAGTATTCTTCCTATCATGTGAAAGTAAACCTTAAATAATTCAAAGTGAGTATCAGATGATAATTATGTCAAAGATTCAATTACCAGTTATTTTCATTTATCTCCTTTTTTCCATATTGCCAATCACTGTGGATATTCAATAGCAACTTTTAATGCATATTTTCCATAAAATACTCTGATATAGCCTTGCACCACGGTTTCAATTAACAATTAATGGATATCTAAATGTATCCACTCAGAATATTAAACATTATCTCTGAACCCTCTTCTTTCTTTTCTATTTTCTACTTCAGATCTGTACAGCTCACATTTAGTCTTCATTTCTGAAATTTTAAAAGATCATTGCTGAGCTGTGATGAACCAGTAATACAACAAAAATAACACCACCTGTTTATAGGGAAGATATGTTTGAAAAATCCTGAGACATCCCTGCTTGCCAAGTACCTTTATGCTTTAGAATGTGTAGGCTGTCCAAGAGCTAATGTTTGCAAACATAAGTTTTATATACCTACCTATTATGTGTTTGCTATTGCTTCATCTACTCTACATATTTAATGACCATCAGCTTTCAATACATCTTCCTCTGTCAAAGATCTATTTCTAGTTCACTGAAACATGAGAGCAAAGATGAAATTATACTATGAAGAGAAATATTTGTTTAACATACCTGCTTAGCATTCTCAATGATCCCAAGTCTACTGATATCATCACTATCATCAGTTGATGAAATGGACCATATTTTTTCCATGTGATATTCTTCGGTTTCCCATTATTATTGAGAGTATCTGAAACAACTAAAAACTTCAATGAATAATAAATGCATTTTCGTAATTTGTGCAACAAAAATATTACATTACATAATAATTATTTGAATCACTAACCTGTGAGCCTGTGAGACCATTCAACGATTACCTTCCAATTACACCCAGAGTTGATTATTCTAGTTCATGTCCCTCAATTTCATTATTTGAGATATTTTATAAATTCAATAAAAATAATTTTCCAATTTGACGGCCATATTGCGATCAATGTGATGACGTAGTTCTGATACCCTATCACGTGACCACGGCAGAAGATTTTGCGGGATCTGGCAATCCTTCTAGAGTTTATAATCCTTGACCAGGTGGCGCTCGGTTTTCATCGTTCCATGTCAAAGCCACGTCAAAACTGGGGGAAAACAAACTCAATCCTCACTCAATCCCATTCGCGAAAATCACGAACCAATAGATGGCTCTATTAAACGTCAAATCAACGTCAAATTTCAAACTGAGTATGAACAACAAAAACATTGCCGTATGCACTCATTGCAAATTGGTTATTTCGAAATCATTTTGCAAAATAGTGAATAATGAGTTGACTTCGTGAAATACGTACAAGGTTTTCAGTATGGAAAAAATTACTTTTTGTGCAGAGAAATTGCCATTTTGATGTGGACAATGGTGGTATTCATCATTGATATCACACTACGATTCCACAGTTTTCAAACATGGAATGGTGAGAATGGTCCACTCAACACATGCATGGACTGGAATGGAGCCATATAAGCAATCAGCTATTACAACAATATGGTATAGGTATGAAGAAATAATTGAATTCATCAAGAAATATCACTGGCTTTTATGAAGGAGATGGAATTCTAGTGAAGGGGCTGGGAAAAGAAGAAATGGTTGGAGAGGCTGCTCAGAATGAACAATATCATCGATTTACATAAAAAAGGATCTCCAGCAATTGAAGACTTGAAGTTATTCTCAAGATCGAATCATTGCAACCAACATTCATACAAGGATTCTAACTGTGCTTCAGAAAATGTGTATTATATTATTATAAGGTAGGTGCTGGCTTCCTCATTGTAAACAATAAAAGTTCATGCAATAATTCGAGTTTTTTTATCAGGGAAAAAAGAGTTCCTGGAATATGCACTTCAACAAATAAATTATTTTCAAATAAAACACAGAAACTCAAAACAATGGTCGCCATATTTGTTGTTCATACTCGCAAGGCTTGTAAAGTTAGCCACCAGAGGCCGCACACTTCGTGATTTTCGCGAATTAGTGCCATTAGCTTGTGTACTGTGTACTGATAAGAGTGATAAGTTTTTAAATTTCGTGATATATTAATTCGATCGAAAACGCTAATAATGCGTGTTGTAGATGTTCTTTTGGCAGATATTTTGCACTATTTAGATAGGAAAAGCCGACCAGTAGTGGAAGGAGAACCAGTTCTCCGTGCTAATCATGTGATTTCGTGTGAGGCAGAAGACTTCAACAAAATGCACATTTTTGCACTTTGTCTACAAACTTCGGTGATGAAATCTTCCCCGCATGAAGTAAAATTGAAGGTCCAGAGGAACTTCTGTATTAGAACAATGGATTCGTATTTGTTCCTGCAATGTAGGACAATCTGGGTATTGTAAACATGTTGTAGCTGTTCTATTATATGTCAATTGATTTGCTCGTCATAATTAGTTTGAATTGTTTGACCTATCTCTAATTCTTCACCCGTTCACTGTTCACTAAACTAATAAAAATGTAATATTATAAAGAAATTAACCAACTCAACCATCATCACTACCAACAGTGCTAACACTTTATGTCATTGACAAGTTTGACTACAGCTACAGCAAGCTAAATGCACTCACTAGGTATATCCATAGACAACAGTTTGTTTTCGCCCAGTTTGAAGTTCGTATTATGTAACCTAGATGTCGCTCACTTCGCGAATCTCGTGAATAGTTAGTATACCTCTCGCCAACTAACTAGCTTTCCAATTTAGATCGACAATGGTGTGGTATAACATGTCGTTAGGTTCACATATTCACAATTGATCAAAGCGTGTTGATAAATACTGTTTATCTACTCCTATTAAATTATATATCAATGATTCAACTGCCTTTGTACAATTAATAGTATCTATAAACAAACAGCGTGAGTTATAATAACTCTCGCTACTATAACTCACTATAATACTTACATCGATAAAGGCTCTTGGAATTATTTACGAACCGAAAATCAAGATGGCTCAGTACTTTTGTACAAGCCAGTTGGCCGAAAGGGAACAGTCCATTATTGTTATTGAGGAGAGTGATGTCAATTGAATAATTTTGACGTTTTCAAACTAGGCTGATACAATTATTGTGATTTTTTTGATGAATTCAGATAGTGAAGATGGATTATCATTTGAATTTCCATATGGAAAATATCACTCACAAAGAATGGCATTGAAAATTTTTGAGCAATGGGGAAAGACATTGCCACATTTCTGAAATTACCAGCCTGTAATTTATATACAGGGCATTGTTTTCGCCGCTCGTCGGCAACTTTATTAATAGATGCCATACGGCACTGAAACGCCATGGCGGTTGGCGATCAACTACTGTGGCTGAGGGGTACGTTGATGATTCCGAAAAGAATAAGACAGATATACTGCAAATAAAATATACAGTTCTATCACAGCTCAATCAGTAAGTACATCAACAACATATATGCAACAAACACAAAAAGAAACAATAAACTTCCATAATTCAGTTCCAACATATTCAGTTTACTGCGTTAACTTCACAGTTAATAAACAATATGCGAGTGATTGAATCTAAAATTTGTATTAAGTATATCGAGATTTGTCAATAAAGTTCTTTCTCTGTACTTGTAACTTAGGATTTATTGTAATAGTCGTAGATAAAGTATAGTATTCAACTTGCGGTAATGGTCATAACTCACTTGATGAATTACAGAACTCGCCTGTGGCTCGTGCTGCAAACTTCATCTGCGTGAGTTATGACCTACATTACCGCTCGTTTAATAATATACTATAAAACTCGAAATCTTCAAAAATGCGTTCATTGAATATGACATCCAACGCCGCGCAGAGAATGGTTACTCTCATAGACTTGCGTCTGCGGAAGGATGGACAGACAGACAGAACAACTACTTTCCTGGCTATTAACATAAGTATAGTGGTAAGTTATTTTTTTATGTCATAATAAATACATCATATTATTTTATCCGATTTGAGAGATGATGTTAATTCTCAATTTCTTAGCATTTTCATTTTTTATGCTCTCTTTTTGGATGTTCAACAGATATAATTCAATGTTCGACCTGGCAAATAGCCAGGAAAGTAATTTCTTTCTATTGAATATTTAGAATGATATTGTGTTCATATCTTTATACAGGGTGAGTCATTAGTGTGGCAGAGTGAGATAACGGCTTTACTGTTTGAGATAGAGATGGACAAAAATGTCAGAGATGATCTAGAATCGTGAGCAACAAGTTACAAGGGTGATCAGAATGCTGAATCTTGAACCACCTTGTATTTGTTACAATTAGTTGTCAGTAAATCAAAAGTTGGGATAGGGCCATAAAAGTCGTTTTGACCAATAATGAATAGTTTCGACGCAAAAAAATCCTAAATCCTGTAATCATTCTCGCTAGACCCCAAGTGTGATGCATTGATGAAATCAGCTCTTCAGGGAAAATCTAAAAATGCAATGAAATACATCCGTGTGTTCCGTTTGAAAAGTCATATATAGTTGCTGCTATACTTTCTAGTAGAAGTTGCAACGTCGCTTCATTCAAAATATTTTAGACGTGTAAATCATGAAAATTTATACATCTACTTATTCTCAGATTCATCTGTTGCTTGGTTTGGCAGAAACGTCTATTTAAAGCTAATGGTGACAAACCATGTATACTATTTAGCGATATTATGCACTAGTGATAAGATTCTTGCTTGAAACTGAAAGGAGCACTTTTAAGTAGACCGTACGCTATGACATCTAACATAAGACTGACATGAGTGACATGATTCATTCACCACCTCGTCTCGAATGACTAGTTAGTTGCGTCACCTTTCGATCCTATAAATTCCCGAAACAAGTATTTATCTATCGACTAATAATAATGATAATGATAATATCTGAATTACACAGGGTGGTCAGATGGAACATGGAATAGGGTAGACTGGGGTAAGTAAGTTCAACTTCATCATAGTCATGTCACAACCAAAAAAAAAGTTAATGAAGCTATTTATTAGATCTGTGCTGTCACTGTCACCTCAATGTGTTTCCGCCATTCTATGAATATCTCATTTTTTTATCATTGTTCGTTTTTTTTGCAATTCAAGTATATATTTTTTTTGTTCTGAAATCTCATACTTACCCCAAATAGGGGAAGTGTGAAATCAGATTGCTATATATATACCATCGAATAATGATCGAAATGAACGGGAAAGTGTAAATAAAGTTCAAAAGATGCAGAATCACTTGGCGTTTGCAAAACTTCGAAAAAAAAATCAAAAACAAAAGAGTTATGAACTTTCAAATTTTGAAACAAGGGAGGCGGAAAAAATTCCATGATAAAAAAAACTAAATTGCATGGAAGAATGTATTTATTGAATAGAACTTTTAAACACTAAATAGAGCAGGAAACATAACTTTTTTTGTACTAATAAGCTCAAAAACAGGAACAATAGTTATTTGTTTAACTAGGCAGCAAAGTAGTAGATTGACTGCCGTGGCTGAATTCATAGCCGAGCGTAGCGAGGCTAGGAATTTAGCTAAGGCAGTCAATCTACTTTGCTGCCGAGTTGAACATATGATTTTTTCTCCGATTGTTCATAATGATATGGGAGAATATTGTATTTGCGAATTAATACAATTCCCACAATCTCTTCATTCTTCCTGTATAGTGTTCAATTAAAATAAAATTTGATATAAATCGCAGTTGTTGGTTTGACAATTCATGAAATTTCTGACAGTTGTGCGAAAAAATATCGGTATATTTAAATTATTATATAATGGACAGTGATAGCGACCTGCAAGTATACTTACACCTCCATTAATAAGGGAGGTGGCAAAAAATATAGAGTTGAATTTGTTGCCGGAGAAGTCTCGGATGGAATATGAAGGAAATTATAAACGATTTATGGATTTTCAGTTTTGCTGATACATATCAATCAGCAAAGTACCCACTTTGCTGCCTAGGCAGGAAAAGTAATACTTTGCTGATCGATATGTGTCAGCAAAATTAATATTTGCTGCCAATCGGAGGAAAAAAAAAATTTCAACAAATACTGATGCATCCTGCCAAGAATGGACGGTCGGTCTGCCATGAGTTTTGCTTTTCTGTCCACTAAGACCTTTGACTCTACTATAGAGGGTGCTGTAAGGAATATCAAAATCAGAACTAGCTCTTGAAATGGTTGATCCGTCCTTCGTGATGGCATCTACTGCTTCATTCAGGTGATTTTCGCCATATGCAGCTCGATCAGAGTGCTTTTTGTAATTCCTTACCATCTTGGACCATATCTGGAAATTATGAATGCTTAGAGTCATTGGCGCACCCAGGACTCAGGCCTGGGAGGGGCACAATGTGTCTAAAAGACTTGCATTTTGACCCTAATAAAAAAGGGGTGTATAAGCAAACTGTCGAAAATGTAACGAACATTTTTTATTTTTCAACTATACAAACTAGGTAGGTAATAAAACGGGAATTTACAAAACAAAATCCAGCCTCCTCGGTCCTATCTCTGTCAAAATATTCAATACCTCATTCGTATCTACATGTACCTCTCTATGGATATTCAAATTGGCAAGGCCATTCAGCCTATTTTCTCCCATAGTATTTCTTAAATATGATTTAAGCCTTCGTAAAGTCGAAAATGTTCTTTCTGCTGTAGCTGTTGATACTGGCAATTTTGAAAATATTTTGAGTAATATAAAAATATATCACGCTTTGCGGATTTTTTTTTCTTATCTCAATTGTGGAAAAAAATCTTAGAAACCGAAAGTATTTTACTATAATTTGGCAAATTACTGAATAATTTTCGGTATACGCTGATCTTCATGTTGATAGGAATACCGAAAAATTGGTAGGTTCCGCTTTGGCAATGGTTGTGTGTGTTCGCGGGCAGTTCTTTGGGGGGGGCACGTGCCCCAGTGCCCCCCCCTTGTGTGCGCCACTGCTTAGAGTATCATGGCGAAATCTTGTTCCGCCAAATTAATTCTCACAAGAATAATGGGGCAAGTGGGAAAGCCGTCCGAACTTGCCCCTTCAAACTCATCACACTTTTTCCACATCAGAGAGTAATTTCAGTGCATTTGAAAAAAAAACTTGTGGATATAATGATCATTTCATATGATTCAATGATTAATTGAATCATCTCGCCGTGAAAATATCCATCAGCTTTGAAAGTATTCCATTTTTACTTACATTTGCTCAGGTATGTTCCAATAACTGATGCACTCGATGAACGACCGATTTTGAGGTTTACGTAAACATCACTGTCGGTTTCGCAAGAATCGTTCCCGAACAACAGGGAACTATGTTAATGCATATGGGGGGAAGTATTATTGGTTGTCTGAGCTGAGTTACTGATGAATAGTTCCAGTGGCGTTTCGTGAATCACACCCCGTTCTTGCACTTCTTCTACCTTATACTACAGATATACAGGGTCATTTGAAACGATAATCTCAACTTAAATGCGGACTTTTGGTCTTTCTAATTCCTGATGAAATACAGTTTTTTTCGTATCAACTTATAAGTCTGAATTATTATTGAAAATGTAATACCTAGGTGTATATTATAAACTTATATATTTGATACATCACACATGTTCCTTGCCGTTTCAATTTCAACTGATTGGGTTACCATTTTTAATTCGAATAAAGTGGTAATAAATTTCAAAATTGAATTGAATGTAATAGGAGCATTATTATGAACTAACACTGTGTTATATTATTTTTCGAATCTACAACCATTGTGTTGAAAAAGAATCATACTCCAATCTGAAACATAATGAACCTAAGTTTAACTACTCACTTTTGCAGATAATCTGCTTTTGCCATAGCGCGTTAAATAGCAGTTGGGATGAAAGAGTCAATTTTGTTTTTCCTGTATAATGATCAAGCCATCAGCTTTTCTTGGAAACTGGAATCTACAATTTAACCAAAATCGGAAAGAATTATAAAAGTTACACGGCGATCGATTTTGTAGAATTTTTTTTCGGGGTTTTTATGCTGGTGAATATAAGTTGGCTCTTTATTTTTTGTACGTGGAATCTAGAGACTATGTATTCTACGCCAATTATGGTACAATCTGTATTATTATCACTTATAATTACACAAAAGCAACTTTTTTCTTGAAGTAAACATTTTAATGCGAACAAATTTTATTTAGTATAATTTTTTCAATCGTAATTTGAATGTCTTCCATATTTTTGATATTTGGTGTACCTAAATCACCAATTCGTCGCAAATTTTATTGTTTAGAATTAAAATTGAATACAGAAACTTCGTGTAATAAAATAAATAGTAAAACGGCTTTCCATTTTCTAAAGTATTGAATTGAATTCGTGCTCAGCATTTGCACGGCAGACATCAGATCAGAGGTAAGCCACGTCGTCTGGTTTCTTTTCACCTTCACGTTTCGCGTTCATTAATAATTTCCCTATCGACTGGACTATCACCTGCCATTACATAATCCACAAGCCCAGCATGAGCGCGACCAGCTGCCACGAAGACGAAGCGAGAAGGAAAGGAGTAGAACCGTTAACCAGTGTTGCCGTTGTTTAAGCAACAAATTACGCAATGCTGGGAACATAAGAGCGCAATTGGGACCAATATCTTATTTTATTATTTTCATCATCGACCTCCAAAATATGTTAATCCTCATGCAATGATATTATATGCCGATGATACCTACTACGACTGTGAATACTGTTCGGAATATGAATACATTGAATCTGGAAAACCGGGAAACTGCAACAAAATCGTCTGAATGGTTTTCAGCAAACAATTTAAAACTTAATACAGGAAAAATCAATGAAATATTTTTCTTCAATCATGAACAACAAAGAAATGTCAAATTATTAGGCATCCACATTGATACAAAATTGAACTGGAAAGATCACATCGATTACACAGCAATGAAATTGAATAAAGTAGTATACCAAATTAGAAATCTATAATGAAATTCACCACTGTGGATACTGCACTTACATATTATTATAGTAACTTCTATATGCCATTTTTTCTTATGGACTTTTATTTTGGGGAAACTCTGTGGGCAGTGATAGAATTTTCAAACTCCAAAAAAAGTCGTGAGAGTCGTGGGGAACGCTGATGGTTACCGAGAGATCATTGCAAACCGTTATTCACAAGGTTGAATATTCTACCTTTACCTTCTGCTTTCATCTTACAATGTGTCATGTTTGTAAAGGAAAATGAGAACTATTTATCATTCATCCTACCATGATTATGATACTCGGAACAAACGATCCTCTTGAGTATACCCTATCACCGGCTCCAAAAAACGCAACAGCCAATTAATTATACATCTCTCAAGCTTTTTAACAAATCGCCGATTGTACTGAATAATGCACCGATCAGAATGCCTTCTATTCACATGATGAATTTCTTGACTTCTCTTTTTACGAGACACCACTGTGATTTTTATTTATTTATTTTTTAAATGGTCAAGTCTCATATTGTTCTGAAAACGTTATACAAGGTGATTCTAAAATAGGTGGTCAAATTTTGGGAGCATATAGAGTGGGTGAAATAATTACGAAAACCTCTGTAACATTTTTTTCTGAAGTGACCCCCAAGAAAGATACAGCCCCTCAAATGGGGGCCTCAGAGAATGATTTTGTATTATTATCTCTAACACCTTGTATAATGAAAATCTAAAATTTTGTCTATCTGCTTACTATTCAGTGCCAGTTCGAATGGGGTTAGAATCACCTCAAAATAAAATACAGGGGTGTCTCAAAATAGGGAGGTAGGGGGTAAAAATAACCCCAACTTTTTTGTTCATTGCAATTTCAGTTTTTTGACAAGAAATTATGAAATCTCAGGGCTATTTACATGAAAAAGGTGCGCTTGTTGCATCTCGATAAAATTAACTATTAGCGAATAAAATTTAAAAAGAGCTTGTTTTTAACAATATTTTTCATTTTAGTATTTTCAATAGGATCAGACCATAATCACGAAACTCGTCGTCTATTGTTAATTCATCAATTCCGACAATGAGTTCAAAATTTCCAACCCCAAAAACCCTTACAAACCAATTTTGAATCGAATCGAACCATAATCACAAATCTGGTCAGCCACATTGGAGCCGCCCTATTTTTTTCTATCAAAAAGTCCATAACGCGTTGTCAACTGTCATCTGCCAGATTCCAAGTTGATCAGACGATTAGAAGTAGGTGAAAATTCAGTTGCAAGATTTGAACTAGATAATTAAACTCAAGTGCATACCAAAATTTCAATTTAAATGAAATCTTGGAAAAATAAATTTTATTCGCTAATGGTTCAGTTTATCGAGATCCAACAAGAGCTCCTTTTCTATGTTAATAGCCCTGAGATTTCATAATTTCATGTAAAAAAACTGAAATAGCGATGAACAAAAAAGTTGGGGTTATTTTTACCCCTACCTCCCTGTTTTGACATACCCCTGTATTTAATTTTGAGGTGATTTTAACTCCATTCGAACCGGCACTGAATAGTTAGTGGATAAACAAAATTTTAGATTTTCATCATACAAGGTGTTGGCGATAATAGTACAAAATCATTCTCCGAGGCCCCCCTTTGAGGGGCTGAATCTTTCTTGGGGGTCACTTCAGAAAAAAATATTACCGAGGTTTTCGTAATTATTTCACTCACTCTATATACTCCCAAAGTTTGACCACCTATTTTTATTTTAAATTGTGATCCTTTCATATTTTCTACATGGGGCTAATAAATTATTATTATTATTATTATTATTATCATTATTATTATCATAATTATTATTATTATTATATCTGATGGAAATGGGCAACATCAACATTTTAGATATTCGTGCATGCGCATAGTAGTATTATCCGACTGTCTTCGGTCATTATTGCGATGCAGTGACAATAGTTATACAGGGTGTTTCATGAGAAGACTGACATAGCCAAATGGTTAATAGGGGAAATCAAGACGAGTTGATGTATATATATGAAAACATTTCTCATCAGATCAGACAAAATGCTATAAGAACTGGTCTTCAATTTACACGGCACACTTTGACCGGTTCAATAAAAAAATATGGAACAAAATCGTTCGAATGAATTTTAAATTTCGACCTCTCAACTTTCAACTGGATACGTGTAAATTGATTTTTCTGTACATTTTTATTGGATGAAGATTGACAGAGTTCTGATTTTGTTATGATTTGACATGTTAGTTTTTGACCGAACTTCCAGATTGATATGATTACTCGTGACTCTATTTTATAAATTTGTTATAAAGTAGGCCCTGTTTTTATTTTATGTAACGTGGCGTTTGTTGATAGGTAAACACTGGTAATCGAATTATTCTTGCACTCTAGGTGCCACTTCATGTTTGAAATGCTGAACAAGACGAAAATCCAAATGCTATGTTTAATACCATAGTATACTATGGTATTAAAATATATATATTTCCAGACCCAAAAATACGTTGCAGTAAAACCTTCACGAGGATGAACATCCTTTTATCACTTGCAAAAGTGTATCAATATCAAAAAATGGAGCTGAGTTCACGCATAACTAATTAGATAAATCACCATAATATATGGGCACATGAATCCTCATGTCGTAATTTCATCAGTTGGTACCTACGTAGTATACTAGCCTAGTATACCTACCTATGAGTTCAGATTATCAACAAACGTCACGTCTCGTCACACAAATGGAAAACAGGGCCTACTAGATATCTTATCATTACTTCAATTGAAACCCATAAAACAAAGTCAGGAATAATAATATCTATCTGGAATTTCGATAAAAAAATATCGTGTTTTTTCTTCTCGTCTATTCTTCTATCAATTACTATTCAACAAAAATGTAGAAAAAATCAATTCACATATGATACCAGTTGAAAGTTGACAGTTATCAGCCAGGTCGAAATTTGAAATTCATTCGAACGATTTTGTTCCATATTTTTTTATTGAACCGGCCAAAGTGTGCCATGTAAATTGAAGTGCAGTTCTTATAGCATTTTGTCTGATCTTTCTGAATCTGATGAAATTTTTCGAGAAAAGTGGTCACAAAGTGAACTTTTTTGACATAACAATGAAACATGAAATTTTCCAAAGTCCGGACCTAGATATTTTTTTTTCATATTATGTTATCTTGGATAGTTTCAGTAGAGATACGTCGCTGCCAAATTTCAGCAGATTACGATGAATCATTTCTGTAATATCGGCCATCAAAGTTATATAGCAATTTCACATAATACGTATCTTCGTTATGGAGGGTCAAAAAATGTTTTCATATATGTACATCAACTCGTCTTGATTTCCCCCACAAGTTTTCGAATGCATTTTAATAGAAACAGTTTTGATTAAAACGGAGGATTAAAAGAAGAGGCATACGGGCATATGCCCTACCATTTAAAAAATTATACCTACATTCAGGAAATATTGAGTGTTCGTGGAAAACTGCAAAAATAATTCCCAACATGAATATACAGGGTGTTCCTTAATGATATGCTTATATCCAAGGGGCCGATTATTTGATCCATTTCAAGCATAAAACTCCATATGATGAACGTATGTCGTAAACGTCCTAACTTTTGAAATACAGGGTTTTAATATTGAAAATATACACTGATTTTTTTTGTCCACCTTGTATAGCTTTTCGTGATGGCAAAATTCAGTCTGCTATGTGACTGAATCGGTATACAGAAATGTTACACACTACTGTTGTTATCCAGAAATGAATGTCCTGTATGGAGTACTCAGACATCAAAATTTGAAGTCTGGTCTCGTTTTTAATAGTCGCTTTTATAGCATTATACGAAATTTGAATTTTTTTTGTCATTGGTCACTTTTATGTAAAATATAAACAATAATATTTCCGTAACGGTGCCACTGGTAGAGAAAATGGAAATTTTCGTACATCAAAAAATGCACCTTGATGCATAAAAGACGTGTACCCAATTTCATGAAGATGAATACAATATTGTCCCAGTTATCATCAGAAAACTGAATATTTTTCAAAACTTCATCATCCTGTATCTCAAAAGTTAATACTTTTAGGGCATTGTTCATAAGTATATGAAGTTTTCTTCTTGAAATGAGTCAGAGAATCACCCCTTTGAATATTAGCATGTCTTTAAGGAACACCCTGTATACAGCACACATGACATATATGAGCACATTAGTCTGAATACCTACATAACATTTTTCACCATTCCTCACAACCATAAGGCGATAAAAAAAGGTACTGCCATTGAGTATTCAAGGGTACTGCCTAAGAACAGTACCATTTGCAAAACACATCAAAGATCATGCTGGAGTTGAAAAATCAAAAACTCGAAAATTATCATCATTTGGATATAATATTAGAGTTGAATGAGAAATTAAATGTGGAAATTACGTATGATACGCCAATGTCCTCAATATAACCTAAAAAACAACAAATGTCAGGAATCTAGTGTTTATTCCCAGAAACGAATAAAGATGGAACTATATAACGGAGGAGACGAGGATCTATCCATACCCTGTTAAGATGACAAATCGTCAATTTACATCAAGGGACCCTAAGCAACATAAGCAATACACTTGACAGTCTATACAAGAAGAAAAAGCGCAATAATTCACAAAAAATCCATAATGGCGCAAATCAAGTTGAAAAGTGTAAGTATTACGCTTTTGGCACCGTACTGGCAACACTGCCGTTAACCGTAGACGGCTGTGCCGTTACAATTCGCGCGACTGCCCGCTCCGCGCTGCTCCGCCGCAGACCGCAGTCGCACTTTGCCGCAGTCGCAGTCGTGAAACCAACGTCAAAGGAGTACGGTGTTAGAAAATGGCGGCATTTCGCTACACGCACGCCGTGGTCTGCCGGCTGCCGCTATCGCTGGCCTCGCGCGGCGACGTCGACGCGGAGGCGGCTCGCGAGCAGCACGAACGCCTTGTGCGGCTGCTGCGCGAGCTGGGGCTGGACGTGGTGGAGCTGCCGGCAGACGAGGCGCTGCCAGAGAGCGCTTTCGTGGAGGACACGGCGGTGGTGTGCAACGGGACGGCGCTGATCGCAAGGCCGGGGGCCGAGCATCGCAGGAGAGAGGTAGGCGGTGTTGCCAGATCAGATTTGCGAAAGTCGCAAATTGGCTCACTGAAATCGAGGGGCGTCGATAATTTTATTTCTTCCGAGATGAATCCCCATTGAATTCCTTGGACTTCTTTGGAATTCCTTGGATTTCCTTGGAATTCCCTGGAATCCCTTGGATGAAATGCGTTTCATTTGGTTTTATTTCTGGTCTACAAACAACTGGAATTCCGTAATTCTTTGGGTATAATTCTCGAGCAAAAAACAAAACGAACAATGAATTCTTCATAACATCCATGACATTACCACAGTGTAAGGAATGGGTATTTAACTTTACTACCGCTATACAGGGTGCCCGGAAATTATGCGCAAAAAATCAAGGAAGTGATTCTGCATGAGAGAACATGAAATTTGTTCTATATACACGTGGGTCCGGAAATGCATAGTTTTCAAGATACAGTGTATTAAACTTACAAAAAAAATCCTTTTTTTTATGAATGTCTCAAATATCCTCCCACCAATTCTCTTGAAATTTGGCAATGATATTCTTTTCCATGAGGGGCTGATTTACCCATTATTTAATTCGAATTGTGAAATCCAGTGGCGTCCCGGGGGCACCCTGAAGAATATTATTGTCAATAAAATGTGCGCCACTGAATTTTTTGAATTCTATATCTTCATATCCTATTGACTAACTGAAAATACAACATTTTGGACTCCTGAATTGTTTTGATATTTTGCTTAGATGCTTTATGCAAAACATTCCTTTAATAACAGGGGTGAAAATAAATGTGTGATCCATGTTCATCATAGACATTGAATCAGATTGAAGATTCATTTCCGTCCAATATTTTATGATACATGTTTGACACACTTTGTATTATTGAAAACTACTTCTTCCTGGGCCGTGAAATACCCCGGTGAATACATAGTTCTCAATATACAGAGTGTAGAGTGTGACAAACATGTATCATGAGATATTTGAAGAAAATTAATCATCATTCTCATTCTGTGTCTATGGACGCATTCATTTTCACCCCATTTTCTGAAGAAATGGTTGTCACTTTATGCAATAAATTGGTATTTATTTTTTTCCATGGAAATGAAGCAAAATATCGAAACAATTCAAGAAACCAAAATGTTGTATTCTTAGTTGGACAATAGGTTATGAGAATACAGATTTCAAAAAAATCAGTGGCGCACATTTTATCGACAATAATATCCGGTAGGTTGCCTTCCGGGACGCCACTGGATGCTGGATGTCATAATTCCAATTGAATTATGGCTATATCAGCACCTCATGACAAAAAATATGATTGCCTAATTTGAAGAGAATCGGTGGAGGGACATTTGAGATATTCATAAAAAAACTATTTTTTTTAATGTTCAACACACTATGTTGAAAACTTTCTGGACCCACGTACATATGGAATACATTTCTTATTTTATCATGTAAAATCCGAGGTAAAATCACTCCCTTGATTTTTTTCTGCGCACAATTTCCGGATACCCTGTATAGTATATCCGCATATCCGCTATTAGAGTAATGCGATTCTTACCAAATTCGGACTGATAGATATGAATAATTGAATAACCATCAATATAATCAGTTTTTCAGAGACCAACATCATTATCGGCACTGCGGTTCGTTTTTATCGAGGTCTTTATTAAAATGACAGTCGATTTTTTACTCGAATTTTTAGTTGTACCTGCTTTTAGGTGAGCTATATTAGGCATTATTTTGCAGGAAAAGTAACGGCACAGTATATTTCCCCATGCTTTCGAATGTCCGTATGCAAAATTTCGACTCATTCCAAATTTCTATCAGGATTGGCTTTATTTTTCAATCGTTTGCTTCGAAAACATGATGAATTCAAATTAATTGCTAATGTTAAAACGTTCGATGGCTTCAGTAGGTAGAAAACGGTGGAAAATTATGTTTTGAGAGAAGAAAGAAAGGAAGTATACTTTTTTTTTCCTCTTCGTAAAAATGCTGTTCTTGTTTTTTCGAAATCCTCTATAGAAATAATTACATGAAATAAAAGAACTGGTTCAAAATCATGAAGAACTCATGAAGAACAATATTATGAGGTTAGCTTTTTCCTCGGTATCATTTCACTCGTGATTTCATGAAAAATCGAAACATTTGAGATCGTAGGTACAAAAACAACCAAAATATGGACATACCTAACCGTTAGAAACTGATTTCAGTTAAGTTAAAAGTAGTTTTTCTCGAGGTTTTTCTATAAAAACTATTTTCTCTATAAAAACTATTTTTTCTCTAGTTTCACATTGTGGATATTATAATAATGTTAAAAACAAGGAGAATTTCATACGCAGGTCCTCAACCACCAGTTCTAGTGTGAAATCCATCAAGTTGGCAACACTGAAGGTAGGCGTTGGGGTGGCGCTGTGCGGGGTTGCCGGGGTTGGTAGAGTTGCGGTAGATTCGGTGAAATGTCCACCTGTTGAGGCAAAGTTAAAATGAGTTCCTTCACTTCTTGGAGTAACCTTTGAGGTCTCACTTACTCGAGACTCACTTAAGTATACATACTTTGAGTCCTCCTTTTAATGAGAGGTTGCTGTAAGGTATACAGAACGTTTGCAATTTTATTCAAAGGGTCTTTTATTTATCACTTGGAGCGCACGAAAGGAAATCCGCTTGGAAATTCCTATTATATTCGAAGGACACGTGCCTACCTACGTAGAGGGGATAGGGAGAGGGGGTAGGTGTTGGGGATTTTTTGGAGGTTATTAAAGTTCTTGGAAAACATTTTTTCTTCTTAAATATTCGGTGGTCGCGAACTAGTTTAACAATATTTGGCTTGTTTTATTTCATATTATTCAAATGAATAATACTTTCCGAGATACTTTCTTTGACAAATTTTATTTTTTTCTAAATACTGCTTTTACATATCTACTAGTAAACAATCAGTTTGCGACCATCAAATAAAGCCTAAATAATAGTTCTTATGCAATTCATTTATTGATGGTCGAAAACCAACTTGACAATATCCAGTTCTCGACCACTGTGGTCGAGAACCAGTTTGAACTAAATGTTGGTTGGGGACCATATATATTATTATCGCCCTTATGTCAAAGTATAAAATGATTTTTATATTAAAATATTCACTATAAAGAACCTATTGCAGCTGCACAAATTCATATATTTGATTAATGCTCGGATTAATGTTGATTTTTAATGCTCATAGTTCTTTGAAGAATCAAAAACAAATATATCTCGAAATATATGGACAATAACCTCGACAATAACCATTAGGTTCCTATGTTTGAAAATAAGTATTTGTTAGTTATTTAGTTTTTAAGGAGTCTGCTTGAGTATAAAAAGATTTTTGCATTGTAATCTTTACTTGTCAAGTGTTTTTCAATCATTTCATTTTCTTGTGAAACAAACTGATCGCTGGTGATCGATAACCAATACGAAAATAGTCGAGAACTCTGCGGCACGTAAAATCGTAGATTTTTTGGTTTTATCAAGATTTCAAATGTTGAATGCAAAAAAGAAGCTTGAAAATATTCACAAATTACTTTCTCAAGTTATCAAGGAATCGGTATACACTAACTCCAATAAAATGTTATAAGCTTTAACACGAATTTACCACTCTCAAAGTTGACATTTCGGTTAACTGGTCGAGAACCAGTGCATTTACCCTACTTGTCCGTTTATTTTAAATACGACTGTACATCGGACAATACAAAGAACATGTCATTGTTGGTGCTATCACCGCCCATGCGACATGTTCATTGCATCTGATTGTACCTACCTACCGACAATTGATTTGTTCGCTCTGGCAACACTGGTTGGTGTGCTTGTAAAGTAAAGGTTATGAGCGAGGTTATGATGAGGTTATTGCGCTGGTTCTCGCGTCCCTTGCTGCCGTAATCAGGGCAATTGGCTATAATTGGGTCATTGTTGGATGAATGATGAATGGTTGTGTGTGAGTGAAGTATGATCGGTAGAAAATGGGATGAACGGAATTACGCAATGCCTCCAATGAATGTTTCACTCAATGTTTCACGATGACGATACCATTTTAATATGTAATTTGAAATTAGTTTATATAGCACGTTATAGTCTTCTATAGGTACCTATGACAATAATCTCGACAATAATAAACAGGGCCGTGTGTTTACTGTGTTTCATTAATTATTATTGGTGGTAAGGATTATACTCACTGGATTACCCACTTGGTAGATACCTACCGAGTACCATGTTGGTGCCAATGATGGTGCATAGGTATACCTAGGAAGGTACCTAGGTATAGGCAGATAGGCGAGGTGTAGTTGTTTCAATTTTGAATATATGCATGAAGAAGGTTTATTCCGAGGTTTATTCCGATGAGTTGAAAAGTAGGAAGGTATAATGCCATATCGAGAGTTGGATACAAAACCTCGATTGAAACACGAAATCATGCAAAAAATTCATGCAATGCATTGTTCACAGTTATTGAAATATACCTATATCCGAGCGAGCCATTATCGACAGCTTGAGTCAGTTTTTTGTAGCAGGACATCAACAGCTTGAAGAACACAAAATTTTATGATGAAAATATTAGCGAAACGAAAATAGGCAAATAATATTTCTAAAAGCCTGATGTATCTCAAAATCTAAGCTCCGAACATACAAGTTTATATGAAATTTACTTTTTATTTTAAGAGGAGTCCTATCATGTTCCGATCAAATTTTCCTGAATGAAATTTGAAACACCCTGTACCCATAATAGGGTTAATGCACCGGTTCTCGACCAGTTAACCGAAATGTCAACTTTCAGAGTGGTAAATTCATGTGAAAGTTCATAACATTGTTGTGGAGTTAGTCAATATATTCTTTGATAACTTGAAAGTAATTTGAGAATATTTTTCAAGCGTATTTTTGCAGTCAACTTCTTAAAACCTACAATTTTACTGGTTCTTGATCACTCCGCAGAGTTATCGACCATTTAAACGTTGGTTCTCACTGTGCTAAACACTCGGCTAAACACGAGGCTAAACATATGCATGTCAGGAGTAACCATACCTTTGAAGACATCCATTTCGATGCTTGGTATCACTATCAGCAATAACCTTTCTTGGGAAAATCACGTGAGATCAATTGCTAAAAGTGCATCCCAAAAACTTGGTTTTCTGCTCGGTTTTCTGTTTGGGGCCAGGAGCTATTTCACTTCTAGTCAGCTGCTTATGATCTATAAGGCACAGATCCGACCTGTCCTGGAATACTGTTCCCATATTTGGGGTGCAGCACCCAAACATACCCTGAAACTGTTGGATTCTGTCCAAAAAGGGCAATTTGTCTCGTGGGCGATGCCTTGCTCACAAACTCACTCACTTCTCTGGAACACCGTAGAAAAGTTGGCGATCTGGCCATATTTTATAGATATTTTCGAGGATATTTTCATGGACGATGCTCTTCTGAAATATCAACAATTGTACCTCCCTTGGCAGTCCCCGGGAGATTTACCCGGCGAGTTGGGGCTTCGCACCCCTTCGTGGTCACTTTGGAGACCTGCAGAACATCTCTTTCCAAAGACTCCTTCATCCAACGAACGGTGTTCCCCGATGCATTAAACCTCCAGAAATTCAAGAAGAACACCAATTCCCACCTTATTCCTCTTGATTCTCACGATGTTCTCTGAACATTACAGGATATCCCTCGAGATATCCCTTTTCGTGGGAACCAGGACATAAGAAAAAAACCATCCATTTGCTCGATTCACAAGGAAATAAAATGATTGAAACAAGTGTGTGAAGATCATAATGCAAAAATCATATCATACTCAGGCAGACTCCTGAAAACTAAAAAATACTCATTTTCAAACATAAGACCTTATAATGGTCATTGCCCCTGTCATTGTTTTCGATTCCTAATAAAAGAGTTACGAAAAATGAAAATCAACATAAATATAAAATTTTTGAATTTTTGCAGCTGCAATAGGTACTTCACGAGGTACTTCATGTTGAAATATGGTGCATATTTCAATGCAAAAATCATTTCATACTTCGACATAAGAGATATAATCAGATATGATATGGTCGAGAACCAAAATTTAGTTCAAACTGGTTCTCGACCACAGTAGTCGGGAACTGTATATGGTGAAATTGCGGAAGAAATATTATTCAGACCTTATTTGATGGTCGCAAACAGATATTTTTAACAAGTAGATATGTAAAAGTATCCGTAACCACAGTACGATGCTTAGGTCGAGAAATAAAAAAGCCAATTTTTGTGAAACAGGTTCGCAACCACCGAATATTTAACAAATATTATTCATGTCTGGTTTTTCTTGAAAAACAAGGAAAACTATATATCTACTACTTAATTATTATAAAACAAATCTCATATACCTAATGCATTCAAAATGAGAGTTATTCACTATTCTCTGGCCAGGTATCAACTAGCAATCTTCACAATGGACAATAACACAGCCTCTGTCAATGACAGACGGTTATCAAATGATTTTCTGTTCGAAAAGCTCTATTTTATTTCTCACTCTGCCAGCTATTTTGAATTGAGTGATGTGGCCGAAAACAGTAATAATTTGAATGGTATAAGGAATAGTCCTCTTATTATTTTGTCTCAAATGCCATAACGGTCGAGAACCAGTGCCGGTCGGTTAACCATTGCCGGTCGGTTAACCAGTGCCGGTCGGTTAACCATTGCCGGTCGGTTAACCAGTGCCGGTCGGTTAACCATTGCATCTACGAAGGCATCTACCCTACTCTCTTTCCTGAAAAATTATGGCGGCCTTTTTCTATTTCTTTAGACATTATCAACTTCTAATGAGTATTTTTCATAGGAAAATTATGTGAGGCTGCTTACTTACTGAAACTCGAATTTTTATTCCGTGCTGAAAGCTACTTTCACACCTCAACCTTCAACAACAACTTCTCATGCAAATCAGATACGGCCCCATTTATGATTACTCTGTTTCCCGATATGGCGTTCAGCACCCAATTATACGGTCTCTCGAAATATGTCGAACAACTCTTCACCAAAACTCTTTTGTCTATAGAACGCGGGATAGAACGCAAAGAGAAAAATACAAAGGTTCGTGGAGTTCTCGGTGGAGTTTTACCCTACGGGTTTAGCAACTTCAAATTTTGATGTGTACCTATCTGACCCTCGATCCAATTGAAGTTAGGCAGATGAAAGCTGAATGACCTCGACAAAACACCTTTTATGACAATTTTTCAGAAAAATTAGTTAATACATTTTTTGTTCCAGACAGATACAATTCGAGTAGTCCTGAAAAAAGAGCTAGACCTTCCTATTATTGAAATGTCTGATGCCAATGCTAGACTAGATGGTGGAGATGTATTATTCACAGGTGAGATTCTGGTGAGATTATAAATTTGTTCATACCTGCATTAACATCCATATTGCTTGTGTCATCTCAAACTCGTTTGTAATTTTTGAATAATTCAGAATTTTTATACTTGTATAGAATTTCCATTATCATATCATAATTTTTTCTCTTGATTTTGAATAATTGTGCTTTACTCGGATACTCGGTATAGTTTTCAAGTAGAAATAAAACTTTGAAGCGAGGGGTAAATCACGGGCTGAAATTGGGTACACTAGACTTCCTTTATTGAAAGAATTCCCGGAATTCCTGTGACTACCCAAGGAATTCCTAGGAATTCCCAAAGACTACCCGGAATTCCTGGGACTACCTAAAGACTACCCGGAATTCCTGGGACTACCTAAAGACTACCCGGAATTCCTGGGACTTCCCAAAGAATTCCTAGGAATTCCCAAAGACTACCTGGAATTCCTGGGACTACCTGAGGAATTCCCAGAGACTACCCGGACTTCCCAAGGAATTCCGGAATTTCCTAAAGATTTATCATACATCCCAAGGAGTTTTCAAAATTTTGCGTAAAAATAGGTAGTTTACGAATGAATTCCATTCGTGAAATGCAAAAAAAATCAATCGATGGGTAGGTTGACTTCAAACCCAAGGACGAAACTTGGGCAATGAAAAAACACTACTGGGTGTTTCTGAATTCAAGTGACAGAAGCCTATACAGGTTTCTTCCTATTTAAATAAAAAATTAGTAGGTATACCATTTACAGATTTTGCAAAAAAGTTCCGGTACACATTGAAAAAAAATCTGGTTTTTCATCTCAATGTTATGAACAAAATCCTTTTGCCGATTTGAATGATGATTATTTTGACAGCTCATTGAAGTCTTCTTGAGATATCGTTCGGAACTCTTTAATTTGCTCAGTTATTCAAGAATTGTGTTTACGACAAGTGTTTCACTTTTGTTCACGAAGAATACCATTAGTCGATTTTCCTAATTCAGGTAATATAGGGATCTCGGGAACAGGAAGAGAAACGGATTCGGTCAAATGGGAAACAAGTTGCGCATTTTGATGATCATGCCAACGGCTTTGGAAAATTTTCACAATTGTTTTTAGTTTTTCAGTTATACAGGGGTTCCTTAAATACGTGTAGTAAATTCAGGAACATGTTGCTGACGTCAAAATAAGAAGAAAAGTTCGTATAAATATATGTCCGAAAGTTATTCGTTTCTGAGATACAGAGTGTCAAAGTTGAATTCTTATTTTTGCTTTTTGTTAATAAATTCCAAAATATTTGTGATAATCGAATGAAGTTTGGTATCTAGGGGTATTTTTCAATGACAATATCAAATTTTCTGTTAGTTTGTCTCTTTCGTGGGGGTGGCGCCACCTACATGTCTTTTGAATTTTTGAAAAGTCATAACTTTCCTGTTCGTACCTGTATCACGTTTTATAGTGAGGAAATAGATTTCTAGGACACTTTTGTGTAAAAAGTATATTCTTGGTAGAGGTCGATGCGAGCAACTGTTTTCGAGATATTGTGATTTGAAACAATCGATGCATTTGAATTATTTCCATTGGGCTCGTAAGTCGACTCTAAGCAGTTAGAAAAGATACGTCAGTGCATTTTTCTTCTGTCATTCAATATTCTCCTCCATTCAACAATTCAACATTGGAATGTAGCCAAATGATGATTCTTACTTCTTTGTATCTATTTTTTTGGCCATTTTGAACAATTACTTTAATCAATTCCCTCAACTAACTGTTTTAGTCTCGGTTTTAGTATTTATTTGGTCTTAATTACAGTTATTATTATTATCAGTATTGATTATTGAAAATCCCAATAACTCGAAAACTGTTGCTCGCAGCGACCTTTACCAAGAATATGTTTTTTACACGAACGTGTTCTAGAAAACTATTTTCCTACTATAGAACGTGATACAGGTACGCCCAAAAAAGAGATGAACTAACATAAAATTTGTTATTGTCATCGAAAAATACCCCGAATTACCAAAATTCATTTGAATATCACAATTATTTTGAAATTTATTAACAAAAAACGAAAATTAGAATTCAACTTTGACACTCTGTATCTCAGAAACGAATAACTTTCGGACATATATTTATACGAACTTTTCTTCTTATTTTGACGTCAGCAACATGTCCCTGGATTTTCTACACGTACTTAAGAAACACCTTGTATAAAGAAAGTGAATTTTTGGACTATCTATTTGTCTTTCTACGTTATTATTAGATATATAGAAAACTCTAAAAATACTTTTACATGGCATCTCTTGATGAGATTTAATGTGGTGATATTGATTTCTCCACGCGACGTTTCGTATTCGTAGAGAAATCAACAACTTTTTTTTCAAATACGGCCCTGATTATCTGTTCACAGATTTCGAAAGTTTTTTTTATTCTGAGTTCAACCATGGGGAATTTTAAACAATTTTGTAAATTTTCGAAATCCATTGGTATGACCAGGTATGACCCGGAACCTCGTGCGCAACCTTATCATGGTCACACTGTTCAACTTTTTGTTGTTGAGTTGGGAGATTGAAAATGGCAAAGATTTGTTATATCCAAAATGAAAGTAAGAGGAAAAATTCGAGAGATCAGACGATTAAGTTTATGTAAAAAAGCAATTAGAAGAGTTTAAATAATTTACTAGGTATTTGAAATGAACATTCTCAGATATATTTATGAACACAAAAAAATGGATATACAGGGTGGCCCACGGTCGATGGTACCTTAGACGTATACGGAAAACGGTACATCCTGAAAATTTGGTTACTCTAATAAGCGTTTGTGATCTAACGATTCAAAATATTTTCAGCGATGCAGCGTTGCCACTTTTAACAAAAAGTAGCATCATCTTTGTTGTTTCAAATGGAACACCCTGTATTTCATTGCGTTTTTAGATTCTTCTCGAAGAGCTGATTTCATCAATGTATCACACTTGGGGTCTAGCAGGAATTTTATAGGGTGTTCAAAATCGAAATATTTCAATTTCAGGAATTTTTTGTGTCGAAACTATTCATTATCGATCAAAACGGCTTACATGTCCCTATCTTTACTTTTGATTCACTATCTACTGACATTTAATTGGAACAGATAGAGGGTGATCAAAATTCTGAATCTTGGACCATCCTGTATTTTTTCCAATTAAATGTCGGTAGATAGTTGATCAAAAGTTAATATAGGGACATGTTAGCCGTTTTGACCAATGATGAATAGTTTCGACACAAAAAAATCCTAAAGTTGAACAATCTCGATTTTGAACACCTTATATCTCTGTAAAAATTCCTGCTAGACCCCAAGTGTGATGCATTGATTAAATCAGCTCTTCGAGAAGAATCTAAAAACGCAATAAAATACAGGGTGTTCCATTTGAAATAACAAAGATCATGCTACTTTTTGGTAAAAGTGGCAACGCTGCTTCGCTGAAAATATTTTGAATCGTTAGATCACAAACGCTTATTAGAGTAACCAAATTTTCAGGATAATCCAATGTACCGTTTTCCGTATACGTCTAAGGTACCATCGACCGTGGGCCACCCTGTATATAAGTATATATAAAGAAATACATTGAGAATTCGCATTCTCAAGCTTTGTTATAAATTGTATTCTACTTCATAATAACCGTATTGAATCTGATAATACCCATATTGACCAGACCCAAAGATATGTGTAAAATTTCAGCATGATTGGATATCGGGAAGTCGTCGAAAAATCGATCGCCAGACAGAACTCAAAATGTTCAATAAACAAGAAATTTTTCTCGATCTTCTCATCTTTCCGAATAATTAACAGGATTCCAACGGGAAACCTTGAAGAGAATGAAAATTTGACTGACTAACATATACACTACACTGTTTTACCACTAACCAAACCGATTTTTTAACGCCTCGACACGTGTTTCGCTAACTATGTTAGCATCTTCAGGAGAAGATTAAAATTGTCCAAATGACAGGAATAGAATGTCAACAAATTTCTCAGATGTCATTTCGTTATATTTTTACTCGTTTTTAGTTGTATTATATAGAGATGAAAATTGTGTATATCATGAAGAATGGCTGTAAGAATAAGTGGACATCATGGTTACTGATGAGGATTCAGAGATCCGAAATGGGTTCATTGCAATAAAGTCATATAACCTGTGTGTGAGAGATAATATTTCCCATATCACTGATATGAATGATTATTTTTTGGACGTTTTCAAGCTCATCAAGATCAGAGTTCATGCCAGTATACTTCTCCTATACATTCCAATTTTCATTTCAATGCTGAATATATTGGTAAGTCATATTTTTAGATCATTATTCATCATATTATTCATCCGATTTGAAGAAGAATGTCAATTCTCAATTTCGGAGGATTTTTTTCTTTATTTTTCATGTTCCCTTTTGAATGTTCATCAGATATAATTCAATGTTCGACGTGGCAAATAGCCAGGAAAGTAGTTGTTTTCTGTTGAATATTCAGAATGATGTGTGTATATACATATTTTTGTCTGAAGGAGAATGCAAATTCTCAATTTCAGAAATTTTTATATTTTATTTTCAAACTCTTGTCGTGTGTGTTCAATAGATATAATTCAATGTTCGTCGTGGCATATAGCCAGGAAAGTAGTTGTTTTCTATTGAATTAACTGAAAAAGAGTAAATATTCTCATCACATAGAGAATGCGAATTCTCAATGTATTGCTTTATATCAATATATATCCTTTTTTGTATGTTCATAATTTATCTGAGAATATTCCTTTTCAACACTTTCATACCCAATCAGGGGGTTCAAACTTGAACGATGGAAACTTGTGATTTTTATAGACCTCTAATCGCAGATTCGTGATAGAGTCTCAATTCAGAATTCATTTCCACGCCCTGTATGATGAATGTCAATTTATCATACACCCAAAAGCTAGTGAAATTTAATTGGAACATTTACAGGGTGGTTCAAGATTCAGAATTCTGGTCACCCTGTATCTGTTCCAATTATTAAATGTCAGTAGATAGTGAATAAAAAGTTAAGATACGGACATGAAAACCGCGTGACCGATAATGAATAGTTTCGTCACAAAAAAAATCCTAAAGTTAAAAATCTCGATTTTGAACACCCTATATCTCTGTAATCAGTCCCGCTAGACCCCAAGTGTGATACATCGATCAAATCAGCTCTTCAGGGAGAATCTAAAAATACAATGAAAAATAGGGTGTTCCATTTGAAAAAATCAAATAGTACCCTGTAGATCGTTTGTTCCGAGCACCCTGTATTTTCTGATCTAGCGGAAAAAAACTTTATCGAAAAGAAAAATTAAAAGTCACTTCCGGTTTGACCGGACTCTAGCTTTTTTATTTCAAACAGCTCCCTGTATATTTTTTGCAATTTTTGATTTCTACTCAAAATTACCGTTCCAACGATGTATCACACTTCGTATTTTAAATTTGATTCGATGGAGAAAACGACAATTGAAATTTCAAATTGGACGAATTGCAGTAGGCTACGACATTTTTGTAATCTCGATTTTGACTTCAATAATAATTTAAAATCATTAGAATTGAAGTAGATCATGTAATTTTCAAATTTTCATCTTTCGAAATGGCTGAGATAATCTATTGGAACAGGTATACTGGGACACGAGCTGGGACACCCGGTATACCTCGCTATATACATCTCGTGATCATGTAATTATTTTACCAAAATGAAGATAATCTTTAGTCTAACCATAATTCCCAATATATTCGATTTTTTCAAGTCTTCATATCAAGAAGTTTCATACTAAAAATTGAAAAAAAAAAAAGTTTTTCAATATAATTATATCTACCTACGCCCCTATATACGCTACTTCATGGCTATATTGAAATACTAGTGACTCTACCATTCACGAGACCATTCACATGGAAATTAGATGACATTTTGAATTCAGTTTTGGAATATTTTACTAAAATAAAGTGCTCAAAGAATTAAGTGAACCACTCGAATTTTCGATGTTTTTTTAAAATGCGATAACTTTTTTGAAAATCAACTTATTTTCAATCGGAATGCAGTATTCAAAAGATGCGTCCTTTCTGTTTAAGATTCATTGTTCGAAACTTTCCGAAAATTTCCAGTTATGACATAGCAAGTGGTTAAAAATAGTGTTACATAATCCCGTATAACTTCCTCGAATATTCAAGTCAATATCTCGAAATGGTTATGAAATTTCTGACCTTCCTTATATAAAGGATGTGAAATATCGATATTTATACACAATTTATATGATCATAAAAGCTTGTCGCGATGATCAATATACAATTGAATTGTAATTTCAAAAATGTTATCTCAGCAGATTTTACATAATTGAATAAGTACTAGTTCATTCACACAAGTGAATCGCGCGACAATCTTTTATGATCATATAAATTGTGTATAATGAAGTCATAAGTTTATAGTTAAAATTATTAAGAAAAATCTCATTTTCTTCTTTTCAGAGCGTTTAAATAAAAGCTTTTCATCAAAAAGTTTTTTTTACTTTTAATTTATTTTTTTCAGAGATTAATTTGAGAAAAAATAATTTTGACATGTAGTGAAAGTCACGTGACTCCGACCGAGTAGGCCATTTTTCATCATTCTTGTAGCAAAACTCAACGCCCAAGTCGGATTTGAAAATACATCATTTCTCCAAATGACATTGAAAGTGTATTTTTGATAACACTTAACAGGCAGAAAAGGTGTACTTTCACTGCATATATATGCAGAAAAAGTTTGTTGCTATGCAACGTTCCAAGTAATTTGAATCAATTTTTTTATCAAAATTGACAATGACTGGGTGAACAAAAAATGATGGATTATTTGGACTTTGCGTGAAATTGAAAAGAATCAGGAGAAGTGTTTTTTTTTTAGTTATTCAAAGTATACTATCAATTCTTGATGATGCCATTCGATAGTACTTCTTAGGATGAATTCTCAGTTCATATTTAACGTATTTATTTCGATAACGTCATCATCATTTTATTCTCGACCATTCTTATGGATATCGGATATGATATCTTTCCTAATATTTGCATTGCATACCTGAATGTTTTGGCTCGGGTTTTGCTTATTCGCATATCCATTATCCTTGGAATTATTATCAACGGTAAGATATTTTTACCAAGAATTTGAACGCAGCAATCACTGTTTTGATGCTGACAGTAGCGAATTTTTTTCCGCTCATTTTTTATATGAAACTGAGAAAACTGACCATATTTTCACTTAGGAAGCTCGTTAAAAAGATTCGAGGAACGATTAGATATACAGTGTGTTTCAACATTCAGTAGATTTCAGGGACTCATTTTTCAGGTAAATAGTTATTTGTGGCTGAAATCATAGCCGAGCGTAGCGAGCATGGACGTATATCTTTTTTATACGTCCATGGTAGCGAGCTAAGGCAGTCAATCTACTTTGCTGCCGAGTTGAACATATAATTTTTTCTCCGATTGTTCATAATGATATGGGAGAATATTGTATTTGCGAATTAATACAATTTCCACAATCTCTTTATTCTTCCTGTATAGTGTTCAATTAAAATAAAATTTGATATAAATCGCAGTTGTTGGTTTGACAATTCACCATGGGTGTCTTTTTAACGGTGAGAGATACGAGGTCGGTTAAATGACACCAAATATGGAGTTTGTCAAGGCCAACTATAATGTGAAAAAATATTTCGATAAAATCTATTCGTTTTTGTTTTAAACGCAAAAAACAGATTTTGATCATTTTCATGTTTCCTCCGTAACTTCTTTATTTATAAAAATACTCAAATAGGAATTTCTCATTCTCATGGCAGTTTTTCAAAGTGATTTCGAAAAAAATATAAAATTTTCACCAACTCTTCTAGAATTTGAGATATCATCACCAACTTTAGTTTTTCAAATGGAGGTCATAGCTCACTATGACTTAGTTACGAATAACTTTTCTTCCTCTTACCGATGATATGTCGCAGTAATAGTTTTGTGTTGATAACAACGGAGTTATCGTCATTTATACAAAAACAAAAAATTATTTGGATGCCGCCATCTTGAATTCATAAATTTTAACAAAAAAATCATGATCTCCGACCTCAGAAACCCCCACTTACCAATTTTGAATGGAATCGGACCAAATCTTGTCCGCCATCTTGGAGCAGCCATTTTTTTTAATTTCAACTAAAATTCCATAATGTATTGTCACCGAAATAATGAACACCTGCCAAATTTCAAGTCAATCGGAGTCATGGAATTTTTGTTGAAATTTAAAAAAATGGCTGCTCCAATATGGCGGACAAGATTTGGTCCGATTCCATTCGAAATTGGTAAGTGGGGCTTTTTGAGGTCGGAGATCATAATTTTTTTGTTAAAATTGATAAATTCAAGATGGCGGCTTCCAAATAATTTTTTGTTTTTGTATAAATGACGATAACTCCGTTGTTATCAACACAAAACTATTACTGCGACATATTATCTGTAAGAGAAAAATAAGTTATTTGTAACTAAGTCATAGTGAGCTTTGACCTACATTTGAAAAACTAAAGTTGGTGCTGATATCTCAAATTCAAGAGTTGGTGAAAATTTTATATTTTTTTCGAAATCACTTTGAAAAACTGCCATGAGAATGAGAAATTCCTATTTGAGTATTTTTATGCATAAAGAAGTTACGGAGGAAACATGAAAATGATCAAAATCTGTTTTTTGCGTTTAAAACAAAAACGAATAGATTTTATCGAAATATTTTTTCACATTATAGATGGCCTTGACAAACTCCACATTTGGTGTAATTATTAATTTTGATCGAAATATGATGGTTGTAATAGTATATTGTGTAACAAGTGTTATAAACGTCCAGTTAAAGAATTCAAAGTTCTCTTACTGGCAAAGGGGCTCTCAGAACCCTCCCCCTTGACTATAGTGGTAGGTACAGTCGTCTTCAGCGAACATGTCGCAGTTGGACGTGGACGGTATGAGCGCTCTTATTGCAGCAGTGATCAACGGAGCTGACACAGTCCATGTGCGACATGATCTCTGAAGACGACTGCACATAATTATAATGATCGTTTCCCCCAGTAACTGGCACAACAGGTTTTTCTGGGGAAATATAATTTGCTAACCAAAAATATTAAAGTATGCTGACCAAGCATTTCTGGTTCGAATTTTTTATTCGAATTGCATATTTGGATTTTCTATATGAATATTAATATGCCACCAGTAAAATAATTCCGATGCACCCCTTCGGATGGGTAGTTTTATTATTGCAGTTTTCCAAAAATCCTTGCTGACCGAGCATTTCTGGCCCGTATTTTTTCATCAATTCACCCCCTGAAGGGGTGGATCGAAATAATTCCACTGGTTACATCAATAAATCTATATGAGATATCCAAATACGTAATTTGATGAAAATATACGAACCAGAAATGCTCGATCAGCAAGGATTTTTGAAAAACTGCAAGAATGAACTACCCCTCTGAAGGGGTGAATCGAAATAATTTCACTAGTGGCATCTACATATCTATATGAGATATTCAAATATGCAATTTGAAGAGGAAATTTGAATCAGAAAAGCTCGGTTAGCATACTTTAATTTTGGTCAGCAAATTATACACCCCCGGTTTTTCGTCGTGGCGAAGACAACTTGTTTACACAAAAAAGGGAGTAATGAGACCCTTTGAACTCGATACCTATTTATGATTTTTCGATTGTTCGTGAATGTTGGCGAAACATTTTTTGAAATAATTGTTTATAGGTCGAGAGTTTTTCGTGGGATTGTCTCAATGGAGCAATGAAGGAGGAGCAAGAGCAGTTGCAGCAGCTTTTCCAGAATACCCTTGCACCCCCCTAAAGGTGAATATTCAATAACTGTTTCTTAGATACCACACGACATTATTTTGTCAATTACTGATACGATTTCTTGAGCTGCTTTCAGTTGTTTGGGGTTCTTTTCTGATGAATACACTCATCGGTAAAAGAACCAACCACTTGAAAATTCGTAACAGGTTGAAGAGCAACTTGTTGATGATATACGGGGTGGGGTGTACAAAGTATAAGTTCTCTAATATAAACACATCAGATATTGTAATAATAAGGCTTACCTCTATTTCCGATTTATTAATAATGAATGTTCGAAATCAATGCTTATATCATATCGAAAATCTGCAATTTCATGAGTTTTATTATTTGATAAGCACAAGGACACATATCGAATAATTCAAACCAGATTCAAAATTTTCAAACTTTCAAACCATTATACAAAAACAACTGAAGCCGTATCACGCAAGCGTGGATCTTTCAACGTTGTGGTTGGTCTGGAAGCCAGTAGTGTCTGGGGAGTATACTTGCCATACATTTTAGAATGGTGGGGGGAGTGCAGCGGTGCTAGTAATCGCTTTTTCGTTCGAATCCAAATATTAGTGCTTACAGAGAGGAGGTAAAAAATATAATCAGCGTGGGAAGTGCGGGTACAGTGACTTAATTGTTTCTTCATACTACCACAGTTACTACGACTCCTGGCGTGGTCGACTGTGCGTTTGAAAACCACGTCGGCGACCAGGGTTCAATGCCTGCGACGGTCGGCTTTTTTCATTCTGTTATCTCAAGTGATTTTCCAAAAAATATAATTTTTAGGAAGCAGGTTCATTTAGGCCGAGTAAGGTTAGATGGTTCAAAAAAAGTAGTTTCCTTTTTTATGCAGGAGGGATATTTTACTTCCTCTCTGAAAAAAGTCCTGTCTTTTTAGGAAGAATGTTCATTTTATAGATATTTTCATGGACGATGCTTTCCTGAAATATCAACAATTGTTCCTCCCTTGGCAGTCTCCGCGATTAACCCGTCGAGTTGAGGCTTCACACCCCTTCGTGGTCACTTTGGGGACCTGCAGAACATCTCTTTCCCTTGGTTCTCACGATTTTCTCTGAACATTACAGGATATTCCTTTTCGTGGTAACCAGAACATAAAAAATGGCCGAGTAAGGTTAGATGGTTTAAAGAAAGTATATAGTGACCTTTTTCATGCAGGAGGGATATTTTCCTCCCTCCATGAGAAAAGTACTGTGCAGGCATTTACTGTTGAGAAAAAGTTTTATGGTAGGATTCGAAACGACAGCGCAGAACGATTCTTGAAAAGTTCTGAAATTGGAACTCGAATAAACCATTTGTTATTTTATCCTTCTACGGAGATCCAGTCTATAATAAAAACATGCTCTATTCGTAGGTGCCGGAGAGCAAACACCTCAAAACGCTGATCACCATGGGCGGGCCAGATCTTCTGTGCGTGGGGGCTGGCAAAGAAGCCCAAGAAGTCCTCAAGCGGATGGAGAGGGAGGCGACGTACAGATATGAAACGCTTACTCTACCTGAAGATGAAGCAGCCAACGTCCTGTACTTGAACGGTACGCTCGTCCATCGCAGTATCGAGGAGATACCGCAGTCCTTCAAGGTGAATATAAACCTTAATTGTTGCGTAAATTATTGCCGATACGCCTCTGTCGAACGCTTAAAAATCTGTATCCATACTATTTATGGACTTGGGTCTTGGGTATAGTGTATTATTTTATTATGTCCAATCGTCAACGAAGTGATGATGGAATGAAATAACCCCACACAGCGTTGCCAGACCTAGTACTTTCGTACTAGACCTAGTACATTTTCATTTTGTCTAGTACGCTAGTACGCCGATCGCAAAATTCCAGGGCCTACTCTATCTCACCGGGCCAGAGCATCGCTTTCGTGACGTCACACTAGTAGGGACAAAATCAACGCAGTGGAAATTGTCTCTCCCGTTTAATTGATTAACCTCGGGAAAACGGTCACAGTTAACGAAAAATATTAAGAGGTGAAATATGTACAGAAAAGAATTTTCCAGAAGATGAATCAAATTTCACTGATTTACGATCATTAATATCAGAAATATGGCATATCAAAATTAATTGACGTCATTCAGAATTTTCCTTTTTCAAACAGTTACCAAAATTCCAATATTCAATTCACAGAAATGATCCAACCATGAAGAGATTTCGCATAGTATCTAGATTGACTGAGTTTTTTTTCAAATTCCCAAGGGCCAACAACAAACCGATATTCCAATTCAAGTAGAACGATGATTCAGGTGTTCATTACAGAATAGTTCAAAAAGTTCGGACGCCTCCCATGCTGATCCTATCAACTATGGATATATGCTGTCACTGACTTTTTTGTAGGAAATTTGATTGCCTACAAATCGGTATGATACACATCCATTTTATCTCGAAGGGTTTTAGCAGCGTTTATCTCTAAAGATGATCAGGACGCACTTTGATGACGTTATAGAAATCCTATCACTGTTATTACACAAAACGCCTATTCGGTATCAATTATTTTCTGCTGAAGAGTATATATTTGAATGATAACGTTGAATTCATGAAAAAAATTTGATTTGAATATATTTGCAAACTATTAAAATTAAAAAGAACAAAATATGTGGAGTTCATATGAACACAACCTAACAAAAATAATTGAAAAAATATGTATCTCAACAATGAGAGATATAAAAATGAATATAACGAACTGAATAACAAAATACCCAGAACAAAGATATATGAATGAATAAGGAAAAAATAAAAAAAAACGTTGAATCCTTATACACAAACAAAACCAAACAAAATAAACTGTTAAAATGATCAACGTAACAAAATAAAAAAAATTGATAGACATCACAAAATGAAATACACTAATAACAAAAAATATATATACATCTTAATCACAATCTCATCCTGAAAGTTTAGTGATTTTTCTTTTTTAATTTTTCTTTATTTTGCGATAATTGTTCAACAGAATATTTGAAATGGTTTTAGATAATAATGTTCTGCTGATTCTATCAAAAGACCCACAACAGCAACATTGAATCTCGGAATAATTGAGAAGGGAATTGATTTTAATTTCTGCAAAATTCTCCAAAACTTTATGTTTTGACTTACATTGTAGAAATATTGTTTCGAATTTTTCAGACACCAATATTAGTTGGTCTGAACCATACGCCATTCAGAAATAAAATGAGTAATAAATAGTTATTTGTTTAACTAGGCAGCAAAGTAGTAGATTGACTGCCGAGGCTGAATTCATAGCCGAGCGTAGCGAGGCTAGGAATTCAGCTAAGGCAGTCAATCTACTTTGCTGCCGAGTTGAACATATAATTTTTTCTCCGATTGTTCATAATGATATGGGAGAATATTGTATTTGCGAATTAATACAATTCCCACAATCTCTTTATTCTTCCTTTATAGTGTTCAATTAAAATAAAATTTGATCGATATCGCAGATGTTGGTTTGACAATTCATGAAATTTCTGAAAGTTGTGCGAAAAAATATCGGTATATTTAAATTATTTTATAATGGACAGTGATAGCGACCTGGAGTATACTTACACCTCCATTAATAAGGGAGGTGGCAAAAAATATAGAGTTGAATTTGTTGCCGGAGAAGTCTCGGATGAAATATGAAGGAAATTATAAACGATTTTGGATTTTCAATTTTGCTGATACATATCAATCAGCAAAGTAACAACTTTGCTGCCTAGGCAGCAAAGTACCCACTTTGCTGCCTAGGCAGGAAAAGAAATACTTTGCTGATTGATATGTGTCAGCAAAATTAATATTTGCTGCCAATCGGAGGAAAAAGTATATATCGCCCTTTACCAGTTCAAGGAATTACCGCGAAATCGTAATACAGCGAAATTTGGGTAGGTAGGTATAACGGCCCATTTTCTTACGCGCTCTTTATATTTAATTTTTTTCGGACTCATTGTAGGCAACTCTACAATTTTTTCACTATTCAATTGATTCATTATCGTAGTTTGATATATTGAGTTAGTTTCATCTTATTCCAATTCCAAATTTGCAAAAAATAGTATTCTGTAGTACAACGTCCTGATTTTCAATAAAATGGAATTTCGTTACAACGCCATAACTTGGTATTGATTCATCCTATTGGATTTATTTTTTCACCAAAAGTTGAGGAATTCGTTGGGGATCATTTCGTCTCGATAGTGTGCTTCTAAAATTTATAGTAAATGAGCTATAGCCTATCAATTACGAACGCACCAGTACGGACCACAGGTACGGACTGATGTGAAATCTCAATCTACTAGTGTGACGTCAGCGTCGAGAGAGAGAGGGGATAGACTACGGCCCGGTGAAATAGAGTAGGCCCTGAAAATTCGTTCGTATCCCACGTTCTGACTTGAAATATATATAAAAAAATACCGAAATATCGAAATAAAGAAATATCGACATTACCGAAATGAACCAAAATACAAATTCAATGTACAAATGGAGAGGGAGGCGACGTACAGATATGAAACGCTTACTCTACCGGAAGATGAAGCAGCCAACGAGGGAGCCAACGTCCTGTACTTGAACGGTTCGCTCGTCCATCGCAGTATCGAGGAGATACCGCAGTCCTTCAAAGTGAATATAAACCTTAATTGTTACGTAAATTATTGATAGAAGAAGATATCGATATGCGGTTTTCACTATTGAGTTTGTCGTGAGAAGTGTTCTTCACAAAATGATTCTAGAATTTCGGGTGCCACTTATCAGAAATGCCCATTCTCGAAAAACATCTTTTTTAACTCTGAAACGAAGATAGATATCGATATGCGGTGTTCACTATTGAGTTTGTTGAGTAATTATTCAACTTGTTCCAGGTGTTTGGTGATAAAATTGACTACCCCAGAAGATCGATAAACGTCTGTCAGCTAGCGAAACTCTCTTGTGGACTATCTTCGAGTTGTTTATTGGTCAGGAGGACCCGTCATTTAAGGAATCTCTAAATTTAATGAATGTACAGTGTATCCCATTTTCGATGATCTTACGAGATATCTCATCAGTCTCTGTTAGAAATAAACAGTTGCGGTTTTCACATTGCTGCCCTAGTTCGTTGTGCTGCAAACATATCTTTCACAACCTTTCCTGTTTTTGAGATACAAGACATCTGTTCGCTTTGCATAATGAGGAATCCACAATTCTTTATCACCAAATACAACTGAGATATCTTGCTAAATAATCGAAAATTTGACACTATGTTTACTAATAGGTAGATATTCAATATGTTCAGACATTGCTGTGAGTTTTTGAATCTCGATAATCCCAATGTAAGTATACAGGGTATGTCACGACATTCTAACACTATCTTCATATCGAGAATCAGTAGGGAGAAATCCATGAAAATGTGCATACTCATATTTTCGAATACGCTCTATTCATTTGAAATATTTTCGACAATACATTGTTGCCGCTTCTACTAGAAAGTAGTAGAAACATTGATATTTCAAATGTAACACCCTGTATTTTATCGCATTTCTAGATTCTCCTGATTTCATCGATACATCACACTTATGGTCTATCGAAAATTATGAGATATAGGGTGTTGAAAAATCTCGATTTTGAACACCCAACATTAGGATTTTTTGTGTCGAAACTATTCATTATCGGTCAAAACGGCTCACATGTCCCAATCTCAACTCTTGATTAACTATTTACTGATATTTAATCGGAACAGATACAGGGTGGTTCAAGATTCAGAATTCCGATCTCCCTGTATTTGTTCCGATTAAATATCAGTAAATATCAAATCAAAAGTTGAGTAACATGTGAGCCGTTTTGGCCGATAATGCATAGTTTCGACACAAACAATTTCTAAAGTTGAAAAATCTTGATTTTGAATACCCTATATCTCTGCAAACATTTCTGATAGTCCCCAAGTGTGATATATCGATGAAATCAGCTCTTCAGGGAGAATCTGAAGATGCAATAAAATACATTGTTTTCTATTTGCAATAACAAGGTTGTTGCTACTTTTTGATAGAAGCGCAACGCTGTATTGCTGAAAATATTCTAAGTGAAAAGAGCGTATTCTAGAATATAAGCATGCCTATTTTCATGGATTTCTCACGACTGACTCTGGATATAGATATAGTGTGTGAGCTCGTCGTGACATACCCTGTATGGATACACAATAATATTATATAACTATATTCAGACTGATGAAACAGATAGCTGTCCAGCTGAAATTGAATTTTAAACTGCTGTCATTCACAGAATGATTGGATATTTGCGGCTGTTGTCCATTTTTCTCCAACATGAATCCGATGGATGATATTTTTAATTGAACTGTAGAGTGGAGCTTCTGATATTTTTTTAGAGATGTGTTCACTTGTTACCACCGATAAAGTCTATATTTCGAATTCAACTGGTCAGTACAGTCAGTAGATCTAGGGTCCCTTGATGGAAATTGACGTTAAAGTCATCTTAACAGGGTATGGACAGATCATAGCTGCATTCTTCTTCAATGATCTAGAGACTTTAGTTTTGTCTACTGGCATCCCTGACATCGCTGTCACGTCACATTAGTGGGCGCTACAGAAAATCATTCAAAATTTTAATAATAGGTATGTGTTTTTATTTGTTGGGGAAGATCATATGGCGAACGAGTTTTGTAATTATGATTCGATTCTATTCAAAATCGGAAGGTATCTGGGGTTTTCCGGGGTTGGAGGTGGTTGGAGATAATGATTGTTTTGTCAAACTTGGAAAATTCAAGGTGACGGATCCAATATATAGCGAAAGGAATTTCTTGTTATTATTTGATTCTATTTAGTATTGGTATCTGAGAGTTTTCGGGGTCGAACTTTATGATTTTTTGTCAAAATTGGAAAATTCAAGATAGCGGAACCAATATGGCGAACGAATTTTGTAATTATGATCCGATTCTATTCAAAAATCAAAATTGGTATGTGGGGATTTCCGGGGTCGGAGATTATAATTATTTCGTCATAATTGGGATATTCAAGATGACGGATCCAATATGGTGGACGAGTTTTGTAATGAAGATCCGATTCTATCCAAAATTGGTATCTGGGGGTTTTCTTCCAAGATGACGGATCCAATATGAAAGACATTAGTTTATATAATTATTACTCTACCACAAATAAAGGATATGTAGGATGCAAGAGTGAAAATAACGTGCCTATAAGTTATATACTGCGTATGCCTTCTTGTATCTTTGTTACTTTCATCAATAAATTATTCTAAAATGACTTTTTATTCAAGGGACGCGGAAAAATCATATGTATAACATGGGGGTAAAGTATATTCTATTCTTTATTTTCCTGTACATTTACGTATTTCTTTTTATCAGCCTACTTTTCGTCCTAGACGAAGTTTTATACATAGCATAGATTTACATAGTGTGATATTAGTCACTATATAAATTCTTCTCCGAGTTGGATTTCCGAAAAAATATTTAGCATACATGACATGAGTGCAGTAGTTAAGATACCCACATCATCGATGTTTCCACCATTTCTCAATCATAAGGCTCAGCTCATAGATAAACTACTGCTCAGCTTGGAATCAGAATTCATTCAGTCAATTCAGTCATATTCAGTCAACCCTGGTATACAGTCTAAGAACAGTCTCTTTTGGTGAAATATATTAGTTAATAACTTTCAGTACAATTTATATGTTCCCTACCTCGCAAAGATTTTGCTGGAGTAGTATACCCTTAGAGGATTGTTCATCTATATCATGGTATAGTTGGATCAGGAATTCCATATGGAAATTACGTATGATACGCCAGTGACCTCAATATAACCTAAAAAACAACGTATGTCAAAAATCCAGTGTTTATCCCCGGAATTGAATAAGAATGGAACTATATAACTGTTTCACAAACACTTTAGAGTGAGAGGAGACGAGGATCTGTCCGTACCCTGTTAAGATGACTTTAACGTCAATTTCCATCAGGGGACCCTTAGTAGATCTACTGACTCTGCTGAAAATCTGTCTTTCGAAATATAAAATTCAAAATACAGTGCTGTAATTCGGAACTCGTTTTCACGGTTTTCATAAGTAAACAGCATCCATCATTCTGGCTTCCAACATATTTAGTTGACGTTTAAAACGTCAAAAATCTTAACGATGAAAGACGAGGTTAGTTATGGTCACGAGTGTGTTATTTGGCTTTTGAATTGGTAAAGCAAGATAGAATATTGTTCGTAAACAAAAAATATCGCTCTGATGCACAAGAAACCTTGAAAATGGTTGATTCTGATTGGTTCTCCAGAACAAAAGTGGAATAGTCACTGGATGGACATATTATATTTTTTGCGATATACAAAATTCACAGTCATTGTCTGAATCAAAATTAGTGGAAGATAAATCATATTTCGAGGCTGTTTACTCTGTTCCTTCAATTTTGGAATATGGAACACTAATTCAAAGTTCAAATATTTATCATCGACTTGAAAACTATTAACTATAAATACCTATGAATCTGAATACTTCGGTATCACATTCCAATCACATGAATGTAAATAAAATGAGAATATACAGTGGGCACTAAAAATCACTCTATTACTAAAGTAACAGTAAACAGTCTTGAAATTTTCTTAGATGATTTAGCAGCTCCAAAATTTTATTGTTGTTATGATGGTTGTTTTACTAAAGAATGTATTTATCTATCTATTGAAAGTGAAACAATATCATTAATAGAGTGGGTCATATGATGGCAATATTTTGAAAAACATTCCTGAAATATAATATATGTTATAAAACGTGTTCATATATATATTAAAAATGTATATAAGGATCAATGCAGACCTTTGAATTTGATTATTCTATATAGGTATATACCGAGTGATCCCAAGAATTGAACGACCCCTCTTTGAGACATAATATATGACTTCAACTTTCGATTCTATTGATATCAATTTGAATATAATGAGACTATGAGAGTAGACGAAGAACACTATGAGCTCTAGTAAAAAATAGTGATTGATATATGATCTTCCCAAAAATCGACCTATTTTCAATTACATGAAATTTCATAGTTTTATTTCAAATGAATGAAAAATTAACAGGGGCGTTCCTGTTTTCGTAGCCACTCGGTATATAACTACATATAGTGTGTCTTGATCGTTTATTATACCTCCTTTATTTTTACTAGCTCCTAATCAATGAAATATTATATGTATGTAGTATTATTATATTCAGATTAATTTTGACTGGACATGACCAATATTTTTGCCAACGTGTTCTGAAAGATTTCATAATATTTTTTTATGTGAGACTGGGAAATAATAGTACCAATGAATAATATAATTCCCTATTATACTTTTGTTAGATAAACAGTTTTAAATGTTAAACATCAGGTGCGTGTTATAATAATTCCAAAGATTATTAATCTACATGTATTATTATTGTATTCTCAATAAATTTCTTCAACATTTTTCAATGTTATTCTTTGTACTCAACCCTAATATCTATGTAAAATTTGCCATCTAATTTATAAAATTCTCCTGTCCCGGTCACGGTGTTAGTGTTCGAACTCCTCCGAAACGGCTCGACCGATTCGTATGAAATTTTTTGTGCGTATTCGGTAGGTATGAGAATCGTTCGTAATCTATTTTTTAAATCGAAAATTCAAGATGGCGGATCCAATATGGCGGATGAGTATTGTTATCCGATTCCATTCAAAATTTGTATTTGGGGGTTTTCGGGGTCGGAGTTTATGATTCTTTCGTAAAACTTTGGAAATACAATATGGCGGACGAGTTTTGCTATTTTATGGTCATTCTATTCAAAATTGGTATCTGGAGGTTTTGGAGGTCGGAGATAAGAATCGTTTGTCAAAATGGGTGAATTCAAGATGGCGGATCCAATATGGCGGACGAGTTTTGTAATTATGGTCAGATTTCAATTCAAAATTGCTAATGGGTGGTTTTCGGGGTCGGAGATAATGATTATTTTGTCAAAATATGGAAATTCAAGATAGCGGATATATTTTTAAGACGCATGCGCTCATTTTTAGATCCAAAATTTGATTGGGTAATGGGAAGGTGAAGTCTCATTCGCTATAGTTCCCAAACAAAATTCTGATCGGCCATTTCGGAAATGGCGGTTTTTATTGAAGTTATTGTCGTTCTGCCAAATGTCAACAGTGTCAACCATTGTCGTTGGATGCGAGATATAGACAGAGATAGTCATTTGTCATCTGAATGAAAAGGCCTATTCTAACTATAAAATCTATAGTAGCGACGACGATGACAGCATGTCACAAGTCGTTATAGATAATAGTATATTATTCAACGAGCGCATAATGATGGCTATTACCCACGAACATGAAAGTTGCAGTACGAGCCGAAGGCGAGTGCTGTAATCATCTGAGTGGGTAATAGTCATTATGCGCAAGTAGAATACTATACTTTATCTACAACTATTCAAATATCAAAGCAACTCTGATAGTTCAGAAATATATCTTTGGAAAGAATGAAGGTTATCATATTGCAAAATCACTAAATCTGATTTGAAATACTTAATAACTCCATCGAAAACTTATTGACAAAAATTTCACTCAACGAACAGCTTATAACTTATTTCAATAATTTTGATTGTGAAAATATGATTAACAATGTTGGATATAACTTTTATTAACAGGAAAAAAGTCGTGCAATCACATATCAGTCAATCTTACCAGGTATTATATGCCATTTCACTTTTCAGTTGTAAAATGAATCATACTATTGCAGATTATTCATCAACTTGCTTCCGCTGTAGCGTTCCCCCACCGCAATGATTGATTGTAGTACCCTGTTACTAGAAGCTAGATATCAACAATGAAATTCCATGGTTCTGATTGGTCTGTACTAATCTATTCGAATAGCCTGTAGCCATGTGAGCAAATCTGCAAGTGTCAAGTCCTATTTTATGAGTATGGTTACTCATGATGGTAGTCACTGTTGAGGATGGAAAGCAGTGAATTCTCATTTGTATTGTAGAATGATTAAAACTAAGAGAACCATATGTAAGGTCAGTCTTTTGAATTTGCGAACTAGTAGAACGAATACCTACCTAGTTGCGGATTTGACAAAACGATGGGATGTCAGATTATTACGCCACCCCACTGTCATTATTACTCTTATTACTCGATTCATCATAATAATGTATGTCATTAAATGTCGAAAATCGAGTAAGCAATGCATGAAGGACTCCATAGTTGTAGATAAATACCTATACTAGATTCCGGTGCCATTCCTGAGAATCTCGCATCAGAACAGTTAATTATACAACAGGGAGTGGCTATGTCTTTATTGACTAGTGGTTCATAAAATGACAAAAACTACCTTGGTTGTAAAAACACACTTTACGCATCGAAAAGGACTAAATAGTGGTAGGTTTTTTAGCTAGTGGTTGAAAAAACAATGTACTTTATGCTTGAGTCTTGAGTTGTTTGACATTTGATTTCAATTATTGACATTCAATCACAATACTAGTCAAATGTACATAAGTATCTACAAACATGAGAATGAATAATGATCAGTTCCCTGTTCTGTTCAAAATAACCTAAAAAAGATACAAATTGCGAGAATGTATTTCACCAGAAATGAGGTAGGTACACAATCCATATTTCATCTTTGTCAAAGCATATATGTCAAAGCGATTACTGCTCGAGCGTTTCTGGCAAACGAGATTGCAAACAAACAGGGATATTTTTGGTATTATTCAATTAAAATTGTAGATAACAGTAAAATTAATCAGTGGACATATACTATTATGTAATTTATATTACATCAATCTACCCCTCCAAAATACTAAAAAAGTGACATTTCCATGACCCCAAAAAATTGTTTCTCACTTCAAAACATAACAACCTTTAAATAACGGCGTTATGTGCAGGCGCTTCAACATAAAATTAATGAAAAATAGGACATGTTCTATTTTTCATCCAATTTTGAATTCAGACTTTCTGTTACTGTAATACCTACACGGTGCAGTAAATTTTGAATACAAATTCTCATTCAGAAAATAAAAGGAAAACTGTCCCTTATTGTCATACGGACTTAATGATCTTCTATTAGACAGATCTGTCATTGCTTGAGATTTGACATTCCATGGCGATGCGATTTTTTTGAAATAATAACACAATGGAGTGTTTTACTCGTGATTTCCCTCGAGAATGAAGTTCGCAGCATGAGCCGCAGGCGAATTTGCCAATCATTCGAGTGGGAAATTTGCATTCCGTGCGAGTTAGACACTATAATTTTTCTACGGCTGTGACAGATAACAGCGGCATTTCTGATATTTTTGTCATGTAGCCATCTGATGATTTCCTGTCAAGTAATGCTCATCTATTTGACAGAGCTGTCATTGCTTGAAATTTGACATTCCATGAGCGATGCGATTTTTTTGAAATAATAACACAAATTGAGTCATTGTGATATCATAATATGAGGAAATAAGATTGATGACAAATAAAGTAGGTACCTCATTGATCGATTGAACACAGTAAAACAAAAGCAATTTCGTGTTATACCCGTGGAAAATAGTATATTGTTTAACAAGCACGGAATGATGAGTGCTCATCTATTCGACAGAGCTGTCATTGCTTGAGATTTGACATTCCATGAGCGATGAGATTTTTTTGGAATAATAACACAATAGAGTCATTGTGATATCACATACGGAAATAAAATTTATGACGAACAAAGTACCTCATAAAATTATCGAACACAGTAAAACAAGAGCAATTTTTTGTTTAGCCGTAGAAAAACTTATATTCCATTCTAGTTATCATTGATCTGAGTATGCGCTCAAGTAATTTTCGATTCTGATTTTTTTCTTCACTCTAGTTTGAGGTAGCTGTATCACTGCTGCCGACGTATTTTGATGATCGTGCATGAAGGAGCAATTGCGAAGTTTCTGAAAAACAAAATTACAGATTTTACAAATGGACACCCTATTTATTCTTATGATTATTTCATTCACACTGCACTATTGGTGAAATAAACCTCTGAAATTTCATGATTGAAGATTAAATTCATACATGATATATACTGGGTGAAACTGACTCTTTGTTTTTTTAGCTACCTATATTCCTAAAATTTGAAACATCGTATATTTATATTTCCTTCCAGAGAAGAGCCATTCGCCTTGTGGGTGACGCCACACTCACTCACTCTTTGACATCATTGGAACACCGTAGAAAGGTCGGCAACCTTTCACTTTTCTATCGATACTTCCACGGGAAATGTTCTTCGGAAATCTCTGCTATCATTCCTTCACTAGCAATATCAGTCAGACGAACTAGACAAGCCCAGTCAGCACATCTTTTCGTTGTCAACCTCGAAAGATGTCGAACAGCACTTTATCAAAACTCCTTCATCCATAGAACGGCTAGGCTCTGGAATTCATTGCCTGAGGAAGCATTCCCAAGAACATAATTATAATCTCCAGAAGTTCAAAAAAAATTCCAATACCTACCTATCCTGTCCCTATCCTCCCTAGGAACGCACGATGTTCTTTGAACATTATAGGGATTTCCTTTCGTGCGCTCCAAGCGATAAAAAAAATGAAAATTTTTCACATGTAAGGAATTTTTTTTCATCTCTTTGGTTGAAATATACGGAGTGTTGAATTTGATTTTTTTTAATTTATTTGCAAAACCAATGATAAATACTTCGACAATTACATTATAAAAACCCTGTACACCACATTTTATCCATTTCTTGCATCTCTAGCAAAAAACCCCACAAAAAAATTAAAATTCAACACCCCGTATCTTTCAACCGAAGGCCTTGCAGACCCGTGTTCATGGGAACTTTCTTCTTATTTTAGTGTCCTCTATTGTGTGGCACTGTTTAATGTACGTTTTTCTATGTCACCCTGTATATATATAGGAAGAAAACGTCTTATTTCAATCTGAAAAATAAGCCCCTGAAATCTTGATATTGAATTTTGAAACACCCTATTGAATCGGCTAATATATTTTCCTACGAGCATGCGGTAAAGTAACTTTTCCGCACGGTTTTTGGTTCTGAAAGTTGTACTTTCCCGTTCGAAATTGCTTTTCTGCACGATTTTTACTTTCTCGCACGTTAAATCGATAAAATTGTGCGGAAAAGTTACTTTACCGCACTAGTACTGAAAATGTACTTTTCCGTACGTATTTTGTATTTTTGAAAAGGAGGATATGTAGGACTAACAAAATGATCTATGTAACAAATTCCCTCTTATGCGTCAATTTGTAACATTATAAAAAAATCTTCTTTTCTATATTCTTTTTTTCTATAGATAACATGGAGAAAAACACTCGTAGGAAAAACATGGTACCTAATTGCGGAAAATGTAATTTCCATCCATGACGGTGTAGCGGTTCTATATAGAAATTCTATATTATATTATAGAGAACAACTGTTTGAGTTGATTGATGATTTATTTATTTGACAAGTTGTCTAGCTATTGTCATCTACCAATATACCCTGTGATCATAATCACAGTTAATACAATTAACTTTACTACATAGTTCTCCCCCAAGAAATTTGATAATTTCTGACACAAGAAAATAAACTATAAATACCATGGTATTACAAAGGAACTCAGCTGAGTATTTACCAAAAAATCAACATTCAACGTAAGCAGGTTTCAAACGATCAACTGAAATGTTGTCAGACCTTGATTTTATATTTAGTGTGAAAAATTTACTTTTCTCTCAAGCACCTCATAAGGACCGTCGTAGGGTTGTTGAAGCGGTTTCTTCACTGAATCTCTTCTAACAAAAACGTGCGTTGACGTGAACAGATCTGGATGAGTGAAATTTTTTGGTGAATTTTTGTGATGAGTGAAAGTACTCTTGAGCTGATTCATACATAATTCCAATTTTGTAACATATTGAGTTATGTCTTTAGGTGAATGTTCCATATGGGATGAGTTTAGAAAATCTCCAGGTAATCGTAGTGTTGTACCATATACCAGCTCTGCTGGGGTACACATCGCCGGTTCTTTCAAAGTAGATTGGATACCTAGAAGGATTAAAGGGAGTGCATCAACCCAATTGATTGAATTACAACATTCGGATCAGGAGTTGGATTCATATTTGAAATCAAGAAAAACTTCTCTCAAACTTCAATTAGTAAAGATACCAAATTCAGATAAATCTGTTTACTGTGATTTATCGAAAGTGGTACCAAGACCATTTATACCACAACATTTCAGGCACAAAGTATTCGAAATTCTCCATTCATTTAATCCTGGGATAAAGTCAACTCAACGACTGATTTCAGAGAGATATGCTTGCCGCCCGAACTCCGCTCCGGCGCATCGTTTGTGCAACAGCCGTCCCGTGCGGAAAAGTACTAATTTCCGCACTTGTTAGGTAAATATCTATTGCACCCTACATTGCTGTAAACAAAATGCGTGCGTAGGAAAATTATCGTACTTTGAATTTATATAGAGCGTCCTTATCGTACAATTCCCCAGCGGTTCTCTCCTCATTCCAGCACCCTTGACACAAGAACGTTTGGTAATCCTTCTGCCAATAATCCCCTTGGCAAATTTCACTGCATTTGCTACACCCATCAGTCGGTTTGCTAACGCAAGTTATTTCCACGGCATTTGACTCTTTCGGCTTCCCAAAATAATTACACAATCTCGGCCTTTGATATTTCTTGATCGATGATGATAAATCGTAAGTAGATGGCCTGGAAAATAAACTTCCGAATGTGAGTTTTGTTTGAAGATTGAAACGAACTGCCCAGCAGAAAACAATAAAGTATGGACAAACGCTTTTCATCAAGCAATGCTACCTAAAGTCACTGGATGGTATTAGTTTGATAAGAGTTTGGACACAGAAATAGGTGGATTCATGCAAGCAGAATTTAAAACTTAAATGTATTTTGAACTTAAACCAATAATATAAAACTATGAAATGTAATGTAGGTGCTCATGCAAGAAACTAAAAAATTAAAACTAAAATTAAAACTAAGAAAGATGGCCAACATTCGACTACGAAATTAATTTCTTCCATAATTCACGACTGCACAAGCGTCAAATTATATCTATCCGCGCTGGAAAAAGATTCAACAGCTGATAAAAGGTTTTTGCATGGACACCCATAATTATATTTTTAATTCAAAATTCGTTTATGTTGCATGAATCCACCTTTAGTGTTTTTGAATGTTTACCTACGGCCACTATAGAAAGTAGGCGAGAACACACACGAGATACAGCCTCAGTAAGTAGCTCTTTACGCACAGTAAGCATATCGCACGGTTTTCGTTTATTCCGCCAGTATAGGTATGTCATAATCGCGTAATCTCCGTCAACAGCGGATGACATAACTATCAAGAATTATAATTCAGACTGTTTGTCCAAACTTTATTGATTTACTATATGGCAGTAGGTAAAGAATAGTAAGTAATGCGTGTTGAAAAGTATTTACGCACTCATGGAATTACGCACTCGCAGCTCCGCGGCTACGCGCGTAACTTTTTACAACACATATCACGTGATATACCATTATTGTAGATAGTGATGAAGACACTGACTGTTGGGTAGCACAGATATCATACGTATAAATATCTACCAAGGAAGCTAGCTAGAGCCAATTTATTTTACCTCTCACAAGGTTGAGTGGAAGAAAGCACTTTCTCGTTCCTTTCTTGTGGGAACGTTCAAGAGCTAACTCTGCCATTTGATAGATATACTTATTTTTTCCTCTAATGTATTTTTTTTGTTCTTTCTGTCTATCAATAAAAGCGATTATTATTATTATTATTGATAATTTTTTCTCCCGTGGGAGTGAATGAACAGGTTTGTGTCCGTGAGTAGATGTTTAAATATTTCATATTTCTCAATCAGTTACATACTAGATATTTATGTAACCAGTCTCTCGAAAAACGAGTCTCTCCGTCCGTCCATAGGTACATATTTTATTCTCCAAATGACATTGAAAGTGACTTTTCAATGACACTCAACAGGCAGAAAAGGTGTACTTTTACTGCCTAGGCAGAAAAAGTTTGTTGCTATGCAACGTTCCAAGTAATTTGAATCAAATTGGTAATCAAAATTGATGACAATGACTTTGGGTGAACAAAAAATGGTGGTATATTTGGACTTTGCGTGTACTTGAAAAGAATTTAGAGAAAAAATTATATGTTTCACATGGCAGAAAAGAAAATGTAATGCCTTGGCTGGTTTCCTAGCCTCGGCTACGCCTAGGCTATGAAACGCCAGCCGCGGCATTAAATCTTGTACTTTTCTGCCTAGTAAAACAAATAACTATTTAGTCACTGGTGTTCAAATGAACATTTCAACACCAGCTATGAACAAATGTACCTTACGTAATTGGTAACGGTAAGGAAGAGATTTCAAAACATCCGTGAGTTTCGAAAAGTTTCAATATATATATATATGTCAAAATTGAAAATAATATATTTTCGCAAAAGCAGGTATGTGTTTCTGCTCGAAATGAAAGAAGTAGCACAAGTTTGTTTTTTCTGTGACGGGAAAAAAGTTTGGCATTTCATCTCTGTTGGCAGGTTATAAAATGTCACTTTTCATAAATTACTTTTTTCCCGTGGGCAAAAAGTGAGTACTTTTTTCCCGGATATATATCACATATATATATATATATATATACACTGTTGATGGCTTTTGTTGTGCTATAGTTCCGAAAAATTAGTCAATAATACCGTTTCCGAGAAAGAACTGCAAGTCCTTATCTTCCATTCGACTTCGCGGTTTCGTATATTACTGAACAACCACTAAATTCGCAATTTTTTGAAATCAAATCACAGAATCAGACTGTCAGAAGTGACATCAAATATTTGATTACTTCAAAAGAATGATAAAGATGCCTACAACGCAGGTGTCCCTACTGTTAAAAACTTAAACTTTCACATCGATAATTTTCAGATTTCGAAATAATGTAATATCTTCTCAATATTGATTCGTCCTTTCTTCTGTCACAGAAAAGATAGTGTATTATACACGGGAAAAATATTAGATTTTAGCTCACGGTTTTTTGTCTCCCTCCGCTACGCGACAACACAACCTGGAGCTTAAATCTAAGTACTACTTGTTTTCCTTGTTTGTGTAATAAATAACTATTGTGTGTGTTTCAAAACGAAAGCACTAGTTTGTTTGTGTCCTATTCACATTGCCACATTTTTTAAGACACTATGTATTTACCCGGGATTGTCGTTAATTTTCATAATTCTTATTTTACCGGTGGTTCCAAATGGGGCACCATTTTTTCTCGTTTTTCTGAAATTCATGATTGTTTCGTATCGTCCAGGGGACGGTGTCCGGAAATAAATCCTCTCTTTGAATCGAGCATCTTTGCTGGCCAATGAGCCTACTCCGGCTCTGCTACTGACCTGAAACCACGAACCACCTGAATATACAGGGTGATTCATTAAGAATGAGAAATCTCTGGACTACAGATAGTAAACACAAAAATAATGAGATTTAGCCCAATATGCCTAATGAGAATGTTGCTGGTTTAGGAGATACAGGGTATTCTAGGGGAAGATTTTATTTAAAAAATTCACAATAACTTTGTTAGTTTTAACAGCATGAACATGAAATCTCGTATTTCTAGGTTTGTTGACATGAGGAATATGAATTTGCAACTCATTTTGTTATTGCTCATAGAGGGCGCTAGTGGCACTCTGTTACTTCGATAATTTACATCATATCTTTCTTGTCAATTCATTGATGATCGAAATAAGTGGAAAATCTGAAAGCTCGTTCAATTTGACATGAAAAATGTACTCTTTATCAAACTGTCTAGCTAACTGTCGGTCAACAGACCAAATTATACGAGTTTAAACATTGATAGTACAGACAAAAGTATAAATGGAGTAGAATACACAAAATATCTACGTATATTAAAATTGACAAACATCTCAAGTGGGATAGACATGTCTTACAGTTGAGTTGCAACATCAGGAAATTGATATATAAATTATATACCCTGCATGAAAATCTGGGTGAAAAACTTTCATTGAGTGTTTATAAAGCAATTGTTGAATTCTTGATTAGATACGGTTTAATTGTTTGGGGTGGTTCATATGAAAATTCACTCAAACATTTGAATGTTACACAAAATTATATATTGAAAGTAATTTTCGAAAAGAACAAATATATCTCTACTCAGGGTGGTTAAGGAGAAGATTTTATCAAAAATATCTTCTCTTTACCCACCCTGTATCTCTTAAACCAGCAATATTTTTATGAGGCACGTTGGGCTAAATCTTCATATCTGGGTGTTAACTTTCTATAGTTCAGAGATTTCCCAGTCATGATTTAATAAATTAAATTATTAAAATGTCATGTGTGGAAAATTAATCTCTTCAAGAGCGAATAGGATTAAACCGTTGAAGCTAGACAGTTTGATAAAGAGTACATTTTTTCATGTGAAATTGAACCAACTTTCAGATTTTCCACTTATTTTGATCATCAATGAATTGACCTTGAGGATATGATGTAAATCATCGAAGTAACAGAGTGTCACTAGCGCTCTGTTGGAATTGCTGAATGCTGATTGAACATCCAGTATGATCTACGATACGCAGATTGATCGAGATCGCAAGTTGGAAAAGAAGTCATATAAAATATTGTAATTGCTGTCACGCATATTTCACCTTTGTGCGAGTTTATTGAAGTTTATCGTTTTGATATTTTTGTGAATTATAAATCTGTTTCAACTCTATCACTGGTATTCTCCTGTGTGCATGATCCTGCCCAATAGGTTATGAGCCCAGAGGTTTGATATCAAGAAGGTCTAGCGTAGTTAGTAAACTAGAATACGAAGTGTTCTGGAATTTTGTCACGATGAGTCTTGCGAGTGTTTCCAGAATTGAAACATTGACTAAGGACAACTATGACACTTGGAAAATCCAAATGGAGGCTTTGCTGATCAAGAATGATGCGTGGAGTTTCGTCAACGGGGATCATAAGAAACCAGAATTCAATCCCGAAGATGAACATTCACGAGCAGCAATTGAAGATTGGATTAAAAATTATAGTAAGTCGAAATCTGATATCATACTATCGATAAGTCAGAGCTTAAGCAAATTAAGGGATGTAACACATCGCGTGATGTTTGGGTAAAATTGGAAGGAATTCACCAATCGAAAGGCCCAGCGAAGAAAGCTACTCTCTTGAAACAATTAACTTTGCAACGGATGGAAGGAGGAACTGACGTTCGTGGACACATCAATAGATTTTTTGATGCTGTCGATAAGCTCGCTGAAATGGCTGTAGAAATCAATCCAGATCCATTAGCAATCATGTTGCTGTACAGTTTGCCACCTAGTTTCGAAAACTTCAGGTGCGCAATTGACTCAAGGGACGAGTTACCCACACCAGATGTACTACTTGTGAAAATTGTTGAAGAAAGTGATGCTCGCAAGAACGAAGTACGTGTCATGACCCAGGATGCGATGTTCGCGTATAGAAAATATAACCAGGGATGGCGTCAAAATAAGTCGGTGAAGAAGAAGTGCTCAATTGAACCGGAAAATACATCAGACACAAGGCATCGGAATGCAAAAAATCTGAGAACATTCAATCATCTGCCAAATGTGAGGATGACAACTCTGAAACTTTGAGTTTTTTGGCTGAAGCTTGTCAAACTGAATTGGTGTTTAGATAGTGGAGCAGTCTGGATTACCGCCATCATTTTGGGCTGAGGCAGTCAACACTGCGAATTACATAAGAAATCGTTGTCCAACGAAAAGTTTGAACGGAAAAACGCCGTATGAAACTTGGTCAGGAAAAGTTCCATAGGTCGGATATTTCAGAGAATTCGGTAGTAAAGTTTTGTGTTTGAATCGAGAACCCACTAAGGGAAAGTTCGACACAAGATGTAAAGAAGGCATTTTCCTCGGATATTCTGAACATACCAGAGGATTCCGAGTTTGGATACCTTCGGATAAGAATATTTCATTCACGAGGGATGTGAAGTTCGAAGAAAAATCGGGATCACCAGTTGTTGATCGATATACCGATTTCATCCCGGAAAATATGATCGAACCAGATAAACCCACAGAAGGAAGAACACATCGAGTTGTAGAATTTCTTAATCCTCTGAGTGAGACTGGAAATGAAGGTGATGATCGAATTGTAGAGGTTCAAGATAATTCCTCGCATTCAGGAATCGAAGATGAAAACTCTGGAGATTATCAGAATGGAGTATAAGGAATGTCAACAGGAACACGTGGAAGAGGACGACCTCGAATAGTCAGAAGCTGTTTGAGGGGAAGACCTCGGAAAATTTACAATGTAATTCCTCATGCTATGTATGCTGATACATCTGAAGAAGTATTTATATGTGAAACACCGATGAAACAGGTTTCGCATGGACCAGAAGTCATTGAATGGTACCATGCGATGGGGAAAGAAATATGTTCAATTCTAAAAAATGACACTTAGACTTCCTGAAATTTTGGAAATGTTTGTTGATAATGAAGAAATTGACATCTCCTCATAACATTTATTATAACTCATCATTGAGGCACATTTCTTCGACTTGAATATTTCATTTGTTGTAAAAACTCAAGGAAAATAACAATTCTCTCAGGTAATTGATAAGAAGTAACACAAATCATCAAATTATTTCTGATGGGGAAAGTTGCATCCATGTGGATGAAATTTGTACAAGAAAAAATCACAAATGTGAAATAGTTTTATTGCAATTAATTCTTTTTATAGAAAAGAAAAAACATGAATCACTTTTGAACCGTCAACAATTGGATAACCACATATATGGTAAATTTGATTGGATATGCCCCCCCTATCACCCCACTTCTTCCGATCTATGACTTATGGGACACCCTGTATAATAGCTGATATTATATTATCTGTTGCAGGGTGAATTTTTGCCTAGAAAGGAAGTTGAATAATTCGTATTCGTACCTTGTTGAGTAATGGGTACAAAGCAGCTGTAACCTTCCCAGTATCGTAATAACCAGGACCTGTAGGAAACAATTCACCAACAGTAGTTTTCTGGTATGAAGATAAACCCTTTCCAATGGGGCTGGTATCTCTCTGAAGCGTTGTCCCGAAGCATATTCGAGAACCTTCTTTCGTATTCACAACATATGAAAAATCTGCAAAAATAATGATAATAATAATCCTGGTGATATTGAGCCAGTTGTCGGATATGACAACTGACAAGTGCCGAATTTATTGGAAATATTCACACAGACAGCTTCGACAGGTGATCTACTGGTACAATGAACTGTTCATTGTACCAGTTTATCACCTGACGAAGCTACTGTGTTAGCGAAACTTGTCGTGTGTTTGAGAATTTTGTGGAAATCTTATCGTTTGTAAAGTTTTTACATTTGCCATGGCTTGCAATCAAGTAACGGCCGAGTCAAAAAAAAATATTGTCAAAATCATTTCAATTTTGTCTAATGATATGATAGCTGTCATGTGCCAGAAAATTTCCACTTATTAATTTTTTCTACTCACATAACTAAAATGGCATTTAGCGAACGGATATGTACATACCACGCTAAATGATCGATTAATCACGGATTGACGATCTGTGATTTTTTCAAAACATTAAACACGTTACCATGGCAACACGATTTCTTAAACACATCACCATGGCAAAACAGTTCATTAAACACAGCTTCAGTAATTTGAGACATGTCTGGTCTGTCAAGTGTCAATTGTATTAACTGTCAACTGTTATTCTCACATTTTGTATCAGAATTATTCAAACACTATTCGTTTGTATCATAATTCTTCATTAAAAATATATGCGAAATGTATACGAAAGTGATATCGAAGAGAATGTTCTGGTACTTGCATATCTCCAAGAAGTGCAAAAATGAAGCATCCATCTTTGAGAACAATTCATTTATTCTGCGCTAAGCATGACAATACACGTGAAACAAAGGTTAGTAAGCAATGGACTGGACACATCTACAACCAATATCACTTATATACGTGTTTCGATGGTTGCATGCAGTTGCATGTATTATGTTCTCAATTCTCATTCCTTTCAAATTATTTTGTAGGGTAGCAGGAATAGCAGTATGTCAATGTAATTTTCGGAGTTCGTAGAGAAAACATAGTATGTAACGCGTTTATAAACTCTTCTAGACACTCGTTTATTAAACACTCGTTCCGCTCTGCTCCGCTCGTGCTTAAAATACTCGTTACTAAAATGACGTTTATAACACTTGTTACATAATATACTATTAAGTCAACAAACAAAAACAACTAACCAAACAGAAAATTTGCTGGTTACCATTAGTATCAATGTCGAAAGAAAGCATCTGATGGGTTGAAAATGACGTATGAAATTTTCTTTATTATCTACCTCAACCATATCAAAAAAAAATTGGGATGAATTTTGTAGGTAAGTAGGTACTAAATACTCGTATCAACTTGATATCAATAAAAGAACAAACTTACCTTCAAAAGAATTGATACTCAACATATCACTTACACAATGAATAATTATTGAAAGTTCTTAAACACTCACGTACAATAGGGAGGTCTCTCACAGACAATAACTATTGTAGAAAACCTATCAAGAACAAGACTATCCAATATAACTACGGAAATTTTTTGAGTACATATATTTTCTTCAACCATTCTTGTGCGAGACAATTTTCCCGCAATTAATTCATGCACGTGGGGAATTTGGTAAGAAAATTTTATACCGCAATCATATTTGAGAAGAAAACATCAAGTGAATATTTACTCTTCCTGATCTTTAGTATGCTAAAATGTATAGTAGATATATTAGATACATATTATTATTTATAAATAATTGATTTCATATGATTTCCTTACTAGGTCTCCGCAAAATAAAAAATATTGTCAAAATCATTTCAATTTTGTCTAATTATATGAAAGGTAGCTGTCAGGTGTCAGAAAATTTCTACTTATTCATTTTACGTCAACATTCTCATGAGGATTGAATAATTCCTCTCAAAAATTTGCTGGTTACCATAGTATCAATGTCGAAATAAAACATCTGAAGGGTTGAAAATGACTGGTATGACATCTTCCATATTATCTACCTTAACAATATAAAAAAAAATTCTTGCGGGGAATTATGTAGGTGAATACTAAACACTCGTATTAATTTGGTATCAATGAAAGAGCATACTTACCTTCAAAAGAATTTATATCCTCATCCGTATTCAACATATCACAAACACAATGAATAATAATTATTAAAAGCTCTTAGACACTCACGTACAATAGGAAGGTCTCTCACAGACAATACCTATTGTAGAAAACCTATCAAGAATCAGACTTTTCAATATACCTACGGTTGAGACCTATAACTATAGGTATCAGTTGAATCATCGGATGCCCTCGTTGGTCGAATTCAGTTTGACGAATTGGGATCAGGAAAACTATAATATAAATGAGCGTGAGCCAAAAAAATCGTGACTGCCAAAGGTGTACCGAACATTAATTGAGAAGAAGACCAAAGGAAATTCAATTTGAATTTCATTATTCCGTATTCTTTGAGATTTTCTCTCCTCATCTCCTAAAATAAAAATATCAATATTATTTCAATATACGTGTAGAATCAGATGATTTGCCCCAAAATGTCACTGTGTTTGAAGAATTTTCCTATCAGAGAGCCTGAAAGAAAAATTCACTAGCTTGTCAGTGATAATTTGTATTGAAAAAGGTTTGGTGAAGAGAAATAAAGGTATATAGAAAACATATCAAATTTTCACTTATATATCTTCGGACATTTCGGGAACGAATTTGCTCTCGTTTTCAACATGAAAAATGGATTTTCGTATGGCAAATTCGTATTCATCTTGACACTTCTCAGTTGTCAGTGACAATTGGTGACGTTAGCAATCAAATGAGTTGCAGAATTTTTTTTATCGCTTGAAGCGCACGAAAGGGAATCCCTATAATGTTCAAAGAACATCGTCCGTTCCTAGGGAGGATAGGGACAGGAGGTAGGTATTGGAATTTTTTTTGAACTTTTGTTGTCGGGAGTACTTCCACAGGCAATGAATTCCAGAGCCTAGCCGTTCTATGGATGAAGGAGTCTTGATGAAGTGCTGTTCGACATCTTTCGAGGTTGACAACGAAAGGATGTGCTGACTGGGCTTGTCTAGTTCGTCTGATTGGTATTGCTAGTGAAAGGATGATAGCAGAGATTTTCGAAGAATATTTCCCGTGGAAGTATCGATAGAAAAGTGAAAGGTTTGGAGAAGAGAAATGAAGGTATATAGAAAAAATATCAAATTTTCACTTATGTTTGGACGTTTCGAGAACGAATTTGCTCCTGTTTTCAACATAAAAAATTTATTTTTGTGTGGCAAATTCGTATTCGTCTTTTCACTTCTCAGTTTTCAGTGACAATTGGTGACGTTGGCAATCAAATGAGTTACATATGGCAGAGTGGAATAACATTAAAATCATTGGAAAAGAAGATAACAACCAGAAGAGAAAAATCAAGGAATCTGCTTGCATTCTTCTGAACGGAGACAATAGCATTGCTTCCTGTACAGTTGATATAGATAGAACATGGTATTCACTACTGAAATATGAAAATGGAAATGTTAAGATTAATTAATGAATACATTGGCATCAATTCCGGCGTTCCACAAGGATCGATTTTGGCACCAACATTATTCCTTCTTCATATCAATGATCTGTTGGGAGTAACAACTTGTCCCATCCACAGCTTCGCAGATGATAGTACCCTCCATACTGCGTTCTCTTCCAGAATTCCCATTTCTTCCCAGGAAACTAAGAACTCACGGCGCAATAAGCAGGTCAATGCTGTCAATGGAGACCTTTCTGAAATCACAGCCTGGGGAACCAACAACCTAGTTGAATTCAACGCCACCAAAACTCAAGCCTGTATTTTCTCTGGAAAGGCGGAACTCAGTATGCCCGATATTGTTATGTCTGGCACCACCATCCCCACCAAGCTCGGTATTTCCATCAGCAACACTCTTTATTCATGGAATAATCATGTCAGATCCATCGCAAAAGCTCAGCTTCACAAAAACTCGGATACTTGTTCCGTGCGAAAAGCTACTTTACACCTCAACACTTCTCATGATCTACAAAGCGCAGATACGGCCTGTTCTAGAATACTGTTCCCACATATGGGGTTCAGCACCAAAACATACGCTGATGCTCTTAGATTCCATCCAGAGAAGAGCCATTCGTCTGGTGGGTGACGTCATACTCACTCACTCTTTGACATCATTGGAACACCGTAGAAAGGTTGGCAACCTTTCACTTTTCTATCGATACTTCCACGGGAAATGTTCTTCAGAAATCTCTGCTATCAACCCTACACAAGCAAGACCAGTCAGACGAACTAGACAAGCCCAGTCAGCACATCCTTTCGTTGTCAACCTCGAAAGATGTCGAACAGCACTTTATCAAAACTCCTTCATCCATAGAACGACTAGGCTCTGGAATTCATTGCCTGAGGAAGTATTCCCAACAACATATAATCTCCAGAAGTTCGAGCAAAAATTCTAATACCTACCTCCTGTCCCTATCCTCCCTAGGAACGCACGATGTTCTTTGAACATTATAGGGATTTCCTTTCGTGCGCTCCAAGCGATAAAAAAAATCCCTGTAAGACTATTTTTTCAATTTTTTTCTACTGTCAAAATTAATAAAGTTATATGGGGTGATGCTTTATAACATGTCACCCGGTACACCTGCCAAATTTCAAATCAATCGGTCTGTTTATTTTAAAGTGAGTCAACATCGAGTCCAACAGACGATGTCAAAGGTGTCGTTTCCATACATACATACAAACATAATGAAGTTAATAAGAGGGTGTTAATTTTGAAAATGCCAATGGATGCGCTACTGTATGACCCTCGATTGCAATTTATTGATGCTCGGCGGAAACGAATCGACGAACGACAAGGTTGAATTTCAAAAAATATATGGGACAAATTAGAGTAGAGTATCGGAGCAAGGCACCATCAACCGAGATCTATATTCGTCTGAAAATAAATATGCCAAAACGACAAACGACCGTTTTTCATGGAAGGGAAGTAATCAAATGCTGACTGTATTTAGTATGTATATACAGAGTGATTCGTGCCATGTACACTGCTGCCCGAAAAAATCGTAACGACTGGTGTCATGATTTTCTAGGAATATCTGCTTATGCCCACAGACCATTAATATGTTATTATTATTATTATTAACTGACAATAAGGGCAGAGGCAGAGGCTATTATGCCCAGAATTATAAATTTACATTACAGCACAAAGAATCGAAAATATCGACGATAAGGCAAAACAATACAATAGGTACAGTCAGAAATTAGAACACTGGAACGCGTCGAAACAATTTCTGAAACTGTTCATGCTTGGAGCTGTCACAACGGACTCTGGGAGCGAATTCCATAACCCAAATACTCTATTGGCGAAAAAACTTTGCCTGACGGTGGACTTGAAGTTTTCGCGTTTAAGCTTCATCGTATGTCCTCTAAGTCTGGGGTCCGTGTTTAGCTCAAAAATATGCTGCATGTCGATGGAGAATGTGTCATGCAGTATGCGAAGGTCAGAATAGCATCTCCTCTGGCTCGTCGGTCTTTGAGAAATGGAATCTTCAATCGGGTTAATCTATCTATAGGAGAAGTGCCTGAGTGAGGGTACCATTCGGGTTGCCAGACATTGGGTTCTCTCTAAGAGTTGTATGTCTTTCACTAGGTGTGGATACCAGATTTGAACACCATACTCTAGTAGAGGACGTATATACGACTTATATAGTTGACCAAATACTTATGGACTAGGGTTGGTGAAACACATGCGCAGTAGAAAGATGCGACTGTTTGCTTTGTGTACAATATATCTGTTATATGACCCGACCAGGAGAGTTTCTTGTTGATGGTGATACCTAGATCACGTTGCTCGTCCACGGACGGCACTGTATTGTTGAATAAACGGTAGTTGTGGAATGGATTATTATTGCTGAGATGTAGTACACAACATTACCTGTCATTCAAGGGGATGTCATAGTCGGAGCACCATTGTTCTAGTAAAGCGAGATCGGTTTGAAGCTGAGCACGACAGGTAGCTGGATTTCCAAAAATTTACTGTCATCGGCGAAAAAAGAATGGTCCGAAGAGATTACATTTTGTAAGTCAGAAGCATATGATAGGAACAACGTCGGTCCAAGGACAGATCCCTGTGGCACCCCTGACAGAACATCGTAGTAATTTGAAAATGAACCAACTCTGACTCTGAACCTCCTGTTTATTTATTTATTTATTTATTTGCATAGGTAGGCAACTCAACAGGTGATTTCACTCACCCAATAACTGAGTTACACAACAAGGAAAACATAATATTACAATGATGTTGATATGAAGTGCAGCACTACTACTATATACTACAGAGTAATAGACTATAAAATAGGTAATTTTCCAATTAAGAAGAAAGAAAAAACGAAATAAAAGATAACCTCATCAGATAGGAAAAAAAAAAAAATAATAATAATAATAATAAAACAATAACACATTATCGAGCCTGTATATCCACCTATCAGTACGAGTTTGAAGATTCGAAGTGTTCTCAACAGAATAAAATTGTTTTTAATTTCCTCTTGAAAGTGAGTAGTGCAGTCGAGAACACGTCGATATCATTGTTATCGCATAGCGAAGAGTTGTAACATCTGACACAACGATACATTGGAGAGTTGAAGACAAAGTTGGTACTACTTCTTCCAGATACAAAAAGTAATCTATTTCTTACCCCATAAGGAGTACAGTTCAGAGAGAGTTTATTAGTACAGTATGGAGAATCTATATAATTATTAAGCAATTTGTAAACAAAACTTATATCGAAAAATTTTCTTCTCAAGGAGAGACATTCAATTTTATAAAATTTCAAATTTTCTTCATAAGAAAAATAATGCCTCCATCTTGAAAATCTGAAATTCAGGGTATTGATGAATTTCTTCTGTATTCTTTCAATTCGTTCAATATATACATTGTAAGAGGGGTTCCAGACAATGGATGCATACTCGAGAGATGTCCTAACAATGGAGTTATACAGAACTATGATCGATTCTCTGCTTTTAAAACTGCTTGTCACCCTTAACAAGAAACCCAGATTCCTCAGACTCTTTTGAACAGTTTTTTCAATATGCACATCAAACGCAAGTTTGGTGTCGAGATATACTCCTAGATCTTTTATTAGATTTATGTCAACAATCCGTTCACCATTCAGGTAAAGATCCGAAACTAGAGGAGATTTATTCCTAGTGAAAAGTATTTTATTACATTTATTCAAATTTAATTGAAGTTTGTTCAGTGCACAATATTTCCCGAAGTGATTAAGATCAGTTTGTAAACCCTTATAATCAGTAAGTGAGTTAATATCTTTATACACCTTCAAGTCATCAGCATACAATGCGATTTTGGTGTTTTCAAAACAAGTCTCAATATCATTGAGAAATATATTGAAAAGAAGCGGCCCCAGGTGAGACCCTTGTGGAACCCCTGAGGTAATACGTTTCGATTCAGAATGACAGCTATTTATGACGACATATTGATGACGATTTTCCAAATAAGAGCTCAGAAGTTTCAACAAGTTTCCGTGCACACCGAAATTCCGAAGCTTAATGATAAGGGTCGGATGATGAACCTTGTCAAAAGCCTTCGAAAAATCGGTGTACACAACGCATGTGGAAACACCTCTCTCCATGGTTTCAAGAGTATCCTGTATAAATGGAATCAAATTTGTCAAGATAGATCTACTACCATAAAAACCATGCTGGTAAGAGTTTATAACAGATTTTACTTGGAAAAACAAATTTTTTGTAATGATCGATTCAAAAATTTTTCCTAGGTGGCTCAGAAGAGAAATAGGTCTATAATTAGCAATGTCACTTTTACTACCCGATTTGTGAACCGGAACTATCTGGGCAATTTTCCACTTGAAAGGATACATCCCGTGACGCAAACTCTTATTAAAAATTATGTAGAGAGGTTTCACAAGGGTTTCAACACAATTTTTCAAAAACAATGGTGGTATACCATCTGGTCCCGGTCCCTTGTTCACGTCTAAATTAATCAAAGCTTCTTTGATTTCATGTTCATTTATTAATTGAATGTTGAAATTATTCGTATTGCTGTTTTCAAATTGTATCAATGATGGGGTTGAGTCCGGTTCAAAAACACCTTGGAAGTAATCAGAAAATAATTGACTTATCGATTCGCTGTCTGTTGCTGTTTCGTCTTGGAAATGCATTGAAGCAGGTAAAGTTCTAGTTCGTCTTTTATTACTTAAAAAAGACCAAATTTTTTTTGGTTCTATTTTAATATTATTCTCAACTGACTGTATATAAACATTATAATCATTGGAAATATTTTTCTTGACCGTTTTCCGTAGAGCCGAAAATGTTTCATAGTCCTGTTGATCCTTATATGTTTTCCACTTTCTGTGGCTTTTATCTTTATCTTTTATTGATCTGATTGTCTGCCGAGAGAACCAAATTGGAAATTTTGATTTGTGGATGATCTTTGAAGGAACATGTACAGAAATAACTTCATAAATTTTTGAGTACAGAGCCTCAGTACATTCGTCAACATCCGATGCACTGAGTAAGTCTACCCAGTTGCAATGGCGAAATTCATTGTTTATCAATTCATAATTGGCATCATGGAATCTGTGTTTCTTGTAAGAATTACAAGGCATCGACCTAGTCTCTGAGGTATCCACCAAAACCTCCAAAGCAGGGTGGTGGAAGTCCTCCCTTACAAAAGGAGATAAACACCGACTAACTTCTATTTTTAGATTTAATGACATAACAAGATCTAGTACTCTGTTATTAATATTCGAGATATTAGAATGTTGCTTCAAATGCAATAAAGATATTTGATCGATGAAAAATTCACTTAGGGCATCAGTGGCGCGAGTTGGTTGAAAACATTCGAGTGCCGTGTCGTACACCCATTCGATTTTGGAAAAATTGAGATCACCAATAATGATGAAATCACTGTTTTTCTGACTATTTACAATTGTTTGTAACTTTTGAAAATATAAATGTTGCTGAGGAATTCATCTATCCACTTCAAGAGGTCACCCCGTACTCCAAAAAGTTCGAGCTTAAAGACAAGCTTATTCTTGGGTACCTTGTCGAAGGCTCTAGAGAAGTCCAAATAAAAAATATCTAGTGGAGCTGAGGAGTCAAGGGCTTTTGTCCAATTGTCGAGGCAGAGGAGTCGGTTTGTTGTTGTAGATCTTCCAGGAACAAATCCATGTTGAGCCGAAGGTATCGTATCATTTTCGATGAGAAATGGTAGAAGTTGGTCCAAAATTCAAGAATTATATCTATCTTTATGACAGAGCACGACCGCGACGGTAGGTAGTTTCCTATACCCAAATACTCTTATTATGTCTCTTCGTGGTATATGTGAAAAAGCAGGTAAAATAAGTAGTGGAACTTCATTCCATAATTTGGTTCAATATGATTTATTTCAAAATATGGAAGTATGGCATCTTTTGACATAAAAGTCATAGACATGAAAGATCTAAAGAAAATCAATATTTTCAGAGTTTTGGATTCTAGATATTCATCTTTGAAAATGTCGGGAGATTAAACATTAATTATCGTTATTAAAACAATTTTGTCAAATTAAATGAAAGAAAATTAATAATTTATGATTCGTAGAGGGCATTCTTGAAAGATTCGATGCACGTCTTCGGCTGATTTTATTTCCAACAAAATCTGCACGGTGTCACATATAACATTGTCATAAAATTCAAGCAAACATTTCTCGAGAGCATATAAAAAAAAGTTCCGTATTTTCTCGAGGTACAAATAATCAAAACACTTTTATTGCCGCCGATCTGAATATGTTAAAAAAAACTTCGAGATCATCCATTTCGTGTAACGTTGAGAAAATTTTTGAGTATCTCACATTCACATGGAAAGAATGAAATTTCAAAAGACCTTGCCATTTCCATCATAATCAATATCAATTGGATTGGTAATCTTGAAACCAATTCCATAATTATTCTGCTCAAGTTCTTGCAAATTGAATGCACCCAAAACAGTTGAATCAGGTCATGGAATGCTAATGAAGTTTACCCTCGGGTAGGACGACATTGTGCCTAAACGATGAATAGTACATGGGCTTAAACAAAATATACCAACATAGCTCAAGAGTCGTTACGATTTTTCTGGGAAGCAGTGTACACATCAATTTTATTCTACTTAGATATGTCCGTTTTGTCATTGGCTTGTTTCAGAGTGCCTCATACATCTCATTACACGTCCTTCAGAGGAAGTGGACACGCTTGTCAACACTGACATTTCATAATTGTCATCATATCCTCCAATTTGAAATGTCAGTTCTCAAAATTGAATAGGCGTCCCCTCGAAAATTCTGAGAATGATGGTCTCCATACATATTTGAATTGCCTAAAGACGAGAAGACATACCAAGTATTCGTTAACGCTTCAAATTCAATACATATTCCATAGAAATACATTCGATGATTTAACCCAGATCAACTGATTATCAGTATCGCGAAAAAAAACAGTTCAGTTCACTCCTGATGAAAACACGGGATCCCGGGATTAACGGTCTTAGGATTTCGGGATTGCAAACTCTAGTGAGCATAGATTACGATAGAAGAAATTGTTATGATACTCAATCGAAATTGAACACCCTGTGCATACTTTTTTATGTTTTGGTTCCCACGAAAAAGAATATTCTGTAATGTTCAGAGAACATCGTGAGAACCAAAGGAAATAAGGTAAAAATTGGTGTTCTCCTTGAATTTCTCGAGGTTATATGCTTCAGGGAACACCTCCCTTGGCAATGTGTTCCAGAGCCTCGCTGTTCGTTGGATGAACAAGTCTTTGGAAAGAGATGTTCTGCAGGTCTCCAAAGTGACCACGAAGGGGTGCGAAGCCTCAACTCGACGGGTTAATATCGCGGAGACTGCCAAGGGAGGAACAATTGTTGATATTTCAGAAGATCATCGTCCAGAATATCTATAAAATAGAGCCAGATCGCCAACTTTTCTACGGTGTTCCAGAGAAGTGGGTGAGTTTGTGAGCGAGGCATCACCCACGAGACGAATTGCCCTTTTCTGGACAGAATCCAACAGTTTCAGAGTATGTTTGGGTGCTGCACTCCAAATATAGGAACAGTATTCCAGGACAGGTAGGATCTGTGCCTTATAGATCATAAGCAGCCGACTGGAAGTGAAATAGCTCCTAGCTCGAAACAGAAAATCAAGTTTTTGGCAATTGGGATGCACTCAATTGATCTGACGTGATTTTCCCAAGAGAGATTATTGCTGATAGTAATCCCGAGCATCGAAATGGATGTCTTCAAAGGAATGTTTACCCCTGACAAGCTTATGTTGGGCACAGTGAGATCGGCTTTTCTAGAGAAAAGGCATGCTTGTGTTTTGTTTGCATTGAAATCTACCAAGTTATTGATCCCCATTCGAGAATTGTTGTCAAGTCCATATTTATTTACAAAAAAGCAGATTCGGCTATAACACTTTTTTTATTTACTGATAAAATCCATCACACTCAGAAAGTAGTATATGGCTTGATAGCCATTTGTTCGTAGACTTCCACCCATTTTGGAAAGACATCACCTCTAGGATTCTTCTTGATTGTTAACGTGTCGTTTATATCCAGATACTGGAAATTATCTGGATCAACTGTGGGCCAGTCAATGTTATCAAACAGGCTTGATGGTTCTGGAGTAGGATCTCTGAAAAATCAGTTCGATATATTAATCACATACACCAACCTACACGGAAAAAAATGGTTTGTTGCATCAACAAATTATTTATGCTTGCATCATTTTTGTTGGACTGAGCAATTTTTTGTTGAATCAAACAGATACATGATTATCTCATGAAAGCAGCTTGTTCTAATCAAGAATGTGGTTTAATTGATTCAACAGTATAATATCAATTCCATCAACAAAATATATGGTTTTCTCATGAACAAATTATGTCGATCCAAAATAATGTCGATGTTTTTTTAACTATGAACATTTTGTTGATATGATGAAATAATGATTATTTTGATGATAATATTTCATAGAAAGTTTTCTTATTCCGATGTGGCAATGAACTAGTTTCTAACGGATCATTTGCTTGAATAGAGCAACGAAATATGTAATATCAATGGAATATTTTGTACATTTTGATGCAAAAATTTAACTTGATGTAAAGTTAAATTTTTGCATCTAGATAGCCATCATTTCGCCTCGTCTATGCCTGCCTCGAATTCATTATATAATTGAAGCCTGATTCTTCGTGTTTGAAATATCATCTGAGTAAATCGAACTTAGGATGATTAGCAATCCGAAATAGTTTTGCATCAGCTGAAGAGAAGTAAAGACTGGAGATCTATGCTAAAAGTCAACTTGTTTCCTAGTTTAGTTTATTTTATTCACGTGAGATTCCAGAAAATTCCCGAACCAATACTGAACTCGGTTCAAGGAAGCAATTTGTCGAATGGAAATATTTGATTGAATCAATATCTTGCTATTTTTATATTTTTTATTCAAACAAAATGAGTGTTTGAGCCAATTCAATATCTCTTCATGAACGTGCTTGATTGAATGGTATCCAGAATTCATGCATGACATATTTACTTGATTCAAACTTCAAATTTGCATTCTCATTCTATGAACAATGTGTGGATATGACTTTGATATTTTCGTATTTATTTAACATTTCATTCCATTTTGAGCATTGTGACTATTTCGTAGTTGAAATTACGCCAGTCTGGCAACCAGCCACTTCCGTATGGGAATATCAGTTCTGGAGTGTTTCTCTCCTGCTTTTCTACTCAGATGGCGTTGCTTCCATATTGTCTATGAAAGACGCCTCTGGGAGAATATAATGCCGACTTGATTTTTGTTTGGCTAGGCTACGCTTAGTCGGCGGTTTTAGGACCGCTAGCTGGAAACTGCACTACACTGATGAGAGTCAAAGAGCTCGAAACCGGTCTGTGGGTGTCTAGCGTGGCCTAGCTAAATCGAAATCAAAAGGCATTCAGGAAAGAATAACTAGTATCAGTATTCGTTTATACGAGTCGATGCATAAATTTCGGGAAGAGGTAATTCAATGTTCTGCGTGATATCAGCCAGGAAAGTAGTTGTTCTTCTACCGAAATCTACCAATGTTATTTATTCTATGAACATTGTGTGGATATGTCTTTGAGATTCAATCTGACGATAAATAAAGTATCAATATAACTTAGGGCTATCTTGTACCAATATACTTACAAATACTTCGCAAAGTTTGTGAATAACGTCGTATAACGATTGGACGTCAATATATCTTCCGGAGTTTGAGAGTTCATGGTACTCTTGTTTCCGAATACCCATACAAAGGCTTGGTCATCAGAATGACCCACTCTGTGAGCACCTGAACATAATAAAATGAGGTTCGATTATTATTCCAATAAATATAATATTCTGAAGAAATTCAAATGCTTTAGTTTTTAATTGATACGTTTCAGTAACATTATACACTTTTTTATATTTGTAACTCGTACATTATGTTCTCCATTTATTTATTTCAGAACATCTATAATTTATCAATGAGAATGTATCTTTATAGTATTAGAATGAACAATTCCATAGTATGAGTTTTAATCCAATAAATGGTCTGTTTCAGTGGCCACGTTCATAACTTGTCTTGGTAAGCTGACTAATGACTATATTTTGACTAAATATGGTATAAACTGTATAGGTACTTGGTAAAGTTACCAGCTTGGTTTGGTACCGAAATTTGTTGCGTACAAAACTAAAATAAAATAGTATGAAGACCAAGACGGTGTAAACATTTTGGTCTACTTTTGTATAGTCTTGAATTGACATGAGTGCAAGTGACAGCTATTTCATGAGTTTTCATAATAATATTTCATTCAATTTCAGGTAATTCCGTATCCTACTAAAAGATTTCATTCTCAATTTACGAATTCAACTGGTGTTCCACAACCTAACTTCAAAAAAATAATCAAATTAAAACAAAGTTGGTAACGTATCCATACGATATAAACGTGGCCAGTGGAAAATGTTATTTCATTATTTTGAAGTACTGTCACATGAACTTATATACAAGGTGCCCAAGATAAGGAGTGCCAGTATGGCTATCTTGAAAATTACGAGAGATACCTACAGATTTGTTGAATGGGAGAAAGGTTGCGCGAGTATGAAGGACCAACAACATGACTTTCAAAAATCCCCAATAGGACTTCTGGTTTTTGAGATATTTTCAAAGAACTGAATTTGTGGCAACTTTTGATGCTATTCGATTTGGCATCATCGATTTCCTGAGCCAACGTTTCGTCTCTGAGCAACGATCATCAACTCAAGTTTTTCAAATACGGCCCTGATATCAGATTCGAAGAGTCCTTTCATTATGTTTTCGACCATATGCTACATGATGTGGTTTTGAGGCGTTTCGAGCTCATTTTAGCCATAATCAAGAAATTTTTGAAAAGCAGACTCGAATTTTTCATAATTATGTGAAAGGAGGTTCATTTTTCGAATTGAAAATTCAACAATACAACATCAAAACAACATCAACACGCATTTTAGAATACGGGAATCAATAATTCAATGAAACTTAACAGAAAAAACGTCGAAACGATTGGATACGAAACTGATGAATTCACAGATAATAGGCGAGTGGACGAATTTCTTTCTGATAATTATCAACGCTCTAAACTCAAGAGTTTGGATTCTACAGGGACTGAAGTTGACTTTTTAAAAAATTCGAATGGTCTTTGTGAATCTTCCTATTCAAATAATGATACCAAATCGACTACGTTTTTTTTTTGTTCATGTGGCCGGTAGAAATCCACTATAGAGTTCAATGACATGATACCTGCGCACGTACTCACAATATACAGAGTTGGTCCAAAAATAGCATATGTTATTTCCTAAAAAGTGAGCGGTGAAAATTGATTAATTTTTGGACATTTTGTAGTATACTAATATCAATATTGATCAAGATAATTACATCTCTTGAATCAGACTTACATGTTAAACACAAGATGTTTTAGTTTTCATGAAACCGCACCCGTCCTCCTATTCATATCCACATCAAATGATTGGAATCCCGTGAAACATGGTAAGGAAAAAATAATACACTCTGTATAGGTGAAAAACAGCATCTATAGTGATTGGAGAATCTTTCGCTATCTATTATAACATCATTTGGTGATTCTGTTCATTTTCGTCAGGAATGATCCAGTTCCTTACCAAGTTTTATTGGATTCCAATCACTTGATGGATATGAACAGCAGGACGGCTGCGGAAATAGTTGGACCAACTCTGTATATCGTAAACGTGCAGGTATCATATATAGTGGATTTCCACTGGCCACATAAACAAACAAAACGTAGTCGATTTGGTTTCGTTATTCGAAAAGGAAACTTCACAATGGCCATTAGAAATTTAGAAGAAGTCAACTTTAGCACCATGAATAATCCAAACTATTTAGTTTAGAGCATTGAAAATTGAGGCATCTGATCAGCATCGAAGTCTACAATATATCCAGAATTCTAGCAATTTCACCGAAAGCTTTTTTCCCCCCTATCGTAGTGCGGGGTCCTTTTTGACCGCTGCGCGCAATTGCCCCCTTAAAATCAATAATACATACCATCAATATTCAGCCTATCTCCAATGATGGGTCCATAATAAGAAAACTGGTAGTAGTAAATATCGCTGAATTTTGATTGCATCTGAGCATAACGAATTATTCCTCTAGTGAATGAAGTGTCACTGCGAAACTGAAAGGTAAATTGAATTAGCATAGGTGATTTTTCATAGGTGGAATGTTCAGTTCTCTGAATTTTTGAATATTTTTCTAATGGTTTTATACATGGACATTATTTCAGTAAACAGGTTATTATTCAACTATGTTGCGAGACTATATGCGACCGCTCTGTGCGGTAAAGTAAATGACAATAATTATTTGAAATTTCAGTTTTTTACTGAAAATAAGAGAAAGAAGAACTAACTGATCATAAATCTAACAGGTACTACCGTTTGAATTGCTTCATTTGCCTCAAATTCTTTATTTAATCGGAAATTATGTCGATACATATTTATCTCAAATTGAAAATTTCAATTTGACGATCTCGTCAAACTTGACAACCGAGAACAAAATAGATTCAGGACAAGTACAGGTGTACGTTTTTTTGTTACATATTGTTAATAAATGGTCAATTCAAGGAATATGTATTAATTAAATGGTTGATTCAAGGAATCTGTAAATATATACGTATCGTAAATTCTTATTACGATGATCGATGGTTATATTCCCATCTCACATCGTCATTACGATACTTGTATCGTAAATATCTATTATCGGACTGGTCTTGGAAAATTTTCATTACAGTACTAAATTTCATATAAGCCTCGAATATAAACAAGATAAGAGTTATATGCCGGGTTAATATCAAGAAGATACGATACAGTCAGTGATGCCAACCTTTCGAATACGTTTTCCCTACACGGATTTAATAAATTCTTCCCTACAAGTCATTTGGGAACAAATGAACCTCATTTTTATTAATATTCAACAAATATAATATCTCAGTGATATTGAATAAAAATTTGAATATATACAGTGTGTCCCTAGACCAGTGGGACAGTTGAATATCTCCTGAACCAATAGGAATTTTCAAAATATTATGATTTCACATCATATCGCATTATGAGTGCTAACTTCAGGAATGACTATATTTTATACGAGGGGCGCAAGAAAGGCTCACAAAATCGAACATCAATTTTTTCAAATGGAACACCCTGTATTTCATTGCATTTTCATATTCTCCTTGATGAGCTGAATTCAACGACCTAGCACACTTGGGGTCTAGCGGGAATGATTTCCGAGATAAAGGGAGTGGAAAATCGAGATTTTTCATTTTTGGGGAATTTTTTGTGTCAAAACTATTCATTATTGGTCAAAACGGATTACATGTCCAGATCTTAACTTTTGATTCACTATTTACTCGTATTTAATTGAAACAAATACAGGGTGGTGTAGAATTCTGACTGAAACTGAGAATTCTACACCACCCTGTATTTGTTTCAATTAAATACGAGTAAATAGTAAATCAAAAGACAAGATCTGGACATGTATTTCGTTTCGAAAAATAATGAATAGTTTCGACACAAAAAATTCCCAGAAATGAAGAATCTCGATTTTCCACACCCTATATCTCGGAAGTTATTCCCGCTAGACCCCAAGTGTGCTAGGTCGTTGAACTCAGCTCATCAAGGAGAATATGAAGATGCAATAAAATACAGGGTGTACCATTTGAAAAAATTTTTGTTCGATTTTGTGAGCCTTTCTTGCGCCCCTCGTATAAAATATAGTCATTCCTGAAGTTAGCACTCATAATGCGATATGATGTGGAATCATAATATTTTGAAAATTCCTATTGGTTCAGGAGATATTCAACTGTCCCACTGGTCTAGGGACACCCTGTATATATACACCGTGTCTCACTTTAAACGGCCTCCCTCTATATCTCAGTTATTAGTCATGCGATTCCAACCAAATTTGGTGTGGTATGAATAACCATCAATATGATCAGTTTTACAGAGATGCACATCATTTTGGACAGTGCGGTGCGCTTTTATGGAACTAAAAAGGGGTCAATTTTTCATAAAATCATATTGGCATTTTTTTACAGGAAATCTAACCTCACTTTATTGTTCCTCATGCTTTCGAACCATCATATGCAAAAAATCATCTAATTCCGAATTAACGGAATTGGCATCATTTTGTTCATTTTCAGTCTGGAATAAAAAGTGACTTCAAATCAACTACGAATTTTGGAACGTTCAATGGCTCTGGTAGGTGGAAAATCATGATTTGGAAGGAAAAACGAGATATACTGTTTTATGTTGAACTCACCGTTCCCTAAATAATCATTACGTTCGCAAAAATGCTGTTTGGATGTGCCTGTTTTTCTGAAACCCTTCATAGGAATCTTATGAAAATTCACATATGTAGGTTTGAAACCATGAAGAACAATATTATGAGGTCAGTTTTCCTGTGAAAAAATTACTAATATGATTTGATAAAAAACTGACCCCTATTCATTTCAATAAAAATGCACAGCACTGTCTGAAATGATGTTTGTCTTCGAAGAACTGGCCATATTGATGATCATCCATACTGATACAAATTTGGTAAAGATCGTACGACTGATAGCCGAGATATAACGGGGGGCCGTTTGAAATGAGACAGGCTGTATATATATTTATAATACATGTGAAACTTCAAATAAGTTTCCCGATTCGAATTGGGTGAGAAGAAATTAAGAACAGTTAATCCAGTGTTTCTTTTGATAAAAAAATGAATGGTCTTACTTGGACGGATTTCCCCACATCATCAGCAAAAAGCCCGTCGGTATAAATCCTGTGGATTGCCTCTCCTGCTGCCTCTAATTGGTTCGGATCTGTCAAGTGCATGTTGTTGTTCACCAATTTAGTGGCGTTGATGTCAAATTGTCCTGCTTCCCATTCGAAGTCGTGAAGGCCTGAAAAATTGTATTGGTTCAACAGACAGGTTGATGGTTGATCATTAAGAGGATAATAGGCGAGTGGAATAATTTTGTTCATTTCTCAAATAGAATCATCACTCGAATACTTTCAATTACATATTTTTCAAGTATTTTTGGTCGATTACCAGGTGCTAAATTCGACCAAAGAGATATATTTTTATACCCAACCAACTTTTCCTAAATTGCCACTGGGTGAAAGTGACAACCCGGTTCTCAGTTCTCAGCATTCAGCACATTGTTGCCAAGTCTCCGACATTTACATGATATTTTGTTATGGAGGATAAGAAATATTTGGACATGCTGGTTGCTCGGAAAAGTCAAGAATAATAATAATAATATTAATCGACTTTATTTAGTATTTCAATATTACATAGTAGGCGAAGTTTAGCTATAGCTACTCTTACACTTAACCTAATATGTATAATGGGAATTAGAGTAACTGGACAACAAATAAAGATTGTGTGATGGGACAAATTCCTAGTAGTATACAACAAGCTACATAGTTTGAAATAAAAATGTAATTCTTCTTATCACATATTGAATATTGCCTTTAGTTTCTTCTTGAATGTGGATTTCGAGAATTGCATGAGATCTTGAATAAACGTGTGGTGAAAAAATACAGCCAAGTAGGAAATATCTATTTGCGTATTTAGAGCGCAAAGTGATAGATTGCCGCTCGACAAAGAAAGTTACCGCGCGATGCGGAGCGGAGCGCGGTAATCTTTGGAGAGCGGCAATAACACTTTGTGCTCGAAACTCGAAATACACACAAGATTTTTTCTACTAACGCAGCTTTTGGAAATAACTACCCTGAAAGTATGAGCGATTGAAATAGTTGAAAAAGTTCTTATCCATATAATCCCATATGTCCAAAGGAAACAAAAAAAGAAAAATTGAAATAACTGACAAGGCAGAAAAAAAATGTCGGGCCTACCGAGAATTGAAACTGGACCACCAGCGTGGCAACCTGAGCTTCAGACCTCTGAGCCATAGTACGATAAACTCTGCAATCAAAGGGAACATTACTCATTGATACAATAAAATAAAGATGCACTGTCTTTCTGATGACAAAAAAGAGTTTAAATAAAAGTATAATTCATCATTTTCAACTGATATGCTTCATCGGGAGCTTCTTGTAGAAATTTGTTGGTATATTCAGCGGTGAATGTTTTGGATTTTTCTCGCTTTATATCCAATCGATTTTTTCTTGAGACATGCGATAAGTTTCAGATACTTATTGATTCCGATATTATCTTTAACATTCAAGCATGTATACGTACCATCGAATATATAGACCAATAAGTTGATGACTCCAAAGTCTTTGATTTATTACCAGAATAAGAAGAGTGGCACCAATTTATGAATGTATCATATTGAAATTCATATTTCTTCCTTGATTTCTCCGGTATAAGAGATTCAAACTCTTGTGCTTTCTGCTATATCATCAGGAGGTGTGTTTGAAGATTCACTGTCACTATTATCCATCATGAAAGAATTGGGGGTTTTCAAGAAAAGATAAGTATAGGTTACAGAGATGTGCGAGCGTTTATTCAATATTTCCGCTCACGAGCGCAAATGCTGTCAAAGAATGACATTTCTGGGAAAACGTCAACTTTGTGCTGGAATTTGAAAGCGTCAACGGCTACTTAAAGTTGTTTTTTCTTGTTGAACCGTGTTCAAGATTAGTTTTGAATCGTTTTCAAGCGTGACGTAGTGATGTATCTCATTCAAGAAAACAGACTATTTTGAAATTGAAGCTGTCATAAGTCAGATACATAACACATAACCTGAAAACCGAAATCAATAATTAAATTTTAAAATTGATGATTATCTGTGAGAACTTGAGAAGTGTAAAAGAATGGAATAACTAATAGTGGATTTTTTTATTGATAATCAGCAGATGAGTCACGGTGTTTGTCTTTCACAAATGTTGAACCTGTCCAGAGAAATAGATAATAATCTGGAAATGATTATTCTTCTCGAAAATTTCCAGCATCCTGAAGTGGAAAATTATGCACCATACCCCCATCACACTCCATTTTTTGAGCTATATAGTCAATTTCTCAATCATAATATTTATAACCTAAAACGCTCAAACCATCAAACTTCGACCTTTCCCCACTCCTCCACTGGTTTTCCTGGTACGAACACGGTTCGAACCGTTCATTTAGAAGTTTTTGAACCGGAATGAACCGTATTACTTGGTGACGTCATAACTTGCACAAGAAAATGCTTGATTTCAAATCGTTTTGAACACGGTTCAACAAGAAAAAACAACTTTAGTTAAGCGTTTGTAGAAAAATGATTTTCTGAACATGGCTGACGAATAACGAGGGATGTGATAGTATTTGAAGTGGCCCTCAGACAAGAACCATGGGTGGTATATAGCAAAATAACTAACGGTATATTCGAGGTAAGTTGCAATGGACCAACAGGCCTAAAAGTGTTATCGAATAATTCGGTCCAACGAGCCTTTGGAGGAGGTGAAGTGTTTAGTCGAAGAATAGTAGGTTAGTCACCCCCTCTCCTCTCCTCTTTGGTTTAGTCACAGATTAGTGGTTTAGTGGGTACACCCACATATACCGAATCCCACACTACCATGTAGAAAAAGAAAATAAAAACAAAAGACTTTGTGTTTGTGTGTTTGTTCAGCAAGTCATTGAGTACCTATTGTAAATCTAAATCAGACTACTGTGAATACATATGCTTCGGCAGTGAAATTTCAATGCGTCATGGCGTCCCGGAATATTTTTTCAACTTCACTCAACTATCAGCTGATTTCGCCTCACTCCTATGTTTTTTCCAATTCCTTCCTCCTCAAGCACCAAATATAGAAAATAGTTCAATATTATCAGATCTTTGTAGGAGACCGATTACTTACTTGAGCCGAATATTATCGCTTCTTCAGAACATGTACCAATCATCATGGGCACACGATTAATATGCCCTTTTTCCACAGCTTCATACATCAACTCAGTGATGAAAGCATTTTCGTGTTCAGGTTCGACTGTAGGTGCGAACGCAAATCCTTGGACGATTTGATCATTCAACATTTGCGCCTGAAATCACATAAATGAAATGTAATGAGCAAATATTAAGATTTATCAGACTTCAATAAATTATGCTGATCCAGATTGGAGTAATGAGATAGGCAAAATTGCATACCAATAATTTGCAGAAAATTTCACATAAATACAAAAGTTACTTCAGAAAATACTTCAGAATAATTGTAGGTAGGTGGCTATCTATGATATAATTGACGAATCATATGAAAAGACCTGTTGTATTTGTCGATCATCTATCTGGAAAGGTTCATTTTATGATACATGCATGGAGAGTGGAGTATGTTTCAGATGCCTCTTTTATGATATTTCTAGCAGGGAAGTCAGTTTCACCTACAGATTGTAAAATTTTATTTTTTCTATGGCTATAACACAAAAATGCTCTTGTTTTACTTTGTATGTCATCAATTTTATTGCCGTATGTGATATCACAATGACTCCTCCATTGTGTTATTATTTAAAAAAACTCATCGCCCATGGAATGCGAATTTTAAGCATCAATGAGAGATGAGTATATTACTTGAGAAGAAATCAGATGGCTACAAGACGAAAAAAATCGAAAATGTCGCTGTTATCTGTTATAGCCCTAGAAAAATTCATTCTCGTGGGAAATTACAATAATTCCGTGCTCGATAAACAATATACTTTTTCCTATAAGTTTTACCAGTCTTACAATTCATGAAAATACTTATTATATCAATGATTTCCCTGGAGATGTTGGAAATATGGTGAATTTTGATATACAGAGTGTTTCAAAAGAACCTAACCCCCTTGCTAGGGTAGGTAGAACATTGCAAAATAAGTTGGGTTTGCAAAAAATGTCGTAACGCCATCCGTTTTCAAGATACAAGGTGTTGAAACAATATTTTTTTAACACATTTTTTACGATTATGTTGAAACTACTGGCAACATTGTGATGAAATTTTGTATAGATATTTCTTGGAAACTGACACATCGCATGCATTTGTTTTATATCTGACTCTCATAGAGGGCGCTAGTTACACGGTTCGTACCGAGTAGTTTTGAACATTACTTTTTTGAGGTTAGATTTTTCAATCCAAATTTGATGTGAACTTGAACATCATTCAATATCACACCAAAAAGGTTCTTGGTGAAACACGATTCTGTGTTCGGTTTTCGGAATATTTCGATTTGAAAATGATGAAGTGGTAACTGTTGCTGGTATAAAGCTATGTATTAGAGTGAGTATTATGAAAAATTATTACCTATTTATGGAAAACCGAAAACAACAATACATTTCTGATGCAAAACTCATTGATTTAACAATGAATCACAAGAATAACATCGAAACAGATTTGACTAAGAACATGGATTACACAGTTTTGTTGTATATATCTTGAGCAGAAAGTTTTTGCTACATAGTTAAATTCACGTCAAGAGTTGTAAGACATAATCGAACATCACTTAAATGACCTAACAGCTGATCCTCAACTGTTCAGAAAAAGAATATAGAATCGTGTATTCCCGGATACGTAGGACATTTTGAACACTCACTTTAACTGATTCAATATTTCATATTTCTAGTCAAATATCTCTTAATTTTCTACTTATGATTCTTTTTCCATCAATAATTTCATTGTTTTTGAACCTGAATAAATAGGTAATTGAACTCAATAATAGTTATTTATGTATTAAGGGAATTATGAGGGCCTTAATTACCGATGGCAAAGTTTGCGTCCCGAGGGCCTTTGGCCCGAGGGACAGCAATTGCCAGAGGTTATTAAGGCTCTATAATTCCCGTGATACATAGATAATTTTATTTCTGACTGATTTCATTCATTAGATACCTTCCCGATTGGAAGTTAGACATGTTTTTCCGTATAGTTTCAATGTCATCAGAACGTCAGATGATGATCTTGACTACCGCGAATAGGAGATTCCTTATTGCTACGTTATTGCGTTGTTGCTATGCATTTCTAATTTAATTTTAGCTAGAGGGAATTATAGCAACTATAACATCCCAAGGGAGTTATGACCCTCATTATAGATATCGTAACTATGACGATATAAGCTTATAATGTCACTGTCAGAAATAAAATTCATTTTATACCAGCATCATTACTACTCCATTATTTTCAAATCGAAATATTCCGAGAACGGAACATAGTATCGAGTTTCATCAAGAGAACCTTTTTGGTGTAAAATTGAATGATGTTCAAGTTCATATCATATTTGGACTGAAAAATCTAACCTCAAAAAAGTTATGTTCAAAACTACTCGGTACGAACCGTGTAACTAGCGCCCTCTATGAGAGTCAGATATAAAAACAAATTCATGCGATGTGTTAGATTTCAAGAAACATGCATACAAAATTTCATCACAATGTCGCCAGTAGTTTCGGAATAATCGTGACAAATGTCATGTATAAATACTGTCTGTAGGTTAATCGAGGAGGTGGTATATTCATTATTCCAAATTTTTTGGGATTTTCTCTCCTCGTTTCTATAAAATAAAAATATGAATATTATTTCAATATACGTGTAGTAAGGACAAATCAGATGATTTGCCCCAAAATGTCACTGCGTTTAGAGAATTTTCCTATCAGAGAGCCTAAAAGAAAAATTCACTAGCTTGTCAGTGACAATTTGTATTGAAAAAATTTTTGGAGAAGGGAAATAAAGGTATATAGAAAAAATATCAAATTTTCACTTATCTTTGGACGTTTCGGGACCGGTTCTGCTCCCGTTTTCAACATAAGAAGAGATTATTTCATATGGCAGAGTGGAATAATATTAAAATTATTGGAAAAGAAGATAACAACCAGAAGAGAAAAATCAAGGAATCTGCTTACATTCTTCTGAACGGAGACAATAACATTGCTTCTTGTTCAGTTGATATAGACAGAACATGGTATTCACTACTAAAATCTGAACATGAAAATGGTAAATTCAAGATCAATTAATGAAAACATCCTGTAACTCATTTGATTGCCAACGTCACCAATTGTCATTGAAAACTGAAAAGCTTCAAGACATTATACGACTTCGCTATTGAAATAATCTCTTCTTATGTTGAAAACGGGAGCAGAACCGGTCCCGAAACGTCCAAAGATAAGTAAAAATTTGATATTTTTTCTATATACCTTTATTTCCCTTCTCCAAAAATTTTTTCAATACAAATTGTCACTGACAAGCTAGTGAATTTTTCTTTTAGGCTCTCTGATAGGAAAATTCTTTAAACGCAGTGACATTTTGGGGCAAATCATCTGATTTGTCCTTACTACACGTATATTGAAATAATATTCATATTTTTATTTTATAGAAACGAGGAGAGAAAATCCCAAAAAATTTGGAATAACCTTATTGTATCATGAAAACGGATGCCTCCACGACATTTGTTCACAGAACAAACCCAACTTATTTTGCAATGTTCTACCTATCCTAGCAAGGGGGTTAGGTTTTTTTGAAACACCCTGTATAACTAGGACAAGATTTTCAATGTTTCTTCATGAATCAGAAATCCATTCAGAATCTATTTATGCTATGAATCTAATAACCTATTGAAATCGCAAAAAACAACAACATCAACAGCAATAACATTTCATGAACAAGCAACTTTTGTGATGCTGTAAATGAAACTTCATCAAGTTGTCTTAAAATGTGGAATAAGGAATTTACCGGATAACTAGCTGCAGCTATCTTTAGGTCATTAGCTGGAACGTTCCTCAAAAATCTCAGCAATTCTTCCGAGCTTGAATTTCTTTGGAAGTTGATATCTACATAAGAAGCAAGGTCATAGGCAACTTTCTTTGAATCTCCTTGGTAAGCCCATGGGCTGAATATCGATCCACTTTGTGCAATACCTGCTCTAAATAAACCTGAAACCGATGAATATTTTGTTCGTGAATTCAAAAGACTATGGACAGGGACAAGGTATCATTTATTAATTATACCCTCCTCGGGCCCAACACAGAATTATTGTGAATTTATTGACGCCGAACAAAATATATGGACTTATAGTGGTTAAAAACACTAATATTCATAAATAAAATTTTTTTGATAAATCAATTTCCCAAAAATATTGTTATCACTAATGATACCTCGGGTCTAGACCCAGACAAAAAAATGGCAGCTTCTTTTGATACCGAATCTGCGTTCTGAGGGTGGAAAAACGATTTCTCGAAAATATGTCTGAAACTGTTGGTATTCCCTGGTGTCCAACCCCCAAAACATTCAGAATTTTGTCAAATTGTAAGGTATTTGGTGAAGTAAGTGCTTGGTATGGAAATATTTTGAGGATCCGAAGTATCTTCAACACATGGCAAACATTTCCTGTTTCTCTCTCTCTCTCTCTCTCGGAATCAAATCCACTAGAGGTCACTAACAACCACCATTTCATCATCACTAGCTCCAAGTACTTGAACATGCATAGGGTTGTCCAGTTCGCCTCAACCATCGCTGTCGTCCTCAAACAAATTTTCATCCAAGTCAGATTCATCCAAGTCCAAATTATTTGCGATTCCCTCAAATTCTGCATCCGTGAGTTTCACAAAAAATATCATATTTCAGATGTAGCTATAGTTTGAGTCCCCTGGTATCATAAATGATACTAAACGAGTTAGGAATGTAAAATAATAAATAGCTAACTAATTATATCCTACAATGTATGCCAAAATTTTCTTCAACTATTTATCGAACTATTTGAGCAAAAAAATTATGAAAAATATCTGCTACTTATATTTATTGTGTCAAATTTCACTATTGTCGGCAATGGCGTCAGAGCAGATGATCAAAAAAATCGAACAACTTGCTCGAGACACGTGAACTGCGATCGTACGAAATTTTTGCGCATTGGTTGACTCATATCAAATGCGATACCAGCGGGCAGTAAAATGATATCACGCGCTAGACTATGAAAAAAAATTGCAACCGTGGTATCATATATGATACCTGGGAACCGAGGAGGATACATCCAGCAGGTCCTAGAGCCCAATGACAGGTGTACATAATTTCAAGCTAAGTGATTAGGACAGAAATGTTATATATAGGAACTTAGTTGAGAATAGCAAGTTTGAATAAAAAGAAAATATCTACAGTAGAGATATTTGTTTACACTTCTAGACATTGATGTAATACTGTAATAGGCGAGTGGAAATTGTGTATTGTCCTCGGTATTGTCTTAGGTACAGAGGTGAGTGGAATGTATTACAAGCACGTGAAGAAGCTCGAGGAACATTGAACATCATTTGTGATAGGTTAGTAGAGGAATCTATTTGATTGTGTATAATTTTGTTAATGATGCATAAGTCTCTTTCTTCACGATGTTTCTAAGTGATATCAAATTGAACTAAGTAAGGGATAGGTCATAGTTATATCCTCTTGCAGGATAATAACCATGTCTTTTATAAAATGCAAATTTAAAAAATTTCCTCTGAACATTCACTACATCAATCAAGCTTACTTCTGACTAACGTTATAGATATATGCTTTTCAGACAATCGAATGATTTGAAGTCTTTACAGTTTCGTATCAGAAAACCTAAACTTCTCATTGAAGCTGAAATTATATGACCAATGTAATTGGAAAACGTAAGTTTATGATCAAACATGACTCCAAAGTCTTCCGATTCAGTGACTCGCACTAGAATATTATCATGTTAAATGTGACTGGAACAATTTTTCTAGCGAATGTCATAACTCAACATTTATTAATATCCAACTGAAGTTTTTTCTGGTTGCACCAGTGACAGTCTTCCTACAATGCACTATTATCCATTTCACCTGTTATTTCTCTGTGAATCTTCACATAATCAGCAAATAAAAGTTCTTTGGATAGAATATGATCAGCAAGATCATTTATGGAAATTAGAAGAAGTAAAGGTCCAAGAGTTGATCATTGAGGGACACCTGAGGATGCTGTAAAAGTGTAAAGCAGGAAGATTTGATTTCATAGTTCAGAAGCAACTGAATACTTGTAGAGATACCAACGTATGGGTAGTACATACCTAATAATATGGCCAAAAACATTTATAAAAATGGCGTTTTGTCAAATTCTCAGAATTTCTGGTATATTACAGTACACGATCAAATGATCAAATATGCCAAGTCCCAATCTGATCCTATGACCAGTTTTGGAGATACAGGGTGTCATACGACAGCAAAGCAGATTTAATGCCTAGTAAAACAAATAACTCTTTATGTACAGGCAAAGATTCGCTATGTTGCTCCGAAACATTGCTGTGAATGGTCATATCAAATCCACGATGTTGAGTTCTCATGTTATTAATAAAATATTGAGATATAAATCACACAATATCCACAGAATTTTAGAACGATATGTTTCCGAGAAGCCCTTCATCAGCCATCAAAATAATGGATGTTGAATAAATGAAGCTATTTTAACTTCCTGTTCCTCTTTACTTCTATCAATTATGATTGGGGCCGATGATAAACTTCTCATAGGGTAGAAACACCATGTTAGAATGTACCTTCAGATTGTTTGCTCATGAAATGATAGTTGACAGATGCTCCTCCGGCACTTTGACCGAAAATGGTAACTTTTTCTGGATCACCACCAAAATATTTGATGTTCTGGTTGATCCATTTCAGAGCCAAGAGTTGATCCTTCAAACCGTAGTTGCCAGGAATTACTAGGTCACCAGTTGTGAGGAAACCTAAAAGGAAGGAAGAAAATGTAAATGTCATTTTCGGCAGCTGTCCGGTAAAAGCCCAGTCTTTGTAACAGTTGCACTTCTCTGGCCTAGGTGGTGGCTCTGAAATCAACTTTCGATGTTATGGTGAACAAAAAATCTTAATGTGATATCAGGAGAAACCTTTAAAATAAGCGATTCTGATTGGCTCTAGAAAACAAGAGTGAAATATTCAGAGTAAGAATAGTACATTATACATCATAGAATAAAAAAGTGAAAAAAGCATTGTGTCCTGAGGTGTATATACAATTTTCCACGTTGGCTAAAACACAAAAATTAAGAAAGAATAAAAATTTGGTCGAAGTGTTCTGTCATAATTAGTAGTAGTATTCGCGGGAATCAATGTTACCAGGTGGCGCTCGGTTTTCATCGATCCATGTCAAAGCCACGTCAAAACTGGGGGAGAACAAACTCAATCCTCACTCAATCGCATTAGTGCCATTAGCTTGTATGATAAGTTTTTACATTTCTTGACATTAATTGTCAATATTCGATCGAAAACGCTAATAATTCCTGTTGTAGATGTTCTTTTGGCAGATATTTTGCTCTATTTGGACGGAAAAAGCCGACCAGTAGTGAAAGGAGAAGCAGTTCTCCGAGGTAATCATGTGATTTTGTGTGAGGCAGAAGGCATGAAGTAAATTTGTAGTTCGGGACCAGAGGAACTCCTGTAGAACAATGGATTTGTATTTGTTCATGCAAAGCAGGACAATCTGGGTATTGTAAACATGTTGTAGCTGCTCTTTTATAGGTCAATTGATTTGCTCCTCATAATTAGTAGTGAATTGTTTGAACTATTCTTCACCCGTTCACTGTTCACTAAACTAATAAAAATGTAATAATGTAAAAAAATAACCAACTCAACCATCATCATACCAACAGTGCCAACACTTCATGTCATTGACAAGTTCGACTACAGCTACAGCAAGCTGAATACAATATAGTCTATGCACTTTATCCATAGACAACAGTTTTGTTTTCCCCCAGTTTGAAGTTCGTATTATCATATTATGTAACCTAGATGTCGCCCACTTCGTGAATCTCGCGAATAGTTTGTAGAATTCGTATCTTGACAACATGCATCTTGTTGACAACCCATGGTGACAGCAAATATCAAACTGAAATTTATGAAAAAGTAAGAGAATTCATACAGAAATGTGCCTCACTGAAAATCAGTATTTTCCGAGCTTGTTATACCTAAGCTATTATTTTTGACTCTGCTACCAAAGCAAGATAGAGTTGAGACACATGAAAAAAATATGATGAAGTAGGTTTTTGCAACTTGTTGCTTCTGATCTCAAAATTTATATGATACTATCTGCTTTATCTGATGAGGTTGTTCTCCGTAGCCAATATATCTCTCTAGTCCAGTTTTCCTATAGAAAGAAAACTTTGAGATGAGGTGGTTCTTGTTAGGTTCTTCTTCCTCCTTGAGTCGACTTCAGGTATACAGAAGACTTTTTTCTTGATATAGTAGTGCTGTATCAGTTTTCCTGATATTATATAGGATGTTTCGTCTGAACCACACCTATAAAGACACGGATTTGGAGTTCTAAAAATGACACTGATTATTTGGAAGTTTGTATACAGTGGTTTTGAATAGAAAGCTAAATTTTTTATTGCATTTCCAGAACCCTTATGTTATTTTGAGATGAATTTCATTAGCCTTCCCTAAACTCATATGTCTAGCAAAAAAGTAGCCAAACGTTTAGGAACCATTTTTGTCAGAACTACTTGTTCGATTTGGCCTTTTTTTTATTTTGAATGAAAGATCATTATCTTCTGAACATTGGTGTGCAAACTGTATTCGCATAAAAACCTCTTTCTTATACAAACCGGGTGTAGTAATTTAAGCGTGTTTTTTCGGTGTCGGCAGGTTTGAGTTCCTTTTGAAGTGTGTGTCACGTGCGGCTCGAAACGCTCCAATTTACTTGCTTGAATTATGAAAGCTGTGCCAAGTCTGTGGTTCGACCGGGCACATACGATCAGTATAAAGTCTGACCACCAGTCTGAAAAACCAGCTGTTTGGGAATATCGGTCACGTTTCAAACCTGCCCACATAGTTATCACGTTAACTTTTGATGGGAGTAGAGTCAACCAATGACTGTTCTGGTATCGCCACTTTGGTCTGACGAATGACTTTAAACAGCCTTATTAGGCTGTGTCAAGTCTGTGGTTTGACCGGGCACATGCGTTCAGTATAAAGTCTGACCACCAGTTTGACCAACCAGCTGTTTGGGAATATCGGTGACGTTTCAAACCTGCTCACAAAGTTATCACCTTAACTTTTGATGGGAGTCGAGTCAACCAATGACCATTCTGGTATCGCCACTTTGGTCTCACGAATAACTTGACATGTCCTTATTAGGCTCTGTCAAGTCTATTGTTTGACCGGGCATATGTGTTCAGTATGGAGTTTGACCACCAGTCTGACCAACCAGTTGTTTGGGAATATCGGTCACGTTTCAAACCTGCTCGCAAAGTCTTATTAGGCTCTGTCAAGTCTGTGGTTCGACCGGGCATATGCGCGTTTAGTATATGAAGTCTGACCAGCAGTCTGACCAACCAGCTGTTTGGGAATATCGGTCACGTTTCAAACCTCCCCACGATGTTATGACGTTAACTTTTGATGGGGAGTCGAGTCAACCAATGACTATTCTGATATCGCCACTTCGATCTGACGAATAACTTCTGTGGTTTGACTGGACACATGCGTTCAGTATAAAATCTGACCACCAGTCTGACCAACCAGCTGTTTGGGAATTTCAGTGACGTTTCAAAACTGCCCACAAAGTTATCACGTTAACTTTTGATGGGAGTCGAGTCAACCAATGACTATTCTGGTATCGTCACTTCGGTCTGACGAATGAATTTACACAGCCTTATTAGGCTCTGTCAAGTCTGTGGTTTGACCGGGCATATGCGTTCAGTATGGAGTCTGACCACCAGTATGACCAACCAGCTGTTTGGGAATATCGGTCACGTTTCAAACCTGCTCACAAAGCCTTATTAGGCTCTGTCAAGTCTGTGGTTTGACCGGCCATATGCGTTCAGTATGAATCTGACCACCAGTCTGACCAACCAGCTGTTTGGGAACATCGATCACGTTTCAAACCAGCTCACAAAGTTATCACGTTAACTTTTGATGGAAGTCTAGTCAACCGATGACCATTCTGGTATCGCCACTTTGCTCTGACAAATGTCTTGATACAGCCTTAAAACTATAAAAGCAAAATTACCGAATGGTCCCACACGATAGTTGGCTGTGACGACAATGACATCGTGCTCTAACAAGTAATGGGGGCCGTTGAACTCGAAATTAGCAGCTCCATTGACGAATCCTCCTCCATAGATATAGAACATCACTGGTAGCGAATCCTCAGACGTGGGATACTAGAATATAAGTCATGGAAATCAGAATATAGGAAAACAGTAGCGCATTCCGAGGGTCACACTAAAGGCCTTCGAAGGTTTTCGGAATTGTTCATAGTTTTTCAGTTATATAGAAAAAAGTGGAATTTATTTTTTTTCTACGTTATTATTAGAGATGCAGAAAAACGAAAAATGTTATCCATAGCAACTTTTGAATAGATTCAACGTGGTAATATTGTTTTTATCTTAAATTGACTGGGCCGTTGATGAAAATCCATGGCAAATGTAAAAACTTCACAAACGATATGATTTCCGCAATATTCTCAAACACACGACATGTTTCGCTAACACAGTAGCTTCTTCAGGTGATATACTAAAAAAAAAAACTGAAATCATTAATTTCTGAATGTTTAAAAATAATTAAAACGCTTTGTGAGCCAGAGTTTAACACTATTTTTCATATTATACTACTTTAAAACTTTGTTTTTTGATGTAGAAAGAATGTTATTTGCAACTCGTGCGCGATATACTTTGGTCATCTCGACTATTTTTTTCAACTCGGCTACGGCTTTTTGAAAATAATCAGTTCTTGATCACCAATGTGGCATTTCGCGCTCTATAGATACAAAAAATAATTATTTTGACAATACTAATGGTTTTTAATAAATAATGCAGATGAGCATTTTTCTATCACTTGTAGTTACTCATATCTTATGAATTTACTAAAATAAATATGTGGAGTAACCACCAATGCCGTACCATATGCATGCAATGCAACAAATATTCCGTGTGGTGAAAATATTCTACCTGCATTAACAGATCAGGTTTAGTCAACATTCAAGGCTGTTCGAATTGTAGTTTCAATATGAATACAACCTTAGAGTGACCCATTTGTGTATGTACCAGGTGTCAGCACTAATAGCAAATACTAGGAAGAAGACGGTGGAAAATGTTAGTTTAGTGAGCATATTAACAATAATAGCGATTATCTATTTCTCCACATACTCCACTGTGTTTGGCTCGGTAATCGAATGAAGATAAACAATATCGATGTGTGAGCCACAAAACTATTGCTGGCCGTGATTATTCAAAAACAAGTTATCAATCCCGAGAAAAAAAATACGATCAAGCAAGTATGTGAATCTTGTAGGCTTTCTTGATCAAAACAAAAATATGGTGTATTTTATTCTCCAGCATGGGTTTGAAATGCCAAATCTGCCGAAATCGAAAACAAATCAGGTATGCGTCCCAACCCAAATAACCAACCGTAACAATGTTGTTCACTCTTGATGACCTAGTACATCCTCTTTAGTTCCTAGTAGCTAAAGTTCAACTTTAGACACTAGGGACTAAAAGTGTTGCCTAGCAACATACCTATGCTTATGTCAGTAATAGAAACATCAATTCACAAGCTAATTTCGGTATTGAAATGGACGACTTTTGTGTCGGTTGCAGAAGATTGTTTTTTTTTTTTTCAAAAAGGTACACGAACCGTGCAAAGCCAGGCCGGGTACCCAGATGAAAATAAAATCAAGAGGCGTATAGTACGACGCGTCTGAACTGACATCCTAAAAAAACTTTTTTTTGTCATGAACAATTGCCTAATTTACAGTTGCAACTGTAAATTAGCACTAGTTTACAGTTGCAACTGTGAATCGGGCAGAAGATTTTTTTTTAAATATCGCCTTATTTACAGTTGCAAACTGTAAATTAGCACAATTTGGCATTTTAGAACAAGGGAACTTTCTTTGTACACATTTCCTAATCTACAGTTGCAACTGTAAATCAGGCAGAAGAAACTCTTTTGTCAAAATATCTCCTAATTTACAGTTGCAACTGCAAATCAGTGCTGCCGCCATATCGAAAACAAGTATTCACTGGTGATTGATATATCATTGGACAGAGATTTCATTGCTCCCTGAATGACGTGGAAAGAAATATGGGTTTTCATTTAAAATTCTTGACCTATGCCAATTTCCGGTGAAATCGGAAGTGATATTGAATTGTTTTTTCATGGAAAATATCAATTTACAGAAACTATATCATCGATCTGAATTTCAAAATCCTAACTGGACAAACAACTGAATGTCGCCATGTCCAATGATCTCGTTTTCACCTGATATAATTATGTGGTATATACACGGTGGTCCACATTTCGTTGTCACTCTATTGCTATATATCTGAAACGGTTAGAGATGAAAAGTTGATAATACGGAACAAAAGCATCACATTTTGAGAAACATGAGGATTATGTGAGGAAATCAGAGATATCATGGGCCGTTCAGAGATTATTGAGAAAAAACGGAATTGTAGATTTTCGTTTTCGAGCACTAGCCCTTTCATCTCGGCAAGTATAGGAGAAAACACAATGATAACTTTCTTCTTTCTTATATGTTATTCAATCAATCAATCAATCAATATCATTTATTGTATCTGAAGAATCATATTCTTATTACAAGGAAATTGGTGTGAGCCAAATTTATATTATATACAAACGAGACACTGTTAACAGAAGTATATAAAAGAGAATAAAAAAAACTGAGAACATTTCGAGTACAAAAAATGAAACTAAATCATTATAACAGATTGAGTGCTATCCAAAGAAAACAAAAAAAAAAAAGAAATAAAATAATGAGACGCAAAAATAGTAGATTACTCATTAATGATGAAAGATCGTAATTTTAAGATATTCATGATGGCATGAACCAGCTGCTTCAAAGTGTCAAAAGAATGAGAATTAAGGATACCTATCAAATCATCCATATTGCTTAATTGTTCGAACAGTTCACTTCTCCGTATGCCAGCATATATAGGACATATGAATAAAATATGTGCTAAAGTCTCTCTCTCATGCAGATTACAGATAGTACAGAGTTCTTCTGTGTTGATAATGTAAGCGGAGCCCGAGAAAGTGAATTTTAATAGAGTTTTGCTACATGTTCGAATTTGAGCAATAATTCTGGTAATGTGTATTGGGCAAGCAATTTTCAAATATTTTTGGCTGGCGTCGTACAGCATTAGTGACTGATATACATGGGGAAAATTTGATCGATTGAGGCTTTCGAGATCTCTTCTTAGCAGTGTATCTTTGAAATTTTTTATAATTTTGTTGGCTAACTTTTTCGACGGGTTGTTAATTAGAGCGTCCCACTCATGTCCCTGATCCGCCAAAACCAAATATTCCCTGACCTGGAGCAGCCAGTTGTACTTTGGATCGACATTATTCAAAGTTGAAAGTCGTAGTAGACATAGTTTAGGTAATCTTGTATTTTCCATATTGTTTAGACTGGTCAACCATGAAATAGCTGCTTTTAAAATTATGATACTAATCTTATAAGAACCTGTTTCTAAACGAACAATATAATCAGGAGTGTTCTTTGACAATGCTAATAAGCGTTTGAAAAAGCCCACCTGAACTCTCTCCAGTAACTCAGCATACCGTAGACCCCAAACACCAATCCCGTATGATAGAGACGATATTATAATGGAACTATATAGTTTGATCCTAGATTCCCAAGTTTTGATCTTAGAACGACACATTAAATTCATGACTGCACCAATTGCCCGAAAATACAGTGCCTAAACAAGTGAAGTTTTTAACCACTTCGATCGACTCGTTGTTGAAATAAAATTTGCTCTGGTAGTTGGTATGATATCCTCCCCTTCTAAAAATCATTACTTTTGTTTTCGCAGTATTCACTTCCAATTCATTTTTTTGTGAATATGAGGCTAGAGCTGTAAGTTTTTTAGACAAATCATTATTCAATCTGGTAATATCAGATTTTGAGATACTACGTTTCGTTCATTAAGGGCCACCCTCAGCTTGTCAGATATATAATAGTAGGGCAACGAAATGTGGGCCACCCTGTATTCCGCCTACTCACCTTCGGTGTGTAAACATTTAGATACAAACAATCCTCATTTTCCAGAAGGGTCAGGTTTGTATTCAACATGTTACTCTGCTGGTAACATATTTTTGTGTTTTTCGTTGCGTCTAAAATACCCTGCCATCCTTCATCTGGTTGTGGTTCCTAAAAAGTATGAGTATTTGAATAAATATGCATAGTTCAAAGTCGTTACCACAAATGTTCATAAATGCCATATGCCATGCAAAACATAACAGAATTACATCCTCCCCAAATCTGTGCAACGATAGGTGTAGACGAATAAGATCACAAGCTTTTCTTTTCTGAATGCTGATTTGTGCTTATATTGTTCAGGAACGCTTGACTACCTTCAGATCGGTTTCGGAACATTTTTCATCAGGTAATTCTCTCAACAAAATGACATTAGACAAAATTGCTCGACCTACGGTCTCGCAATTTCTTCATGTCAGTTTTTCTCGTAAAATTACTGATCGGCAAATGTTTCTCGTTACCAAGAAAAATTTACCGATAAAAATAGATCTTGCCGCTCGTTTATTGTTTCAATCATGGAATACTCATACGAATACAAGTCGTGATACTATTTTTCCTAAAAATATTCGTAAAATAGTGTCACTTGTGGTATTACATATGATGAATTCCATAAGGGAGTGTCAAAATATAGGTGAGCACCCTGTTGATGATCTTACCCTAAATCTCAGTTCTCCTACTGGCGGTTTAGCAAACGGGATTTCTTGGAATGCGTAAAATGAGATATTCCTCAAAGAATATTCTTTTCTTCCCCTGATAGTCCCTTTTGGAATCGTAACTAACACGTCTGCATTCTGGAATATAACGATATGATGTATAAGAGTGTGTTATTAAAATCAAGACTTACAATACAATTCAGAAGATCTGCTCAGAGGCGCAACCAAGGGGGGCACTAGGGGCCGGTGCCCCCCTAGATATCGAAAAACTCGATTTATTCCTTTTATCTCACTACAAATGGCTTGAGCTCGGAAGCGCACGAATGGATAGAGTTGAAGTGCTGCCCTTAACTTTAACATTAAGGTATAATTTGACAGCTATACGCATGCGAATTTCTCGTTTTTTCACGTTTGCGTTTGTAGCGTGTTTACGGGGAGGTGTACCTTATCTGCAACGTCCAATTTATTACATATCACACAGCATATAGCAGAGGACCTGGATAAACATTTTCAAACAGACGTAATTTATACAGATTTCTCCAAGGCATTCGACAGACTTGATCACAGTATTTTATTGAATTAACTGTACAAAATTGGTTTCTCTTCTCATCTGGTTGGTTTGTTTCAGTCATATCTCTCATCAAGAAAGCAATATGTTGAGTGCCGTGGTCATAGGTCAGTTGAATATCGTGCTACATCTGGGGTACCTCAAGGGTCAAATCTTGGTCCTCTGCTATTCAACATATTCATCAATGACATTCTGGATGGTATTAATGTTAATGGTTTGATGTATGCTGACGATATGGAAATATTCCACAGAATTTCAGATACTTCTGATTGTCAGTTATTACAAGATGATTCAGATAAAATCAATGAATGGTGTATTTCCGATAAACTATATTTCTTAATCCCGGGAAATGTTGCATAATGTCCTTTGCTTTAAAATCTCAGATTGAGTTCAGCTACACTATTGATAATGCTGACTTGCAGAGAGCTGAAACGTTCAAAGATCTGGGGGTGGTATTTGATCCAAAACTCTCATTTGTTCCTCATTTCGAATGAATTTTGTCAGCTACCAGCAAATCTTATGCCTGCATTGTTCGGTATTCTAGAGATTTTAGAGACATCGCGACTCTTAAGAGCCTGTATTATGCATTTGTTCGATCGAAGCTGGTATATGCTTCGATAATTTGGAGTCCTCATAATATTACTCATATCGACAGCTTAGAATCAATTCAGCGGCGTTCTTTAAAATTATTGTCTTTCAGAATAGATGGCGAATATCCTGAAATTGGCATTTCACACAGAACTTTACTTGAGAGACATTCATTCAACAGTCTGAAAATTCGAAGAGAGTATCATTCTGATGCTATTCTTTTCAAAACAATTGATAAACTATGCGACTACCATTATTTAACATATAAACTCCAGTTTCATGTTCCAAGAATTGCGTCCCGAACAAATCAAACCTTTTACTTGGCAGCCCCACGCACAAATGTTTGTAAAAATTCTTCATTACAAAGGATCTGTAGGAATTATAATGATCATTGTTCAAGAATCGACATTCATCATATACATCGATTCAGCAAATTAGATCGTTCTTCTTTTGTATCCGGCAGTAGTAAACTTACCCACTCATATAACACTATGCATGCTACTTTCGTATTGTCATATAATATATCTTAGTTTGTAATTGGATTCATTCTAAGTAAAGTGAATAAATTGAATAAATAAAATAAATCTTGCGTACTTTCACGTACACCTTAGACATCTACGTACGTCAATCAAAATTTGCAATTGAATCAAGGTTATTGAAGCCTGGATATCTGAAGAGTTCGTCTTCAAGGAGTTCGCTCATTTTAACACGAATTGATGTTTTGAAATCAAAACAAACAATCAAAAAGGACCAATTCAAGCCGAAAACAAAAATGGTAGATGTTTTTTTTTAGGATCAAAAGTCACTTTTGATCCGAATGAAACATAAAAATTCGTTTCTGCAACCGGAACAATGAATTCAAATGAATATGTGAATTAACCACCAATGCCGTGCCATATGTATGCAATGTAACAAATATTGACAAATATTCCATGTGGTAATAATATTACAAATACAAATAATTCGTGTGGTGAGAATATTCTACCTGTCAGGTATAGGAACAAGACGTGGAAAATGTTAGGTTAGTGAGCAAATCAACAATAATAAAAGCGATTATTTATTTCTCACTATACTCTACTGTGTCTGGCATGATAATCAAATGAAGGTGAACAATATCGTTGTTTGAGACAAAAAACTATTGCTGGCCGTGATTATTCAAAAACAAGTTATCCATCCCGAGAATAACGAATGAAGTACGGATCAAGCATGTGAATCTTGAAGGATTCCCTGATCAAAAGAAACATACTTAACTATAATAAGGTGTATTTTATACCTATCTCCAGCATGGGTATATGAAATGCCAAATCTGCCGGAATCGGAAACAAATCAGGTATGCGTCCCAACCCAAATAATCAACCGTTACAATGTTGTTTATTCTTGATGACCTCTAGTACATCCTTTTTAGTTCCCAGGAGCTGCCTAGCAACATACCTATTTTTTGTGTCAGTGATAGAAACGACAATTCAAGAGCTAATTTCGGTATTAAGATGGACGGGTTTTGTGTCGGTTGCAGAAAAATTATTTTTACGTGACGATGACACTCATGACTTCAACTCAATTTAACGATAATCCGTGAACGTTATTTTCCGTACGTTAACGACTACATGTACTTCAACTCTCTAATAACTTGTTGTAAAACCTCAGCACCTCAGCAGTCTTTTAGGGACGTTTGTGGCCTTCCTAGAAAGTGATCCTGGTTGCACCACTGTATCTGCTAATATAGTTGTACCGGGAGTTTGACATTATTCAGGTATACTTCAAACTTAGTATATGTATATAGTTATAGTAGGGTTTAAAAAAAATGTAAATCCTAACAGGCTTACCACATATTCGTAGGAAATCAAAAGGAAGATCACATTCCTCAGTAACATTTTGATTCAAATTGGCAACTACAACATTGGTTGTATGAATTATTATAGTGAATTTATATTCCTAATTGGATAATCATCTTTCTCCATCATTATCATCCACCTGAGATCACAATCTTATCTCGACGTTTAAGGTCATCATGAATGATTTGATGATTTGATCGTTTTGAAGATAACATTATAGATTTATAAACACGATACCAATAATCAAATGCAACTCAAGAATATGGATGAATATTATTAATAGTTATTTAACCAACTAGTGTATTAATCGCCTTTTAATATACAAGTTGGTTACAACATTTTTTCGTCGACTATATTTTTCATTTCTCCTGCGATGAAGAAAAATTGGTTCGCGAATTCATCATCCATCCAGAAACTGCTAAGAATCACCCAGTAGCCTTGTTACTGACATTAGTGACATTTGACATTTTTCGAAATGATCAACATAGAAAATAAATTTCCTGTGTTAGAAAACAAGGATTGAAATCGTGTCAGAAACTTGGAAAGGCGAACCCGTTAACGGAAAATCTTTGATGAAATCCATATTTTCGATTTAAATGCAAATTCCGTTATAGCATAAACAATGAATGCACGCGGTGTATGTTTGGTTGCCTATAAAACAATCGTGCATTAATGGACAAATCGTTCATTGATAGGGGTCATTAATGAACAATTTCATATACATCAAACTCAGTCGTTAATACGAGGTCGACGGAAAAATGTGATTCATTATTATTTGTTTCTGTCATGGAATTTTTTCGTACTTTGAGAAATTGAAGGAAATCAATCCAAGAAGATTTGTATTCCTAATTCATTTTTAACTTTTAATTTTTATTTCTATATACTTGCTATACGCGGTTTTGTTGAATTATATAAGTACAGGTATTCTTGAATCATCAGATTATCTCTAATTCTTCTAATTGACAAGAAATTCAATCTTGGAAATTGAAGAGAAAAAATAGAGTTAACCAATTTAAATCATTTCATTGAACAGAAATATTCTCAGATAAATTATGGACATGAATAAAATGGATACATATGAAGAAATATATTGAGAATTCGTATTCTGTATCTGATAAAAATATTAATTCTTTGTCGGTTTATTCAACAGAAAACAACTACTTCCCTGGCTATATGTCACGACGAATAATGAATTACATCTATTGAACATAAACAATAAGAGTTTGAAGATAAAATCTTCTGAAGTTCAGAATTTGCATTCTCCTTCAAATGAATACGCGTGACACAGACACTGTCTCACATTTTAAGATTTTTTTTTCATCATCCAGTTTTCCTGAAAATGACATCAACTTTCGATATTCAAATGGAACACCCTATATTTCATTTCATAATTAGTTACAGGTTATTATAGGGTTATTTTAAACGATTACGAAGATATTTGCATTCGAAGTTCTGATATCCATACCGTTCTGCCAGAACATCGTAAAGTCTGAGCCATGAAGAAGGTCTCGCCAGGCGACTGGACTAATTTCTCATTATTTCTTAAATAGAATCATCACTCAAATACCTTTCAATGTCTATTTTTTCAGAATTTTTCGGTCGATTTAAAGGTGTCAAAATCATCAATTATACCCCGGTAATTTTCGAACGGCTAGAAATTTACCGCGAGTAAAAACTGACGTCACGATTTAGTAAGTAGGAGCAGACCATAGCACAGTTGCCATATGTTGGAATACGATTGGGAACTTCAGAATAATTCAAATAATTCATGAATTCTCGGTAATATTCCTAATTAGCATTGAAAAATCAATTGTTTCAAATTGTTTCCCCATGTGTTGTGGCTTATTGGTTATAAAACATTTCTGTGGATATTAATCATATTAATTCACACTGAAGGACATCTGAACCGGTAAACGAGCGGGTAAACGTCACAACATCGGCGCATGAATTGTGAGCGTGGTCTTGTCAGTTCTCATCATTCAGCACAATGTTGCCAAGTCTCCAACATCCACACATGATATTTTGTTATGGAGTATAAGAAATATTTTGACGAGCTGATTGCTTGAAAAAGTCAAGAATAAACTATAATATCATGGGTTCCTCCTATTATGATTCATTCAACGACATGACTCTATCAACTTTTTGATACCCTGATTATAATTGGTGACTTGGGAACCTTGCTTCATAAGTGGGAATGAAAGATAATCTGAACAATAACGAAACAGCATAAAGACTGACGTCACCATTTATTCGACGTATCGCGAAATGGCGGTCATGACGGTACGTTTGCAGTGAGCTCTGAAATCCAACAATTTCGAACAACGCATAGACTCATTATTTACATAAAAAAGTGTGAGAAGCGTCGAAATTAATTCAGGTTCCTAATGATTCAGTGGAATATTTGAATGCGAATAATTCATGATTAGTCCACTCACCTATTCAACTCCGAATTATATGGTATTCTGTAAAATTTGCATATCGCTACTCCAAAGTTGGGAACCAACTCCCCAGAAGTCGAAACTTGTGCGGGGTTATGAAGAGCGGGACCAACAGCTTATAGTGGTATCCGAACCACTTCTAGGGCTTCTAGGTACTGCCAGGATTACAACCATATGAATCACACATTTTAAAGAAAAATACTCAGCCGATAGAATAGAATAGAATAGAAGTTTATTGACTATTTTATGTACATACGAAGCACATTTATAGTAGGTCAAAAACATTTATACATGTAAATTTGTAAATAAACAGACAATTTTTATTAAAATACATACTCTAAAATCACTGTGTGAACTGTGTGATGATCATTATTTGTTTTGTTTTTTAGAAATCGGCACTCAGATATTCCTCAACGGAGTAGAAACTGTTGCTAACTAAAATGTGTTTTATGGTTGTTTTGAATAGCTCAAATTTCATTTGTTTGATATTATCTGGCATCTTATTGAAAAGTCGAAGATTGCGGATAGCCGGATTTGAACCGACAGTACTATCGTATTGTGATCTAGCGAATTTCAGCGCATAGACAAACTCGGCCACTGCGCCCCAATTTCAAACTATTCCCCTGAATGAGGAACCGCAACATCATCTTCAGTGCTGCCAACTCTAGTTCTAGCCCGAGTTCTAGCCATTTTTCAACTCATCTAGCTACTAAAAATTGCATTTAGCCATTTAGTCATTTTTTCTAGCTATATTTTATTCTGAATTTCAATAAAAAAAATTTATTTCCATGATATTTCCATAGATAAATCATTGTATTCATTCCGGTGTTCCTCAAGGGTCCACTCTTGGCCCTCTTTTATTTTTGATATATACAGCAGACATTAATGATAAAATAAAATTTTCAAATCTTCAAACTTATGCAGACGACACACAACTTGTGCATCATTTTGACCCCTCTGTTGCAATTGATACATGTGAGGAAATAAATTGCGATTTACAAGCCATCAGTCAATATTCTGTTCAGCATAATTTAACATTGAATTCCACCAAAAGTGTAGCTATCTTATTTTGTTCTGAAGGAGTGAGAGAACAGCTCAAACAAAGTATACAATTGCACATAGGGGATACATCTTCAGAATACTCGACATCATAGAAAAATCTAGGACTCATCATTGATGAAAAATTTAGATTTGTCAAACATGTCAAGACATTGATACAGCGCTCATATGCACGATTGAGATTGCTCTTCGCAAACAAGAGCATCATGAGTTCAAATCTGAGTGTCTCGTATTGTCAACTTTCCAGCATTGTAACATCGTTTATTTTCCCTGTTTAGAACAAAGAACCATTTACAGAATCCAGAAAATTCAAAATACATGTTATCGACTCATTTTCAATTTGAGAAAATATGATCATGTTTCCCATAAACTCAGGGAACTTCAGCGGTTAGATATAAGCAATTCCTCAAAATATTATTCCTTTAATTTCATTCACAAGTTGTTTGGGGATTCAACTCCAGCTTATCTTAGAGAAAAACTCATTTTCAGACAAAATTTCCATAATATAAATGTTAGACATCAGCTAAAATTAACAACGCCTCATCATACCACGTCTCCGTTTGAAAGAAGCTTCAGATACAACTCGGTTATACTGTATAATTCATTACCAATAGAATTCCAACAATCACCATCGACGCAATTCCGTGAAAAAAATTAAGAGAAATTTGTTGAATCATACTTTATATGTGAGACAATAAGTGAAAATGTAGATGTCAAGCTAGATTTAGGTTTTTAGAATTAGTATTAGGATTAGGTTATAAGTCGAGCACAGGTTAAGTGTAAGAATAGCTTCCTAGCTAAACTTCGCCTGATGCACATACCACCTATGCCTCATGTTACTATGCAATATTCTTTTGAGGAAATAAAGACGGATTATTATTATTACTATTATTATTATTATTATTATTATCTAATATAAGTCAAATTTAAACCAATCTGTATTTCTATGGATTTTGTTCTCCATACTTTGTGCCATTTTGAAAACTTGGGTTCGTTTTTCATTTCAACATTTTGTGATGCGCTTTATTGAGTTCATTGGCATGAATCGCAGAAACATTGACGTTGACGTCAATGACGTCAACACATTACGTCATACGACAATGTCAATACTACTAGTGTCAGTAGAATGCAGCTCTAGTTTATCGTTTGTCAGTTTTGAAAGTTGACTGTTGGCAACACTGATCATCTTTTATCTGTGACCTGCAGACTATTGTGCTATACGATATTTCTCTATTTGTCGTTTGTGAATGTCGTGATAACGTAAATAACAAAAATTTTCAATTAACTCACGAAAATAGAGATAATTCGACTATATTTTGATGAGAGTAATCATTCAATCAAAAGACACTTTATCAGATTAACGAAACTGACCACTTTAGATAGAAATATAATCATCATATTCCCATCAAGATTGATTTTGGTGCAAATTCAACACGTGATCTCATTCATATTATTCGTTAATAAATAACTGAGATTCATTAATTTAACAAAAAAACAGCATTTCACTTTTCTATCGATATACTTCCACGGGAAATGTTCTTCGGAAATCTCTGCTATCATCCCTTCACTAGCAATACTAGTCAGACGAACTAGACAAGCCCAGTCAGCACATCCTTTCGTTGTCAACCTCGAAAGATGTCGAACAGCACTTTATCAAAACTCCTTCATCCATAGAACGGCTAGGCTCTGGAATTCATTGCCTGAGGAAGTATTCCCAACAACATATAATCTCCAGAAGTTCAAACAAAATTCCAATACCTATCTCTTGTCCCTATCCTCCCTAGGAACGCACGATGTTCTTTGAACATTATAGGGATTTCCTTTCGTGCGCTGCAAGTGATAAAATAAATTCAATCCTCATAAGTGCTAGTTAATTGTTGAAAAATCAATGCTTATGATGAAAATGCAAACTTGCGATGAGTTTTGAATCAACAAATCAGTCAAATATCGATCAGGATTATTAATATCACTACTACCACGTCCTTACAAGAAGAGGGAGAAGTAAAACTACTGGGCCTTACTCTCTAGACGATTAGCTCAATTGATCGGCTCACGTTAGGCAACTAAATATGAAACTATCTAGCTCACTTTTCAATTTGCGACAACTAAGACGCGCATCAACACTACTACTCTCAGAACGGTATAATTCCCACCTCAATTATATAGGGAATTTTACTATGGGGTAACTCATCGGCATCTTCTACTGTCTTCAGACTGCAAAAAAGGCCATAAGAATCTTGAGCAATGCAAATTATAGAGAATCTTGCAGACCTCTTTTCGAAAAATTAAAAATCGCCACTCACCCGTCACTCTTCATCTAGAACACGGTTATTGATATTCACAAAAAATCTCCCATATTAACAACACATGCAGACGTTCATCACGCATGATACCAGAGGGGCAAAAATTATTAGATTACCTAGATATCGGCTCACTAAATCGAAAAAGAATTCTATAAACTATAGCCTATATAATATTATTCCCACTGAAGTCAAAGATTTGAATATATTCAACTTCAAAAAAACTATCAAATCATGTCTGATTAAAATGCCTTCTACTCTCTAGAGGGATTTTTTTTCAATATTATGTTGTTTTGTAATAATTAGTATATAAATTATTGTCTATACCATATTTTATCCTCAAATGTTCTTTTCTTATTGTTCTTATTTGTATATCTATTTTACTAAAAATGTTTATACTATCATGTGACCTGTCATATTCGTATATTCGTAACATGATCTAATGAATGAATCTGAGTCTAATAACAAAGAAATGAGTTGGTTTGTCGATCGATCCAAAGTCAATTGAAGCTACTCGAGAAAAACCATATCATTTGGAGTCAGTGCAAGTCGCATACATTCACAGAATGGGCTTTTTCAGTTCAAAATTTTGTCCACTGTATGATGATTGATGAACATCAATTCATTGTACAACTGACAAACGCTCCAACTGACTTTAGATATACATAACAAATCGGTTGTTCATTGTTAAGGACTGTTTTGGGAAGCTTGGGGAAGATCTAATGATATTTCGTAATATCAACTAGGTCTAAATGAATCGATTTGTTAACAAAAAAGAATGTTTTCATCTGGAAATGAGGACTTCTGGTGATGTACCAGACAACCTTCCAGAAACAGAAAGTGTAAACTGAACTTGATTAGAGCTGATGAGTCTATATTTCACGATTTTTTGTTTCATTGATATAGAAACATGAATTTTAATTTTATATTAGGATGTTCCTGATTTTCAGCCAAAAGAGTTATTTGTTTCCTGTCAATAATAGTATATTACGTGATATGTGTTGTAAGAAGCATATTACGCGCACTAATGAAAAAGTCATTCCATGAGTGCGTAATTGCTTTTTTCTACTCACATAACTAAAATGGCATTTATCGTACGGATATGTACCACGCTAAATGATCGATTAATCACGGATTGTCGATCTGTGATTTATTCAAAATATTAAACACGTTACCATGGCAACACGATTTCTTAAACACATCACCATGGCAACGCAGTTCATTAAACACAGCTTCAGTAATTCGAGACATGTCTGGCCTGTCAATTGTATTAACTGTCAACTGTTATTTTCATATTTTGTATCAGAATTATTCAAACAATATTCGTTTGTATCGGAATTTTTCATTAAAAATATATGCGAAAAGTAGACGAGAGTGAAATCGAAGAGAATGTTCAGGTACTTACATACCTCCAAGAAGTGTTAAAATGAAGCATCCATCTTTGAGAACAATTTATTTATTCAGCGCTAAGCATGACAATGAACGTGAAACAAAGGTTAGTAAGCAATGGACTAGACAGATCTACAACCAATATCACATACTTGTCTCGCTGGTTGCATGCAGTTGTATGTATTATGTTCTCAATTCCCATTCCTTTCGAATTATTTTGTAGGTTAGCAGGAATAGCAGGTATGTTAATTAATGTAATTTTTGGAGTTCGTAGAAAAATCATAGTATGTAACGCGTTTATAAACTCTTCTAGACACTCGTTTATTAAACACTCGCTCCGCTCTGCTCCGCTCGTGCTTAAACTACTCGTTACTAAAAGGACGTTTATAACACTTGTTACATAATATACTATAAAACACGCATTACGTACTATACTTTACCTACTGCCATATAGTACGTCAAAAAAGTTTGAAGAAACAGTCTGAATTATAATTCTTGACAGTTATGTCATCCGCTGTTGAAGGCGATTACGCGATCATGACATATCTATACTGGCGGAATAAACGAAAACTGTACGATGTGCTTACTGTGCGTGAAGAGCTACTTACTGAGGCTGTATCGCGAGTGCTCTTGCCTACTTTCCATAGTGACCGTAGGTGAATAATATCATATTATATTATCGTAAGGTTTTATCTTACGAAAAAAGTATACATCTGCCCATTGTCTCTCATTCCAGATATCGTATCATTTCCACGTGAACCAATAGTTTTTCATCAAAATCAACCATATTTCTACATACCATACTTATACCAAACCATCATATCTGAAAAATCAAACTTATAAAGCAATTCACTGATGAAATATCAACAAAACGACTTCTGTGAAATTGAACATTCGCGACTTACGATGTTCTGGCAAAAAGGTATCGATATGATAAATGAGTATGACGGAGATAGAAGTTTCGATATTGCGCCGTCTCATACATTGATCATATGGAAACTTCGAACGCAAATATCTTCGTAATCGTTTCAAATAACCCTATCAAACCCGATATCGTCGTATTCGTTTTAAAAATCTCTAACCAAATATTTTTTTAAATTGTTTGATCGAATATCCGTAGATGGTGAATCGAAAGTTGAGATAGAGACATGTGAGCTGTTTTGACCAATAATGAATAGTTTCGACACACACAAAAAAATCCTAAAGTTCAAAAATCTCGATTTTGACTCCAAGAGTGATATATCGACGGAATCAACTTTTCAGGAAGAATCTGAAAATGCGATGAAATACAGGATGTTCCATTTGAAATATCAATGTTTCTACTACTTCCTAGTAGAAGCGGCAACACTGCATTTCAAATGAACAGAGCGTATTCTAAAATATAAGCATGCACATTTTCAAGGATTTCTCCTGATATGGGTGACATAGGCAAGTATATCTCAAGTTGATCTTTGGTGGCGAAAGCCATATTGTTTTTTTTATCATTGATGATTCCTAACTTTCCAGATATTTGATAAGCTCAATGTTGATGTAGTTTCAGTTATATCATATACAGGGTGTATCTAAATAACGCCGAAAAAAGGGGTCATTTCTTGTGATATTTAAGCAAATAAAGTTCATATAAACATGTGTCCAAACTCACTCCGTGTTTGAGATACATTTGAGGTACAGGATGTTGGAAGAATTAATTGTTTTCATTTCTAATCCCCTGTATCAGCTTTCATGGTGCCAAAATTCGATATGATTGGAGATTAAGAAAGCCCCAAAATTTCAAGATGATTGTAATTGGGGTTATTGAGTAATCTCAATGGAAGTCTTGAAAACACCTACATTAAATTAGAAAAACCGGTGGCGTGTGTATTTCATGAAGAATGGCTGAAAAATAACTGAAAAGAGTTTCATACCCGAAAAAAGTCATATAACCTGTTTGTGAAAGATAATATTCCAATATCACTGTTACGAATGATTTCATGGAAGTTTGAAGCTCATCAATATCAAAGTCTATATACAGGTATACTTCTATTACTTCTATATACAGTGTGGAGACTTAAACTGGAATAAATTCGTTAGTGGGGAGGTGAATAGTTTTTCTAAAAATGCACGGCATACGTTAATGTATTGACCTACCTTTTGCAAGCAATATCAAAGATAGAATGATCAATTGAATGAACAAGTGTTGGGATCCTCCATAAAGCCCCCTTTGGGCCATGGGCAATTTGCCCTTCATTATTTATTTTTAATAATGTAAATTGTAATATTAATATTATTGTTGCCTATCTTTTTTTCACATCCACAAATTGTCATTCAAAGAGCAACCATGGACTTTTACCATAGATTATTCGTATTTTCCAAATATCTTCGGAGGTATTCGGAATTCCTAAACCTTTGTGGCATGATTTTGTTCAGAATCAAATTGCGTGACTTTGCCCTAATTTAACCGACTTTGTATCTGTTATGAGTATGAGTACCTACTGTGAGATCCCAATGATACCCCTCGAATTTGGGACACCTTTGTATAGAAATTTGTTGGTTAAAAACAAAAAAGGTTATGCTATAGTACTTTTTATTCACTTGTAGAATCAATCAGACTCAGAAAGTAGTATATGGCTTGATAGCCATTTGTTCGTAAACTTCCACCCATTTTGGAAAGACGTCACCTTTAGGATTCTTCTTGATAGTTAAGGTGTCGTTTATATCCAGATACTGGAAATTATCTGGATCAACTGTGGGCCAGTCAATGTTATCAAGCAGGCTTGATGGTTCTGGAGTAGGATCTCTGAAAAATCAATTGCATAGTAGAGGGTGAGTCATGAGGAACTGTACAGGGTGCGCCTCTTAAAATGGAACACCTCCTTAACTCTGTTGTTTTCGGAGATATAAAAAAATGATAAATAAAAAGTTGTTTGACACGACCCAAACTTTCATTTCGTAGAGTTGTTTCATATACAGGGTCATTGGTTTTTCCAGAAAGGACATCAACTTTGATTTTTTCAATAGAACACCCTATATATTTCCCAACAAGTCGATATAGAATTTTTTTATGATTTCAAAAATATATATGAGTTGCATATGCGGATGGAAAATAATTGAGTTATTGATGATCAAAGTTGACCAGGATACCGCTTTATGAACCTTCACTTCATAGGTAATATCATCTAATGTAAGTTGAACATAGTGGGCTTTGAAATAATGTTAATAAATTGTTTGAGCTCCATGTTTATCATGAATTTGAAAACGTTCGATTTCTATAGAAAAAAAAAAAAAATGGGTTACAGTTTGAATGAAAGATGCGAAATTTTGGAAATATACATTTCTTGCGGGAAAAATGCAACCGCTGCTCGTAGAGAATATGCGCATCGGTTTGGTGATCGTCCACTTCCATCATTGAGTACCTTCAAGAGGATCTTCGAAAAGTTCAGACGAGATAGTGGTAATTTGGGTGATATGAAGAGGATTCGGCAAAAAACGGTACTCATAGAAGAGACAGAGGAAAATATATTACTTTATTTCATTGAAGACCCTAGTCGTTCGACAAGAATGGCTGCAAATTACTTCAATATATCCACAAGTGTGGGACGAGTTTTGAAGAAGCATCATATGAAGCCATACAAAGTAATGCCAGTGAATTATTTGTTTCCTCAAGATCATCCAAATCGTTTACGATTTTGTCTTGAAATAATTGAAAGACATAATCGCGATGAAAATTTTACTAAGAATATTTTTTTCACGGATGGAATCAGAAAAAAAAGCTCTATCGACATGTCGGAAAATATATAGGGTGTTCCATTGAAAAAATCAAAGTTGATGTTCTTTCTGGAAAAACGAATGACCCTGTATATGAAACAACTTCACGAAATAAAAGTTTGGGTCGTTTCAAACAACTTTTTCATTTAACATTTTTTCATATCTCCGAAAACAAAAGAGTTAAGGGGGGTTCCATTTTAAGAGGTGTACCCTGTACATACTCCAACTACGAATATAGGCGTTACATATAGGCCCCTGGGGGAAATACCGAATGTCCATCAAAAAATGTCTAATTCACAGCTTTTCCAATAAATAGGACCGTTCTTGAAGAATTTTGATGGTTTAGTTTATAGCAAAAAGTTCATCCTGTATATCGTTCCTGTAAACTGTGACAGGGAATTTTCAGAGGTCACACACAAACACTAGAAATAAAATATTCTGAACAATCCTCACACTTTCACTGCAGTATGAAAAAAACTAAGAATTTTATAAAAAAATGAAAATTTGATTTTCAATGCTTCAGCTCAATGGAAATCAACATTCTATTTCATTTTCAGGCCTGGATTTAGTGATTAATTTTTTTGGTGGAAGATAACACTCACCCTGTAGATCTTTTTCGAGTCAGTGTATCTGTGAAAATTTTGATGGCCATCGCTAAAAATAATTTCATGATTTCAATTCACAGTTTTATCTGTTCGATTTGGTCACTTATTTTCCACTAGAATTATTAACCGCCTCCGTCAGTATAGCTTTCGAAAAATAATTTTTAATAAACCTTCATTTTCTGTTCGAATATCTTGAATTATTTGAATCGATGATCATTAACATCTAAACAGATAGCCCATCCACTGATTTGAAAAAGATCTACAGGGGGATTTTTACCCTCCACAAAAAATGATATGACGAAATCCAGGCCTGGAAATGTAAGAACATGTTGATTCCCATTGGGCTGAAGCATTGAAAGTGTGCGTCTTACTTGTATTTGTGAAATTTATCCATTGCGATGGAGTTATTTTCGAATGAATCAATTTGTTATGAAACTTTCGTTTCTGCTTATAATTTATCGTTTTTTGAAAAACTCTGTGAAGTGTGAGGAGAATTCTGAATATTTCAATTTTGATGCTTGTTTGCAACACAGTTTACAAAAACCATATACAGGATACAGGATGAATTTCTGATAAAAACTAAACTATCGAAATTTTTCAAAAACGGTCCTGGATTCTCCTGATTCTGGAAATATCAGTCGTTTAGGGTTTAGAGGAATATTTCATGAAAAAATCAGATGAATCGAAGTTATGCACAAAAGAAGTTTTTGCCAAATCTCATAATTCACCCTGTATATTGGTGAAGGCGGGAAGAAGTAGAAGTATGAACAGTTCCCCATGACTCACCCTGTATAATAACAACATTTATAATACGGTTAATAAAATCTATGTTATTCATTGTCCACTTTGGATGAACTAAATAAAAATGCTCCTTGAATACTATGAATTAATTCTTTTACTGAGACTATGAGGAGCACTCACTCGATATTTCTTCTGAATTTTTTCCTATTTCTCAAACTAGTTCCATTATATCATTATTATTATTAGTAGTAGTATTATTAACTTGAATATTTTCAATGAAACACCCTGTACTTTATTCAATTTTCAGATTCTTCCTGATAACTGATTTCATCGATATATCACACTTGGGGTCTATCGGAAATGATTGGATGAATATTGGGTGTTCAAAATTGAGATTTCTTAACTTTAGGATTTTTTGTGTCGAAATTATTCAATATTATCATTACATTTGATCTACTATCTACTGTCATTTAATGGGAACAAATACATAGGGCGATCAGAATACTGAATCCTGAACCACCATGTATTTGTTTCAATTAAATGTCAGTAGATAGTGAATCAACAGTTGAGATAGGGACATGGAAGCCGGTTTTACCAATAATGAAAAGTTTCGACACAGATGAGAATCTCGATTTCAACACCCTATATCTATGAAATCATTCCTACTAGACCCCAAGTGTAAAAGATCGATAAAACCAGCGTTTCAGAGAGGATCCAAAATACAGAGTGTTTTATTTAAAATAAGGAAGAATAACTGAATAAGTGGCAACATTGGCGATAACATTTTCAAATCCGCCACGTTTTGAAATCCCCCATGTACATGAGTTCAAAACAATGTGACAAACAGTTACCGAAATATTCACCTTTTTCCACACATATCGGTGAACCTGTATCATATAGGATCAAAAAATGTTGGTCGTTGAAATCATTCTAGATTTGTTTTAGTCAATACCATTGTGGATATGATGGTGTTCTACAACTTCATTTGTCTACTCTACTTTGAGATAAATAGATCACTACGATAGATGATTTTTATACAGGGTGTTTCATGAGAAGACTCACATAGCCAAATGGTTAATTGTGGAAATCAGGACGAGTTGATGTATGTATATGAAAACATTTTTTTACCCTCCATAACGAAGATACAGGGTATTATGTGAAATTGTTAAATAACTTTGGCTATGTGAGTCTTCTCATGAAACACCCTGTATAGTAAGTTTCATAATTATCTAACAATAATTAGAGTATCTTTAGCTTGGGGCTTTTTTGTACCTATATACTTACAAATACTTCGCAAAGTTAGTGAATAACGTCGTATAACGATTGGACGTCAAAATATCTTCCGGTGTTTGAGAGTTTATCGTACTCCGGTTTTCGTATGCCCATAAATATGCGTTGTCATCAGAATGACCCACTCTGCCAGCACCTGAACAGAGTAAGATTATTATTCTATAGAAAGTCAAATTTGAGACATATTTGTAAAAAACGATAAGATTTCCACAAAATTCTCAAACACACATGTTTCGATAACACAGTAGCTTCGTCAGGGTACAATGAACTAAACCAGCCTTGGCTCGCTTAACTTTGATGATAATTCCGAAATTCTACACGTAGAAAGTGAAGGAATGAAACTCAATCATTTTGAATCATTAGAAATTGACAAACTCAAAAATTTTGACATTTTACTTATCTTCTTAGTAGGTATATTTGCTATCAACCCTTTCAAGTTATCCCGGTACACCGTATTTGATGTAGATATTGTGCCTAATTTCCTAAAATGGATGGAACCTGTCCACAGTTGAATAATCCTTCAAGAAGGGAAAGTAGGATTTATAAAAATGTTAGAGAAGGTGCAGAGACTAGCATGTATTTGCATGACAGGAGCAATGAAATCGACTCCAACAGCAGCACTAGAGGTCATACTGGACCTCACACCCCTCCACATCATGATGAGGAGAACTGCTTGGGGAGCACATTCCAGGTTAGAAAAAGTCGGGCTCAAAGAGAAAGCACATAACGTGGGGGATTCATTGCCCACTGAAAGTGCACACCTCTCCCAACTGATGAAATTAGCAGGAAGTTCAATTTCGAGAAGAAATTCCGAGCGAAACTAAGCATGAAGAAAGAATGGAGCTCAGAATCCATCCAATCACTGGGAAAGAATGTCATAAAATGGTATACGGACGGGTCTAAAACACCCGAGGGAACTGGAGCAGGAGTGTTTGGGCTTCGCACTGGATATTCCGAACCGATGGGCCAGTTTCCCAGTGTTTTCCAAGTGGAAATTCACGCCATAAAAAGGTTGCATTCAGTTCAAACTTGACAGAAAATACCGGAAGGAGATCGCTAAGCCTTTCGACAGCCAAGCAGCCATCAAAGCATTAAGCTCCGTTAACATCAACTCAAAGATGGTTTGGGAATGCCTAGACAAACTCAACAATCTAGGCAGGAATAATCAGATAATCCTCTTCTAGGTGCCGGGGCACATCGTAGTGGAGGGAAATAAACAAGCAAACATCCTGGCACGAAAAGGAGCCTCAACGCCACTGATCAGACCAGAACCATCCTGCGACCTTGGAAATCCTTATTTCCAAGAAGAACCCAATAAAACTGAAGACCCAAGGAGAGCAACACACTGGCGAAGACTTCCAGGACTGCAGCAGGCCAAAGATCTTCTCGGAAATTTCAACCGAGCAAGATCGAAGAAACTGATCAATCTCAGCAAAATTAGTCTGAAAGCAATAACGTGATTCCTAATGGGGCATTGTAGACTCAAAGAACACCTAAGGAAGCTTGGCTTAGAGGATGACAACACCTGCAGATCTTGCGGGGAACATCCAGAAACACCTCACCACATCTTGCTCGAGTGTTTTGCTGTATACCACAAAAAATTGAATATACTGGATGCATACCAGCTGACCATGGAAGAAATACCACAAACAGATCCTCCCAAAATTCTCAGATTCCTGAAAGAATTGAAAGCTTGAGTGGCTGCTATAAACAAGAAAACCTTGAGATTGCAGTAGAAGATGGGGCACAATAGATCTAATTAGGTCTCAGCGCATCTGTCACCATCCAACCTACCAATACCAATACCAATAGTCAGAATGTATATTCTGGTTGTGTTCAAATTAAAAGGTTTTATCAATTTGGTTATGGAAGACAAAAAAATATTGGAAATGTGAACTCGTTGAATCTTATCCTTGATACATACCATCAATATTTGGCCTATCTCCATTGATGGGGCCATAGTGAGAAAACTGGTAGTAGTAGATATTGCTGAATTTCGACTGCATCTGAGCATAGCGAATTATTGATCTAGTGAATGAATTGTCACTTTGAAACTGAAAGGTAAATTGAATTAGTTTTGGGTGAGTCATAACTATTGGGACATAGGCTGAGGGCGGATTGTTCGGATACCAAAATTTGGTAAATGGACCGAATATATGCTTTAATTAAATATTGCTGCGGCAAAAGATACAGGGCATTGAAGTTGATTTATTTTTTTCGTTTTTTGCTGATAATTCCAATTTATATTCATCAATTGTTAAAAAAGGCCACATAAGCATAATTTCATATAGGAAATATCCTATTATGTGTTATTCTAGAGTTTGTTACAGGGGGCGCCACGTGTTTGATTTCTGATGATGAAATCGACTGGTAACTTTTTTTGACGAATTTTTTTATGATTTTTATAAGAAAATATGACATAAACGACATTTCGACGCAATATTGGTCCTCTTGTTTAGACACGATATTTTCTTCCTTTCTGGAGGAAAACTCAATTGAAAAGTTCAAAGTCTTGGAAGGGGATTTCAAATATCATTTCATGATTGTATGAAGAGTGTGTTTTCGACAGTCAGATAATGGGCGAGTGGACTGATAATGCATTATTGGCATAATAAGTTTTTGCGTTGTTCAGAATCGTTGAATTCCAAAGCTCATATCAAACGTGACGTCATAGCCGCTATCCAGTAAATGGTGGCGTCGATTTTCATGCTGTCTTGTTATTGGTCAGATAATTTTCCATTTCCACACATGTAGCAAGGTTATCAAGTCACCAATTATATTCAAGTTATCAAAAAGATGTAAGAGTCCTGTCGTTGAATAAAACATAATAGGAGGACCTCATGACATTATAGTTCATTCTTGACTTTTTCGAGCAACCAGCATGTTCAAATATTTCTTATTTTTCATAGCAAAGTATCATGTGAATGTTGGAGACTTGGCAACATTGTGCTGAATGCTGACAGGGCCACGCCCACAGGTCTTGCGCGGGGTTGTCACGTTCACCGATTCAAATGTCCTCTAATGTGAATCAATATAATTATTATTTACAGAAATTCATTAATAAGCAATGAGCCACAAATCATAAGGGAACATTTCGAGACAATTGAATTATTATTGTTAATCAGGAATATTACCAATACTCAATTGAGAATTCATGAATTCATTCAAGTATTTGAGAGATGATTCTATATAAGAAATAATGAAAAAGTGAGTCCACTCGCCTATTATTGTTGATGGTACATTATATTTCTTGTTCAAATTGGTGCGAATTTAGAGTCAATACTTTTTTGATTGAAACGCCCTGTAACTTTTTCCACAGTCATATTTTATTAAGGCATCATATTTGGTCCTACTTCCATATTTTGGTCCCAACAATGTGTTCTTAGCCTATATGTCCCAATGGTGACGGCTCACCCTATAGGTGTTTTTTTATTGGTGAAAGATAATTCTATCCGATTTTTTGTGATTCTATTCACGGTTTCTACAGGGTAACTCACGGTCGATGGTACGTTAGACGTTTATGGAGAAAGGGACATAGGATCATTCTGAAATTTTGGTTACTGCGGCGTTGCCGCTTCTATCGAAAAGTAGCAACAACTTTGTTATTTTAAATGGAACACCCTATATTTTATTGCATTTTCAGATTCTCTCTGAAGAGCTGATTTCATCAATGCATCACACTTGGGGTCTAGCGGAAATGATTACAGAGATATAGGGTGTGAAAAATCGACATTTTTCATCTTTAGGAATTTTTTTTGTCGAAACTATTCATTATTGGTCAAAACGGCTCACATGTCCCAATCTCAACTTTTGATCAACTATCTACTGACATTTAATTGAAACAAATACAGGGTGGTACAGAATTCAGAATCTTGATCACCCGGTATATGTCCGCAGAGCTGAAAATAATTTAGATCGATAGACTAAGAGCAACTACGTGAGTAACCAAAATTTCAGAATGATCCTATGTCCCGTTCTCCATAAACGTCTAACGTACCATCGACCGTGAGTTACCCTGTATCAATATTCAGGGTATTATTGAGGTATGTTGTGAAACTACGAGAGGTGATATTTTGATTGGTTATTCGAAGACGAAAAGTTTAGGTGAATATATAGTTCTGTTCTCGAAACACAGGGTGTCAAACAGTGAAAAAACTTAGTTGGTAGTGAATACCAAACGTTTAGTAAAATAGGCGTCAGTCACTACATTCATCTAATAATACCAGTGACGGCTCGTGCCCTCAGAACCTAAGTCGGCCATGGTATAGATGTTGCTCTAGTTCGTCAACTTAATTTTTTGTTTTTAATAAAATGATAATTAATAGCTCATCAGATCATACTACCTCTCTCACGCTCGCCATGACTATTTCAATTTTTGCTGCCAAATCGGATAGAAAAAATTGTTAAACACAGTAATATTTTGGTGCAAATCATCTGATTTGGCCTGCTACACATATATTGAAATAATACTCATATTTTAATTCTGAAGGAGCTAATTCAGTCATGGTCAGATTTATGTAAAATCGAAATTTCGAAGTGAGTTGATTTTATCTGAATCTTGAAAACTATGAGAGTCTTTCGTGTTAGAATCCAAAAAAAAATTATACCATTAGAGGTTTGGCCACATACTTAAAATACAACTAGATATAGTAGGTACCTATCAATAATTTTTATCAGTTCTTGAGACAGAGGGTGTCAAACACTGAAAAAAATAGTCAGTTGTAAATACCAAACATTTAGTAAAATATGCGCCAGTCACTACATTCATCTAATAATACCAGTGACGGCTCGTGCCCTCAGAACCTGGACACTTTGTTTAGAAAAAAATGTGAGAAAAAATATCGAATTTTTACTTATCTTTGGACGTTTCGAGAACGAATCTACTCCCGTTCTCAACATAAAAATGCCAACTATTTTTCTTCGAAAATTCTGTTGTTATAGTTTGACACTTCTCAGTGTCGTACTGATGTTGGCATATGGATGTAGAATACAAATGAGTTACAGGAAGTTTTCATTGATTGATGCTGAATCTACCATTTCTATATATGTTCAGTTTTTCCAAACAACAAGCTCTTGGATTTTATTTTGGGCTCCCTGATAGAAAGTTTTGTTTAACGCAGTGACATTTAGGGGCGAATCATCTGATTTGATAATATTCATATTTTTATTTCGCAAAAATGAAGTGAGAAAATCCCAAATAATCAAGTAAAATCAAGTCATATTTGTTTGAATTTAACAGTGTTGTTTGTACAGGGTTTCTATAAATGATCGTAACATCGTAGTAGCCGTTGAAATATTTTCTCCATTTGCCGCCTTTCATTTATGGAGATTCACACATTCGACATCAATCATTATACTGTCATAGCTGATAAACTCACAATTGTCAGTTTTTCGTTAAAATTTTCAAACCATTCTGTTTTCTACTTCGTGATTGTCGTGTTGAAAAGAGGGATGACTTATTCCTCGGAGCAGAATACATTTATTGTAATGTCTTATTGTCGAAATGGCACATTCATCAATGGTGGATGGAGTTACTCGGTAGTAGCCTGCAAGGATGAGTACCTGGCGAAATATCCTAATGTACAGATTCAAGAATCTTCTTTGAAAGCCTACATCAGAACAGTGATCAACAGATTCATCCAAACTGGAAACGTTGATAAAAAGAAATCAACAGGAAGGCCACAAATATCGGAAGAAGTTGTCGAAAATCTAAGGGCGCGTGTTGAGCAAAATCCCCAAACGTCATTGAAGAGATTTTCTTCATAATCTGGTGTGCCACTAAGTACATGCCATAGAGTTCTCAAGGAAAGATTGCATATTCACCCTTAGAAGACCAGTGTACTACATCAACTTCTGCCAATAGATATCCCACGTCGTCTGGAGGTGGCCAATGGTTCCAAAATAATCTCAACGATGACCAGCTATTGGACCTAACATTTTTCAGCGATGAGGTTTGGTTTCATTTGTCGGGATACGTGAACTCACAAAATTTTAGGTTTTGGAGATCTGAGGATCCCCACAATTTCATTGAGACTCCACTACATTCTCAAAAAATTGGGGTGTGGTTAGCAGTTTCTCGTAGGCGAATATATGGACCGATTTTCTTCGATGGTACTATCAATGGTGAAAGGTACAGACAAGTGATGTTAGAACCATTCATCAATCAACTCGATGATGAAGAAATTCGAGTTGGCTATTTTCAGCAAGATGGGGCCACTGCCCACACCACACGTGCAAATTTAGAATATTTACAAGAATTTTATGACAACCGTGTGATAAGTCGAGGAGTTAATCCTTCTTTTCCAAAACGATCTCCAGATTTGACGTCTTTGGATTTCTGCCTTTTTGGATATTTGAAAGACGAAGTATTCAAGAGAGACAATAATAACCTTGAAGAGCTGCAAGCCTCAATAACACATTGCTGCCAAAATATTGGCCCGGAAACGCTGAGGAACATTTTCGACAACAAACGGCGAAGAGTTTTGAAATGCTTGGAGAACAACGGAGAACATTTTGAACATTTGATGTAGGTTAATGAAATAAACCGTCATTTATCACTTCTTTAATAAATATTTTTGATTTGTTCCATTATTTTTCAAACTCCAATATTGGACTCTCATTTCTTTGAGATACATTTCAACAGCCACTACGATGTTACGATCATTTATAGAGACCCTGTAGTAGTGAAGGAGCTGATTCGGTCAGATTTATGTAAAATCGAAATTTCGAAGAAAGTTGACATCATCTGAATCTTGAGAACTATGATAGCCTTTCGTCTCAGAATCACAAAATAATTACCCCTTGAGGTTTGGCCACATACCTACTCATGAAACAAGATTATAATTTATCAACTAGATATAGTAGGTATTAATAATTTTTTCAACTCCAAGTAATCCAACACTAAATACTGTGACCCTTTGTATACCAATCATTAGTATTGTAGAACTTCTTTCTAAACCGAAACATGTCTGTGATTGTTTGACGTCATTACATTTTCTGGAGATAACCTCGAGCTCTCCTTCCTCTCTTTATAAAGACCAAATTCGTCTACTCATATCATCAAATACATAATGGAGTATCCTGAAGTGATAAGTGCTCAATATATGAAATTGAAATATTCGACCAAAAAACTGACAAATGATGCTGAAAGAGATTGAAAAAATGTTTACTCGAACGGCTTTTCCCAAATCATCAGCAAATGCTCCGTCGGTATAAATCCTGTGGATGGCCTCTCCTGCTGCCTCCAATTGGTTCGGATCTGTCAAATGCATGTTTTTGTTTACCAATTTAGTGGCGTTGTTGTCCAGGTCTCTTGCAAGCATTTCGAAGTCATGAATGCCTGAAAAATTTACCTATTTGGTTCAACAATTCAACATAGAGATTGGTTGAACATTATATTGGAACTAATGTAAGTATAGTAATGTCATAAACATATGATGAAGGAAGTAACAACTTTTTTCAGCTTATTTTAGAACTGAACTCCATTTGATTGATCGATTGATTGTCCCAATTATTGTGGAGAAAATGGAAGGTTAACAAATGAAACTCACTCAATAATTGAAACAAATTCCTACTTCTTCTTGAGATGAGCATATAGTCTATAATTAATATTCCAGAAAACAAAAATTTCAACTGGTACCTTCATTCTTGGTAGGCTGTATTTTGATGATCAAGGTGATCAAAGGTCTGATACAACTAAACTACTATACCAAAGAATGTGGTTGACCAATCTCTGCCACATATACGTTGGTTATACCATTTTGTAGGTACAAAACATGGTTAAAACGAAGAATATTTTTTACTGATGTCCTCTGTGGAAAAATAATCACCTTCTAAGAAACGCTTGGAACCGTTGCCAAATCGACAATTCAATAAAATTGTTTGGCATGAATAGCTTATGACAAGAAATGGAACGAGTTTTATAACATGATGATGTATACCCATTACAACATGAGTGCCAGAAAATTAGACTAATAATTACATATGATCTACCCATGCAACTTGACCTGATGTCATCAATGAGAATGCCTGTCCCTTGCTTGACAGGATTAGTTTAGAGTTTAGGCTCTGTTGTGTTTCGTTTTAAATGGTGAGCCCTGTATATATAAATCAGACTATTTTGGGAATACATATGTTTCGGCAGTAAAATCTCAATGCTGAATTGATTCGTCATGTATATCATGGCATCACGAAAAATGTTTTCAAATTTATCCAATCAACTAAAATCTATATCAACTAAATATGAATTATACAACAAATTACGAAAAAACCCGAATAACGTAATCATAGAAATGGAATATAAATCCTATAAAAATAAACTTAACAACTTGATACAGAAGAATAAAAAAGATTATTTCAAAAAACAAATTGATGGTAATAAAGGGTCATCAAAAAAATTGTGGACATGTGTGAATAATATATGTGGCAAAAGTAAAAGTGAAACAAAAATTACAAAAATCATAACAGATACAAATGAAATTATTACTGACGAAAAATTGATGGCAAATGAATTCAACAATTTTTACTGCGATCTAGGTAAAAACTATGCGGATAAAATTGAGGAACCCTTCCAGTTTCAGGACAATATTTCAGCTTTGAATTATACCATGTACCTTTTTCCACCAACCAATAGTGAAATAATCAATACTATAAATAGTCTCAAGCCAAAAAAATCCCCCGGAATAGATGGACTGAGAGCTGAAACTCTGAAACAAATTTCTGATCTCATTATCTTACCACTGAACTTTCTGATTAGCAAATGCTTCGATGCAACTTATTTTCCTAAATCTTTAAAAATTGGTCTCATCAAGCCACTACATAAGGGAGGTAATAAATCAGATATTAATAACTACAGACCAATATCACTAATCTCAACATTATCTAAAATAATTGAGAAATTGATAAAAAGTAGACTAACAAATTTCTTTACCAAGCATACAATTATTTCCGAACATCAATATGGCTTCAGGGAGGGGAAGTCTACAGAAGATGCGATCTATTCATTAACATCACTCATATATAAGGCAATAGATAAAAAAACTCCAGCCTTAGGTATATTTATAGACCTGTCTAAAGCGTTTGATACCGTGAGTCATGAGGTATTACTTGGAAAACTATATTCATACGGTATTAGAGGTAAAACTTATGATCTTCTGAAAAGTTATTTGGCAGATCGACAACAACGAGTATGCCTCCATGAAAATATCAGCGAACCGAGGACTGTCACATTTGGTGTTCCCCAAGGCACTGTGTTGGGCCCACTATTATTCACATTATATATAAATAGCCTTTTACATATCGATTCCCGAGGGACAATTCTCAGCTTTGCTGATGATACGGTGTTATTCTACACTGCTGATACATGGAGAAATTTGAAAATCAAGGCAGAAACTGATTTCCAAGTCATTAAGAAGTGGTTCCAATGCAACAAACTTACTCTGAATCTGAATAAAACTCATTACCTCCCATTTACGTCCTATCTTAATTATCTGCCACAACTAGGAAATTTGAATATCGATGAAGTTACGACAATACCTGAAGCTGAGTCTGTTAAGTATCTGGGTGTCATAATAGACAAACATTTACGTTGGGATTTACACGTTGCATTCATAACGAAAAAAATTAGAGGCCTCATTGGTAGATTTAGATATCTGTCGCAATTTTTAGATATTCATCACCTAAAAACAGTATACTATGCACTCATCCAGTCTCACTTGTCTTATGGTATTATGGGTTGGGGAGGAGTTCTTGACCGTCATCTAGAAAGACTGAATGTTGTACAAAAATGGGTTTTGAGAATTATTTACAAAAAAAAACTCACTTTTTCCAGTAATGAACTCTTTCTCCTAGATTTAAGACAATTATACTGTCAGAAGTTAATAATTAACATCCACACATCTAAAATTGTATTGGAACCCACAGACCACAACTATGCCACTCGAAATAAAAACACTACTGTTAAAATACCCAAGTGCGATAAGAATATTGGACAAAGAAGTTCACAGTATTTGGGCCCTAAATTATATAATCTCCTCCCTCCACAACTGAAATCTGTAATTAATAAAAACTCTTTCAAATATATGGTTAAAATGTGGATTTTAAACACGGAAAGAGCATTCTTCAGTTACTTTGTTAACAATATAATGATTTGAGAAAAAGTAAAATAATTAATTAATAAAAAAAAAAAGAAAAAAAAAAGCAGACCCCGATTGTGTCAAACATATCCTGATTATGTCAAATATATCCTGATTGTGTCGAATATCCCGATTATGTCAAATATATCCCAATTGTGTCGAATATATCATGAAATGGACATTAAATCCCTATTTTGTCATTATTTATATATTTGTTTGGATAATGTTTATGTATTTGTACTTGTAACTCTCACGCACAAGCAATCACTTGCTTCTGTGAGTATACATGTTTATTCATTTATTTTTGTATTACATTATAGCATTGTTCATTTAACCGTAATAAACATATTATTATTATTATTATTATTATTATTATTAGCTGATTTCCTGTTTTTTCAATTTCTCTCTCCTTAAACATTATCCTATAGGAAATAGTTCAATAATAGCAGATCTTATTTGATAACTTACTATTGCTGAATACTATAGCTTCTTCAGAACATGTACCAATCATCATGGGTACGGGATTAATATGCCCTTTTTCCACAGCTTCATACATCGACCCAGTGATGAAAGCATTTTCGTGTTCAGGTTCGATTGTAGGTGCGAACGAAAATCCTTGGAAGATTTGATCATTCAACATTTGCGCCTGAAATCACATACATGAAATGTACTGAGCATCCATTATAAGATATATCAGATTTTCAATACACATGCTGATTCAGATTGGAGTAGGTAATGATATAGGCAAAATTGCATTCCATCAATTTGCAGAAGATTTTTCAAACATAGAAAATGTAGAAACTTCACAAACGATAAGATTTCCACAAAATACTTGAACACCCAACATGTTTCGCTAACACAGTAGCTTCGTCAGGTGATATACTGGTATAATAAACTAAACCAACCTTGGCTTGCTTTTATATATCCTACTTTCCCAACTTGAAGGATTAGTTACCTAGCTGTGGACAGGTTCCATAAACCTTCATTTTCGGAAATCAGGCACAATATCTTCATTAAAATACGGTGTACCGGATTAACTTGAGAGGGTTGATACCAAATACTTATTATTACCCACTAAGAAAACAAATTCAACAGTGGTGAACTATTGAGGTCTACTTGATTAAAAAACTTTTTGAGTTTGTTGATTTCTACTGATTCAAAATGATTGATTTTCATTTCTTCATATTCTACGAGTAGCATTTTGAAATTTCCATCAAAACTATGGTTTTCTTCTAATGTATGATTGGAGTATGTTGAATTTGCTTTCTCTCTAAAATAATTCATCTCATGTTCATGAATGCGCTGATAGAACGTACGACCTGTCTGACCGATATATACCTTATGACAAGATCCACAGTTGAGTTTGTATTTCCCTGATTTTTCGAATTTAGGAGTTTTGTCTTCATTATTTTTTTCTGATAAACCTTCCCAACTTGTTATTTGTTCTAGATTTGTTTTAGTTATATTATAGAGATATATCATAAAGAATGGCTGACAGATTGACTGGACTTCAGGTTACTGAGGGGGATTATATATCCGAAACGAATCGATTTCAATGAAATATGTTTGTGAGATATATAATTCCCATATCACTGATACGAATAATGTTTTTCGAAGTTCCAAGTTCATCAAGATCAGAGTTTATACAAGTATACTTCTCCTATACATTTAAATTGTCATTTCAATACCGAACATATTGGTAAGTTATATTTTTATTTCATGATACATAATATTATTTCATCCGATTCGAAAGAGAATGTCAATCCTCATTTTCAAAGGATTTTCCTCGGGATTTTCATTGTTCATGCTCTCCTTTTGGATGTTCAACATGTATAATTCAATGTTTGACGTGGTATATAGCCAGGAAAGTAGTTGTTTCCTGTTGAATAAACCGAGAAAGAATTAGATAGAGATATTTTTACCACATAGAGAATGCAGATTCTCAATGTATTTCTGTATATAATTATGTATCCATTTTTTACGTTCATAATTTTATCTGAGAGTATTCCTTTCCAATACTTTCACCCAATCAAGGGGTCAAACTCGAACGATGGAAACTTGTTATTTTTACAGACCTTCAATCGCAGATTCATGATTAGGTTTTCTCAATTCAGAATTTCATTCCACGTTCTATATGATGAATATCAATTTTTCATACATCCAAAAAGAGATTATCAATGTTTTCCGTTCATCAAAAAACTATATCCAAAGTCCATTTATGCTATAAATCTGAATCTGATCACCTATGTCCTATTCAATTCGCAAATGAGCATTGACAATGAATCTTTATCAAGTTTTCTCAAAATGTGGCTCACCCTGTAGGCCAATCCGAATAAGGAATTCACCGGGGAACCAGCTGCTGCAGCTTTCTTCAGGTCATTAGCTGAAACGTTCCTCAAAAATCTCAGCAATTCTTCTGAGCTTGAGTTTCTGTGGAAGTTACTATCGATATTAGAGGCAAGGTCATAGGCTGTATTCTTCGAATCTTCCTGGTAAACCCATGGGCACAATATCGATCCACTTTGTGCAATACCTGCTCTGAATAAACCTGAAACCGATATATATTTCTTTCGTGAATTCAAAAAACTATGGGTGATGACAATTTCAATGGAAATATTGTTTACTTCCAGTGATATCTTCTGATAAACTCGAAGTATGTGTGTGTGTGCATCCCAGCTAAATCTTGTGACCCACATAATCTCCGATGTCGTAAGAAAATTGAAAATTGCTCGGACAGGTCGATTTCAATTTGGCGAGGCACACATTTTTCTGTAATTATCATATCTCAAAGTTGAAACCTTGAAGCGTAACGGGCATCAACTTTCGATTTCCAAATAGAATACCCTGTATTTCATTGCATCTTCAGATTCTCCCTGAAGAGCTGATTTTCATCAATGCATTACACTTACAAAACAGTTCTCTCGTATCAATCTTTACTTTTGATTTACTATCTACTGACATTTAATTAGAACAAATACAGGTTCAAGATTTAGGATTCTATTGAATCAAAAATTAAGAGAAGGTCATGAAAGCCGTTTTGACCGATAATGGATCGTTGTGGACACCAAAAATCCTAAAGTTGAAAAATATCGATTTTGAACACCCTAAATCTCTGTAATAATTCCTGCTAGACCCCCAAGTGTGATAAATTGATGGAATCAGCTCTTCAAGGAGAATCTAAAGATGCAATTAAATACAGGGTGTTATATATGAAAATCGGAAGTTGATGCACGTAACGCTACAAGGTTTCAATTTTGGAATAAAATAATTGCAGAAAAATGTGTCCCTCGTCGAGTTGAAATCGATCTGTTCAAGCGATGTTCAATTCATTCAACGATTTCGGAGATAATAGGGGTGACAGGATTTAGCTGGGACACACTGTATATACCACTAGGTTAATTCATCATTGTAAATGAGAAAGCCAGGAAATGCTAATGTATACATACTGTCCCATACTGACTGATACATTTAGACTAAAGCAATATAATTTTTTTTTTTTCAGAAAATATCACAAAAAACATTCAAAGGAATCGAAATTCAAGCCCCGAATCAGACCTGGATTTAGCTTATTCAACAGACTACAGGCACTCCAGGCAGTCCAGGCACCTTTTCTTTTCCACGGCCTACCACTTCCCGAAAGGCTCCGAAAAAGTACTGGACCGATTTGAAAATTTCTTTCCCTATTATTCCAAAAGGAAGTTTTGTCGCTTACGGTGTATACAGCGTTTTTCATAAATTGCATGATGGTTTTATGAACATAATACTGAATACCTAACTAATTCCTTTTGACCCATCACACCTCGCATCACACTTTTCAAAAAGATACATATAAATGACTCATATCCACAGGCAAAGATTCGCTATGTTGCTCTGAAACATTGTTTTGAATGGTTCATACTCAAACTACCAAATCCACGAAGTTATTAATAACATATTGCGATATAAATCAAAAACTATCCACGTCTTCGAGAAGTTCTTCATCAGCCATTATAATAATGGATATTGAATGAATCAAGCTATTTTGACTTTCTGATTCTCTTTCTACTCCTCAATTTTGATTAGGGCCGAGATGAGCCTCTCATAGGGTGAGAACAACCATGGTAGAGAAATGTACCTTCAGATTGTTTGCTCATGAAATGGAAGTTGACAGATGCTGCTCCAGCACTTTGACCAAATATGGTCACTTTTTCTGGATCACCACCGAAATATTTGATGTTCTGGTTGACCCATTTCAAGGCCAAGAGTTGATCCTTCAAACCGTAGTTGCCAGGAATGATTAGGTCGTCAGTTGTTAGAAAACCTGAAAGCCAGAAAGAAAATGTAAATATCATTATGGGCAACTGTCCAGGAAATGCATCACACTCTTTGGGAAAGTTGCACTTCTTCGGCCTAGTCGGTAGTAGTATGAACAAAAATATCACTGTATTTCCAGGAGAAACCATGAAAATGAGGGATTCTGATTCTGATTGATTCTTATTCAAACAAGAGTGAAATAGTCAGAGTAAGAAACACATTGAAGAATATTCCATGACATTTAGGATAATCACAATAAAGTCAAAAACTGATTGAGATGAATTTGAAATTTGAATCAGTATGAGAATTTATAGACAAATGTGCCTCACTGGAAACAGTATTTTCGGAGCTTGTTATTATACCTATATTAAGCTATTATTTTTGACTCTACTTCTTCAGCAAGATAGAATTTAAACACAGCATAAAAAATAATGATTGAGTAGGTTTCTGCTTTTGATCTCAAAATTAGGTTGTTCTATGTAGCAATGTAGCAATAGAGAAATGTCAGGTAGCCACACTGACGAAAATGACGTCTATAGGACCTTTAATTTCGGTCATCTTTCGACCCGTTCGTCACTTGTCCAAATCATGACGTCAAAAGGACGTCGTCTTTCCAACGTCTCAAGGACAGTAACTTTTGGACGTCTTACGGACGTCTGTATCTGTATTTCAAACACTCGTTAATGTTCATCTCATACAGAGTGCTGTCATTTGTACCTCGTTACAATGTTGCCGTCTTCACAATTTTTACTTACTTCTATTTTTTTTCATCGCTTGGAGCACACGAGAGGAAATCCCAATAATGTTCAAAGAACATCGTGCGTTCCTAGGGAGGATATAGGGACAGGAGGTAGGTATTGTAATTTTTTTGAACTTCTGGAGATTAAATGTTGTTGGGAATACTTCCTCAGGCAATGAATTCCAGAGCCTAGCCGTTCTATGGATGAAGGAGTTTTGATAAAGTGCTGTTCGACATCTTTCGAGGTTGACAAATAAAGGATGTGTGACTGGGCTTGTCTAGTTCGTCTCACAGGTATTGCTAGTGAAGGGATGATAGCAGAGATTTCTGAAGAACATTTCCCGTGGAAGTATCGATAGAAAAGTGAAAGAAAATCTTTTCGCACGGAACAAGAATCCGAGTTTTTGTGAAGCAGCTTTTGCTATGGATCTGACATGATGATCCCATGAAAGAGTGTTGCTGATGGGAATACCGAGCATAGATATGGTGGGCATATCGGGCAATACTGAGTTCCGCCTCTCTAGAGAAAATACAGGCTTGAGTTCTAGTGGCGTTGAATTCAACGTTGTTGGTTCCCCAGGCTGTGATTTCAGCAAGGTCTTCATTGACAGCATTGACCCGCCTGCGCCGTGAGTTCTTAGTTTCCTGGGAAGAAATGGGAATTCTGGAAGAGAACGCAGTATGGAGAGTACTATCATCTGCAAAGCTGTGGATAGGGCAAATTGTTACACTCAACAAATCATTGATATGAAGAAGAAATAATGTTGGTGCCAAAATTGATGCTTGTGGAACGCCGGAATTGATGCCAATAGTATCAGACGATACACCGTCCACCACCACGTGAAGCGATCTGCCTGAAAGAAAACTCGATAAGAGATGGCATAGCTGAGGTGGTAAGCCGTATGATAGCAGTTTGTGGAGGAGTCCTTTGAGCCAAACACGGTCGAATGCTTTCGATATATCCAACGCGACAGCTAAAGATTCCCCGTGTTTCTCTAATGAAGCTTGCCATAAATGGGGTACATAGGCAAGTAGATCTCGAGTAGATCTTCGGTGGCGAAAGCCGTATCATTGATGATTCCTGAGCTCTTCAGATATTTATTATTATTATGTTGTGATTACTGAATATTGAAATTCACGAATGATAATTGCACGATAAATTCTGACAGAATGCAGATAGCCGTAGCTTATTTGGGGGAGAGAGGGGATGATGAAAAAACATGTCATCAGCTGTGACGCCATCTTTTTTTTTTATCGCTTGGAGCGCACGAAAGGGAATCCCTATAATGTTCAAAGAACATCGTGCTTTCCTAGGGAGGATAGGGACAGGAGGTAGGTATTGGAATTTTTCTTGAACTTTTGGAGATTATATGTTGTTGGGAATACTTTCACAGGCAATGAATTCAGATTCCTACTATCATCCCATCGAGCAATACAAGTCAGACGCACTCAACAAATTCAGAAAACGCATTCTGTTGTCACCAATCTCGAATATGTCGAGAAACTCTTTACCAAAACTCATTAAATGACTGAGTTTACTATAAGAAGTGTTTCTAAGATCTTGAAAAGTTCAAAATTCAATACCTACCTCCTGTTGTAGCCTGTGCATGATTTTCTTCGAATATAATAGGTATTTGCCTTCGTGCGCTTCAAGAGATAAATAATAATGATAATCTGACGCATATTGTAGCACCAAACATTCAAACAACGTATACCACTAATTATTGCTCATTAATAGGTAGTGACCATATTTTTTTGCCTCATCAATCTTGTATTTTGTGATGAACTGTCACAAAGAAACTGAATTGCATGTGCGGTTATAATGAAATGAATTTCCCTATATGGAACACCTATATCAATAATACTTATCATATCATGCAGATGACAGATGGCCCTCAATTTCAATACCTTCGTCACACGGAAGCATGATAGGATATCATATTGGTATTCAGTTTTCTCCAATGAAGTGGCAATCAAAAGTTATTCGGAAGCAAAAACCTTCAATATCATCTATATTTTCTAGTTTGTGTATGTGTTTGAAATCTGGCAACACTTAGGGTCATCAGCATGCATCGGCCGCATGTTTGTTTTGTTGTTATTCCTTCGTGCGGTTCGATTGACCGGATGGTTCCTCATTCAATATTATGTTCTGGTGTTTTGTTTCGATACACTGATTTTTGATCATTCTGGTGATGTTTTTTGTTATCCAAATCGATGATAGTATGGAAACAACAGTAGCTATTGCCCAGGAATGGTGGTTTACTTTTCTTATGACAGAAGACAGAAGTGTTTTGGCCGCCATTTGAAGGACGATGGAAACTATAAATGTGTCTTTTGTGATGGTTAACCCATAGACAGTTTCATGAAATCATCGAACATTTATTGTTATCACACTAGGTGTTCTGGTAAAATAAAGTGAGCTTTGTTAATTCCAAATATATTCGTAGTAATAGAAATACTGATTTGTTTCAAATGGTGTGAATTTGAGTTAGCAGTACAGCTCTGAAAAGTTGTAATTTATTAATGTATGAATATATCATTCTGAAACTTGGTTTCCTCCCATTACATCGTTCTTCATTCAAGTGATGATTAGAACAAACCTCGAAACAGAGATCACAACGAGAAGTTCGGGCATATTTTTCAAAGAATAGACGTCGCTACGACGTCCTAAGCTAGTCCATAACGTCAGTTTCAAGTCATAATTGAACACCGCATTGACGTCTAAAAGACCTAAAAAGTGACGTCATTTAGACGTCAGTTTGGATAGTAAAAAACCGTCTTTTGGCCAGATGTGATCCGTCTTTCAGACGTCATATAGTCGCCATGTGCTACCTGGGGCGAGCGATGTTAAACGAACATCAAAGATAAAAAAGAGATAAAAGAAGATGAGATGGATCTTGTTAGGTTCTTTCTTCTCCTCATCTTCGTCCTTCTTTATAATGCGTATGTTCCTAAGTGAGTAAGTACGGTAGAACCGAACTCGCCACAACAAGTGAAATGTTATTGAAGGTACAGAGGCTGGCATGTCTTTGCATAACAGGAGCAATAAGATCGACTCCAACAGCAGCACTAGAGGTCATACTGGACCTCACACCCCTCCACATCATGGTGCTTCGGGAGCCTTGGTTGGTGGTGGACCGCATTCGAATGAGTCGATCAATTGGTGCATCTCCCACAGCAGGCGGTGTAGACGGGTTTGAAGTGTGTGCACGTGTGGCTCAAGAGGCTTCAATTTACTTTGGATGAACTAATTGATATAATAGCAAAATTACCGAATGGTCCTAGACGATAGTTGGCTGTGACGACAATAACATCGTGTTCTAACAAGTAATGAGGGCCGTAGAAGTCGAAATTGGCAGCTCCATTGACGAATCCTCCTCCATAGATATAGAACATCACTGGTAGCGAAGCCTCAGATGTGGGATACTAAAATATAATTCATGGAAATCAGAATATAAGACACGAATAAAAGAAGAAGTAAAAATACGTATGCGACCCAGATCCGGAAGAAAATTTCCAGCATATAGGATTTTCGATGCCTTTTATTGTATAGTGAAATATTGTATCTATTCCACCAGCGAAAAATAAAACAGTGATAGATTATCAAGAATTCAACTGGACTACTTTTCCTATAGCACAGCCTGCCATAAGGAATTATGTTTATGCTTGCACGAATTGATCAATTTTTGAGTATAAAATGGCGGCTGAAAAAATTGCAATGAAGTTGAAATATTTGAACTATTTCACGAATTCGGATGAAATCATAACCACACAGTATGCATCTAGAAATGTGTTGTTGGAAATTAGGGAACGAAAAAAAATTAGAATAGAAACTAGAGTCACTAGCCACAGGTAGGTACACTTGTAAGATTGACCATTTATTCTTCATATGATTAAATTTTTTTCCTCAGGATGGATTCTCTGGGTCATTAGTATTGTCTCTATTTAGAGCTGATGATGTGTCCAGACGCAAAAAGAGGAGTTGTAGAGTTTGGAGCATTTTCAAATGCCGCGAAATTCATGTAGATTATTACAGCCTCGTTTGAGAAATGCGACTGAATTTCCCTGATAAATATTTCAATTATTTTCAGGTAACGTAAAGTCGATTCGAAGAACTTCTATCAATGGTGGTACCAGCAGGAATAAATAAACTATATATGATAACAGAACCCATCGTTCTTCAGAATATTCTCAGGATCCTAAGAAATATTCATAGTATCTATAGTGAATATTCTGTGAACATCTCTTCATTGTATATTATAAGGATGCTCTCAGCATAACTTGACAAATTAATATTTCCAGAATCAAGTATACAATCCTCAACTCTCAAGTTTAACCGATAAATGACGTAACAGGTAGATTCCTGATTATTTTATATTTTTTTTCCGTTATAACAAAACATCTTGAAAATATCTATCGAACAAATTTTCGACAATAATTTAACCTCTAGTGGTATTACGAGTGGAAATATAAACAAAACGCGTATAGTGTGTCAAGCATTTATCTGTACATAAACACCGTTTATTTGAAAAAAGTACCATTTCCTATCTGGAAATTTTCGAGGAATTTCGAGAAAGAGAATGTCATTTTGAAGGATAATTACTAATAGGAATCCTGATTAGCGATGAATAAAAATCTTTCATCAATAACTTATCAAAGTTTTTCGTCTATCTTATAAGGCTTCTTGAAAATATAGGGTTTCATCTGAAAATATTGATATATTGATATGAATTTTCAGTGAAATCGGAATTGATATGCAATTATTTTTTACTAGAACATATGAGTTAAAAGGAACTATATCATCGATCTAAATTTCAAAATTCTAACTCAAAAAACAACTGAATGTCGCCCTGTCCAATGATCTCGTTTTGTCGTTTTCACCTGGTATACGTGGTATATACAGGGTGGTTCACATTTGGTTTTGTATAGGAAACGAAAAATGCACGTTTTGAGGGACATGAGGATTATGTAAGAAAATCAAAGATATCATGAGGATGAGCCGTTCAGAGATTATTGAGAAAAAACCAAATTGTCGATTTTCGTTTTCGGGCACTGGCCCTTTCATTTCGGTAAACAGGAAAAAACTACACTGACATTTTTCTTCGATTTCGTATGTTATTCAAATCTGGGAATATCAGATTTTGTGATACTATACGTTTCGTTCATCAAGAGCCATCCTCAACTTGTTAGATATGGCAATGGTGGGACAACGAAATGTGGGCCACCCTGATTACCTACTCACCTTCGGTGTGTAAACATTCAGATACAAACAATCCTCATTTTCCAGAAGGGTCAGGTTTGTATTCAACATGTTACTCTGCTGATAACATATTTTCGTGTTTTTTGTTGCGTCTAAGATACCCTCCCATCCTTCATTTGGTTGTGGTTCCTAAAAAGTATGAGTATTTGAATGAATATGCATAGCTCAAAGTTGTTTCTACAAATGTTCATAAATGAACGAAACTGGTAAATAAAGAGAGAAAAACAACTACTTTCATGGCTATATGCCACTCAGAACATTGGATTACATTCTTCCAAAATCAATGCAACGATACGTTTAGACGAATAAGATCGCAAGCTTTTCTTGTCTAAATGCTGAATTGTTCTCATATTGTTCAAGAACGCTTGAATACCTACAAACTGGTTTCGAACTTTTGGCCCTCACTAGTGCAGGGGTGTCTTCAGATGGCATTAATGACCTCCATCTGGTGCGAACCTGACCCAACGTAAACATATCCCAGCATTTAATACCCAGGAGGCGTTCGGCCACTGCGAGAGGGACCCGAACGCCACCTGCGGTAGAAGGAAAGAATCACTGAAAAACAAATGCATTTCAGATGCATGGGAATAGCTATGGCTGATTGTCCGACTGACGTAATTTCAACTGCAAGAAAGTCAAAATGCCCAATGTGGAATGAAATGTTAAATAAATATGCAACAAATGTGGAAATGACTTTGAGCTATGCATATTCATTTGACATTTCATTCCACTATGAGCATTTTGGCTCTTTCGTAGTTGATAAGTATTCGATATGAGAACATATTCGAACTTTGGTTTCTCATTAGATTTAATTTGAAAAGTACAACAATCACTTCATTTGAAATTTATGATTTCTACGGTTTCTATTTCACTCTTGGTTTCTAGAATCAATCAGAATCAGCCATTTTCACGGATTCTTCTGTATTACAGCGATATATTTTTGTGCACTTAATTTTACCACTACCATACAGAAGCCGAATTGACCAATACAGAAGCCGAATTGACCCAAACGTGGCCAACCTTCCTTGTTTTCCAGCGATAAAGTTTTGGGCGTTTAAAACGACAATTATGTTGAAATGATGGATGCAATGTGCACAACTCTCGCAAGTCGCTCGTTTATTGTCACAATCAAGGAATACTCATACGAATACAACTCGTGATACTATTTGTCCTTGAATTATTCTGAGCGAGTTAGGACGTTACCTGTTGTATCGGTGGTAACGGTTAGGAGCTATCTTCTGCTAGGTTGGTCAACAGCAAGGGTTGTGTACATACACAAATCGGGTTCGGCGAATCACTCCCTACCCAAATCCTTCCGACCGATCAGCCTTACCTCGGTCCTATTAAAAACTCTTGAAAGAATTCTAGGCAGGCATATCAGAGAGGGAAATCTGAGGGAACATCCTCTAAATCCCCATCAGTATGCTTACCAAACAAGGCAAATCAACGGATTTAGCACTGAACAATCTTGTAGGAAAGATCAGCCATTCCTTAGATCATAAGGACATTGCTCTGGTAGCTTTCCTCGACATAAAAGGAGCGTTCAATAATGCCCTACCACAATCACTCTATCTGACAATGCAAGGTAGAGGAATCAGCAGTCAAATATGCAACTGGATCAAAACCATGATTGGAAATCAGTACGTTATATCATCACTGTATAAAGAGTCGATCAGGTTTAGAGCGGCAGAAGGTTGTCTACAGGGCGAGGTACTTTTCCCACTCCGGGATACTGTGTGGAATAAAAAATCAGCAAATATTAGAAATGGTTTTTGACATGTTGGCTACTCAGACACACGTGAAAAAGTCTTCCAGAGTCCTCTTCTACAATAGAGACGAGTGGGTGAGTGGATCAGTCCAATTCCCAGAGACCGAACACGTAATGTACACACACACAGATGGTTCGAAACGCCCTCTTGGAGTTGGATCCGGTGTGGTCAGCAGAAAACCGAAGACAAAAATCTCTGTCAATCTCGTTAAGTATGCTACGATATTCCAGGCTGATGTCTCCGCAATCGAATCGTGTGCTAGAGAGTTAACGAATAGACCTCTAGTAAACGAAAACATCAGTATTGGATCAGACAGTCAGGCTGCCCTTAAAGCACTGAGCTCTCTAGCAAGATAAATTCTAAGCTTGTATGGAATGCCTGGGTGCAAACAACATAAGTATTTTGCTGTGGGTGCCTGGGCAACAGGGGGTGGAGGGCAACGAGAAAGCCGACATCCTTGTCAAACAGGGAACCGAATCTGTGTTCATAGGACCAGAACCATACTTTGAGATCACCGCAAGTTTGACCAAAACAACTATCTGGGACTAGCCGGAGGGGAAAAGACTCACGTACTGGTCTGGATTACCAGGATTAACCCATTCGAAGGCGTTTCTGCCTAAACTATCGAAAAATATAACCAGGCAGATCCTAGATTGGAACAGGAACAACCTGTGAATTCTGATAGGACTGCTTACGGGACACTGTCGCCTAACATACCACCTGGGAAGGATGGGTCTGAACCAACAAGAGGATTGTCGGTTCTGCTGTGTGGAAGGCGAAACGGCTGAACACATATTATGTTCATGCTCTTGTTCAGAGAGACTGAGGTTCGACATATTTGGCTTCACCAATTTGAAACCTATCGATTTTAGACAAATCTCATCTAATTCAATCATGGACTTTGTAAAAAGATGTGGATTGGACTTTGTAAAAAGATGTGGATTGTAGAGGTCAGCCTCGATAGATCCACCTGGGGTCGCCCCACTCACATGAAACCTAACCTAACCTACTAGCACTAGCACTCAATCTTACCCGAAAACGCAGTTCTCCTACTGGCGGTTTTGCGAAAGGGATTTCTTGGAATGCGTAGAATGAGATATTCCTCAAAGAATATTCTTTTCTGCCCCTGATAGTCCCTTTTGGAATTGTAACTAAGACGTCAGCATTCTGGAATATAACGAGGTGATATGAAAGAATGTTATACAGGGTGGGTCACGGTAGATGGCACCTTAGACGTTTACGGAGAACGGGACATAAGATCATTCTGAAAATTTGGTTACTCAAGTAATTGCTCTCTATCTATCGATCTGAAATATTTTCAGCTCTGCGGCGTTGCCGCTTCTATCGAAAAGTAGCAACAACTTTGTTATTTTGAACGGAACACCCTATATTTTATTGCATCTTCAGATTCTCTCTGAAGAGCTGATTTCATCGATATATCACACTTGGGGTCTAGCGGAAATGATTACAGAGATATAGGGTGCGTGAAAAATCGACATTTTTCAACTTAAGGAATTTTTTTTGTCGAAACTATTCATTATTGGTCAAAACGGCTCACATGTCCCTATCTCAACTTTTGATTAACTATCTACTGATATTTAATTGGGACATATACCGGGTGATCAAGAATCTGAATTCTGCACCACCCTGTATTTGTTTCAATTAAATGTCAGTAGATAGTTGATCAAAAGTTGGGATAGGAACATGTGAGCCGTTTTGACCAATAATGAATAGTTTTCGACAAAAAAAATTCCTAAAGTTGAAAAATGTCGATTTTTCACACCCTATATCTCTGTAATCATTTCCGCTAGACCCCAAGTGTGATACATCGATGAAATCAGCTCTTCAGAGAGAATCTGAGAATGCGATAAAATACAAGGTGTTCTATTTAAAATAACAAAGTTGTTGCTACTTTTCGATAGAAGCGGCAACGCCACAGAGCTGAAAATATTTTAGATCGATAGATCAAGAGCGATTACTTGAGTAACCAAATTTTCAGAATGATCTTATGTCCCGTAAACGTCTAAGGTGCCATCGACCGTGACCCACCCTGTATAAATCAAGACTTACAATACAATTCTAAATATCTGCTAATAAATAGTTGCAACGGGAGTTTGACATTATTCAGGTATCGTCAAAAGATGTGTCTTCGGACAGTACGTGTGACTTCGGACATTCGCTAATATCATCTTTCAATCGAGAATACCGCTGAAGTGGAGATCGCTATCGACTCAATGGGCGTGTACACCTTAGTAGAAATATTAACTCAAACCGTGTTTATAATGATCCTTTCATATATAAATAATGATTGACGACATAATTCGATCGAAAAATTAGCTGGAATGTCTTATTTTTGGACATAAATAATAGTACCTTCTGAAAACGGACCCTCTCATGACGTAGAAACCGCATCTCGCCATAGTTGAAAGAAAATACAAAACGCCCGACGGAGACTGAGGCAACTGATATATTAATTCTTTCAACTGTGATCTCGCGCTAATTCACTCAGTCAGAAATCATGTATCATTCATCTCTGTCTAGAATAGTCTTGTTTCAGTATTAGGGTTTTGACGTCACATCATCGCCCCGTTTTCAGAGGTCCGAAAAATCGGGGATTTCAATAATTCTTTATAAAACGTAGGGAGCTCACAGCAAGAAACGGTTTGCGGTGGTGAGCTAGTTTGGATGAGTTCTATCGAATTATGAAATAAAATTTTTTTGTGATATAAGCCCATTCTTTTGCGTGGTTATTCTTGTTAGAATAGGTTCGGCGATCGTGAGTGTTTTTGGTGTGCATGAAGAGGTAAGTTCGTCCATTTTTCGTCTGTATTTATATGATACTTTCATGACATTCGAAAATGAAAAAGTATGTAACTGCCATAAGGACTTTCGAGCAAAATTTAAAGCATATTAGCAATTATATTTTGTGAGGCCCATGTCCAATGAGGAATGTTTTGGCTATGTATTTATTATTTCATATCATATTATTTTTTAAGACAGAGTGATTATCAAGATTACAGCCTTCCTGCTGGTGGTTTCGGACATGGGCCAGAGCTACAGAGAAGTTTCTGGTGATCGTTCCTACAGAAACTACATCAATGGAAAATTAAAAGAAGTCAAAAATGATGTGAAGAAGGGGAAGAAATGTATATCCGTACTAACAACTATGAGCTTCTTGTAAAAAAACATTTCTAAGAGCAGATCTGGTTCTACCTTCCATCCACAATTTATGGAGCAACTGATGTTACTATGACTGACATTCATGAAAAAATATGATGGAGGAGAGGAAAGTACCAATTCTCGAATTCATATATCATTAAGAATAGGAAATATACTCAGAAATGTTATTTCATTGGAGCTACCTGCAACAATCATTTGTAATATATATATATACTTATATGAAATAAGTTCCTGATTATGTTTATCATTAGATATATTTTGGTCAGAGTGTTATTCATTTTTTGTGTTCGAATAATAATTGAATTTTGGGTTTCTTCAATTAGTTATGTCCCAGTTGACCAAAACATGCAGCAGATTTATCACTGCTGCATTTCTATTGTTCCATGTTTCATCACAGAGTTGTTCCCAGAGATATAGCATAGATGAATGTCCGCCTAAAATGAAATCACAGATGATCAGTGATGCAACATCAGACTTGAATAAGATATGCTCCTGTGCATGAGATCACTATGACTTTACATAGCTCTTCCTATGAAGCATGCCTAAGATGTTTCTGATAAATCTGTGTTCTGCATTGGCTCCATTCCTTATCATCCATAAATTTATACTGGTGCCACCATTATTCGAATCAGTTCAAAATGGAACACCATGATATTAAGCGCATGCATGTATTCTTGGAATTCCGAATGTTGAAATCAAAAAATCGGTGAATATTTAAGGGAATACATTTACTAACGTGGGATGAAACAAAGTTCTCTAAATGATCCCATTTGTGATGACGCATGGGATGCCTCAATTTTATCACATTGATAGAACTTGTGATGAAACTCTGATTTGTTGAAGTAACATGTTATATTTGAGATGATAGTTGCAACTGTTTCAGAACGGTGTGATGAACCAAAGTTCTGTGCCTGATCTCTCTTGCAATAGAGCTGAGACATGTGTGATTAACTGGGGATGTGTCCGAATCATTTATGATGAAAAAATATATCACTTTCTCATTCTTCACAATGCTCGTACGAAGTCATTCCTCAAGACTAAAAAAGTAGGATGCGCTTCTTTCAAGAATGTGGTGAATATAATATTCCAGTTTTTTCTAAAATTCCTTTGAGTGAATAATATAGAAAATCGAGAAGACAGGTAATTTTTATTTTTGTATCCCTCTTGGTTCAACCCCCCAGGAGGGGTAGATGTTACCCTTAGATCTCAAATGGGAAGGGGGGTCAAGTGGCACATCATTATGACATGCGTTCAATTCTCTTTCCAACGGTACCATAGTTTATCATTTATTGTTGAGCAGTTTCCGAAAAATGCCGTGTCGATTAGAAAATTTCACACCCTCAATATCTTACTCCGAGTAAATAAAATGAAAAATCGAAAAAATGCGTTTAATTCTCTTTCCAACAGTACACTAGTTAATGATTTTCTGATGAGCAGTTTCCGAAAAATGCCGTTCCAAACTTACTATTTGGAACATGACTGAACAGAAATGCATTCAAAATCTTTCTACCATTTGGACTGAAAGGGTCAATACAATAATGCCAATCTGAAAACCATGCATATCAATCGAGATATCAGTGCAGGCATGTTCTTATTACTTCTTTAAGTTCAGAACGGCATTCGGAAACTTTTCATCAAAAAACGAAAAACTAGGGTATAGTCGAAAAGAGACTTGCACGCCATTCGAGATGATGTGCATCTTGACTTCCCTTCTTATATAGGGTTCTGAGGGTTACATCTACCCCTCCTAGGAGAAGAACGAAGAGGGCTGAAAATATGCATTTCAAATGTCTTCCTCAGAAATGGATTTTTTTTTTCGTCGAGGTGGTCGAAATCCTTTATGGACACCATATGGGTCCAATCCCCCATATGATAGTGTGGGAGTCCCCTGACTCCAGGGTATACCCACTAAACACTCCACCCCGTTTGTAGGCTCGTCTGATCGAAGTCTCCGACGACACTTAGGCCTGGTGGCCCATTGTATATTACCTACATGCCGTTATCAATTTTACCATATACTACTCATGGTGCTTATTAAGGGCCACTTCAATATGGAAGACCCTTTTCATTCGGGTTCCTGAATATTACTCTTCCGATCCCTGTTCTCGTCTACGAAGAAGGCCAAAAGTTTTCCTTCTCCAACGAGTAACGGGGAAAGGGGTTGGTCCAGCCCTGTGGTGCCCCCTGCACAGAGGGCTAAGGCTACTCACTCTGAGATGTCGCCCTGTTTCCCAGAGGCCCCGTTAGCGACACCATACCTCGGTGCCATCCATCCATCACTTCGAGTTCCCACAGCTTGGATTAGGTTGCCAGAGCCTCGTTGACAAGTCCTCGGCCACCTAGACAGATATCAGCAAATCGCCTCATCCCTGCCACAGATGTCCAAAAATTGTCCCATCTAGCCCAGAGATAGCAAAGATGGTCCCAAAATGCTTCATCCGTCGAGCGGCCGAGGTATGTCCTCCCCACACCACTTGATGGTGAGGTTGGGCTTGAAGGGGAGAAGGAAAAGAGAAGTTGGCCAAGAAAGGCCGATAGATAGATTGAAAAAAAAAAGGAAGAGAGAAGAGGATATCACCCAAGACAAGTTGAAGTATGGTGGATATCCGGCTAGGGTACCTCGGGTTCACCATTCCCGTACTCACAAGTTGTGAGCCCTTGAAGACTCAGAAATGGAATGGACGTGCCTTTTCGATTTTTCATATCATTCACAGAAAGGAAATTTTCTAAGTTTTCTAAGTGACACAACATTTTTCGGAAACAGTTCAAAGAAAATGATCAACTATGTTACCGTTGGAAAGAGAATTGAACTCAAAATAATGTGTCACTTGACCCCCCCCCCCCGTCCAAATTGAGATTCTAAGGGCAACATCTACCCCTCCTAGGGGGTTGAACCAAGAGGGCTAAAACTAATCATATCAAGTGTCCTTCTCGAAAATAAAATAGACCAATTTCTTCGATTTCTCATAATTATTCACTGAAAGGAAGATATTGAGAGTGGGAAATTTTTAAAATGTCACCCTGTACGTCCGAAGTCACCACACCTTGCCTGGTGACTTTGGACACTCTTCAAATGAAATAATAAAATATTTCTGTTGAAAATGGCAATGGTTTCATATCACAATTCAATAAATCAATACAAGTGCTACGTTGAGTGAGAATTTTGGAGACGAAAAAACTATTTTTCCCAAAAAAAAACTGTTAAGAATCCGAAGTCTCTTTTTTGACGGTACACTTTGCACTAGGTGAATTGTATAGGGTATAGTGTACAGGGTATTAAAAAAAAATCAAATCCTAACATGCTTACCACATATTCGTAGGCAATCAAAAGGTAGATCACATTTTTTAGTAACATTTTGATTCAAAATGACAACTAGAACATTGGTTGTATGAATTATTATAGTAAGTTGATATTTCGATTGGATAATCATCTATATCCATCATTATTATCCACCTGAGATTACAATCTTATCTTGACGTATAAAGTCATCATGTATGATTTGATGTTTCGATTGTTTTACTGATACAATTATACAATTATAATCACTATAAGAACCACTTACCGCAAATCTAAAGCATATAATATGACCAAATACTATTGAAAATTTATGTGTTTGTGATAAATTTTCCTCGATTTTTTAGAAATTGAAAAATGATAATCCGAGAAAATGTGTATCGAATTCAGTTCAGTAGAAACTGCTCTAGAGCTGTCGCTTCCAAACAGGCAGCATTCCATCGATGGCAGAAAAATCCGGGCCCTGAAACTAGAGCAGAATATGTCGAGGCTAGAGGCATATGCAATGAGACAATTCGATCATCAAAGGATGCTTATAATGCCAAAATAAGATCAAAACTTGTTGAATGTCCTAACGGATCCCGTTCATTTTGGTCCGTCGCCAAAACTGTAGGAAGAAACTTCCAGCTCGTTTCCTCCTCTAACCAAGAAAGATGTAACACTAGCCACAACTGCCCAGGAGAAAGCCAACATTTTTGCGCATTCATTTGCTAGAAATTCCACTCTGGATTCATTGGGAAAACAACCTCTAAACATAACACCAATTGATAGTCATATGCCCGAGATCACCTTTCGCCAACGTACTATGAGGAAGATTTTATTGGGTCTCAACACCAACAAAGCTTATGGCTCCGACGGAATCCCACCGATTGTTCTCAAGAAATGTGCTCCCGAACTATCACCTGTTCTCTTCAAGTTTTTCAACTACTCTCACAAATTGGGGATATTCCCGTCCAACTGGAAAATTGCAAGAGTACAACCAGTTCCTAAAAAGGCAAAAAGTCCCTACCTAGCAACTACAGACCGATCGCACTGCCATCTATCATTTCAAAGATCATGAAGAAAGCTATCAACATCGAGCTCATGAAATACCTGGAACATTTTGGTATTATTAACGATAGGCAATATGGCTTCCGTCATCAGAGATCAACTGGTGACCTGCTCGCTTACGTCTCACATATATGGCAGCAATCTATTGAAAAATATGGTGAAACCTTAGCAGTCGCACTTAATATCTCCAAGGCATTCAATCGAGTCTGGCACTACAGACTCCTCGCCAAGCTTCCATCTTATGGCTTGCCTCCCCAGTTATGTTCTCTGCTAGCTAGTTTTCTCTCAAACAGGTCTCTTTATGTAGTGGTCGACGGAGTTTCATTTGACTCTCTTGTCATAAATGCTGGTGTTCCGCTTCGCGGATGATAGTACCCTTCATACCGCTTCTGTTCCAAGGCTCCAATACCAGCCAGGCAAATCAGAAACAAAGGAGGGAGAAATGTTGACAACATAAATATGGCCTTGGCAACAATTCCCTAATGGGGATCCAATAACTTGGTAGATTTCAAATCAAACAAAACGTAAGCATGAATTTTCTCTAAAAAAGCTGATCTCACTGTGCCCAACATAAGCTTGTCAGGAGTTACCATACCTTTGAAGACATTCATTTTGATGCCTGGTATCACTATCAGCAATAACCTCTCTTGGGAAAATCACGTGAGATCAATTGCTAAAAGTGCATCCCAAAAACTTGGTTTTCTGTTTCGTGCCAAGAGCTATTTCACTTCCAGTCAGCTGCTCATGATCTATAAGGCACATATCTGACCTGTCCTGGAATAGTGTTCCCAAATTTGGAGTGCAGCTCCCAAACATACCCTGAAACTGTTGGATTCTGTACAAAAAAGGGCAATTCGTCTCGTGGGTGATGCCTCGCTCACAAAGTCACTCACTTCTCTGGAACACCGTAGAAAAGTTGCCGATCTGGCTTTATTTTATAGATATTTTCATGGACGATGTTCTTCTGAAATATCAACAATTGTTCCTCCCTTGGCAGTTCCCGGGAGATTAACCCGTCGAGTTGAGTCTTCGCACCCCTTCGTGGTCACTTTGGAGACCTGTAGAACATCTCTTTCCAAAGACTCATTCATTCAACGAACAGCGAGGCTCTGGAACACATTGCCAAGGGAGGTGTTCCCCGAGGCATATAACCTCCAAATATTCAAGAAGAACACCAATTCCTACCTCATTTCCCTTGGTTCTCACAATATTCTCTGAACATTACAGGATATCCCTTTTCGTGGGAACCAGAACATAAAAAAAAGAAATTATATTGATTTTTCATAAGGTTCAGTCCACGACAACGTCACAATAAAAAAATATGATGATTTCCATGTCAGAGGGCTCCAAAAAGGATTACTTCCAGTGTAGCTACGTCTATTGATAAGGACATGGACTGTTCATATTGCCGATAGAAAATAAATCACCTAATTTCAAATCGGTTGGTTTCATTTAAGCTGATATAAAGAATTGAAACCAAACATGTATGCAAACTTGAACACCTCGTATAATAAAAACAAGCTTTTCCACGACAAAACAAAGATGCGTATCTGATATTTTAATTATTGCTATATATTGTCAAAGTCAGACGAGTTGAACCTGAGACACCCTGTTTAGAGGGGGAGCGTTTAAAGTGAGACACGCCGTATACCTTGGTATTCAATTTATTGAAAGTTCAGTAGAAGACATTTTTCTTCTTATTTTTATCTAGTTAATCATAACGGATACAAAGTCGATTGAATTGAGGCAAAGTTGTGCAATGTTTGAAAATTTCGAATACTTCCGAAGTTATTTGAAAAAAACTGAATATTCGCGATTTCGTCTTAATTTTTCAATTGATGACACAATAATCATTTAATCATTGCCACTTTCATCGCTCTATAAATAATATCAATAGATTCTTGATATGACGTTTCATCTTCGAGGAGCCATCAACAACTTTGCTGATTCGAATAGAAAAAAAAAACGTTCTGTTCTTATAGAAAATTCAATGGGCGTGTACACCTTAGTAGAACTTTTAACTCAAACCATGTTTAAAATGATCCTTTTATACATAAATAATGATTGTCGACATAATTCGATCGAAAAATTAACTGGAATATTTTATTTTTGGGCATGAATAATAGTACCTTCTGAAAACGGACCCTCTTATGACGTAGAAACCTCATCTCGACATAGTTTAAAGAAAATACCAAACTCCCGACGGAGACTGAGGCAACTGATATATTTAAATCTCTCAACTGTGATCTCGCGCTAATTCACTCTGTCAGAAATCATGTATCATTCATCTCTGTCTGGAATAGTCTTGTTTCACTATTAGGGTTTTGACGTCTCATCATCGCCTCGTTTTCAGAGGTCCGAAAAATCGGGGATTTCCATAATTTTTTATAAAACGTAGGGAGCTCACAGCAAGAAACGGTTTGCGGTGGTGAGCTAGTTTGGGTGAGTGCTATCGAATTATGGAATAAAGGAAGAAAAAAAAAACTAGGGGCTCAAAGTCGGTCGCCCCTAGTTTTTTTTCTTCTTGAAAATACTGTGGACCACTTTGAGAAAATGGATGATTTTCATGATTTATGGAATAAAAATTATTTGTGATATATAAGCTCGTTGAAATTCTGAATCCAATGACATAATACACTTCACAATTATACGACGTTTCGAGTCAAGAAATCATCATCAGTATAATTTGATGATGGTGGCCAGAAAAACGAAACGTTGAATCTGAGACGGCATCTTGTGGCGAAAGGAAAATGGCTACAAAAATGTCAGATCAGCGTAAAATAATTTCTTGGAACTATAAACTTCGAGAATAACTTTCCATTTTATTTCACTAAAAGAGATATACCAAAATAAATAATATGATCTTTTCGTGGCCATTCTTACTTCTCTACAAGTTGCCGTCATGTGATTTTTGATCTGACGTTTCGTTTTATCGTAACCATCATCTAATACTACTGATGATGATTTTTTTTTGAAACGTTGGATAATTTTGAAGTGATGTAAACATGTCGTTGGATTCAAAATTGGTATTAGAGTTTCTTCTCTTTTTCGCCCTTCAAAAAAACAAAGTTGATGATCTAAAAAATAAAGTCAGAAAACAAGACGGAATCACGGAGATTCGGATTTTTTCGAATATCTTCGGAAGTATTCGGAATTCCTACCTTTGAGGCGACATGTTGATAAGCATCGAATTAATTGTGCAACTTATTCTTGCCTTTTTGTATATGTTATGGTTACCGAGATCACAATAATGATACCCCTCGAATTTGGGACACACTGTACAGGAATTTGTTTGTTACCAAAATAAAAAAAAGATTCTGCTTTATTACTTTTTATTCACGTATAAAATCAATCAGACTCAGAAAGTAGTATAGGGCTTGATAGCCATTTGTTCGTAAACTTCCACCCATTTTGGGAAGACGTCACCTTTAGGATTCTTCTTGATAGTTAAGGTGTCGTTTATATCCAGATACTGGAAATTATCTGGATCAACTGTGGGCCAGTCAATGTTATCAAACAGGCTTGATGGTTCTGGAGTAGGATCTCTGAAAAATCAATTTATCATACAGGGTGTTTCCTAATGGAATGTCAATATATTTGAGGAGGTAATTCTTGGGCCCATTTTTAAAAGAATATTCCATATCAACGTATGACCTGAACGTCATAACTTTTGAGATACAGAGTGGAAGATTTTTCAAAAATAAATTGTTTTCCATTAATATCTGTAATACCACTTCAGATATTCTAATTAAATTTGTGTCAAGAGGTATCAGTTAGCGTACCTCATTTTCATGTGTTGCCACCAGTGGCGTTCAAATGGAATTTTACATACATATTTTGGCTGACATTGATGGTACGAAACTGATTCATCTCGAAATTGAAATAATTCCTGAAATTTTCAATCATCTCTAGGCAAATTTCCGCAATTTTTCTAAATCTGTTGCATGGTTTCCGCCTAAAAAAATTAAACCTTTCCAAAACATGATCATCATAACAATATCGTTAATATGACAATATCACAATGCAGAGAAATAGATTTTATTTTGCAAGTGTAAACCGTGATTCGGACTCATACAATTCAAGAGATCATGAACTATGAATTCAATACCTGAAATTTGATTTGATAAATGAAATTTATTTCTCTGCATTGTGTTATTGTCATATTTACGATATTGTTATAATCATCTAAATGATTGAGAATCTTAGGAATGATTTCAATTTCGAGATTTACCAGTGGCGTACCTACCATTTTTGTCGGTCAAAATAATAATGTGAAATTTCATACGAACGCCACTGGTGTCATCCACAAAAATTGTGGTACAGTAACTGATGCCTGTTGATACATAGTACATGTATACTTATGATTTCATCAGAATAGTTGAAGTGGTATTACAGATAAAAGTAAATAAAAAACTATTCATTTTTGAGAATGTAACCACCCTGTGTCACAAAAGTTAATACGGTCAGGTCATACGTTCATATCCAATTTCCTTTACAAAACTAGCGCTTCTTCGACGCTCTTCTATCGACAGCCTTCAAATAGTATCAGCTCAGAAATGTTTTATATTTTTAGGTCTCAACTCTGACTACAATGGACCATTTCATACACTGGATACTAATATTAGTATATCAGAGTAGTGTTATTCAACACTCAGATGCAGAAAATGAAACACCGCTTCTCAGCGTGAAAACAATAAAAAGTGTGTTTTCACAAAAGAAAAATATTCGCATATCATATTATCAGTAAAAGCGAAAACGCAAAAGATACAGTGTCAAAATAATCACTACATGATTGTTATAGTACACCACTCTGGTGTTGAATAACACGAACCGATTAAATTACCACTAGGTATTATACTCTAGTGTAGTTCTTGACTGAATGTTAGAACGAATAACACCCTATGATGGTGTTTGAAATATCAGTGTTAATTCTCACTAAAATAATCAGGAACTCAGGGGACACCCAAGGGTGCCAGCTGGTGTGAATTGGTGTTATTTTTGTTCACTGTGTAGGGAGATTATAAGTGATAGTTGTTCGTGCACTCGTATTTTATTCTGTTCATGGAATAGAATAGAATGGAATATATTCAGTATTAGGGACAGAACATTACATTATGTTTATACAGTAGAATACAAATAATGATGAAAATCAAGAAGCCTCTGTACACAATTTCCTTATTCCCTTATTGTGACGAAGGGATATAATTGTTTCATATAAGGTTCTATCGTGACTAATATTGATTTTATATTTTTTTTGAAACTAGTGGAGGTTTTGATTTGATTGATATGTCTTATGTAGTGGAAATGAAAATGTTTCTTTCCGTCTCTTATTGTGAGAATGATTATGTAAGGAATCATTGTTGTGTTTTTGTATACAAAATTGACACATTCAAAGACATATGCACCAGGGAATGTCAAGAGATTGAGTTTTTTAAAATAGCCACGACAAGATTCTAAAGTTTTCAAGTTAGCCAGAATACGAATTGACTTTTTTTTAATGACAAATACTTCTTGACTGTGTGAACCACCCCAAAATATTATACCATAACACATGATTGAATAGAAATGTCCAAAGAAGGCTGCCACGATAGCATCGTGATCTACAACTGTCCTAAGTGATTTAAGAGCATAACTTGCCTTACTGAGTCTACCACAGAGCAGTGATACCCATCCCATATGTTTATCAATGGTAACGCCAAAAAATTACGCAGAGTTGGCATGTGAAATAGCACTATTATTCAAATTTATGTTTTCTGGAAAAACCTGTGAGTTTCTGCTGTGTCTAAAGAGGATGCAATTGGTTATAGTGATGTTTAATAGTAGAGAGTTATCATGAAACCATCAGTTGGAGACTTGAGAAGTAACTACTACAGTTTTTCAACTTAATTCTTCAAAACACTTGTCAGCATTCAGAATGTTTGTGTCATCTGCATAGTTTGTTAATTTGATAGACGGACACCTGACAACATTAGCTAGATCGTTGACATATAGGATAAACAATAAGGGACCAAGCACACTGCCCTGTGGCACTCCTATAGAAATGGTTTGTGTGCCTCAAAAATGATCTGTTGCGCCATCTTTGATACATACTTTCTGGTAGGTAAATATATATCCAACTGAGATAATGCCTTTTTACGTTACTCCAGACGAGTATCATTCTGTCGAGTGGCACTTCACAAATCAACAAAAAAGTGTAAAGGGTGTAACTTGAATAATGGGCGTGTACACCTTAGTAGAACTTTCAACTCAAACCATGTATATAATGATCATTTTATACATAAATAATGATTGATGAGATAATTCGATCGAAAAATTAACTGGAATGTTTTATTTTTGGACATAAATAATAGTACTTCTGAAAACGGACCCTCTTATGACGTAGAAACCTCATCTCGCCATAGTTAAAAGAAAATACCAAACGCCCGACAGAGACTGAGCTGACTGAGGCAACTGATATATTAATTCTTTCAACTCTTATCTCGCGCTAATTCACTCTGTCAGCTGTCAGAAATCTTGTATCATTCATCTCTGTCTGGAATAGTCTTTTTCAGTATTAGGGTTTTGACGTCACATCATCGCCTCGTTTTAAGAGGTCCAAAAAATCGGGGATTTCAATGATTTGTTATAAAACGTAGGGAGCTCACAGCAAGAAACGGTTTGCGGTGGTGAGCTAGTTTGGGTGAGTTCTATCGAATTATGAAATAACATTTTTTTGTGATATAAGCCCAAGTTGGTGGTGGCTCTTCAGGAAGAAGTTGACTTTGACACAATTACTTCGAAGTTATTTGGGTTTAACAAAAGTGTATTTTTTTTTCAACAGCAATACTGAGATATTAGCTGTATGAGAAAATCAGGGACACTCGATATGGCTTTGGAATTTTTTGTACTTATACTTACAAATACTTCGCGAAGTTCGTGAATAACGTCGTATAACGATTGGACGTCAAAATATCTTCTGGTTTTTGATAGTTCATCCCACTCCAGTTTCCGTATGTCCATATAAAAGCGTTGTCATCAGAATGACCCACCTTGTAGGCACCTGAACAGAGCAAAATGAGGTGCAATATTATCATTCTAGGGAACTTGGAATTTGAGGCTTCATCATTTTGTTTTTGTTTTTCAATGATACGTTTCACTAACATATTCTACTTCACAAATTAATTCTATTTAAATTCATACTTTCTGTTGATTAATCGAGGAGGTGGTACATTCATTTTTCCAAATTTTTTGGGATTTTCTCTCCTCGTTTCTATAAAGTGAAAATATGAATATTATTTCAATACACGTTTAGGATGGACAAATTAGTTGATTTGCCCCGAAATTTCACTGCGTTTGAAGAATTTTCCTATCAAAGAGCCTAAAAGGAAAATTCACTAGCTTGTCAGTGACAATTCGTATTGAAAAAGGTTTGGAGAAGAGAAATTTTCACTAATCTTTGGAGCAGATTCGGTTCCAAAACGTAAAAACAGCAAATGAATTCCGTACACATATATCAAGAAAGGTGTTGTACCTCAATTGGAATAAGTTCGATTTGTATACAAGTGATAGTGATGGAACGGGGTTCGAATCCCATGGCGGTCGTCCTTTTTTTTAATTCGTTATTCGAATGTATCAGCAGGCATGTACTGGACCTGATAACCAACCACGTATGGTTAGGAGGTTATGGTTTGGAAGTTATGGTTCGGAAGTAACCAAGTAACCAATGCAATACCATTATAGAAGTGGCAAAACTGAATACCGCGATCAATCTAATGCAACTTATATACGATACGACTTATACAAAGTGCTTCAATAAAATCTGACCCCCTTACAAGTGTAGGTAGAACACTGCAAAATAAGTTGGGTTTACCTAGTGAAGAAATTTCGTAACTTCATCCGTTATCAAGATACAAGGTGTTGAAAAAATGATTATTTTACACATTTTGCAAGATTATGTCGAAACTACTGACAATATTGTGATGCAATTTTGCATGGATTCTTCTTGGAATCTGACACATCGCATGCATTTGTTTTTATACCTGACTCTCATAGAGGGCGCTAGTTACACGGTTCGTACCGAGTAGTTTTGAACATAACTTTTTTGAGGTTTTATTTTTCAATCCAAATTTGATGTGAACTTGAACATCATTCAATTCCACACCAAAAAGACACTATTGGTAAAACTCGATACTGTGTCCGTTTCCGGAATATTTCGATTTGAAAATGATGAAGTGATAACTGTTGCTGGTATAAAGCTATGTATTAGAGTGAGTATTAGGAAAAATTATAACCTATTTATTGAATACCGATAACGACAATACATTTCTGATGCTAAACTCATTGATTTAACAATGAATCACAAGAATAACATCGAAACAGATTTGACTAAGAACATGCATGGATTACACAGTTTTGTTGTATCTTGAGCAGAAAGTCTATGCTACATAGGTAAATTCACGTCAAGAGTTGTGAGACATAATTGAACATCACTCAAAAGACATAACAGCTGATCCTGATCTGTTTAGAAGAATAATACATTTAAAAAAAAAGGATATAGAATCGCGTATTCGTCGAAACGTAGGACATTTTGAACACTTACTCTAACTGATTCAATATATCATGTTTCTATATTCAAATATCTCTTAATTCAGCACAAAAATAATTTTATTGGTTTTGAATCTGAATAAATAGGTAATTGAACTCAATATAATTCATTTTACGCCAGCATCATTACTACTCCATTATTTTCAAATCGAAATATTCCGAAGACAGAACATTGTATCGAGTTTCACCAAGAGTACCTTTTTGAAATTGAATTGAATGATGTTCAATTTCATATCATATTTGGATTGGAAAATCTAACCTCAAAAAAGTTATGTTCTATACTACTCGGTATACGAACCATGTAACTAGCGCCCTGAATGAGAGTCAGATATAAAAACAAATTCATGCGATATGTCATTACATTACAATGTTGCCAGTAGTTTCGACATAATCGTGAAAAATGTTTAAAAAATCATTTTTTCAACACCTTGTATCATGAAAACGGATGCCGTTACGACATTTTCTCACTGAGCAAACCCAACAGGATTTTTTGAAACACCCTGTATATTGTGTGAAGTCAATTCTTATGGAGAGCTAGCGTTTTCGAGAGGGGATTATTTTCATTATAGAAAAAATAGTTATTCATGTACCAAGGACGGAACACTGTCTGTCATAGTCTAATCTGCAAATTGATAGCCGATGCCTCACCGAGGCTAACAATCAGGCGAGACAATAGACAGCTTTTCGCCAAGGTGCATATTAAATTTTTTCGACGACCTCAAACATTTATATTCACAACATTCAATTCATGCTTGAAATCTATCGGATTTCGTGAATAATTAATTTGACAAACAGAAAATGACAGTTGTTGTCTAACTCTCCGCGCGGACCAAGGATGCCAGTTCTATTCTTATTCCATCAGTAAATACCTTGTCGAAATTCAGTAGATTTCGATAGACCAATAGACATGTTTGAGATCTATTTAATTTTTACGAATTCCAAGAAGAAATTATGAAATAAACCTTTTAGGTCAAAACATAATGGACTATTTTCACAACAAAATAATGAACATACACAAGAAACATTTTCATACAAAAATCATCAATTCAAAAATCCTCACAATGATCACAAAATACAGTTACATAGATAATTATACGATTTGAGTATATAAAGAAAAGGAACGAATAGTAAAAATGAACAGAAAAACCAAAACAAATTGACAAAATAAACGCAGACGCAGACTGTGTTTCCCAAATAACACACTTATTCCCCATGGATATCCTTAGGACGTCCTGTCGGGACACTCAGGACGTCCATAGGACGTTTGAATTTGGTACCGTGGACGTCCATTGGACGTCTGTGGAACGCACAAATGTCCCACTTGAGGACCAACTAGGGACGTCCTTGAGGGATGTCCCTGGGACAACTATCGAATACCTGAATCCTACAGTATTCCTCATCAAGCACTACAGAGGACATCCTTAGGACATCCATAGGATAACCTATGAGCAACACTGAGGGATATCAATTGGATGTCCATTGGATGTCCCAGGGACGTACGAATTATTCTTGAATTTGAATTTTTCTGAGTCCCTCTGGGACCAGATCTTGCATAACTGATTAGGACATCCAGTTGAGTTGATGGTCCGTAGAAGGTCCCCAAAAAGTTTCCCAAGGATGTCCAATGGACTGACGTGAAGGACAATGACGAGGAGTACTTAAAGCCTACGAGCAATCATTCGTCGGTGAGGTGTAAGTTAACGTCCTAGCAGGGACAACATATTGAAAGTACCGACTGGGACGTCCATAGGACGTTATTTATAGGACATTGAAAGAGTAAAATTCTAAGGGACATTCGAAGGATGTCCCTGAGGCACATTTCGATTGTTATACGATCCTGGAAATATCAAGTGCGTCTGTGCAGAGATATTCGAAGGAATGTACCATCAGGGACATTTCATGGTTGTCTAGAAGGGACATTATATAAGATCTGAAGTCATGCCAGAATATGTACTACTCGGGACATGGATGTCCCTAGAGGAACGTTTAAAATCATATCCCATCAGGGACATGCCAAGGACGTCCTTGCATGGACATTCTACAATATGTCAATATGTACCACGTGGGACGTCTGAGGGATGCTATTTCTAGGACATTTGAAATGATGTACCATCTGGGACATTCCATGGACGTCCTTGCTCGGACATTGCATGTGATGTACGGGATGGGACGTCCCTATAGGACGTTGTGTGCTATTAGGGTTGTGTAACAGATATATGAAAAATCGAATTTGATCTTAATCAGATGAAGTATTGTCCTTTTTTTAGTTTATTCATATCATTAGTACCTATTATCACTTATTTCGTGAAATTAATTCAAACAGAGCGTGCCGAAATATCATGCAATTCATAAGAGTTTATGTGATAAACTAAAGAATGATAATATAATACAGATAATTTCAATAATATATGTGTGTAAAAATATTTTTCAGTAGATTATGGAATGTTTCAGTAGATCAGTAGATCAATTTGCCAATCAGGAGATCTGCTGAAAATTCACTAGAGCTGGCAACCCTGCAGCAGACGAAATGTGTTCGTGTACGAAAAGTACGTGTCTGCGGAAGAAAAGTACTTGCATTCGGTAATAGTCGGTTTCTCGTTCGGAAGTTATAACTTAAAATGTGATTTTTCGCTGAGGTCGACGGGAAATATATTTTTGGTGACTTTGATTAGTGCTAGTGCGTACAACCCCAACCAGACTAAATTATAATTCAAATTTTGGTAGTGTTCATATTCGAAACTCCCTATTTAGTTGTAGTATGACAAAAAACTTATTGGAATTGTGAACTCGATCCATAAAATCCCATTATTACAACAATTAATACATACCCTCAATATTTGGCCTATCTCCAATGATGGGACCATAATGAGAAAACTGGTAGAAGTAGATATCGCTGAATTTAGACTGCATCTGAGCATAACGAATTATTCCCCTTGTGAATGAAGTGTCACTATGATACTAAAAAATGAATTGAATTAGGACAGGTGATTTGTATAGCTGAAATATTATATTCTCTGATTTTTAAGATATTTCCATATCAGTTTTTATATACACAAGGGGGAGTCGTTAATCTATGCACAAGATAGGAAGGGCCACTAGGGTCAGTATGGGCATCTCGGAAACAACGAAAATCTGTGATATGACTATTCATTTTTGAGAAATTTCCAGAATACAGAATTTTTCGATTTTCAATAATATTCTTTCCCGCGTTAAGAACGAAGTAATGACAAAACTGAAAAAATACCTTGATGGCAACTTTTGATGCTTTTCAATTTGGCATCATCGATTTTCTTATCCAAAGTTTCGTCTGCGAGTAATCATCATCAACTTCATTTTCTCAGATACGGCCCTGATATTTTTATATCAGGTTCAAATATCCCTATATTCATTTTTTAATGTCGAAAGTACGCTACATATTGGGGTTTTTGTTGCGTTTCAAGCTCATTTCGGCCATCATCAAGTAATTTTTGGAATACTGATCAGAATATTCCATGATTCTAAAAATAGTTATTTATTATACAAGGGAAAAAAGTAGTAGTTTTAGCTCCAGGTTGTGTTGTCTCCCGACGCGTAGCGGAGGGAGACAAAAAACCGTGAGCTAAAATCTAATATTTTTCCCGTGTATAATACACTATTTTTTTCTGTGACAGAAGGAAGGACGAATCAATATTGGGAAGATATTACATTATTTCGAAATCTGAAAATTATCGACGTGAAATTTCAAGTTTTTAACAGTAGGGACACCTGCGTTTTATAGACATCTTTATCATTCTTTTTAAGTAATCAAATATCTGTCACTTCTGTCAGTTCAATTCTGTGATTTGATTTTAAAAAATCGCGAATTCAGTAGTTGTTTAGTAATATACGAAACCGCGAAGTCGAATGGAAGATAAAAGGACTTGCAGTTCTTTCTCGGAGACGGTATTATTGACTTATTTTTCGGAACTATAGCACAACAAAAGCCATTAACAGAGTATATATATGTGATATATATCCGGGAAAGAAGTACTCACTTTTTTCCCACGGGAAAAAAGTAATTTATGAAAAGTGACATTTTATAACCTGTCAACAGAGATGAAATGCCAAACTTTTTTCCCGTCAAAGAAAAAAAAAAGTTTTTTTATCAGATTGAATATTCAACAATACTACATCGATATCAGCATTTAGGAATACCTGGTGCTAAGGCCCCAAAAGGGCAAGCACCAAACCCCAAAAACAAGGTAGTAGTATCTTCCCTAGGGGAACTAGAGCTACTATCAGACGATGAGGTTAAAATAGCACACATCGGAGAAGCTTCGAGGTTGAGGCCCACCTAGAAAAGGGCCTTGATTATATTTCAGCCAAAAGGCTGGTGATCAAGGAGAACTTTTTGAAGAGCAAGGAACCCACAAAGCCATTGAGGTTGGGACCTGTAGCATCAACGTCGAGGGAGGCCGGTGAAGGCACGAAAGCGCACGGTCAACCAGTGCGACACCGCCACAGACCAGCTAGCTGAGGAAGAAACCAAGGCACGAAGGAGTATCCTTCAAAGATGCCCTTACCTCAGTCAAGGTTGCTGTGGTACACACGGGCTCCCCGGAGAAGAAAATGAGTACTGAAAGGCTCACAGAAGTCCAGGACTCAATCTCCGAGGCTCTGGATCAAATCCCCGTAGAGAAATCTCAAGTGCGATTCGCAAAATGCACTCATAAACCGGGATCCTTGGTTATAATGTGCGTGGGTCTTCTCCATGGACAAACAGTCACTGGAAGAACTAGTGAAACTTGAAATGTCTCCCTACTTCAATCTAGGAAGAATTAAATTCAGACAGAAAGGGAAACATGTCAAGGAACAAGAGGAAAACGCCGAGCCAATACCGGAGGCCCAAGAGGCACAAGAAGAGGACGAGACAGAGCCCTCCCAAAGTGGGAGTAGCCCTGCTCTCAAGAGGCAAATAGCACATGAGAGCGCAACAACCATGGAGGAGGAAGATGCCTCGAAGAAGGCGCAAGAAGGGTTCAGTTCACAGAACTGGACCGCAGGATCAGGGTTCTGCAGTTAAATCTCCATCATGCCAAGGCGTCAGGCGCTATGGCATGTAGGAGATTTGACAAAGAGGTTCTTGACCTGGCCCTTTTGCAAGAACCCTGGTTACATGGAGGGAGGGTAGCCGGTTTGAAACCCAACCAAGAGGTAAAGTACTATACGTAGAAAGTAACAATAAACCTCGTGCAAGCATAGTATATAGCGATTGAGTAAAATGCACACTACTACCGGTGCTCTGCACCGGTGATGTTGTTACAGGACTCCTAACCACGCCGACAGAGGTAGGTACCAGAAGCTGGATAGTGAACACCGCGTACTTCCTAGGCGAGGAGGTTTGCCCACCACCGATACTAGGGAAGTAATCGCATAAGCGGCAAGGGCAAACCTCCAACTCATCATAGGATGTGACGCAAATGCACACCATACCGTATGGGGAAGCACAGACGTCAACGTAAGAGGTGAGTCACTTTTGCAATTCATACTAACAGAAAGGTTATCAATAGCTAATGTAGGATGCGAACCAACATTTGTCACGGCAGCGAGGAAAGAAATTCTAGATATAACTCTCTCGTCAGAAAAAGCATGTGATAATATCGTCAACTGGCATGTGTCAGACGAACCTTTGTGTTCTGACCATATTGACAAATAAGATTTGACATAATTACCCCACCTCATATTTCAACAGAGTTCAGAAACCCTAGAGAGACCAACTGGGAAGGATACGCAACATCCATTCCACTATGGCAACATCACTCAGAGAATCTCTACAAAGGACCACGGCTGACATAAGGGACAGCCACAGTCTTGAGAGGTCAGTAGACCAAGTAAGCAAGGCAATAGTTGCCGCCTACGAAGATAACTGTCCGGAAAAAACAAGACAACAAAACAATAAAATAATCTGATGGAACAAGCATCTCAAATACCTACGAGGGGAGGTGCGAAGGCTATTTAACAAAGCAAAACTCGACCAGATTTGGACCACATATAAGGTTGAACTCACGCAGTACAACAAAGAGATCAGAAAATCGAAAACGCAATCGTGGAAAAAATCTGTGAGGAGGTCACAGAAACCCCCACATGTTCAAGGATCCACAAAGTGCTAGCCAAAGAAGGTACTGAACACCAAGTAGGTTTTCTGAAGAAGAATGGCAATACCCACACAGCAACTTTTGAGGAGAGTCTGAAGATGCTCACTGAAGCACACTTTCCGGCCTCAGTAATTCTAAATGAGCTGATAGTGGCAGACAGCATCATTGGCAGGCCGAACAGGCCAACTGCCATGGAATGGAGGCTAGCTCCAGAGATATCGAGGCCAAACAGAATTAGGTGGGCTATCAATAAATTCAAACCTTGTAAATCCCCTGGAATATACCCTATCCTGCTTCAAAAGGGGCAGGAAATACTAATCCCACATCTCTGTCGTATATTCAAGGCTTGTATAGCAATACGATATATACCCATCGTATGACAGAAGGTGACAGTCATCTACCTACCCAATGTGAAAAAGGTGGGTAACAAAACGCCTGAATCATACCGCCCAATAAGTTTGATGTCGATCCTGCTCATATAACACTGGAAAGACTGATAGACAGGTACATAAGAGACGAGGTATTACAAAGAAACCCTCTCAACGAACGCCAATATGCGTATCAGCCAGGCAAGTCAACTGACTTAGCACTGGATGATCTGAACAAGATATTGGAAAGTCGATAGAAGACAAAGAAATAGCTATAACAACATTCGTAGACATAGAACGTGCTCTCAACAATGCACCAACAAATTCTATGATTAACGCCCTAGCCAGGAAAGGAGTACCACTACTCCTGTGCCAGGGGATAAATGTCAATTTGAAAAATAGGGTTATCATATCAACAATTGGCGAGACAACTCTGACAGCTAGAGCAGATAGGGGATGCCCACATCGAGGAGTATTATCGCCCCTCCTATGGGCCATTCTAATGGATGAACTGATCAAAAGGCTAATATCCAAAGGGTATTATTGCTTACGCCGCCGACGACCTGGCGGTTATCGCTGAAAGTAGATTCGCAAGTACGGTCTCGGAACTCACACAAACCGCTCTAAACATAATTATTGATAAGTGGTGTAAAGAGGAGGAACTCACCGTGAACCCTCATAAAACCTCTATAGTGAATTTAACGAAAAAGAGAGTACTGGAAGGATTGAAGCCACCAGTACTCAACGGGGTAGAAATTCCGTTCGTCCTAGAGGCAAAATACTTAGGAGTCATCTTTGACCATAAGTTAACATGGAATCAACACCTCCAAAAAATTGCTGAAAAAGTACAGTAGCCTTCGATCTGAGCAGACGAATGTGCGGAAAAAATTGGGGACTGCAACCAAAAATGACCACATGGCTCTATGCCAGCGTCATGAGGCCTATGATAGCATATGGGTCAGTAGTTTGGTGGCCAAAGACACAACAGGCTGGAGTGATTCGAAGGCTCAGTGCTATTCAAAGGCAAGCTTGCCTGAGTGCCACTGGTGCAATGAAAACCACTTCAACAGCCGCTTTAGAGGTCCTCTTGAATCTGCCACCACTACAAATATATATTCAAGACGAAGCCAGAGCAGTCCTGAGTAGATTGTCAAGGGGTCAAACACCCATAAGCATCGCGCACGGTAAAGACTATAGAAAGCTATATGAAGAGTTGGAAAGCGACCCCATCATGGGAATGCCAACGGATGGCATAATTCCAAAATATAGCTTTGAAGAAACTTCCAAAATAAGTATAACGGACAGAGAGGCATGGAAGGAAGGACCTCCTATCAATGCAGACATTGCTGTCTATACGGACGGCTCCAAAACTGAGGAAGGATCAGGAGCTGGTATTTATAGAGCCAAACCAAAGACAAGAATCTCACTGAGCTTAAGTAAATACGTGACGGTGTTTCAGGCAGAAGTTATTGAGAGTTCAAAGGCAAAACCATTGCAATATATTCAGATAGCCAGGCGACCATCAAAGCAGTCAACTCTATGCAAGTTAACTCAAAACTAGTATGGAACTACATAGAAACCCTAAATGAACTGGGCAGTCAGAACAGACTGACTCTAACATGGGTACCAGCACATACAGGGTACGAGGGCAATGAAGAGGCAGACTCACTTGCTCGAGCAGGAGCCAACAAAGTTCTGAATGACCCAGAACCCTTCTGTGGTATTGCGAAAGCTATACAAAAGACTGGTATCAAATCATGGATGCAAACCAAATCTCAAGAATGGTAGAACAACTCGCCAGGAATGAGACATCGCCAACATTCACAGAATATCTACTGAGCCAGAAACGAAGTTCAACTAGAATACTAGTGGGACTCCTCACAGGGCATTGCAGGCTCAACAAACACATGAGTACGATAGGTCTGACTGAAGAACTGCTGTGCAGGTTCTGTCAGGAAGAGGAGGAAACAGCAGTACACATACTTTGCCACTGTGAGGGCTTGTCAAGACTAAGGTTCCTTACACTGGGTGAGGAAAAACGAAGAGTCCAAAGTTACACAGGGGATCTGAAAGCTAGCCCATGGAGTCTCATAGAGAAGGCGGGGCTAGCCGAAGAACTCCAATCGATTTTGAGGGCAGACACAATAGATCTGAGAAGGTCGCGGTGTGGAGGCAGATAGCCCGAAGGCCCCATTCTAAATCTACTCTCTAATCTAGGAGAACCTGAACAATCAATAATTCAATAACAAACAACAGTAGAGAAAAAACAGATGCACAGATCAAAAACTTCTTTGAACGTCGAAACTATTAGATACGAAACTCATCAATTCACAAGAGATGTTCAAAAAGATTGCGATTGCTTTCTTAGTCTGCATATTATTTCATTACTACCGAATTTGAAACATAGTTTCAGAATTTCGACCATTATATATAATCGAATGCTTATAGAAACATCATTCTGAGTACTAAGTACATTTTGAGCCATTAGATTATTCATCAAACTATATACCCTGCAGAAAGTTCGGTATAGATTTTTGACTCACCCTGTATATAAGACCGAATTATATCCTTGATTGTTCAACGCTATCAAATTTTGTGGAGAGCTTTCTCTCCTATCTTTATCAATGACAATAATTTCGAATACTCATATCAGATACATGATAAATAATTATTTGTCTTGAAGTTACCGGTGGTCTCTACATACAGGGTGTCCCGAAATTACATAGAAATGTTCCAACCACAGATTCTAGGAACAAGAATAGTGAAACAAGTTTATATAAACATGGCCCCAAAAATTACCTCCTGGAGGGTCATACCCCATCTATATAGAGGGGAGCCTGAGATGATGGTCTTATGTGAATAGTTCCAAAACCCTCAGTGATAAAATAACCAAATTTTCCACATGTACACAACTTTATATAACCGATTCGGATGTGTTGAGAAATTTCCGAAATTTTGATCAGGAGAGTCGGAGGAGGTGCCAGGTGCACTTTTTCTTCCAACGTTTTTGTTTATGCAATTTTAGGCCCTTGCCTAAACAGAAAATACGTAAATATCAACATTTCCACTCAAAAATGGTATCCTCGTTCAGTTTCGACAGCATTCACTATCCTCCAGATGAATCGATTCGAAATATCTGCTGCGTCATGAATATCGTTATTTTTTCTCTGATAGGGTACCAAATTTTCCCAAAAATTTTTTTTTGATGGAAAATACCCCTTTTTTTAAGATTTAGGTACTCTGGATGTTCGATTTAAAATATGAGGGGTGCAATAAGAAGAATGGATTGAAAATAATAAGGTATGGAAAAGTTCTATTTCTCAGGTTGGCCAAGGTCGGACTAAGAGGGAAAACGCAAAGTGCAAGGGGCTCACCCCTCACTGAGATTGCACCCCTTGCCAATCTTCCAACAGACAAAATCATTAGGAAGTTCAGTTTTGAGAAGAACTTTCGAGTGGAACTGAGCAACAAGCGCGAATGGAGCATAGAATCCATCGAAGCGCTGGGAAGGGACACCATTACTTGCTATACGGACGGGTCTAAAACACCCGAGGGAACTGGAGCAGGAGTCTTTGGGCCTCGAATCCATGGAACTATTTCCCAGCATGTTTCAAAAGCGGAAATACACGCCATAGGAAGATGCATCCAGTTCAACTTAGACAGGAAATACCAAAAGATGGATATCGCGATTTTATTCGATAGCTAAGCAGCCATCGAAGCGTTGAGTTCTCCTAACATCAACTCGAAGATGGTATAGGAATGCCTAAGCAAATTGAATGAGCTAGGCAGTAACAATGGGCTTCAACGCCACTGATCGGACCGGAGCCATTCTGCGGCCTTGGAAATTCCTATTCCCAAGGAGAACTCGAAGAGGCGGAAGGAGCCTTGAGAGTCAGACAATGGAGAAGACTTCTAGAACTGCGGCAGGCTAAAGATCTCCTCGGAAATTTCAACCGAGAAAGATCTAAGACACTGATAAACCTCAGCAAAGGAAGTCTCAAAGCAATAACGTGATTTCTAACGGGGCATCGCAGACTCAAAGAACACCTAAGGAAGCTAAGCTTACAGGAGGACGGCACCTGCAGATTCTGTGAGGTAGAACCAGGAACACCCATCACATACTGATGGAGTGTGACGCTGTACATCACAAAATATTGAACATACTGGAAACACACCAGCTGACTGTGGAAGAAATTCCACAACTAGATCTTCTCAAAATCCTCAAATTCCTGAAGGAATTGAATCTTGAGGGGCTGCTATGAACAAGAAATCCTTGATATAGCAGAAGCAGATGGGGCACAATTAATAGATCTAATTAGGTCTCAGCACATCTGTCACCATCCAACCTACCAATAGCAATACCAAGGTTTTATTTTTATTACGCTACAGACTTTCAAAATTGATTTATCTCGAAATTGGCTTAATTTTGAGTGAAAATGATGATATTTCCATATTTCCTGGTCAAACTGCCAAAAATTGCATAAATAAAAAAGTTCAGGGAAAAAGTGCCCCCAACCCCACCTATGTTTCACGCCCTTGGTCAAAGTTTCGGAAAATTCTTAACGTTTTCAAATTGGGCATGAAAAGTTAGGAGCATGTACAAAATTTGGTTTCTTTATCACAGAGAGTTCCGGAAATATTTTCATGAAACCATCATCTTGAGTTCGTTCCTGGAATCTGTGGCTGTTATCTTTCTATGTAATCTCGGGAATCCTTGTATAATTGAATGATTCGATCTCAAAACTGACAAATGGAGCTGAACGAAAGCTTGAGAAATACCTACTCGGACGGCTTTTCCCAAATCATCAGCTAATGGCCCGTCAGTATAAATCCTGCGGATGGCTTCTCCTGCTGCCTCTAATTGGTTCGGATCTGTCAAATGCATGTTGTTGTTAACCAATTTAGAAGCGTTGTTGTCCAATTGTCTGGTAGACCATTCGAAGTCGTGAATATCTAAAAAAAATCAAAATCAATCAGCAGAACAATAAATGAAGGATTTCATCAATATCGGAACTGATCTGAGTAAAAATACACTACAAGGGTGTTTCCAAATGTCATATACACAATAAAGGAAGTTTCAGCTTCTTTCTGACCATTTCAGAACTAAACTTCATTTTTTGAATTGACTCGGCCGTTACTTGATGAAAATTCATAAACTCAACAAACTATAAGATTTCCACAAAATTTTCAAACACACGACATGTTTCGCTAACACAGTAGCTTCATCAGGTGATATACTGTTACAAAGAACTAAAGTAACCTTGGCTCGCCTAATTTTTATATATCCTACTTTCCCAACCTGAAGGAATTATTACCTGTGGACATGTTCGATAAACATTCATTTTTGGAAATTAGGCACAATTTATCTACATTGAAGAAAGGTGCACCGGATTAACTAGAATTTCGAAATTATCATCTAAACTATGGTATTCTTCTAATATATGGTTGGCGTATATTGAATTTGTTTTCTTCTCAGAAAACAAATTCAACATACGCCAACCATAAAAAGTATAACTTTGATACGTCACGCATTTGTCAGTCACCCTGTACAACGTTATACGAAATATCTTGGAAATGTGCTGCTCATGAGCCTAGACCATCACAAAAATGTTTGTTCATCTATCTCAAACACCGTTATTTCACTTTCCCATTTCAATGACTTAACATGTATAATATGATAATGATATTATAGATATCTGAGTAATTTAGTGGGGTACCTATTTCAGAATCAAGTTATACAAAATTTGAATAGAACTAAATACAATAAATGTGCACTTCTAGTGGAATATGGCGGAACGTCAGATTGGATGGAATCATTAATTGGCATTGAGTCTATCATATTATTTACTAACTTGAAATATTATGTCGGCAATATCTCTTCTATTTCCAAGATGTTTTTTCTTTCACCTCAGTAATGATATCAAGTATATTATCTGATCTGTATTGAAAAATGATCGGATCAAAATTTTTAGTGAAAGTAATCAGATGGCATTTGTTGAAATTCAGATATGAAGCGTTTTCTGTGCAATATGAATGGAATCTGTCTAAATATTGTTGGATAAGGAAAGGGTCCATTAGTTTCTTCACATTGTGGAAGATCTTCATATCATCAGCATACATTAGAAACCTCGAAAACTTGAAACATTCCGAAATATTATTTATATATAAGTAAAAGAGGAGTGGCCCTAGATGCGATCCTTGGGGTAACAACGAAGTTATGGAAATTGTTTGTGATAATGATGATGATGTTAGTAGTGAATGTCATAATATGATTTTTTTATTGATGATTTCCAGCTTGAGTGTTAGTTTTCATTGTTTCAGCAACTAATTCAGTATTATACAGGGTTCACCATTTGAAACGAAACAGACCAAACATCTGATCCCATGTTCATCCATGAATAAATCGCTCGCACACGTACCAGACCATTCAATGAAAATGTTAGCAGGGTGTCTCCCCCTTGACAGGTTTAGTTTAGTGTACGATAGACTATTTTCAAGAATTTCAGATGTTCGGTCTGTTCCAATCCTTGGAGGTCATCGATAACTTACTAGTGGCGAATGTTATCGCTTCTTCAGAACATGTACCAATCATCATGGGCACGGGATTAATATGCCCTTTTTCCACAGCTGCATACATTGACTCAGTGATGAAGGCATTTTCGTGTTCAGGCTCGATTGTAACTGCGAACACAAATCCTTGGGTGATTTGGTCATTCATCATTTGCGCCTGAAATCACATAAATGAAAATAAATGTACTAAGCATCCATTAAGTCTTGCATACATTTATTTCTAGACAATCCGTACTTCTTGAAATAATTACCGGAATTACCGTGGCATCGCTTGGACAAAGTCAGCTTGCTGTCATATGTGACATTATGGAAGATTCTAGAATATCATTAAACTATCTAGATGAGTTTATATTATTTTTGATCCTTCTGGAACGTTCCAAAACATTGTCTTTCGTCAGGATGATTCTATAATAAAATAGCACATTCGGGAAACATTTTCGAATATCATGAAACATTATAGTTCATTCATTACTTCTTCGAGCAATCAGCATGTCTAAATATTCCATATTCCTTATTCTCCATAACAAAATATCATGTGAATTTTGGAGACTTGGCAACATTGTGCTGAGTGCTGATGAATGACAAGACAACGCCCACAAAGTCGTGGGCAGGGTTGTCACGTTCACCGATTCAAATGTTCTCCAGTGTGAATCAATATAATAATTATTATTTACGCACATTAATTATAAGCAATAAGCCACAAATCATAAGGGAACTTCTTGAAACAATTGAATTTCTATTGCTAATTAGGAATATTAGATACCAATACTCAATTGAGAATTTATGAATTATTAAATAACTAATATTTCTGAAGTTTCCAATCGTATTTCAACACATGGCAACTGTGCTATGGTCTGCCCCTACTTACAAAATTGTGACGTCAGTTTTTACCCGCGGTAAATTTCTATTCGTTTGAAAATTACCGTGGCATTATTGATGATTCTATCACCTAAGAATTGACCGAAAAATTCTTAAAAAATACGAAATTGAAAGGTATTTGAGTGATTTTTCTATTCATGATTTGAAAAAAAATGTGACCACTCGCCTATTCTGATGAAGAAGTGCTTACCGGATAACTCGCTGCAGCTTTCTTCAGGTCACTAGCTGGAACGTTCCTCAAAAATCTCAGCAATTCTTCTGAGCTTGAATTCCTTTGGAAGTTACTATCGACATAAGAAGCTAGGTCATATGCGATGTTCTTGTAATCTTTCTGGTACACCCATGGACACAAAATCGATCCACTTTGAGCAATACTTGCCCTGAATAAACCTGAAGTCGATGGACATATTCTCGTTAATTCGAAAGAACATACGGGCATGGTAACGGTGGGTATTGGTGCTATGGCGGAAAAGTTGAAATTTCGAATGAAATATTATTTACTTTTGGTAAGAAGAAGGTACATGAATCTAAGAATATACACGAAAAAAAAAAGAACTGTTGAATCAAGAAAAAATTAATTGATTGAAGCAAATAAGAGTGTCTTATATGAACGACAAAATATAATCTTGGGATGGGTAAATCTATATCTTGTTTCAGGGCGAATTTGAAGTTTGAATCAAGTGAATATGTCTTGCATGATTTCTGGATCTCGTTCAATCAAGCATATCCATGAATTGTTTATTTAGAGATATCGAATTGGCTCAAACAATCATTTTGTTTGATTCAAAATAGCAAGATATTGATTCAATTGAATATTCATTTGATTCAATGGAATATTTGGTTGATTCGAAGAAATATTCGGTTGATTCGAAGAAATATTCGGGTGATTAAAAAAACTGTATTTCCATTCGCCAAATTGATTTGTTGAACCAAATTCAGTATTAATTCGGGGATTTCTGAAATTTCACATCAATAGAATGAACTAAACTAGGAAACTATAGTCGACTTCTAGCACAAGTCTGAAATTTCACATCAATAGAATGAACTAAAGTAGGAAACTATAGTCGACTTCTAATTTGTTGAACCAAATTCAGTATCGATTCGGAAATTTCTGAAATTTCACATCAATAGCATGAACTAAAATAGGAAACTATAGTCGACTTCTAGCATAGGTCTCCAGTCTTCACTTCCCTTCAGCTGACGCAAAACTATTTCGGATTGCTAATCATCCTAAGTTCGATTCATCCAGCTGATATTTCAAACACGAAGAATCAAACTTCACGTATATATAATGAATTCGAGGCAGGCATAGACGAGTCGAAATGATTGCCATCTAGAGGCGAAAATTTAACTCGATGTAGAATGAACAAAATATTTCATTGATATTACATATTTCCTTGCTCTATTCAAGCAAATGATCCGTTCGAAATAAGTTCATCACTACATCGGAATACGAAAACTTGTTCGCTGTTTCAAAGATATATCTCATCAAAATGATCATTATTTCGTCAAATTAACAAAATGTTTATAGTTGAATCAACATCGACATTATTCTGGATCGACAAAATTTGTTTTTGAGAAAATCATATATTTTGTTGATGGAATTGATATTATACTGTTGATTTGAACAAGCTGCTTCCATGAAATGATCATGTATCTGATTGATTCAACAAAAAATGGCTCAGTCCAACAAAAATAATTCATGCATAAATTTGTTGATGCAACAAATGCCTTTTTTCCGTGTAGGTACCCGGAAATTATGATTTATACTGTTCCAAAGATATAAATAAAATATTGAGTCAATGCAAACTTTTTTTCATAAAATAGGTACAATAAGAAACATATGAAGACATCTTATTTCAAGAAATTCAAATTGAAGTTATATTAATAGATATACATTTTGACCCAAAATAAACTCCACTGCATTAACAATTCATCAGCATGTATATTGGAGACTTTAATGTTATTAAGATTGATGTTCTCATAAGATGAATATCAGTTCATCATTGAGTTATTTTATCAACATGTTGTTTTCTATTTGAATTTGATGTTATCATGGTTCAATTAAACCGTATCTCAATGAAGCGAATCGATACAGATAAAAATCACCTATGGTGTAAAAAACAAGAATAATTATTTTGAAGTGTTTCTTAATAGAAACAGGACAGGTAGGTACCCCATAAAGAGGAAATTGTTGCTTTTACAGTTGGGTGGAAACAGCGTTCTCCATAAAATTTATAATACTGAATAACTGATGGCTCTCGGCCTACCAAACTTTTCACAATGATATAATTAACTTTCATTTACAACTGTTAAATAATAATTATGATTTGACACTTTTTTGAATGTCATAATGACGTTAATCACCGCACTAGTGCCTTTCTGCATCTATTACCGCACTTGTGCGGTGATGAGATAAGAAATGAATTTCAGCCAAAATGATTCGTTCATTATGAATGAATACAAAGAAAATTCAAATAACACTTGTCCCCGCATTTTCAATATCGGATGGTAGATCATCTTCATTCGAAGACATTTTCACTCATGGTTGTGGATATCGATCTAACAATTCATAATAACATCTATAAACGGCTCTGTTTATACCTACTGTTGCTACGGTTACAAAATGATAACAGGCAACTTGTGTTTTCAATTATCAGAAAACTGTCATGAAGGTGAAACATTGAAACACAACCTCACTTTTCTTATCTGTTTACAAAGTTTTTCACAATTATTTCGGCATACGAATCGTGTTTTTCAACTATTCATCATCTCGCGCATGCCACCACATTGTGCTGTTATACAATGCACAAAAAATGCAGCGAGAGACGAAGGAATCCGGTTGGTACATCATGATTTAAAAGTAAGTACCTATATAGTCGCTCACATATAGTTTTGATTTTGAAATTCGGTAATTTCTCTGATTTTCCATCATAGGAATTCCTTCTGCAATAGGAGCTAATAGAAAATAATACTCGTGGAATTTCTGAAAGAATGCAAGGAGATTGAATTCATGCAATCAAACGGGAGGACTGGTCTGACATGCTGACGAAATATGATTGTGTGTGTTGTAGACATTTTCATGCAATCTATTAGTAGTATTAGCTTCTATTGCAGAAGTGGCAGAAGGAATTTCAATAAAAAATTACGAAATTTCATAATGAGAACTATGTGAGATTATTCACCTGAAACATCATACTCTCGCTGCATTTTTTGTGCATTGTACAACAGCACAATGAGAAGGCATGCTTGAATTAATGAATAGCGCATAAAACACGATTCTAATGCCAAAATATTGTGAAAAACTATTTCAATCCTTTGATTCCTCCGTGAACAAATAAAAAAAATAGGTTGGGTTTCAATGTTCTACAGAAAAGTGAGGTTGTGTTTCAATATTTTACCTACAGGGTCGGTCATCCTGCACGCGATCTATTCAAATAGCAATTAAAAAGCATGACCATCCTACTCTCAGTCATCTTCACACACTCTTTAAGTGCGATTCAAGCATTCCAGAAATTATATCCCAAATACTCGATACTATAAGGAGTATAAGGCATCAAAAGTAACCTCCAGGTACGAATCAGAAATGTTGGCGCTATAAGCAGCACCTATTTTACCGCCCCCTCCATTCCCACACCCAATACAAATGTTTGGTTAAGGTGTTCATATTGTGAAGGGGTACACAGATAAAAAAATATTGAGAATGAAAAAGTTATTCGACAAATTCAAGTAATAACTTAAATGAACTATAGGTAGGTAACAGAACATGTTTATAAGCAAAATGAAGGGTAGTCTCTTGATTGAACAAGTTGAAAAACTGATATTTAGAAAATAACTGTTTCACAAACACTTCAGAGTGAGAGGAGACAGGGATCTGTTCGTACCCTGTTAAAATGACAAATACGTCGGTTCGAATCAAGGGACCCTACAAAAACCCACCTTTAAATCTACCATTCGATTTGTTTCGGATAGCATAATTCTTATCTCGTTATCAAATCTCGAAATAAGGTGCAATTCACCGCACAGGAAAGTGCCAGTTTTCAATCATTTTGCTCATGATGGTGATTGGCACAGGTGCCGTTCGATAAAATACAATTATTATTTTACATGCCTTCGGTACATATCGTGGGTCATGTAATGACGTTTCTCATAAAAATCGGAATTTGAGATACTTTGTCAAATGACTTATATCCTTATACTCTATGATCTCACAAAGTGGCGTAGCTCAATATTCATTAGTTTTCGTGTAATTTAATATCGAATACTCAGCCTATCTCAAATTATTGGACTACTAAATCTCATGAAGTGACCCAACTATGGGATTTACGTCAATACGTGAGATATATTTTTATAATATGTTGAAAATTTCTAACATTGACGTATCTCATAATTCGGTTTGCCGTAGAAATTAAAATATCTCGGGTGAAATCTCAAGGTACTGAGAGGGATATTGTACATGTCGAATTAATTTCTGTGTTTTTTTATCAATAAAATTGAATATTCGGATCTGAAATTCGTTTGAATGCACTTTATTTTCATGGCGAGATTCATGGCGTATGTAAGGTCACATTAAATGAACATTATCTCACGTAGTGACGTATCTCACAAACATATTTTCTTCTCTGTTTTAAGCGATCGAATTAAGATGCTGAAAATCTTTGTGCACTCCTGTAAAGTTAAGAATACCTACTGAGATAAGTCATTACCTGAGATGACCGTTGATGTTATTTCGTCATCAGATTTGCAGCCCCGGCTCTTGGACGATTAATTGTTATTATTCACACATTTATGATCTCAAGGTGCACCAATGAACAGAATAGAGTGAAGTATTAATGAATAACTGGTCTTTGAAGAATTTTCTCTATTTCACGAAAAATCGCGGGTGTTTGAAATACTTCAATATACTATTTTAACTTTCCGATTTTCTCCACTCCATGTTTATGTAACGTACCTTCAGATTGTTTGCTCATCAAATGGAAGTTGACTGATGCTGCTCCAGCACTTTGACCAAATATGGTCACTTTTTCTGGATCACCACCGAAATATTTGATGTTTTGGTTGACCCATTTCAAGGCCAAGAGTTGATCCTTCAAACCGTAGTTGCCAGGACTGACTAGGTCACCAGTTGCTAGAAAACCTAAAAAATCAGAAAGAATATATAAATTGGAATGTAACCGAACTAGTCGTTTTTTTTATCTCTTGAAGCGCACGAGAGGAAATTCCTATGATGTTCGGAGAACATCGTGGCTACCTAGGATAGGGAGAGGAGGTAGGTGTTGGAAGTCTGTTTGAACTTTCAGAGGTTCTAAGTTCGTGAGAATACTTTCATTGGCAAATAATTCCAAAGCTGTGCCGTTCTCTAGACGATCCAGTTTTGGTGCAGTGTTGTTCCGAATATTTCAATTCTGACAACGAAAGGATGTGCTGACTGGGCCTGTCGAGTTCGTCTGACTGGTATTGCTACTGATGGAATGACAGCAGATTACTGAGGACTATATCCCCCGTGGAAGTATCTATACGGTATTCTCATGAAGTCAAAGTATTGGTGAGTGTTGCATCACCCATCAGGCGGATGGCTCTTCTCTGAATGGAATCTAAGAGCATCAGCGTATGTTTGGGTGTTGAACCCCATATGGGAGAACAATATTTTGAAACTGGTCGTATCTGTGCTTTGTAGATCATGAAGAGCTGTTAAGGTGTTGAAAAGATTTCCGAGTTTTAGTGAAGCAGCTCTCGCGATATTTAATGAGCTTAATTGGCCTATAGTTGTTGGGCAGGCTTATGTTTTCTTTTTGGGAATTGGTTGGACTCTAGCTATTTTCCAGCAAGATGAAGAAATACTTGGCTTGTTCGAGATGGTGAATTACTTGCAGAGGTAAGAGTAAACAAGAACATATCGCTATAATTCCCTAGGAGATACCGTGAAAATGAGCGATTCTGATTAGTCCTCGAAAACAAGAGTGGAAACCAAATTGAAGAATATATCATGGTATTTGAGATAATCACAAAAAAATCTGGACCTAATTTCAATGAATCTGAGAATCATTTGAATTTTAGATTTCATTAAGAAATTAGTCGAACTGCGAAAGAATATTTCCCGGGCTTGTTAATTGAATTATCAAATTTCACTTTATACTACTCTATCAAGATATAACTCATCATCGAGTAGGTTTTTGGAACTATTTGGTACATTGGATGAGGTGGTTCTCCGTCGCAATATAGCGATGTCTCTAGTTAAAATTCCCTATAAGATACTTCTGCTCCTGCTCCACCCCTCCTTCTCCTCTTCCTTCTTCTTCTTCCTTTTCCCCTACCAATGCGTGTGCCTCCAAGTGAGTCGACCGCAGGTACAGAATACTTTTTTGTTAATATATTGGAGTTGTATTAGCTTCCGAGATATTAAATACAATGGGGGAGGCAAGAATATATTATTTTTCAGGTCTATAAAGGGCGTCTTCGAACACCATCTCTGAGTCATGCACTCCTGGAATATATTGTAATGATATTCACCTCAAAGGGGTTATAGAACATAATCAGGAAGGCAGGGGTACAACGATAACCCAGTAATAGGCGTCCCAGACCACTCTCGAACATCCCAATGATTCTCACATGTACCAGCGTGTTTCCGAACACCCAATATGTGTCACGGCGACACATAACCTGACAGAAGAATCTGGAATGATCTCGAAACAATCGATGGAAAGATTAGAGGGAGGGAGATATTGATCTAGAAGCTTCTAGAACAAAAGAACGGCACCGAAGGTCATTCGAGAACGTTCGAGAAGCAAAGCCTGCCAAGGGATCTAATATATAAGGACGGCCGGACAACTGCGCCGTCAGTCAGTCACGCAGCGAGTGTCAGAGAGACAGTCATATACCGCGTGATATAAATCGTTTTGCATAAATAGTAGTTATAAGTTCGATATAGATTAGTGTTCCTTTAGTTAAAATAAGTCAGTTCGAAAATAAATAGTGTTGTGTTCGCTTCTGCACCCGAATAACGTTGCAATATTAAAAATTTTAATGACGAAGTTACCGAATGGTCCTACACGATAGTTGGCTGTGACGACAATCACATCGTGTTCCATGAAGTAATGGGGCCCAAAATAAGCAAAGTTAGCAGCTCCATTGACGAATCCTCCCCCATAGATATAGAACATCACTGGCAGCGAAGCCTCTGATGTGGGATACTGAAATAAAACGAGGAAACTCATTTTTTAAATTAAAAGCTCTTATCTATCCAATGTACCGGTATGTATACATGTTCAGTATGATCATTTATTTGTATAAAAACAAATATACATTACAGAGAATCAATCATCCCTATCTAACTAGAACAAAATCGAAACACTATGTGACAACAAATGCAGCCGAAAAGTCCATAGGTCAGCAAAATGTTCAATACTAATAATAGGATTTTCAAGTACTTACCAGAAACTTATAACATGTATATTCTTGAAATCAATTCAATCGAATATATCAAGAAAAAATTTAAAGTATACTTGCTGGACCTAGACATTGACATTGTAGCTAATATCATAGAAATGTAGGAACGTACATACATATACAAGGTGTCCGGAAATTATGCGCAAAAAATCAAGGGGGTGATTCTGCATGAGGAAACATGAAATTCATTTCATATATACTTGAGTCCGGAAATGCATAGTTTTCAAGATACAGTGTGTTAAACTTTTTAGAACAAATCGTTTTTTTATGAATATCTCGAATACTCTTTCACCAATTCACTTGAAATTTGGTTATGATATTCTTTGTCATGAGGGGCTGATTTAGTTATTTTCGAATTGAAATTATGAAATCCAGTGGCGTCCCGGGGGCACCGTACCGAATATTTTCGTCAATAAAATGTGCGCCACTGATTTTTTAAAATTATTTATCTCCATATCCTAATGATTAACCAAAAATACATCATTTTAGTCTCTTGAATTGTTTTGCAATTTTGCTGCGTCTCCGTGGAAAAAAATAAATACCAATTCATTGTATGAATTTGTGCAAAACATTGCTTCACAAACAGGGGTGAAATTAAATGTGTTATCCATGTCCATAGACGTAGAATATGAATTGAGATTCATTTTCTTCAAATATTTCATAATACATGTTTGACACACTTTGTATCATCGAAAACTACGCCTTCCTGAACCGAGAATACATAGTTCTCAATATACAGAGTTGAAGTGTGTCAAACATGTATCAAGGAATATTTGAAGAAAATGAGTTTTGATACTTATTCTTTATATCTTATTTTTACCTCAGATTTTGAAAAAAAAATTTTGCACAAATTTACAAGATATCGAAATGTTGTATTTTTAGTTGGTCAATAGGTTATGGAGATACAGAATTCGAAAAAATCAGTGGCGCACATTTTATTGACAATAATATTTGGTAGGTTGCCCCCCGGGACGCCACTGGATTTCACAATTCCAATTGAATTATGGCTATATCAACCCCTCATGACAAAAAATATTATTGCCAAATTTCAAGGAAATTGGTAAAAGGACATTTGAGATATTCATAAAAAACCGATCTTGTTTAAAAGTTTTAACACACTGTATGTTGAAAACTATGCATTTCCGGACCCAGGTACATATACAAAGAATTCCTTATTTCATCATGTAGAATCACCCCCTTGATTTTTTGCGCATAATTTCCGGACACCCTGTATAATCATAGCTCAGGGCATATACTAGTAGACTCAATATTTTTTTTCATACATCCCATTACAACCTGCTGAGGTTTCATGGGTTTGGTTGTTTATTTAATACAATATAGATCAAAATGATCGAAATTACTACTTTTACTACTCATATACTTTGTCATTTGTAATTTTTTTTATCTTACTTTCATATTAGTAATTTTTGTAATAATAAACATATATTATGTATGTATGATTATCTCAATATCATGGGAGAGTTCGGTTTTATTTCAGCAATAAATACAATTATAAGGACACATTGGGAATCGAAAGGCTGCATTGATCACATTTTCATGAAGTATGGCGGAAATAGCAATGACATATTACCGATAGTTCTTAAATCCAACATAACGGATCATTTTGCACAAATTGTGAGAATTGAATTATTTGAATCAGATAACAACAAAATAATGGACAAAACAAAATGAGAAGGAATTAGTAGAATGCATGAAGAAGGAAAATTTTTCTAGGGTTTATTCATGCGAAGATATAGATTCTGCTACCAATATCTTCATAGATACAATAAAAAAACTACGAAAGCGTAGAACGGACATGAGATATGTTTTTCTTAATTTCGTGTTACAACTCGAAATCAGCATAATTTCGAGTTACAACTCGAAATTAGCTTAATTTCGAGTTATAACTCGAAATTAAGCTTTTCTTGAGTTGTAGTACGAAACCAAGCTCTCAATGAGTCAGGTTTTCACAAGAAGTAGTCGAATAAATCTCGGTATAGTACCTAACAGTGTAGTAAACAATGGAAGGAATAATTCATTTTATTTCTCATTGGGGCTAAAACAAATAGAAATTATTTTCTGTTTAGCCGTGAATCATGATATTTTTATTAGTGATCGTCATCCCAGACGAACATTGAGGATGATGAATTTGTACAGAAGAAGAAATAACTATGATATAGCTCGGATTGAAGAGTTTCTTGAATAGAAGCCCTTTTTTCGTGTTACAACTCAAGGAAAGCTTAATTTCGAGTTGTAACACGAAATCAGCACTAATTTCGAGTTATAAATCTAAATTGAGCTAATTTCGAGTTGTAACACGAAATTAGTACTAATTTCGAGTTATAACTCTAAATTAAGAAAAAAAATATCTCTTGTCCGTTCTACGCTTTCGTAAAAAACACATACAAAAATGTACGAAATTTATCAATGTAAGAAACTCCCAATTCATAATAAAAGAGTGGATAACAGATATAGTATCTTGAAATCTGTTAATCATAAAAATAAGTTACATACAATAAAAATCAAAAATCCAACTGAAGAGAATATAAGCACCTATAAAAAATATAGAAACAGATAAAATCAAATTACTATCAGAATAAAATCTCAAAAAGTAGAAATAATTCAACTATAGCTTATGGAAATGTGTTGAGGCAATCACGTCAAAAAAGAACAAAAATGATATTACATATGAAATTGTTGACAATAATGGTGACGTGATTACTGATAATAAGCAGATAGCAGATGATTTTAAATTTTTGTTCTCTAATATTGGACAAAAAATGGCAGAAACAATAAAGCAAAACAACAACTATGAGACAGAAGTTCTAGACCAACCGATCAATTCATTTTCCTTGGGAGATACAAATGAGGAGGAAATAAATGAATATATAAACTAAAAAACAAAAAAGCGCCAGCCCATGACAATTTGACTGCAGAGACAATTAAACTCGTTGCCAAATATATTGTAAAATCCCTCGTATATATTATAAATTGGTCTATAAAAACTGGAATATTCCCATCGTCATTGATTAAGCCATTATATAAAAGTGGAAATAAACGAAATGTATCAAATTTCGATCCCATCTCATTGATCTCAAACTTTGCCAAAATTTTCGAAATGTTAAAAAAAATCAATTCCAAATATGCAATATTATCTGACAATCAATTTGGGCTCAACTGAGAGTAATAATATTTTGTATAATAATGTTTTGAATCGGAATTTCTTGTTGCCGCTAAATTTTTACAACACATTTAAAATGTTAAGTTTATATTATAATATACACTCACCATTGGAGTATAAACATTTAAATACAAACAATCCTCGTTTTCCATAAGCGTCAAGTTGGCCTCGTTGTAGATGTTACCTTGTTGATAACACACTTTCGTATTTTTTGTCGCATCCAAGATACCCTCCCATCCTTCCTCTGGCTGTGCATCCTATATAAAAAGATTATGATGATAAAAATAACATAAATTAATTTTGTAAAGTACTACAATGACTTCATTTGAGTTTATGATTTCTTTTCTACGATGACAAATTTCATAGGGTATTGTCAAAATATACGTGAGCACCCTGATGAATGATGATCTTACCCTAAATCTCAGTTCTCCTACTGGCGGTTTCGCAAACGGGATTTCTTGGAATGCATAAAATGAGATATTCCTCAAAGAATATTCTTTTCTTCCCCTGATAGTCCCTTTTGGAATCGTAACTAAAACGTCTGCATTCTGGAATATAACGAAAAGAACTATGATTATGTTGAAAAAATAAAAACTCACAGGGTCAATTCGGATATTCAAACAGCTTTTACATCAGGGTTCACCATTGAAGTTAAAAGGAATCTTCAAATACAATGTAAATTAGGGTTTGAAATATAATGACAACTCTCGTCTCCATAACGTTTTTTAATGTCAAATTTAAGAAGGGGGGGGGGCATGTTTCGGACCCAAAAGGTATCCATCATCAGCCAGAAAGGAATCATTCCACAAAGAACAACGAAATAGTGAGTAGGTATATCAAGTAAAACCAATTGGTACTCACTTGGAGAAGAAAAAAGCAACAACATGGTCATAATGAGCATGGTCATGAAATAGTTAATAGAACATGTTTATAGTTTTGAATTAAAATTGAGAATGAAGCGGACATGTATTTAAATTGAGGCCCTGTACCCCAGATATTTGCTCAACGACCCCGTACATTCGGTAGTAGTGAGCAATCACAGAATGATTGAAAAAATCCGACAGAAAGTGATAATATTGATGAAAACTATTGATAAAGATCAATCGATTTCTCATATGAACATCTCATGTCTCATAGATGTCGAGTCAAAACTCACAACCGACAGCCAACGTCAAAAACCTCAGCTGTCATCAATGAAGCGAGACAAGAACGAGAGTTTGTGGAGACGACTTGGAGAGTTTTTATTTTATTTTAACTACTTCACTCCACTTTGAGATACCATTGGATCTCTACAGTAGATCCATTAAGGGTTTGTTCTCAACCTTCGGAAAAGTGTACGAGATGAAAAATGAATATTGCTAATATAAAGAAATGCATGGGTATAGTTTATCCAAAAACAATTGCAGAATCTTGTGTCGCACCTGCAGTCACTTCAAAGAAAACTTCAAACACGCCGACGCCGCACAGTGCGGGATATTCTGCAATTGATATTGGATATACTTTACCAACTTCGCTATTTGCAATCGATCTTCACAATGGGGATCTCAGTTATTATGAAAGATACAAGGTCGGTTAAATCAGGGCAAAGCTGCGCATTTCCATGCTAAACCTTGGAATCAGAAACAAAAAGACTTTTCAAAAATGTGAAACTAATATGGCGCCTATTAGAAGAAACAAAGTTGTGTGTTGTAACTTTGGCATCAGGAACGTCATGGAAAATACGATGACAGATTCAGATTCCTTGTAAAAAAGTGCATTGAGAATGTTCAGTATGGAAATGCGCAACTTTGACCTAATTTAACCGACCTCGTATCTCTCATAATAACTGAGATCCCCATGGTGGATTTCGAAAAACGGACACCCTGTATAGTATTTGAAAAATTTGAGGATCTTTCTTTTCTGATTTCAAGAACATAAAGCTGTTGATATTCGGTTCAGTCGTTTTCAATATATTCGAGGTTGAACATTTTTCATTTACGGTTTGCTTTTACCAAATCGCTGTTGTCATGAAGAACCAACAATATATATATGCAAGAAAATATGACAGAAAGTTTGATGAATGACAACCTGCATATGTATGTTGTTGATTCTCCGAGGCAATTGCGATTTGGTTAAAGTAACTAAAAAATAATCAACCCCAAATATTTTGAAAACGACTGAACGGTATACATATAGAGGGTGAGTCAAAATAAGATCATCAAACTTCGTACACGGATTCCTCACCTCATTTTGAGGTGAAAAGTTCCTATCAACGTATGCCCTAAAATGCATACTCACTGATATACAAGGTATCCAAAGTACGAAAAAAGTTGAGATTTCTCTTCCCAGAACCCCCCTATAGCGAAAAATATGAAACTTTGTATACCAATCCAGATTAATCAGAGTAATCAAAGAGAGTTTTCATCCTGAATTTCGTCAACTAGTGGCGTAGTAAGGGTCGTATGTCGCCACATCTTCCTTCAAAATTTTTCTCAGACAGAAGAATTATCAAATAAGAGAATGGCATCAGTATTAGGATTATCTATACTCAACCTAGAAGTAATAACATTCTGCATGCCTAAATGTAGAGGTTCCGGAGATATTTGCGAAACACTTGAGACATGTCTTGAGGTAATATTGAGTAGAGGCCTATAGCGTGCCATACTTGCATAATGCTGATATTATACGAGATATCGATATCAATTTTCAACCCCCGGAATATTTTCGAATGTCGCAAAATTTAACATTAACATTGTGTGGGTGAGTCAGAAGTGAATCGACAAACTCGATGTTGATACTGGTAAGCCATCTCAAATTTGTCAGAACCATCAAACTATTAAAACAGCAGTTTTCGATTAAATGAAACGATGGTAACGTTTTTAATATGTCAAACAGTGATAAAATGTAATTATTTTAACAGATTATTTGGTGCATACAATTTTCATGCGCTAAAGGAAAAACAGAAATTGAATTCAAAGCAAATGTACCTCCATTTTGTTCAACACATAATCGACATCTTCTGATCATGGACTGTCGCACGTTTTGCCTGGTGTATTCTGGATTACTATGTCTGCTGCTAAAATTTTAACAGTTAAATCTTCTACAGATTCTAAAAGAGTAAAATAGACTATGGATTCGAGGTATGTACCCCTCAAAGGAAAAAATCTAGTGGAGTTGAATCGGTAGAACGTGCAGACCAATGAACGGGACCATATCTACCTATATCCACTGATTAGGAAAATTCTGATGGTCAAGATTCTGACGAATTCTATGCTGGGAATGGACCGGTGCTCCGTCGTGGTGATACCACATTCTTTGACGGACTAAGATAGGTATTTCTTCAAGTGAACCAGGTAGAACTACATCTAGAAATATTCTGTAGGATTGTCCATTCAGATGAGGAGGAAGAAGATATGGTCCCACAATATAATTCTCGACAATACCTGCCCAAATATATAACTTCTGTTGGTAACCGTCTCGGAACATACCATGAGGATTCACTTCATCCCATGAATTGTTATTATATTTGGTATTTCCCAAGAAACCATCCACAAAAAACCCTACGGGGACCATAATCACCAGTTTTTAGGGCCATCACCTTCTGTAGACTAGAAAACTTGCATATTATATGCGGATGCCCGAGTACTGGTAGAAGGATTTTCTGCTAATCGGTCAAGAATTTCCTCTTCAGAATCGTTATCTCTTATCATTTTCCTTGTCCCACAATTGTGTTTATTCAATTTGAAAGACCCAGTTTCCTGGACAGCTGAAAGATTTGTGAAATGTGGATGATGTCTATTTCGATATTTTTTTTATGTCCTGGATCCCACGAGAAGGAATATCCTGTAATGTTCAGAGGAAATCGTAAGAACCAAGGGAAATGAGGTAGGAATTGGTGTTCTTCTTGAATTTCTGGAAGTTAAATGCCTCGGGGAACATCACCCTTGGCAATGTAATCCAGAGCTTCGCTGTTCGTTGGATGAACGAGTCTTTGGAAAGAGATGTTTTGCAGGTCTCCAAAGAGACCACGAAGGGGTGCGACGCCACAACTCGACGGGTTAATCTCGCGAGGACTGCCAAGGAAGGAACAATTGTTGATATTTCAGAAGAGCATCGTCATTGCAAATATCTATGAAATTGAGCCAGATCGTCAACTTTTCTACGTTATTCCAGAGAAGTGAGTGAGTTTGTGAGCGAGGCATCAACCACGAGACAAATTTCCCTTTTTTGGACAGAATCCATATGTTTGGGTGCTGCACTCCAAATATGGAAACAGTATTCCAGAACAGGTCGGATCTGTGCCTCATAGATCATAAGAAGCTGATTGGAAGTGAGATAGCTACTGGCCCGAAACTGAAAACCAAGTTTTTGGAATGCACTTTTAACAATTGATCTCACGTGATTCTCCCAAGGAAGGTTATTTCTGATAATAATACCAAGCATCGAAATGGATGTCTTCATAGGTATGGTTACTCCTGACAAGCTTATGTTGGGCACAGTGAGATCGACTTTTCTAGAGATAAGGCATGCTCGTGTTTCGTTTGCATTGAAATCTACCAAGTTATTGGATCACATTCGAGAATTGTTGCCAACTCCATATTTATGTTGTCAACATTTCTCCCTCGTTCATTCCTGATTTGCCTGGCTGGTATTGCCCTGGAAGAGGAGGCGGTATGGAGGGTACTATCATCCGCGAAGCCGTGTACTGGACATGAAGTTGCTTCCAACAAATCGTTGATATGGAGTAGAAATAGTGTTGGTGCTAGAATTGATCCTTGCGGAACACCAGCATTTATGATAAGAGAGTCAGATGAAACTCCGTCGACCACTACATGGAGAGACCTGTTTGAGAGAAAACTAGCTAGCAGAGAACATATCTGGGGAGGCAAGCCATAAGATGGAAGCTTGGTGAGGAGTCCGTGGTGCCAGACTCGATCGAATGGCAATGTTCATAATAGCCTCAATTTTGCAACTGAGTATAATGAATGAAAAGAACATTATGGAGTAAAGTATGATCCTCTCGATTTGTTCCATACCTGCGTGTTAGAGTAATATGCAATGATCATATTCACATATTCGACAACTAGTTTCTCAAATAGGTTGCACTTCAAAACTTCAATATGAGCTGTTCACCCCGAAATCAAGTGTGGAATTAGAAGTAATGGATGCTCATCGAAATAATTATGACTCACCCGTACAATGCTTTTAATCTTATCAACAACATTCAAAAATGTTCAGGAGGTTGAAAAATTTTGTGATTTCTCGTAAAAGTCCAGCATTATACGATTATAGCACGCAAAGAATATTGGGTCACAACTTCTAGACATATCTGTAGTTTTTTACAAATATCTTGGGAACCTCTACACTTGCAGGCATGCAGAATGTTATTATTATCAGGTAAGGTATTGATAAGACTAACTGATGTCATACACCATTTAGACAATACATCTGTCTAAGGAAAAATATGAAGATAAATGTGGCGATATTCGACCCTAAGTACGCCACTGGTTGACAAAATTAAGAAATGAAAACTTTATGTGATCACCCCGAGGATCACCCTGATTAATCTGGACCGGTATACCGAGTTTCATATTTTTTGCTACAGGGTTTCTGGAGAAATTCAAATATATCTTAACTTTTCTCGCACTTTTGACACCCTGTATCTCAGTGATGATGCATTTTAGGACATATAATGATGAAAACTTTCCACCTCGAAATGAGTTGGGGAATCCGTGTACGAAGTTTTGTTGGTCATATTCTGACTCACCCTGTATACCTCATTATTTTTTAAATCAGAAAAAAAAGATCTCCAATTTTTTAGAAATATATATATAGGGTGTTCTGTTGAAAATGACGGAGTTGGTAACCGTATTTCTTATATTTCAGCGATATTCATTTGTATTCTATCTTCAAAGGAGAACCCTGATGTAGAAGCTGTTTAAATACACTCAGTTCCAAAAAAAGTGACGCACTTGATATATAACCTATCTTTAAAAAAAAATAGTAGGCCGATTTTTATTTTTTTTATTTCTTGGTAGGTAATGCATTTGTCCTTGAAACAACAGAATTGAGAGGTGGAAATGTTCTCAAAGCCTCCTTGATGGTGGTGGAATAACTCGAACCATGATTTATTCTTAGTTTTTGACTCACCCTGTGTGTTAATTGAGTAATGGTATACGAAGTGCTTGCACTCTATACGAAAGAGGCTTTATTTGCGAGCATTTATGTTTTTTTATTAATTGATTTATCTCTAAAATTTTTCGAATTAAAGCTTTTTTGCTGATACCTTACGCTTATCCCACAAATTAAATTTATTGAAGGATCAGAGTACTCAAAATTGATTGGGTTGTACTCTGGTAGAAACACATTGTCTTTAAAAAAGCAAAAGCCGTTGCCATAGCAACTAATTTGTTGTATGCCTCCATATTTGACCATTTGTCGTTGTGTCATTGATTAAGTGTCTTGTTTTATTGACTAAAATTACATAAAATGCCTCAAATAGATCCTGCACAAGTAGCAAGATTAGTTGTGTTAGTAAACGATGGGAGTAGTAAACGTTACGCCGCTCGTGCAGTGGGAGTTCATGTAGCAACTGTTCGTAGAGCAATCCGCAAGTACGAACAAACAGGAAGCACCGCTCGGAGGGTCGGTTCTGGTCGCCCACGAAAAACTTCTCCAAGAGATGATCGCTTCTTGAGATTGCGAATTTAACGAAATCGATCAAATACTGCGGTAAATGTTCAGCAAGATCTTCGCCAAATTCGTGATGGTGCAGTAAGTAAGCAGACGGTATGTAGACGTCTGAAAGAAGTTAAGCTAGGAGACCTGCAAAAGGTCCCAAATTATTGCCAGAACATCGTCCTGCTAGAAGAAATGTTGTTGAAAATTATGGACAGTGGAATATTCCTGAATGGTCGGATGTCTTGTTTACGGATGAGTCAAGGTTTTGCCTTAACATGGTGGATGGAAGAAAAAGAGTGTGGAGAAGAACTGGTGAACGGTTTAATCAAAATTCAATAACAGAATGCGAAAGTTTTAATGGTGGGTTCGTTATGGTGTGGGGAGGGATTTCAATGAATGAAAAAACACCCCTTCATGTTTTTCCGGTGAGGCAGTCGATGAATGCCCAAATTTACATTGACATTTTAGAGCAGTATATCTTACCTTATGCAGAGTTAGTGGGCAATAATTTTATATCGATGCAGGATAATGCCCGACCACACGCCGCAGCAATAGTGCGAATCTTCTTAGAAGCTACTGGTATTACCACATTACAATGGCCTACGAGAAGCCCCGATATGAATCCTATAGAACATTTGTGGGATCAATTAGGGAGAAGGGTACGTTATCGCGAGAGGTCTTCGGAAAGTCTCGCAGGAATGGGAGATGCATTAGTGGAAGAATGGGATCGTATACCAATGGAAACGATAAGCAACTTAATTTCCAGTATGCCTCGTAGATTAGAAGTATAATTTGTGTTTAATTAAAATGTTTTTCAAAATTATTGGTATCAGTTTATTTCATTAAAAAATTGTTTCTCGATAAATTCAGAAAGTTGGTAATCTGCAAGGATTCAGCAAAAAAAGCTGTAATTCGGAGAATTTTAGAGATAAATCAATGAAATAAAAAACAAAATGCTCGCAAAAGAAGCCTTTTTCGTATAGGGTGTAAGCACTTTCTATGTCATTACTCAATTAACACACAGGGTGAGTCAAAATTTAAGAATAAATCATGGTTCGAGTTATTCCACCACCATCAAGGAGGCTTTGAAAAAATGTTCACCTCTAAATTTTTTTTCAAAGACAAATGCATTACCCACCGAAAAATGAAAAAAAATTAAAATCGGCCTACCATTTTTTGTTTTTTTTTCAAGAAGATAGGTCAAATATCAAGTGCGTCACTTTTTTTGGAACTGAGTGTATACGGAATGACCCTGTACTGTATCTGCTAATTAGTTGAAACATTAAGGGAGTTACATTATTCAGGTACACTTTGCACTTGGTAAATTATATAGAGTGTCATGTATAGTGTATAGGGTATCCAAAAAATTTCAAATTTAAACAGGCTTACCACATATACGTATGTTGTCAAAAGGTAGATCACATTTCTTAGCAACATCTTGATTCAAAATGGCAACTAGAACATTGGTTGTTTGAATTTTTATTGCAAGTTGCTATTCTTAATCGGATAATCATTATCTCCATCTTTATTAACCTGAGATCACAATCTTATCTCGACGTATAAGGTCATCATGATTGTGGTTGCTTTGATTGTTGAACAGATTAATTTATAAACACCTTAAATAACAAGTTTCCATCGTTCAAGTTTGCACCTCTCGATTGGGTGAAAGTATCGGAAAGGAATATTCTCTGATATGATCATGAACATAAAAAATGAATATATATATTAAGAAATATATGACTTCACTAGAATCAACTCATTTCGGATGTCAAATCCTGATCAGTAACCTGAAGTCCAGTTATTCTTTCAGCCATTCTTCATGAGATACACAATAATAATAATAATAATAACCTGTTTATGCGAGATATAATTCCCATTTCACTGATACGAAAGATTTTTCGTAAAGTTCCACTCATCAAGATCAGAGTTTATAACAAGTATGCTTCTCCTATACATTTCAATTTTTATTCCAATACCGAACATGTTGGTAAGTTATATTTTGATACCATAATACACCATATTATTTTTTGCGATTTGAGAGATAATGTCAATGTTCGACATGGCAAATAGCCAGGAAAGTAGTTGTTTTCTGTTGAATATTCAGAATGATATTATCATATTATGTGCATATACATATCTTTACATGAAGGAGAATGCAAATTCACTACTTCAGAAGATTTTGTTTTCGAATTCTCACCGTGTGTGTTCGATAGATATACTCAATTCAATCTTCGTCGTGGCATATAGCCAGGAAAGTAGTTCTTCTCTGTTGAACAAACCAAGAAAAAATTGATATTTTCATCACATAGAGAATGCGAATTTCTGTATTCATATTATATCCATATGTACATAATTTATATCTGAGAATATTCATTTCCATTACTTTTGCACTTATTTAACAAGTCAAAAAAATATGCGAATAAATACCAATGAACAAAAAATTGTATTCATCATTATATTGTGTTTATGTCTGTGATGGAAAGGCGTAGTTATGGAAAGGGGAAAGGGGGATACTTACCCCTCCCCCTCCAGGAATAATAATAATTTGTGAGTTAGGTAATAGATATACTGGACGCTTATGTTTATGACTGTTTGCTCTCTGATTTGTTTTTCCAAAGAAGTTTCGTTTTGTTTCTATATCTAATATACAGTGAGGACGTCCTTTAACTCATTAATGATTCAAATCAACAGCAGGAATCGGTTGAATAAACAAAGACTATTTTGTTCCTATAATACAATATCTGCTCCTATGAACGATTCAGTTGATTGAAATGATTATATCATTTCATTCAACTGACGAAATTTTCAGTTTCTCAGAGAGTGAATATGTTAAAATATCAATATAATATATTCTTCGATCAACCAAATTGTTTTTAGAATTGACAAAATATTTTGCTGAATAATATTAAAAAGAAATCCAATAACTGAATTTCAAAAAGAGAAATTAGAGATCAATTTCCTCAGTTGATTCAAGACTATTAGCTTGTATAAGCGTCATAGGAAATTCTGAGACAGCCTAATATAATTATATAAATGGATGTTTTAGGTAGGTATATGTACACCCTAATCGAGGCAAGCGTAGGAAGGTTGGAAGAAACGCCACCTGGTGGCAAAAATGCAACTAGATAATCATTCAACAAAATATTTGTTTGAGATAACAATATATTTCTTGATAGTGATGTGTTGAATCAACAAAATTTAATGTTGTCATAATCAATTCAACTTTGTCGAATAGAAAAAAACTATTGATTGGTTGCACAATGGAATGATTGTTGACTCAACAAAATATGATTTTGTATTTAGTTAAATCTTTGTCAAAATTAATTTAATTTTGTCGAATAGGCAAAATGCATATGATTGATTGAACAATGAGATAATAGTTGGATCGACAGAATTTGTTTTATGTCAACTATAAATGTTGTTGAATGAAATGAAACTTTTGTTTCCTTGAATAGGTTGCTCATTTGGATTGTACATACATTTTGTTCATTTTGCAAAATTGTGTTTATCTTAACAAAAATGACCAAAATTATTTTGTTGGTGCAACAAAACTTTTTTTCCGTGTACAATTTGTTTCTGCACCGAAATTCAAACATGATGACATGCCATTTTTTTCCTCAATGTATGTTCTAAAATCTAGAGAGACATGTATATATAGCAGTTTCATATGAAAAACAAATGAATTTTCGACCAAAATGTGTTAAATAATTGATTCATCGATAAGTCGAATGAAAATATTCTTGCTGATAGAAGTAAGTTCCTCTGTTATGTGCGACTCATTCTGAATATTCTTGACCACATCTCATCTATCCACGAAGTGAGATAGAATAACAATTTTAATCTACTTATTTTTCGAAAAAATCACATTTGACCGCAAGATTACACTTGTTCTGACCTGTTGAACTTGAATATGTAGAAATATACAGGGTGCTACATTAGAAAAAACGAAGTTGTTAGCATTTCCAGAAAAACCATGAGTACGCCATTTTGGATTTGAATGTACGGGAAAAAAGGGATTGTTGAATAAAGCAAACTTTGATTGAATGGAGCAAATGAAAGTGTCATATGTATATGCACGACAAAATATAATCTTCAAATTAGTTAATCTATATCTTGTTTCAGAGCGAATTTGAAGTTCAAATCAAGCAAATAAGTCTTGCATGAACTCTGGATCTTATTCAATCAAGCACATCCATGAATTGTTTATGATATTGATATTGATTTGCCTCAAACATTCATATCGATTCAATGAGATATTCTGTTGATTCAATAAAATATTTGGTTGTATCAAAGATTTTTGGTTGATTCAATGAATTATTTGGTTGATTCAATGAAATATTTGGTTAATTCGATGAAATATTTTGTTGATTCAATGAAATATTCCGTTGATTCAAGAGAAACTGTATTTCCATTCGACAAATTGTTTTGTTTAACCTAATTCAGTATAAATTCGGTAATTTTCGGAAATTTCACATCAATAATAAAATAAACAGAACTAGGAAACTAGTCGACTTCTAGCATATATCTCCAGTCTTTACTCCTCTTCAGCTGATGCAAAACTATTTCGGATTGATAATCATCCTTAGTTTGATTCATCAAGCTGATATTTCAAACACGAAGAATCTGGCTTCACGTTTATATAAGGAATTCGAGGCATGCATAGACGAGGCGAAATGATCGCCATCTAGAAGCGAAAATTCACCTTGATGTAGAATGAATAAAATATTTCATTGATATTACATACTTCGTTGTTCTATTCAAGCAAATGATCCGTTCGAAACGAGTTCATTGCTACATCGGGATAAAAAAACTAGTTTGTTGTTTCAAGGATATATTCTCATCATTTCATCAAATCAACAAAATGTTTATAGCTGAATCAACATCGACATTATTTTGGATCGACATAATTTGTTTTTGAGAAAAACATATATTTTGTAGATGGAATTGATATTACAACTGTTGATTCAATTAGACTATCTGGTTGATTCAACAAAAAATTGCTCAGCCCAACAAAAATAATTCAAGCATAAATAATTTGTTGATGCAATAAATCCTTTTTTTCCATGTAATCAGATACGAAATGATTGCTTATACAGGGTGGGGCATTAGTACGTCTGAGCTCGATTGCTCGATAGCTAGAAACTCGATCCAAAAACGAATGTGAATGAGACAACAAGGTCCATAACTAGAAAATATTGGCGCATATACAGGGGGTCACTGGAAAAAATCTAGAAGGTCAGGATCACTTTTTTTGAATGGCCCTAATAGCACACAACGTCCTAGGGACGTTCCTATTTGTCCTAAAAATAAGTGTCCTTGGGACATTCCTTCAAATATCTCTGCACAAACGCCCTCAATATTTCCAGGATCGTATGACAATCGAAATGTCCCTTAGGGACATCTTTAGAATGTCCCTCAGGGATATCCGTCCGATGTCCCAATTGGTACATGAACTGTACTTTTCCAATGTCCTAGAAATAACGTCCTATGAACGTCCCAGTCGGTACTTTCAATATGTTGTCCCGACGAATGAATGTCCCGACAGGATGTCCTAAGGATATCCATGGGACATAAGTGTGTTATTAGGGAGAATGCCCTGTATATTAGCACATTTTTTCAAGCATCCCTGTGACCTCTAACAATTCCTATAATATTGTTGACTATATCTCGTTCATTCCAAAGTTATTAATTTTTTGTCGAAATAATGTCATCTGCATACCGAAAAAATCACTGTAGTCACAATTGAGAAATTCAAGAGAAAATAATCATAATATCATTTGATAAAAACATGCGTGATATTTCTATGGGATTTTCATGCCCCCAAATTATACAGGGTGGCTAGAAATGATTTTTCAATTCAGAACTTTTGGAAGTGATTTTTCTCGAGTTTTTGAAATGGAAAACCCCATATATTTCTTGGCCATTCGGTGTAAAATAGAAACACGAACATCTCCTATCTCAACATCCATATTCATATTCGTAATCATCTTTGAATTATTGAACTTCGAAAATTATACGATGGCCATTTTCATCGATACACATTCTCATCTGTTATTGAAACATTAAAAGTCCAATTGATAATTCATTAAACTTGTTTTTCCATCGAAAGAATTGATACCAGAATCAAAGTAAACAGAAATAGTCTCGGAAATAGTTAATATGGTAGTTATTCACAAAGTGAAAAAGAACAAAATTCCAATTTTGCATAATTGTGAATTATTATCCTGGTTTTGTTTTTAATGTGCTATGAATTTATGAGATATTTTGAAAATGGAATATTTTTCTTTTTTAAATTTGTAAATTACTAGCATATAAACTATATCTGATGTTTGCTCTAATTCTGGTTTCAATTCTCTCAATGAAAAACTAGTTTACTTAATTATTTATTGGACTTTTGATGTTTTAATAACTGTTGAGAATGTGTATCGATGAAAATGGCCAACCTATAATTTTCCAAGTTCGATAATTCAGAAATGGTTACGGTATTCAATATGGATGTTCAGATAAAAATTGTTCGTCTTTCGGTTCTACACCAAATGACCTAGAAAAACTCGAGAAAAATCACTTCCAAAAGTTCTGTATTGAAAATAGTTTTTAGCCACCCTGTATAATTCGAGATCATGAAAATTCCACAGAAATATCACGCTTCTACCCATCAAATGATATAATGATTATTTCCTCTTGAGTTTCATAATTGTGACTACAGTGATTTTTTCGGTATGCATATGCATACATCATTTCGACAAAAAAATTAATTACTTTGAAATGATCGAGATATAGTCAACAATAGTATAGAAGTTGTGTGAGGCCACGGAGATGCTTGAAAAAATGTGCCAATATACAGGGCATTCTATTTAAAAAAAGTGATCCTGACTCTCTAGATTTCTTCCGGTGCCCCCTGTATATGCGGCAATAATTTCTAGTTATGGACCTTGTTGTCTCATTCACATTCTTTTCTGAATCGAGTTTCTAGCTATCATAGAACTCGAGCAATTGGGCTCCGACGCACTAATACCCCACCCTGTATAACTGTACCAAAATTCAGAAAAATCCGTTCACCAATGCAGAAGTTTTAGGGGTTGCCCGATACCCTTTGTCACCTGGTATACGCTTTGGATGAATATTCTGAAATTTCGAGCTCAGAATCTATTTTGCAATAGCAATTTTATAAAAATCTACTGGCCGTTATATCGATGTAAACTCAAAGTATAAGTATACCTTTTTGACATGAGAAACCATGAGGTCTCATATATTATTCTGAAATCATTATGTGCAAAGAGAAAATACCTGATTGACACTTTGGAATCCTGAGCTCAAATTCTAATTCGGTATTATGAGTTAATGCGATATAAAAAAATCCATGATTTTTGGATGAACAGTTTCGAAAATATCAAGGAAAGGATTTATGTACACCACTTCTTCATTAATCTGTTGCTTTCTTCAACTGTCATTAAAGTTTATTTCCATTTGAGAAATATGATACTTTTATGCACCACCTTTTTTTGATTTCAAACTCTTCTTCTTAATCAAAACATAGTCCTCAGCATACTTAGCCCGATGAAAATATTTGTGTTATTACATTCAGTGATCACATTATTACAATGAGAATCATTCATTCATATTGTTTTCAGAGTCTAATTTGAACATACGACTAGAATACTAAGAATTTTCAAGCACTTTTTGGAGAAAGAAGAGGAAGAAATTTTTTGTCTCAATTATGACAGAATCACAGTTTTATTTGTATCTGTTGGTATGAGATTTAGGTGCATAAATGAATGAAGGAGAATATCAAGTTTCAACCTATAAGAAATCGTTAATGATTAATAAGGAATTATGAAAAAGCGATGTGCATAAGTCCGCCTTTATTTGAATGAACGTATCTCCCTTATGAATCATTTTTCGACAAACATTTTCCATGAAAATACCTTAGAAATCACTCCACGAATTTTTCACTAAAGTTTAGGAAATATCCTGTATAGATTACCATGTGTAATAACGTAAATTGAATCCAAAAAACTCGAAATCCTAACAGATACATCACATATACGTAGGCAGCCAACAGAAAGATCACATATCTTAGTGACATTTTGATTCAAAATGGCAACTGAAACATTGGTTGTTTGAATTATTTATGTAATTTGACGATCCTAATTGGACATTCATCTTTCTCCATCGTTATCAACAACTTGTGATTACAACATTATCTGGACGTATGAGGTCATCCTAATTTATTCAATGTTTCGGATATCTAACAAAAATTAACGAACACTATATACAAATCTATTATTATAATCAACTCGAAAAAAAAAGACTAGATACCAGTGGAAAACATATTTTTTGTCGAAGAAAAAGCAGAGGAAAAAGGCTACTGAATAGAAACTAATTAACTGACCATGCAAGAAAAACATTTCAGTTAATATCTGCCATTCAAAATTATGTGAAATTCCTGAAGTGCATGCAAGAACCCAGCGAGCACAAACATTCCTGGGATGTTTTGGGATGTTTTGGGATGTTTTGAAAATGTTGGCATGAAGATGTTATTTTGAGACGTAATATGCACTGACCAAAGAGGTCTTTGAAGGATATTGAAGTATTGTTTTTGTTCTTCTGTGGCATTTCTTTGTTTGCCTACTGAGAGGTATCCCTGGGATGTTTTGGGTTTTAGAAATGTAGGCATGAGGATGTTTTTTTGAGGCGTAATATGCACTTTCCAAAGAGGTCTTAGAAGGATATTAAAATATTGTTTTTGTTCTTTTGTGCTCTTTCTTTGTTTGCCCCACCACAACGTCTCATGCTTACGTCACAATACGATGAATTCTGATTTGTTTTCGATTTTGTACTTCTTGTTCGCAATTGGCATTCGCGTTTGCAGCGTGTCACGCTCACATCACGCTGCTAACGAACAGAAAGGATTTTGGTGAAGTTTATTGTGTTAGAAGTTTTATTTAGTTTGTAATAATGACCATCAGATGCAAGATGTGTTGTTCGGTGCCTCAGTGTAATCATTAATTAAAAGTACGAATCCATCAATACACAGCTCCTCCGCAGTTGCAAAATTATGCATTGTGGAGAACATTTCAAAAATTGGGAAAACTATTTTCAATCTGTGTGTAGTAAGCACTACTCAGAAACCGATTAAGAAGGTAATTTCATATCAAGAAAATATTTTTATGTTCAATCTGTTTTTAATGCATTTTTTCATTCAAGGGAAATGGAATCCTAATGCAAAAGTTCATTTCGACAAAAGGCTTCAGAAAAGTACCTCGAAAATGGTTTTTTTACAGCGATTTAATGTGCACAAGACGCGTTGAAAATGTTCTGTTGTGTCCATGAAAAGGCTTTAAAAAGAACTAGGGAGAAGGTAGTTTTGTGACATATCAAGGACATCTCGATAATTGCCGCCTGCGGCAGACATTGGCTGTTCTATAATAGTTCTATTCATGTGTGAACAGAACATCGCAGTGGAGGTTCAATGTCTCGAAATCTCGTACTTTTAACATCTCTGAGATGTTTTTGTGCTCGCTGGGAATGTGATTCATCATCGGATATTAGGTAATGATCTGGTTGATGTGGAATGCGGTACGAATTGTTGAGTAGTGAACGAATAAAGACGAACAGTAAGTACAACAGAAAGCTTGTTTGAATGGGGAAGTTTCCTATATTGAGGTTCCTATCTCACCGTGAAGTTTGTAATAATGTAATTTATACGTATTTTTCCTTTTTTTCGTAAGATCAAATTCCACCTCAGAACAAAAAAAATAAATAACAGAGGAACTTGGCTCCTCCACCATTCCCATGGCGTACTTTCTGGAAATCCACAATTTCCTGTGCCAGTACGACGTTGCCGACATCATCAATATATCTAGATTTCCGGAAATCGTTCTTTGAATACATAAGAACTATATCATAACAGCAATGGGATTTAATAGGTTCTTCAATCCTATACTTTGTCAAGTATCATGGGGAGCATCCCACGATGCCCAATTCCCACGATGCCCAATTCCCACGATGCCCAATTCCTACGATGCCCACCTTCATGTCGACGATTACGAAAATTGCCGAAGAGCGCAACGTTGCCAGGTCAAGAGAAAAATTCGGGAAACACAAGATTCCCACCATGCCCACTTCTCATATATTCCCACGATGCCCAATTCCCACCATGCCCACTTGTCATACATTTTCACGATGCCCAATTCCCACCATGCCCACCTTCTTCAGATTCCGACCATGCCCACTTTTCATACATTCCCACGATGCCGAATTCCCACCATGCCCACTTTTCATACATTCCCACGATGCCCAATTCCCACCATGCGCACCATTTTCCGATTTCCACCATGCACACTTTTCATACATTCCCACGATGCCTAATTCCCACCATGCCCACCTTCTTTAGATTTCCACCATGTCCACCTTCCATGCATTCCCACGATGCCCAATTCCCACCATGCCCACCTTCCTTCGATTTCCACCATGCAAGTACCATGAATAATTCCCATAAATCTCTCATTGGCTGAATGAAGTTGAATACTAATGGAAATGAATTATGATATTTTGCGATAGTATTTTTAATTTTTCACTAACGTTATATTACAATATGTCATTCATAACTTGACAATCATTCTTTTGCTAATGAAATCGTTCCTTAATCGAATTGGATCTATTTTCTAGGTGATTCATTGATTCAATGATATTTTCGTTTAGGATCGAGCTCTATTCGAGATATTTCAATGCATAAGTAACAAAACCAAAACCTTTCTGTTTACGTTTTCTCGAAAAAAAAAACCGCAAATAATCCGTTATTAGTTCAGCATTAGATACCCTACAGTTGCATCATTTCATCAGAAACTCTAATCAAGAACCTGTTTTTACATTTTCAACCGGAAATTATTAATACTTTACTTACTAAAGTTAGACGTTCGTACAGTTAGGGATCAACAGAAAAAAACATAAATCTATTCCTTTTTTTCTCAGGATATTCCAAGAATACTATCAGATATCACTTCTCAGAATTTTGAAACCTGTTTTTGCAAGAATTGCACCCTATGTATGTAAATGTATGTATGGTATTAGTAAAGAAGAGGAAAAAACAATTTCTGATGGTCATTTAAGTATTCTCCTCAATTTGTGTGAAAACAGCAGCCGCAGTTGGCAGCCACTTCGCCATAGATGCGCGATTATTTACCACACGCCCAAAGAAAGAAGATGCAGGACGGAATGATAGCAGTAGCAGCCTTTTTATTCCATTTAAAACGATCGTATACACGAGAATTCTTGTAATATTTTCAACCATATTATATCAAATTACAATACATATCGATCGGAGAGAAAAAATGTGATAAACTGCCTGATTATGAACTCATTAACCCCCCCGTCAAAATGATGAAAAAATATTGAAAATCATTATTTTTTCGATTATTTGTTGTATAACTCAGAAAGGCTCTATAGTGTGCACGGGGTTTTCTTTCTCAAATCGATCAGGGAAAGGATGAGAAATATATTTCCTGATCCGAAACTCATTTTCCCCCCGTGAAAATGATGAAAAAATATTGAAAATCATTATTTTTTCGATTATTTGTTGTATAACTCAGAAAGGCTATCTTGTGCACGAAGTTTCCTTTCTCAAATCGATCAAGGATGGAATAGAGAATATATTTTTTGAATCGAAACTCATTGCCCCCCGTCAAAATGATGAAAAAATATTAGAAATCATTATTTTTTCGATTATTTGTTGCATAACTCAGAAAGGCTAATTGGTGGTGGGACGCATGTACAGTTCCTCATGACTCACCCCGTAATAATAGCTCATGGAGAGATGGAGAGAGGTGCAATAAAAATACTCATGAAGAAATGATTTTATTATTCCCTGTGTACAAATGAAATCGATCAGAATGTAGTATATGGCTTGATGGCCATTTGTTCGTAAACTTCTACCCATTTTTGATAAAATTCGCTCTTAGGATTCCTCTTGATAGTTAAGGTGTCGTTTATATCTAGATAGTGGAAATTATCTGGAGTAACTGTGGGCCAGTGAACATCATTCAACAAACTGGATGATTCTGGAGTAGGATCTCTGGAAGAAATAGTTATTTATGTACCAAGGACGAAAAACTGTCTATTATAGTCGAGTCTGCAATTTGAAAGCCGAGGCCTCATCCGAGGCTAGCAATCAGGCGAGACAATAGACAGTTTTTCGCCGAAGTGCATGTATTTACTCGTCGACCTCAAACATTTATATCCACATCACGGTCCTATTCACACGTGAAATCTATTTTTCTACTAGAATGTCCGTAGGACGTCCTCTGGAACGATCATAGGACGTTGTCTGGAATGCCCATAGGATGTCTCAAGGACGAATCATTCTTGAATTCGAATTTATTTAGGTCTCCCTAGGAGCAGATTTTGCATAACTGATAGGAATATTCGGTTGAGTTGATGATCCGTAGAAGGTACCCAATAGAGCCTGAAGAGGGTTTTCAAGGGTGTCCAACAGACTTGAGTAAAGGACATTGAAGGGGAGTCGATCGTCCGCGAGGTGTAAGTAAACGTCCTCGCAGGGACAACAAATCCAATGTACCGACTGGGACGTCCGTAGGACATTGGAAGCAGAAATTATCATTCGCTCTCGTGAAGGACATTTATATAGGATGTATATCTGAAGTACTGAGGTATACCACCGATGGATGTCCTTTCGGACACAATACAAATCGTATTCAGGACATTTTGAGGTCGTCCTTGGGATGTCTTTAAGAAGTTGAACTCATGAGATCTTCTGAAATTTTATTCCCTGAAGAGTATTCTTGTACTTATTACTCAGATGAACATATAGATTATCTATAGGAATTCCTTCCGGAGTCATATTAGTTCATGTACCGATTAGAACATCCAACGGATGTCCCCAAGAGAGATTTGAAATGTTATATGATCCTGGAAATATTAAGGGCGTCTGTGCAAAAATATTTGAAGGAATCTACCGTCTGGAATATTTCATGGTTGTTTTAGAAGGAACATCATAATATATAAGATCTAAAGTCATAGCAGGAAATTCATCATTTGGGACATCCGATGGATGTCCCTAAACGAACTTTCAAAATTATATTTCATCAGGGACGTCCTTTCATGGACATTCTACAATATGTACCACATCTGAGGGATGCTAGTACTAGGACATTTGAAATGATGTACCAGCTGGGACATTCCATGGACGTTCTTGCTCGAACATTACAAGAGATGTACGGGATAGGACGTCCCAAGGACAAGAATTTCAGGTCCGGGACATTCGGACTTGAATTGTCCCTAGGACGTTGCGTGCTAGTAGGAATGACTTTGTACGTATAATACTGTGGCGTACTCATTCAATTTCTGTAGGCTGTAGGCTAGGTACACCATACTTACAAATACTTGGCGAAATTTGTGAACAACGTCATATAACGGCTAGCCGCCAAAATATCGTCTGGCGATTGATAGTCCATCCCACTCCAGTTTCCATATGTCCATAGATACTTTGAGTCACTCGCATGGCCGACTTTGTAAGCACCTTAACAAAACGAAATGAAGAGATGAAAGATTATACAGGTTGTTCCCGAAATTTTGGGGCAATAAATAAAATGAGGTGTTCTATGAGACCTAATCTCACGATGAATCACAAAAAAAAATTTCAAAACGTGCGCGCTTCCACCATTCTACATCTCTCGACTATTATTGACCGTCCGGCAACATTGCAATAGTCATTGATACTCAAGGGGCTTGTGATCTAAGGAATTTTAATATCTTCCAAAATATTTTTTTCTCGACAAGAATTAATTCTTTTAATTCATTTTGTTTTTTCGGCTTCTATCATCTATTTTATTTATTGCCTCAATTTCGGAGATACCCTGTATAAAATGGACAAACACATCAATCAATCCAAGAACGGATCTGTTAATGAGCTCACAGTGTTCTAGGTGCATACGAATGTATATAATTCATTCATTTGATACCATAATGCAACTAAAATGTTTGGAGCGTATAAATAATTCAATAATTCCATTTTCTGGCCATTCAGCGTAGGGAACAACATATGGTTAAACTACCTGTATTATTATCAGACTTATGTACATCAGTGGTTTGGACAATGGAATAGGAAAAGCATGTGTACCAAATTTCAAAAAAATGTTCTGGGTTTTTTGAGTCTGTTGTACAAGGTGTTTCATTGCTAATTGGAAATATTCCAGCAATATCCTGAACTGGAGATGGCTATTTCACATTATCTCTGATGAACATTTTTTTGAGTACACTGGTGGCCATATTTCGATATTTCAAACTTCTTTGTAACTGAAGAGTTTCATGATTTTCATTAGTTTTTGAGATATCCAACAACAAACCAAAATTGTGAAAGTGAATGTTGAAAACATACCTTCAAAGTATGGTCTCTTTCCAATCATGGGGCCATAATGAGAGAACTGGAAGAAGTAGATTTCGCTGAAATTCGACTGCATTTCAACATAACGAATTATTCCTCGATTGAATGAATTGTCACTGTGAAACTGAAAGAAAAATCGATTTAGTATAAGCAACTGAGTCAACATAAGTATAATCCGACACCTAATCCTCGGAATCGAATAAAACATTAAAATTATTCGATATATAGTAACTGATAATCATCTATGTAATGAATTAATTGATTGAGTATGCCCACTAATAAGTATTCTCTCATATACGTTGAAAATACTTCGAGAAACCGTTGCACGAATTTTTTAAAATAAATAAGAAAAATATGTTTCTGGAAATTAAGTGTATCTTCTCAATAAGTTATACACATTCAATCTAATCGTCGTGTTTCCGAACATAAGTATTTCATCATATCAGCAATTGAAATGTTGAACTTTAACGTATCTTTTGAATACATTTGTAAAGTTACAATAAAAATATATGTTTTACCACCGAACATAAACAGAAATCAGTTCGTTATAGTTTCAGTTATATTATAGGGAGATGAATTTTGTGTATCATGGAGAATGACTGAAAGAATAACTGTACTTCAGGTTACTGATGAGGATTTGATATCCGAAATGAGTTTATTCCATTGAAGTCATATAAAGTGTTTGTGAGAGATATGATTTCCATATCACTGATACTAATGATTTTTTTTTGGAAGTTCCAAGCTCATCAAGATCAGAGTTTATACAAATATTTCTCCTATACATTTCAATTTTCATTTCAATACTGATCATAATATGAATTTTATCCGATTTGAGAGATGATGTGAATTCTCAATTTCAGAGGATTTTCATTTTCCATGCTCTCTTTTTGGATGTCCGACGTGGAAAATAGCCAGGGAAGTATTTGTTGACTTATAGTCACAGATTATGCCATGCCAAAAATGATGAAAATCGATCTCAGCATACTCTTTTCACGAGTAAAATTAGTTTTTTGGAAAAAACTTCAACGCCTTGTACCAACTCAACGAGACGATTTTGGATATAGGTAAGTTGGCCTAAATCAACTTGCTTTCTTCCCAGGAGTCCACAACCGAGCCATGTCCCAACCTTTTACAGGCACCCTGTATATCCATTATTTCATGTTCATAATTATATCTGAGAATATTCCTCTTCGATAAGACTTTTAATTTTGTATTGTGTTTCCTGTAGTACCTAGTGTAATGTTTGTTAAATGAATTATTTCAAGTGAACATGGACGTATCTCAACAATATTCAACAGATTAGTATGGATTTAATTAGTTTAAATTTATCAACGAAGTGTTGAAAGATAATTTTGAATGTAATTGAAATTTTGGTTCTAGGTGATTGTTATAATCAACATTACATCGATAAAAACTCAACAGGTAGGTAACGTGTTTTGATAAGTGACAAGATAAAAGTTCCTGAAAAATGCCTACCCTGATGGATTTTCCCAAATTATCAGCGAATGCTCCATCGGTATAAATCCTGTGAATAGCCTCTCCTGCTGCCTTTATTTGATTCGGATCAGTCAAGTGCATGTTGTTGTTAACCAATGAAGAAGGATTGTCGTCCATTCGTTTTGCCAACTGTTCGAACCTGCTTATATCACTAATATCTAAAAAAACAGAGATGGAAATGAAGTTCACAAACTTTTCAACAATTACCGTGATTCGCGACAATCACGTATCGTGTGGTCACCTCTGGAGTTTCTTAATAATGGAGGTAAACGATAAACATATTTAGCACCGCCCAGTATAATAACTAAAGGTGGATTCCCAATACAGCATTTTTGCCTACATACAAAAGTCACAAAGAAATCTGAACGCAACTGTACGTGATGTCTAATATCAATGGGATCTGAATTTACTTCTTGAATAATGTTTTTTTATTCCACATTCCAAGTTTTCTCAGATATTCTCATGTCTTTTGAATGCAATCCCCGGCAATGGTAGGTGATTTAATTGGGAAGTAAAGATACTATCGATATAAAGTGTAACCCACTGCTGTTAGACCGGAGCACCTTTATAAAATCTATTCGCGGGAATCAATGTTACCAGGTGGCGCTCGGTTTTCATCGTTCCATGTCAAAGCCACGTCAAAACTGAGGTAAAACAAACTCAATCCTCACTCAATCCCATTAGTTTGACTAGAGTCACTGGATGGTATTAGTTCGATAAGAGTTCGGACACAGCTGAACTTTTGTCCTTTTCTATTTTCTATAATACAATGGTTTAAGTGAATAAAAGAATAAGACATATATTCTGCTCTTTGTCTTTTCAATTTCCCTAGTAGCGATTGTCAAATACGATTTTAGAGGTTATATTTTCTGTCAAATCAATCATAGCCGTAGATGGACAATGAAAATAGGGTAAAAACACCCACTTCAATTTGTAGTGATACACCTCTAGCAGAACAACAGTTATATAAATGAAAAGAATGCATGTTTAAATGTTAGAAAATATACACATATGGATATTCTTTTAGCTAATTCCTTATCATATGTGAAAATGTACTGATTCCAGTGATAAGCATAAAACATGAATATATCAATATGCAATCTAAGGTAGGCATTCTATCAATATAAAGGAAGTAACATAAGTACGATCAAGTGAAGTAATCCTGAGAAAATTTTAAGAAATAAAGTCTATATAAGCTTGTGTCCGGAAATGCTTCATTTCGGAGATAAAGAGTGTTGAAATACAGAGAACAAATCATTTTTCGAAAAAAATTTAATTGAAAAAGAGTTGTTTATTTCGACGGGACCTACCACATACTTGGTTTTGTAAAGTTGTCAGCAACTTCATTTAGCGCCCTATGAGCTGAGTAACATGGATCGTTATAGAAAATTGTAAATATCTCCATCAAATCGATAACCTCCAGCGTAATTAAGACCCTTATAATAATTCCCTTGATACATAAAGAACTATTCTCATTGGTTTCATGTTCACATAAATACCCAAAAGTAGGTATAATAGATATGTGAGAACATAATATACCTTCTGAAACTGTGAATACTGGAAACATAGAGTTTTGCATTCATGATAAGAAATTCGCTAACTTCTCAATCCCACTTTGACTCGCTTGAATTCCTTATAATATTCTTCTGCTTTGTGAATTGATGTAACAGCAGATTCTCTCGAACAGATTTTGAAATCTTCTGTTTGAAAATGGGCCTGAAATCATTATAACCAGATGCTGTTATAATAAGGGAATTTTAATAAGTACCTACCTCACAAATTTTGCTCGTCTTCAAATTGATTTTCCACCCATATTTTCCTTTCATAAGCGAATGGTTGGTATTTTTTTTGGAAATTGAATAAATCATACCAATTTTTTTCAGAATTGGCACAATTTGTTACACAGCAATTAATTTCGATAACTGCTTTTTTCTTGGAAGTATAATTATGAAATTTTATTTCAATTCTGACGTATATAAGATCAATTGTCAAATTCAAACAATTTTGAATGAAAGGGCGCGGGACGACTATGGTGCTCTTGTCACAATGCAAGGTGTGTAACTTAATAAATCTAAACATTCAAAAACCCCAACCGTTGTCATTTCTGTGTCCGAACTCTTATCAAACTAATACCATCCAGTGACTCTAAGTTTGACAACTTCAGCTACAGCAAAATGTATGCAATGTAGTCTATGCACTTTATCCATAGACAACAGTTTGTTTTCCCCCAGTTTGAAGTTCGTATTATGTAACTTAGATGTCGCCCCCTTCGTGAATCTCGCGAATAGTTTTCAGCCGATTTTTTTTTGCTTCAGTAGAAAGAGTATGTTCAGTTTCCAATTAAATCACCTACCATTGCCGGGGATTGCATTCAAAAGACATGAGGATATCAGAAAACTTGGAATGTGGAATAAAAAAACATTATTTGAGAAGTGAATCAATTCTCAATTACACAACAATCAGATTGCCTGAAGCTGCGTTCACAACCAAACTTTTCACGTTTTGCTTTTTACGTTTCGTATTCTGATTCATGAAGAAACATATGATAATGTTTCTGTAAATGATTTTTTTGTGAATCCAGGGAATACTAGATAGATATACTGTTCAATTTTATGATTTTCTACTTGAGGATTGATTCTTCTCTTCGAGTATTGAATAAGGACCAGTCTACGTCTCCGCCAGTTCTATGAATATTATTGATAATGTAATCAATTTCATTGTCATTATTATTCCACATCATTTCAGGATGGAGCACAAATAACAAAACCAAGACAACTGAGAAAATCCGTAAAAACACGTTGGTTTTTGTTGGGAATGATATTTGCATAAGTTCAATTGATGTTACATTTCAGATGCTGCTTCACCAATCAGAATACGAGACGTAAAAAGTAAAACGTAAAAAGTTTGGTTGATGTGAACGCCGCTTTAAACGGTTTCGCCCTGTATCTCAAGAACAAAGTGGGCTATGAATATTTTCTTTGCGGTATATCCCGTAAGGGCATCGAAAATGGGACAGCCTGTACATAATATAGCTTAGGGTGATGGAGTAGATCAGACTGGAGCCTATTCAATGAATAGGATTCGACTTTTGGCCACGGTAGGAGTAACATCTCGTCTCCAGGCTAAAAGTCAGGTTAATGTGTGTGCAAGTCCAAAATTTTCTAATAACCTGATCTGGATTGCAATCCAATATTTAATGTGAAGTTTAATAAGTGTGTGTGAAAAATATCAGGCTCTTTTATCTCTACGCCGGTATAGAGGCCGGATGATGACAGATTCATCAGATAAGGGGCCATACTTGAAGTGAAACTTGCTCCATTATCTATACGCCGGTAACCAGGCCGGATCAGCAACGGATTTGCTGGATAAAAGGAGAACATACATACGATCGAATCTTTTGAACACTGATGACTTGGCCATTAAGTGATACAACTCCAATAAACTAAAAGAGAAGACAAATAAGCTACATGAATATAACTAAAATGATAAATCAATAATTTGAGATACAGTATCCTTTGGAAAAGGTTTTGTGAGCCTGCCTAAGTCACTAAGGGAATTAAAATGAAGAGGAGCTCTCGTACTCGATACTATGGTATATAGTTACAGAAAACTAAAATCACGTTTTTGTAGTTTGACAAACTGAGAAAAGGAAAAAAAATGCAATAATGCAACTGTTTTGCATCAAAAACAGAGAAGCAAAAATTGTCTATGTTGTGTATTCATCAACACACTTTTATTATTTCATTTTCTACCTTACTTTAGTTTGGCTATTTTTTCTTAAAGCGTGTTTTTGTTATTTCTGAACTAAAATTTGTTTTATTTCGAGAGTGATACTTGCAGATATATATGCTATGGAAATGTTTGATGACTTACTAGAAACCCTGATTGTTAATCCTTCTTCAGAACATATACCAATCATCATGGGAGCTCGATTCATGTGACCTTTTTCCACTGCTTCATACATTGACTCAGAAATAAAGGCATTTTCGTGCTCTGGCTCTATTGTTGGTGCGAACAAGAATCCTTGTATGATTTGTTCGTTATAATAATGATACTGAAATCAAATATTTTCCAATGATGCACAAAATGATCTCAGCATTCAATGTGAGTTATGCAACATACTTTTTCTACGGCTTCAACATATAAAAGCTGAATGATGAAATGATAGAAATGATATGGAATGATGAAATTTGATGTGATTCAAAATCTTCATCCACTCATCTTAATGCTCAATTTCTCAAACGAAACATTGTCATTGTAATCTCTGGTAGAAGTCTATGTTTACTCAAAGTGAACTGAAACTTTCCATAGGAAAGAAGGAAAGCTCAAAGTCATCTCCTCACTTTTTATATTATGTTCTTATTCAAGGGGACATGTCTCGGACTTAGAAAAGTCCATCTTCAGACCAATTAGGCTTGTAGTAACTTCTCAATTGGGCTAAAGATGGACTTCTTCAAGTCCGAAATATGTCCCCTTGAATAAGCACATCATTAAAAAAGTGTGGAGATTTCTTTGAGCTCTCCTTCTTTCCTATGGATTGTCATTGTACCTTGTCAGGACTTTTCCAGAATTATACAAGGAACTCACCGGATAACTACTAATTGCAACCTTGTTAAGATCACCAGCAGGAACGTTCCACAAGAATTTCAGTAGTTCTTCCGAGCTTGAATTCGTTTGGAAGTTTTTATCTATATAAGTTGCGAGGTCATAGGCTATTTTTTTGTGATCCTTCTGGTAAGCCCATGGACTCAAAATCGATCCACTTTCTGCAATACCAGCTCTGAATAAACCTGAAAAAGCCCAAGATGGCGGGCAACATCTTGGAGGCGCCATTTTGGATATCATTTTGATGAGAGTGTCAAATTGGATTATCATACTATACATAACTCTGATAGAAGTCCATGTTAGCTCAAAGTAAAGTGGAATTTTTCTAAACAAAGAAGAAAAGCTCAAAGTCATCTCCACTACTTAAGTAGTGGATATTTCATCTGAAAATAGCGGCCTAATGTAAACGTGTAAAAATACTTCCGATATGAAGATATGGAATCAAAATGAATGATTTACCTACTGAACATTTCTGTATCAGTAAAATTTTTTCGACAGATGGAGCTTACCTTCTGATTTTTTGCTCATATAGTGAAAATTGACAGACGCTCCACCAGCGCTTTCACCAAATATGGTCACTTTTTCTGGATCACCCCCGAAATATTTGATGTTATCTTGAACCCATTTCAAGGCCATCACTTGATCTTTCAAACCGTAGTTGCCAGGAATCACTTGGTCACCAGTTGCCAAGAAACCTGAAAAACCGCAGAAAGATGTTGAGGTCATTTCCGTGATGAGATATTCCACCATTTTGTTTTTTTGAATAATTTGGAATTTTCAAATATTGCACTGTATACTATAGCTTTTGAACTACAAAATGACGTCAAGAAATTCAAATTCGGTTCAAAAATGAAGAAACAACGAGGAAAAAAAAACTTCCGTTTTTCGAAGAATTTTCTCGATATGATGATATTCAAAGTTTTTCGACAAAAAAAAATCATTCGAAAATCGATGATAGTTTGCCAGGTATTACAATGAAAGAATAGAGAACTCTAGACGGTAGATCGCAACGGATAAGAGAATACAGAATGCAGAATACAGAGTACAGGGAGCGCTCAAAGTGGGACACACTGTATATCAGCTAGTTTTCGACAGATCATTGTCTCCGTTCTTTCGTACTGTTCAAAAAGTTCGAGTTTCTATAGGATCTCATACGGAAAGAAAATACGTAGCGACTCGAAAGAAATTGACCAGTTTCCGAAAATGTTTATTTATCGCTACCGCTAACGTATGGTAGGAAACACGGAAATCCAGTTTTGTGTGACCACCCGATATGTTATTTTGACGAACAAATTATATCAGGAATTATCTATTTTTTCTGTAAACAATCATTCAGAAAATATTAGAATAGGAAAGGAAATAAAATTATCAGCTGACTAGTATTCTTCGAGATATTCTCCAGAAATTACTACACAAGGTGTCCGAGAATAGCGTTCGTATACTTCGGAAGGTAATCCTGCAGATGAAAATTGTCCTTTCAACATGTGACCGAAAATACTTTCTAGGGGCGCTGGAGGATGTTCATTATCGAGATTTTTCAACTTCACGATTTTTTTTTGTGTGGTAACTATTCATTATCGGTCGAAACGGCTCACATGTCTCCATCTCAACTTTAGATTCACTATTTACTGATATTCAATTGGATTAGATACAGGGTGGTTCAAGATTTAGAATTCTGATCACCCTATTTCGGGAGCAGATTCGTTCCTGATTATATCGAAATAGTATTCATATTTCCATTTAATAGAGACGAAAGAGAAAATCCAAAAAAAATCTGGAATAATGAAGTGAATCAAAAGTTGAGATGGGGACATGTGAGCCGTTTTGGCCGATAATGAATAGTTTCGAGTGTTTCAGCCTCGGTTTCAGCACAAACAAAACCTAAAGTTGAAAAATCTCGTTTTTGAACATCCCATATATCTGTTTTCATTTTCGATAGACCCCCCGTTTGATATATCGATGACATCAGCTCTTCAGGGAAAATCTAGAAATGCAATAAAATACAGGGTATACTATTCGAAATAACAAAGATGTTGCTACTTTTTGATGGAATCGGCAACACTGAATTGTTGAAATTATTTTAAATGAAGAGAGCGTATTTTTCATACATTTCTCACGACTGATTCTCGATGTAGAGATAGTGTAAGCTGGTCGTGACATACCCTGTAAATTGGTTCTTCTTCAAATGTGTCAAAACTATCAAAATCTGCATATCGATTGTTTCAAATTTCAGAAATCAGGCATGAGAAAAGGATTGGAATAGGGTCCCTTGATGGAAATTGACGTTAAAATCATCTAAACATAGTACGGACAGTTACTCTTCTCCTCTCACTCTAAAGTGTTTGTGAAACATTTATATAGTTCCATCCTTATTCAATTCTGGGGATCAACACTAGATTTTTGACATTTGTTGTTTTTTAGGTTATATTGAGGTCACTGAAGTATCATACGTGAATTCCATATGGAATTCCTGATTCAACTATACCAAAATATAGATGAACAATCCGCTAGTTTTAGAGTTCACTACTGAGAGAAAACTTGAGTTATCATAATTGGAAATCTAATAACCGTTATTACGATATCTGCAATAAATAGGGGACAGATGTGTTCATGTGCTACCATAGATGAAGTGAATTTTCAGGTGACTTGTAGTTATGGCTGCTTATTCAATTTGCAAACTTGTATAAAAACACCGCTGCTGAATAACTACTACTTCTTCTAGTTTCTATGATAACACAGAATGTCGAATAGGAATTATTCCCATAAAATGTTGCAGTAACTCTCCACTCTACAGTGGTTATTAGACTATCGACATAAAACAGCATGTTTTTATTACTGGCACAACCATCTTGAGGTAACGCAGTAATTCGTCTCATTTTATTATAGTTATCTGATATCTGCATGAAACCTGACATTTCGACATGCTATTGTAATGTAGCTCATTTTCAACAGTTATCCCAATATTTTTCTACTCTAGTATATTCATCAAACAGTGGTAATAAGGTTATCAACATTATTCGATGGTATGCATTATGAAACCGTGCTTTGAATTACTGCAATGAAAATAAATATCCTATCCACACTATCACTTTTCATGATCCAAAGTTATTGTTTTCAAAAGAACAAAAAAATACGTTTAGTCTCTGAATTGAAATATTGGGGTATCTGTGGAAGTTTTTTGACATAACTCATTGATTTGTTCGGAGAAATATCATCTATATGCATTACTGACGAATTTATTAAGAAATGAGAAGTTGAATACTTATATTTACCCTTTCTTCGGAGTTATGATGAGAATTGTCAATAAAACTTCCCTCACAGAAACCCAGATATTTTGATTCAGAATCTCATCGATCATTTTGTTTTTGAAATAAACCAATTTTAGGCCTTGAAAAGTGGGTATGGAGAATACTTTTTTCATTGCAATAATGCAATGCACGGTGTATTCCACAGATCGGTTCACAGCCAGCACTAAAAGAAAACTTTGCTACATCACAGACATTCACCAACAAGACACGGCTCTTTCGATTCGGACGATCGAAACCATTGAACAATAATTGAACACGGGCACCCATGACCGATAACAGAGAAATGAACGCGATCTGTATCTTTGTCAGCCACAATACTAATGAAACACTAGAGCGAACTGAGCCGAATTACGATTGTCGAATGATTGCCTAATAACCGTCATACATGTGAATTGCTAGAGTTATTCGTCAACGTACAATGCTAGAACCTCAAACAGCTATGATTATTGGGACAAACATTATCTGAATTCGCCAATAAGCATAATTCACAAAACTAGCTATGTCAATAAAAAATCTGAATAGACTGGAATTTATAAAATTCTCATAATGTCATAACACACCTGCGTTATGATGGTAGCAAATGTCCATTCAAGGGTATTACAAATGATTTAAGAAATCGATTTTTATAATTACAGAATGAGGAGAATACTGTTGTAATAATAAAATGATCAGGAATAGGAGATTTCCTTATAAAGGTTATTACAATCAGAGCTGGTAGATATTTTTAATATCCAGTTTCTCTCAGTGTACTCCAGCATAATCTCTGCGAGGTAGGGAAGGGAACATATTAATTATACTACCAAAAGGGACTGTTCTTAGACTGTATACCAGGGTTGACTGAATTGATTGAATGAATTCTGATTTCAAGCTGAGCAGTAGTTTATCTATGAGCTGAATGAGCTGAGCCTGATTGAGAAATGGTGAAAACCTCGATGTGAGTATCTAAACTACTGTACTCATGTAATGTGTGCTAAATATATTCTCGGACATCCAACTCGAAGAAGAATTTATGGAGTGACTAATATCACACTATGTATAAAAGTTCGTCTAGGACGGAAAGGAGGCTGATACAAAGTAATACGTAAAATGTGCCGGAAAATAAAGAATAGAATATGCTTTACCCCCATGCCATACATATTATTCTTCCGTCTCCCTTAAATAAAAAGTAATTTTCAAATAATTTATTGATGAAAGTAACAAACTGCGTTCACCTTATAGGCCCGTTATTTTCACTCTTGCATCCTACAAATTTTCTATTTGTGGTAGAGTAATAATTATATAAACTAATGTCCATATTGGATCCGCCATCTTGAATATTCCAATTTTGACGAAATAATCATAATCTCCGACCCCGGAAAACCCCAGATACCAATTTTGATTTTTTAATAGAATCGGATCATAATCACAAAATTCGTTCGCCATATTGAACCGCAATTTTGAATTACCCAATTTTGACAAAAAATCATAAATTTCGACCCCGAAAACCCTCAGATGCCAATCTTAAATAGAATCAGATCATAATTTGAAATTTCTTTCGCTATATATTGGATCCGGCGTCATCTTGAATTTTCCAAGTTTGACGAAACAATCATTATCTACAACCCCAGAAAACCCCAGATACCTTTCAATTTTGAATAGATCATGATTACAAAACTCGTCAGCCATATTGAATCCACCATCTTCAATTTCCTAATTTTGATGAAGGATTCATGAACTTCGATACCGAAAAACCCCGAGATACCAATTTTCAATAGAATCAGACCATAATTACAAAACTCGTTCGCCATATGATCTTCCTCAACAAGTAAATACCCTGTTAATATGACTTTTAACGTCAATTTCCATCAAGGGACCCTAGTTTGGAGTATCACATGTATGTGTCACAAGTTATAATAAAATTACCAAAAGGTCCTAAACGATAATTCGCTGTGACGACTATCACATCGTGTTCCATGAAGTAATGGGGCCCTTTGAATTCGAAATTGGCTGCTCCGCTGACGAATCCTCCTCCGTAGATATAGAACATCACGGGTAGTAAATCCTGGTCGGATGTGGGATACTAAAATGTTCAAGAACACATTTGAAGACTGTGAAAAAGTACTAGGATAAGGACTTGGAAAAAATGTCTTATCCAGGACGTTTTTAACATTATTACCAGATATATTGAAGCATTAAATAATATGATCATACCAATCAGCAATCGCGGGATACTTGGCTATAACAAATGATGATGATTTTGTACAGGTATAATATTATATTTTCTATGAATTTCTATAAATGAAATATCAAGTAGGTACATCATTTTCACGGCATCACTATTTTCTACTTCTCAAGGATCCAAAGATCACTGAAACAGTATTGGTTGAACGATGTATCAATGTCAAGTTCATCAATATGAAATCACCATGGACATTAACATCATCTTTTCAACAATGGACAATTGATGTGTTTTTCAATTTGTTTTCACTGTATTTTTGTGCTTGTGTCGTCATTCGTCATTGTGAGATGTGGACTGAACAAATGAATAGATTACTTCGTAGTATCGAATTAGGTATAGTACAAACTGAAATTCTTCTTATTCAAGAAAATCTAATTATACATAGCATTGGAAAGTAGATGATACTAATCGGGGGTAAATAAATAAGAGATAATGTTTTCATTGATAAATACATGTTTCATTGTATGAAAGTTTTATTGTTCTATAGCAAACAATTATTGATCTAGAAACAATAAGGGAGTGAAAAAATCGTAAGAGCTTGTTCCAGCAATGTTTTATACTTCCCTTGATTCGAGATTTCTTGCCAAAAGAAAATACAATTCCAATACAATTTGAAAAGTATCAATCAATATAAACATTTCTCGAATGTATTTTAGGGATATTAATACACACATTATGAAGACAAATTGGCTGGAAGAAGAAACGACGTTGTGTTGACTTTTTCACTCATCACGTAGTATGACATAATAATCACAAGCCAGGGACATCCTGTGTTATCGCGAGAATATACTAGCTGTCTTCCAATTCCAATTGGTCTATCAGCATTGGAGAACGATTGGAGTTTTCAAGAATGTAGCCATGAATGACGTACAACACTACCACCCGTTCTGACAGAATTGTGGTGTTGCTCGGCAACACAATTTCATGAACAAGGAAGCGACAAAATCATCTTGATTATTCAGAACATCGTGATCTTACTTATGACTATTTTAATCATCACATAATCTGACCAATCACAAGCCAGAGACCACTTGTGTTATCGCGAAATCTTCATAGCTGCGTCTCTCATTTCTGATTGTAAGTGCTTTTTATGCTTATAGTGAACGTGAAATAGTCATGTAGGACGAGTGGTGTTGTATTTCATGAAGAATGAAGCAACAGAACTATCACGAATATTCAGAATGTGGTGATTTTACTTATATATGAAAACTCGAAAATTATTTCACGGTAGTGACGGTGACAGTTGTTGTCAAAGTATAGAAGTGTGTTGATAGAAAGCGAAGTGCACATTTATCGGTTATTGGGATAGATATATAGGTAGCTCTTTTTCAATACAAGGGCCTGGTGATTGGTCGGTTTCAGGAAATTGAAGAAATCTAATTGGTTTTCACGAAAGACGTGTTGAGGTTGAGTCCTTGAAGCAACCTTTATACCTCTACCGCAGGCTTGACACATTGGCCACGTTCATACCGTATGGATATTTGGTATGCTTACCAAGGTGATTTGATCCAATTCAGACCAAATATCCACTTTATTTTGATTTGATCATTATTTAGAGGTTAGGTTGTGGAACTCATCTTGAATTCGTGAATAATGAATGATACCTTTCAGCAATATTGAAAACTAGCTGAGTTCGAATGAAATATTATTCTGAAGAATCATAAAACAACTGACACTTGCACTCCACTCAAGTCAATGCTATACAAAAGTAGACCAATAAAGTTTTCACACCGTCTTGGTCATCATACTATTTTGGTCTGGTACGCAACAAATTTCGGTACCAAACCTAGCTGGTAACTCCACCAAGTACACAGTTTATACCACACTGAACAAGAGCATTTAGTTAAAATATAGTTGTAAGTCAGGTGGTGAACAAGACACGGTATGAACGTGGCCTTTGTTCATCAGGCTAGGTGATTAATAGGTAACTTGAAATTACCAAATATTCCATTTTAACTATACCCAACGATCCTAGTTCTATAATTGTATAAGACCGGCTCAGCAATGTTTTGTATGTTTGACAACCTATGACAACTGTCAACATTTGGTTAGCAATCACTCCCGATACCCCTTTTCACGCAAATGTGATGAAATTGATTTATCTCTCTAATACTTGTACGCTTTTCCTTATAACAACCATCGAGAAATACACCAATATAAGGTCTACTCACTTTCGGTGTGTATACATTCAAATACAAACAATCCTCATTTTCCAGAAGGGTCAGATTCGCTTTTAACATGTTGCGACTCTGCTGGTAACATACTTTTGTGTTTTTTGTTGCGTCTAAGATACCTTCCCATCCTTCATCTGGTTGTGGTTCCTGAAAAGGTTGAATTAGGTAAAACGGCTTTCCATAGATAAAAAACCTAATTTTCTGAATGAGCTATGGTACATTGTAATGTGGAATTTTGAGGCAGGGTAAAAAGTTAAAGGGAAAGTCCTATTCTCCAACTAGATAGAAGAAAACTGATGTCGGTGCCTGATGGTCGATTCTCATGCAAAACTCAATGGTGGAAACCGGTGTTCTTCGAAAATGGACGTTTGTGAACAGTAGCTACAAATAATGGTTTCTTGGCAAAATGTATATTCTCATGAAAATAACTGCGAAGCATTCAATTTGTGATAATAATCATTACAGAGGCACTGAAATCGGCATTCCTATATCTTGAGAATATAATCTGTTCTTCGCTTGGAGGAAAAGTTCTTTTTTGAAACTAGGTATATGGTGACTGATTTCAGTGCCTGAGGATCAATTTTCATGCTTTGGAAGTGCTTTTACACGAGACCAACGAGACGAGACTTTCATAAAGTCTCGTCTCGTCTCGCCGATGAAATATGAAGTCTTGTCTCGAGTCTCGTCTGTCAGCCCCGAGTCTCGTCTTGTCTCGCGTCTCGTACGAGAGTCTCGCAAAAGTATCGCAAATTCGTCATGCATAATGTCTAGTACGGGATATTTACCTTTGCCTACTTCTAGGTATAATTCAGAAGTAGGAAGAGAAAATTACAACAAAAATAACATTGTTTATGGAAAAGTAAGTATCTAAGGGGTACATACTTACATCATACATCTAAACAAGAAAAAAAAACAAAGCATTATATATTCGAAAGTTATAAAAATGAAATAAAAAGTAACACGTATATTCTCAACAAATCAACAAAACAAAAACTTTAATCCAACATTATTTTACTTATTTGAGAAATAGGTATTTGAGAAAATAGTTATTTTATATAGAATTTTTCCTCCAAATGATATAAAACCAATTTTGTGTGATTTTTTTATTGAAAACTCCATCATTTTGTGTTCACCATATGTCAGTGTCAATTTTGATTACAAATTTCATTAGAATTTCTTGGAACGTTGCATAGCAACAAACTTTTTCTGCCTAGGTAGTAAAAGTACACCTTTTCTGCCTGTTAAGCGGCAGGAAAAAGCCACTTTTCCTGCCGCTTGGAGAAAAAAACCTTTATCAGTCAGATCAGCCTTCACAATCGCAAATGTTTTTGTTTTTCACCCAGTCGTCAAGACATAACAAACATCGTGCAGATTCATTATTAAGGCGATTCCGATGTTTTCTTATAGAATTCTTCCTGAATATGTTTTATTATGAATGAAATTCTCAAGTCTGCAGTCGGCACGCAGAAATATTTACCTGCGAGACTCTCGCACGAGAAACGAGAAGTCTTGCACGAGACTCGAGACGAGACCAATGAAAGTCTCGTCTCGCCTTGTCTGAGTCTCGTCTCGAGTCTTGTCTCGAAAACGAGACGAGACCATGCGAGACTCTCGAAAACGAGACTCTCGCGGGCACCACTATACGGAACCGATGAATTTTTGCCAAAAAACGAGTTTAAGCCACTTTGACGTTTGAGTTTGTTTTTTTTCAAAGCTTCTAATACGATATATCTTCGTATATCATGTGATTAGAAGCTTTGAAAAAAACAAGCTCAACCGTCAACCTTCCATTTTGATTTACCGGTTTTTTTGCCCAAATAGACAGTGATACTGCTTTGTGAAAATAATGAATGCCTCACTAGCATAGTTAAAAAGATTCTAATGATGTAACTGTTATGTATTGATCAAACTTGTCACCTGTTTTTTATACAAATGTTTTATTTATACCATTTTTCATTGATATTTTATGTATCGCAACAAACAAACATGAAAAAATTTAAAATATTACTGGAAATTCCTTTCGAATTTATCGATGGTACTGTCAATGAACTCTTGCACACTGTGAAAAGCATTTTCAAAAGTATTTCCCGGAGTTTTTTGAAAAATAGAGAATGAGTACACGAACGAGTGAGCCCCCCGAGCTTGTGGGCCCCCACATATTGCGCTAACTCTTATGCTAGTTTCGCCACTGACAGCCGTAGGAAAAGTATAGTGTTAAACTCGCACGGAATGCTTATCTCTCACTCGTATGATTTGCAGCGTTCGCCTATGTTATTTTTTTACCCCCTGTATGAGTTCTTGTGATTTATACCTATATCTTGATCAAGATATCAGTTTCCATGTCAAGCTGAGAAAACACTACTCACCTACTTGAGATGCGATTATCTTTGAGATTATGAACGCTTGCAAAAAGTAAATAAGCAAGGTATGTCATGATAACTCCTATTTTATCTTGATTTCCAATATAATATTCCTCATTCATCGGAATGAGTACCGAGTGTTCTTTCAACTTCAATGAATATTCTTATTCTAGATATTTCGATATTTTTGTTAAATTTTTTCCTTAAAGTAGGTACGTTATATTACCCCAGGATATCCATACCGTACTTTTGGAAGATAACTTGCGAATTTTAGGACTGTAATAGCATTTGAGTTGAGTCTTACAGGGGTTATTAGAAAAAAGACATAACCTGTCACTAAAAGGGGAAACTGGAGGTATAACATTGGTGGATACAAAATTGACGTTTTCATGTTGGAAATTCCCTATAGATAGTTGTAATGTAGATCCTTCAAGACATGATGAACAATAATATCTTGATTGAAGGGTTACCTAATTTACATTTTCTTCTATTTCTGAAATAATAAAAAAATTTCTGTCTGTACTTTAATCGAGGAGGTGTTACATTCATTTTACTTGATTGATTGGGATTTTCTCTCCTCGTTTCTACAAAATGTAAATATGAGTATTATTTCAATATAAGTGTAGTAGGACAAATCAGATGTTTTGTCACAAAATGTTACTGCGTTCACAAATTTTTTCATCAGGGAGCCTAAAATAAAATAGCTTGTCAGTGACACTTCTTTTGGAAAAAGTTTAAAGAGAAGAAACATAGATATATTGGAAAAATATCGAATTTTACTTAACTTTGGACGTTTCAGGAACGAATTCTGATCTCGTACTCAACAACAAAATATTTTTGTTCGAAAATTCTGTTCCACTTTGCCACTTCTCAATGTCATACTGATGATGCTGGCATATGGATCGAGATTCTTCAACTTAAGGATTTTTTTGTGTCGAAACCATTCATTATCGGTCAAAACGGCTCACATGTCCCCATCTAAACTTCTGGTTCACTATTTACTGATATTCAATCGGAACAGATACAGGGTGGTTCATGATTCAGAATTCTGATCACCCTGTATCTGTTCCGATTAAATATAAGTTTCAACACAAACAAGTCCTAAAGTTGAAAAATCTCCATTTTGAGCACCCTATATTTCTGTAATCATTTCCGATACACCCCAAGTTCAGGGAGAATCTAAAAATCTAATAGAATACAGGGTATTCTATCTGAAATAACAAAGTTGTTGCTACTTTTTGATAGAAGCGGCAATACTGCGTTGCTGAAAATATTTCAAATGGAGAAAGCGTATTCCAAAATATAAACATGCATATTTTCATGTATTTCTCCCGACTGATTCTCGATATATATAAATTTTGTAAGCTCGTCGTGAGATACCCTGTATAGTGAATTGATATCACGACGACATGCAGGGTTGTATGCCGATTTTATCTTCAGACGGGGTTGAAAATGAAGAAAAGCAGGATTTCGACTCTTCTATAACACCATCCAAGTGAAAATAATAATCTACAGTGCGGTCCAAATAAATCGTAACGACTATTAGTCGAATTCAAATATTTTTGTCTAAGCGCATTGCCTAGATGCGAATTATGTTTCCCTCATTAGCATTTAATGACCTCCTTTGTTGTAAAGGAATTATAGGGTGTCCTCAGAGGTGTTATAATGGGCTTATATCACAAAAAAAAATTTCATAATTCGATAGAACTCACCCAAACTAGCTCACCACCGCAAACCGTTTCTTGCTGTGAGCTCCCTACGTTTTATAAAAAATTATTAAAATCCCCGATTTTTCAGACCTCTGAAAACGAGGCGATGATGTGACGTCAAAACCCTAATACTGAAACAAGACTATTCCAGACAGAGATGAATGATACATGATTTCTGACAGAGTGAATTAGCGCGAGATCACAGTTGCCTCAGTCTCCGTCGGGCGTTTGGTATTTTCTTTTAACTATGGCGAGATGAGGTTTCTACGTCATAAGAGGGTCCGTTTTCAGAAGGTACTATTATTTATTTCCAAAAATAAAACATTCCAGTTAATTTTTCGATCGAATTATGTCGGCAATCATTATTTATGTATAAAAGGATCATTATAAACATGGTTTGAGTTCAAAGTTCTACTAAGGTATACACGATGAAATGGTTCTTCTTCGGCAACTATGAATAACATCAATAGAAATTGAACTGAACTGCTTCACTATTAGACTGGCCGATAGTGAGAGAATTTTTGTAATGATTTTTCAATGTATACAACTTCCGAGTAATGATTTTCATGGGTTTTCAAGTTGTCCTAGACAATTATCAATGTGTGCTCACATGCAACGGCGTCACCAATCAAATTTGAATATAGAAAAAAGCTATAGAATGATTAGTCAATTCATGAAATTATATATAGTTATGAAATTATAAAAATATCCGTCTGAACAAAACGAAAGAGACTGATGAATGAGATGAAAATTGGATTATAATTCTTACTTCATGTCCTACAAAAGGTTCTCAATCTATAAATGCTTGATAAGTTTTTTTTCAGTCAGCTTCATTAGATGAAGCAGAAAATATCAATCTAGCGCTGTGAATATATCAACCCGGAATCTTAGAAATATTCAGAGATACACTTTACTATCTCGTACCACAATAAGAAATAAACCGAATATTCGAAGGGATTTTCACAGAAGTCGTTACGATTCATTTGGGCCACACTGTACATACAGGTTGAGTATTTTAAACTATCACTCGCACTCACTCACCCGAAATCGCAGTTCTCCTAGAGGAGGTTTCGCGAAGGGTATTTCTTGAAATGCGTAGAATGAGATTTTTCTCAAAGAATATTCCTTTCTTCCTCTGATAGTTCCTTTATTTGGTATCGTAACCAACACTTCTGCATTCTGAAATTTAAGAAACATTCATTATATAAGAAAATCCGAATGGAAACCAAATTGTCTTCTGATTATCGAATTATATTAAGAAGAATTATAACATCTTAAACATATCTGAAAAAATGGCATCACGTACTTATTGCTTTGAAGAATCTATCAATATTCATATAACATCTATAAGTCCAATATTAATGTGCTCATGAAAAAACAATACCAAGAAGCGATCTTTAATGGTGCCCTGTACATTGACAATGTTTCTATATATAAGTTAGGCAAATTGAACTTGAGATACTCTATATATTAAAAACAACTTCGTTCCAAAAGTCTTTCAACGCTAAACTTCTTTTTACCCTCACAAACTTACCACATAAACGTAGATAGTAAAAAGAAGAATCACATTTTTCAGAAACATTTTGATCCCGATTAGCAACCAAAGAATAATATACCTGATGAATAACCTATTCTCACTTATACATAATTATACTATCTAGTTGGTTAGAGATTTGAAGTCATAATCAATAAATTGATATTGTAATCTCATCTCGATTTGAAATAAACGTTTATAAAATATTCATGACTTTCTTCTACAAATTATACACTGTGTCCAAGATAAGAGGGTATCTCGAATACTGAGAGAGATACAGATTTGGTTAAATGCGAGAAAAGTTGCTCGAGTGAAGAACCAACAAAATGACTTTCATTAATCTGGTATGACATTTCGTTTTTGAGTTATTTCCAAAAAACTGAAAAACTGCTCAATTTGGCATCATCGATATACTGATTCAACGTTTCGTCTTTCAGTAACCATCATCAACTTCATTTTTTCAAATATGGCCCGGATATTTCGATATCAGATTCGAATAGCCCTTTTCATTCTGACTTTGACGATGTGCTACATATTATGGTTTTTTATCCGTTTCGAGCATATTTTGGCATATCATCAAGTAATTTATGGAAAACCAACACGAATATTTCATAATTCTGTAAAAAATGGTGCATTCAACAGATTGAAAATCCAACTATGCTACATCAATATCAATACGTGAATGTTCAATAATTCAATGAAAAATAACAGTAAAAGTTATTTATGTATCAAGGACTAAAAACTGTCTATTATGGTCGAGTCTGCAAATTGATAGACGAGGCCTTAACCGAGGCTAGCAATCAGGCGAGACAGTTTTCCGCCGAGTTGCTTATTAAATTCTGTCCTATTCACACGTGAAATCTATCGGATTTCGTAAAATATCAATTTGACAACAGCAGACGACAGTTGATGTCACCTCACTCTCCGCGCGGACCAGGATTGCCAGTTCGATTTTTATTTCATTAGTAAATACCTTGTCAAAAATTCAGATCAATTTCATGCTATACGAATTCCAAGAAAAGATGAGGGATAATCATATATGGACGTCAACCGAGACGTCAACACTTGATTCCCTTATAGTAAACAGAAGAGTAACCTATTTTCGACAAAATAAGAGAAACAAACATTCTCATGAAAATATAATCATATTCCTAATCCTCAATTTCAATACTCAGAAATATCACAAAATATAGTTACATAGGTACTCATAAGATTTGAGTATATGAAAAACAGGAACGAATGGTAAAAATAAACAACAAAAATACAAAACAATTAAAAATTGAACGTTAAAACAAACTGTTTTTGATCTGAATCAGTATTGTCTTCTTCCTGGTTTATACTAATCATCAGTAGCTATATGTAAATTTATTTAAATTTAATTTTCCAGTAGATCAGCAGATCAATATGCAAATCAGGAGATCTACTGAAAATTCAGGAGAACTGGCAACCCTGCAGCGGACGAAAAGTGTTCGTGGACGAAAAGTTTGTGTTTGCGGACGAAAAATACTTGCCTTCGGAAATAGTCGGTTTTTCGTTGTGAAACTAGAACGTAAAATGTGATTTTTTGTAGATGTCGACGAAAATGAAATAAACAGATCCACTGATCAAAAATGTCAATACTACACAACACACTACTACCACACAATTTTCATAATCACTAAGATGAACATTATTTTTGTAGAAATGACTTTTGAACGAGGAACAATAAAAATACTCATGTTTTCGAATTGGTTTATTAGACAGATCCACAGATCAAAAATGTCAATACTACACAATAAACTTCTACCACACAATTTTTATAATCACCAAGATGAACATTATTTACATAGAAATGACTTTTGAACGATAAAGGAACAATAAAAATACTCATGTTTTCGAATTGGTTTATTAATTTCAATGTGCAATTTGAATCAATAATCAGAAAGTAGTGTATGGCTTGATAGCCATTTGTTCGTAAAGGTCTACCCATTTCGAATAAGTGTCGGCCTTAGGATCCTTCTGGATAGTCAAGGTGTCGTTTATATCCAGATACTGGAAATTACCTGGACTAACTGTGGGCCAGTCAACGTCATTCAATAAACTGGATGAATTTGGAGTAGGATCTCTGAAAAAATCAATGCATACTTATTATATATTCCCGAAGTCCTTGTTGAAGCATCCTTTTTATATAGTAGAATGATTGAATTCACATGATGTCTTCTATTTAGGCGTCGAGAGACTGGATTGCTATGAAACACATTTTTTTGTCGACCTCGTGTTTAATATTTATGAAATTGGTCGTAAATGACTCCTATTAATGATCAATTTGTCCATTGATGCATGATTTTTGTGTAGGCAACCAAACATACATCGCCCCAATCACTGTTTATGCTATATAACTTATACGGAATCTGCATTTTAAATCGAAAATATGGATTTCATCGAAAATTGTTCGTTACCGGGTTAGCATTTTGAAATTTCTGAACCGATTTTAATCCCTTTTTTTAACAAAAGTATTTTATTGAATAAATACAAATAGCTCCAAGTCATTTCCACACGATGATCATGAAATGAACAACAATGGAAGATTTCGGGAGAAAAAACTACTTTCCTGGCTAATGCCACGCAGAACATTGAATTACATCCTCCCGAAATTCATGCATCGACTCGTGTAAACAAATACTGATACAAGTTATTCTTTCCTGAATGCCTATTGATTTCGATTCAACCAGGCCACGCTATAGACACCTTCAGACCGGTTTCGAGCCCTTTGACTCCCATCAGTGCAGGGCAGTCTCCAGCCAGTAGTCCTAAGACCGCCGACTAAGCGTAGCCTAGCCAAACACACACACACCACGCCCCCCGAAAGGTTGAATGCCCAGGATCAAGTGCCGCCATATAACTAGCTTACGTTATATGATCCTCATCCCCATGTCCATCCACCCCCACTCACTAACGAGTGGACTTCAACCTTATGCATTTGGCAATCTGCATATGTTTTATAAAACCCCTTACTTGGTTTCAGTCTTCCGACTTTCAAACCTTTTTGTCTAATGTGTGTTTCCTAGCCTGACTTTGCGTGGTGGTTCCCTACCCTAATGGGAAGCAAAATTGAGTTTATGTGTTATTATTATTGGTTTACTTTTTTTATAGGGTATCAAAGGAGAAACTCTTTTGTTTAATTATCTGATGATTATTATGCAACTTTTATTGATATTGATTTAATTTCGTTTTTTTTTCTTATATTTGGTGAATTGGGCGCCAGTACTTTATTCTTCCGAAGCGCGGGTCTTGATTTAATTGTCTGTTGGTCAGGTCGTGCAGTAGCGGGTTCTCGTGGGTTTCCGTTCTTCCGAATGTAGTCTCCGCGTGTTGTCTTATATAGTTGTCTATGTAGTCTCAGGTCCCTATAGATAAATCTATTTGGGATATATCATGGGGCGTTTACGTTTACTGCCATTCTTATTGAGACATTTAGAAATGCCTGTATTTGCTTTTTGTATGTTTCTGCGCATTGGCCCCATGCACTTGATGCATACAAATTTATTGGAAGCAGAATGGTTCTTATTAGGCGCAGCTTCAATTCTAGAGCCATGTTGCTTCTGCGACCTATTAGAGGCTGTAGGTTTTGCCTTGCGGCTTTCCCCAGGTTCAGTCGGGTTGTAATGTGTTGTCTGAAAGTATGTTTGTTATTGAGGGTTACCCCTAGATATTTTGCCTCGTCTGCCCATATGGTAGGTATCTGTGTGTCGTTTAGTATTACGTGTCCTGTGGGTTTGGTACGTCGTCTAGTGAAGAGAACAGCTTGGCTTTTCTCTGCGTTTATTTCTATCTTCCAGTTATTGAACCAGGTTTCTAGTGTGTCAATCTGTTCTTGTAGGTATCGTACTGTCATGTCTGCGTTACTGGATCAGGCAATTATGGCTGTGTCGTCGGCGTATAGCGCGAGTTTGTTGAAGCTTTTCGCGGGTTTAGGGATATCTGCGGTAAAAATGAAGAAAAGTAGTGGTGAAAGTACCTTGCGGTACTCCTGCTTCTAGCTCCCTCTCTGCAGAGATTTCGTTGCCAACTTTACATTGGCATCGCCTTCCCCGCAGAAAGGAGGCTATTAGCTTTACCATAGATATCGGGTACCCGTAGTCTATCATTTCGGTCAGTAGTCCGTCGTGCCAGACCCTGTCGAATGCTTTCGAAACGTCAAGGAAGACTGCTCCAGTATAATGTCCTTTTCCGAGATTGAATCCTGTAATCGCGTAATCTACTATTCTGAGAACTTGGAGTTCTGTGCAATTGTTTCGCCTGAAACCGAATTGTTCGTTTGGAATCACGTTTAGTTCCTCAGACATTATTGTTAGTCGTCTCTGGATAACGCGTTCTGCCACTTTGCTCATGGATGGGAGCAAACTGATAGGACGGTGGGTTTGTGGAAACGTGTGATTTTTGTTTGGTTTTGGGATCATTATTACTGTAGCAATCTTCCAATCATTTGGAAAGTAACGTAGTCTCAGTCTAGCCAAACAAAAATCAAGTCGGCATTATATTCCCCCAGAGGCGCCCTCCATTGACAGTATGAGAGCAACGCCATCTGAGTAAAAAAAAAGGAAAGAAACACTCCAAATCCAAACTTCCAGACGAGAGTGGCTGGTTGCCCGACTAGCGTAATTTCAACTAGGAATCACTTGTATCAGTATTTATACGAGTAGATGCATAAATTTCAGGAGGATGTAATTCAATGTTCTGCGTGGCATTAGCCAGGAAAGTAGTTTTGTTCCATCCGAAATCTACCATTGTCGTTCATTTTATGAACATTGTGTGGAAATGACTTTGAAATATTCGTATTCATTTCAATTTAACATTTCATTCCACTTTAAGCAATGTGGCTATTCCGTCGTTGAAAGTAATGTATTTTTCATGTTGATTATTTCGACAGATGTTGAATGCCTCTAATGTGACAAGTAGACCTTCAGAGATACTGGGTGAATTTTGGTAGTTTGCGGAACTATCAAAACTGCTAAATATACTCCTTTTGAAACATGTGACGTACTTGTTACGACATATTGCAAAAGAAATAATTGAAATTTTAAAATTTCTTTCATAGCCATCCAGTCTCTCGATGCCTATAGACATTTTCATTAACGAAGAAAAATGGAGATCGTCTTCCCAACTCTTTATCTCGAGCAAATTACTACGAGGATATTTGAAACTCTCGTGAGTTTATCTTCAGCCATGTTTTTTTTATGTTCTGGTTCCCACGAAAAGGGATATCCTGTAATGTTCAGAGAACATCGTGAGAACCAAGTATTAGGAAAGGGACCAGGTATTAGTCAAGTATTATTTCCCTAAAATTCAACCAGCATGAACTGATAATCTATATGTGTAGAGACATGAATTTTCCAATCTTCATTTATTTATCATCAAGTATAATAATATAAAGAATGTGCTTCCTTTACAGAATATTTGGAAGCGTTACGGTTGATTAGGCATGTGAGTAGATTTTTTATTATCTATCCATTCAAGTTATACACCCAGGCAGCACAAAGTGATCCTGAGAACGTTCTTAGAATATTCCCGTGGACGATTTCGAATATTCTCTCAATGTTCTCACAAGGTGCACTGAACGTTCTCAGAATATCCTAAGAACATGCAAATGGAACAAAAAATCACGTTTCAAGAACGTTCTCATTTTATTTTTCAGAACACTCAGAATGATCTAGGAATATTGTCAGTATAGAGGAAATAATTTTTTGGATCGATATAGAGGAGGAAAATGTAAGCCCTAGAAGGAAAAATGGAAACTCCAAAATGCTTAGATTTAACGAGGGTAGGGTAGGAAGAAAGTAATTGTAATCCACTAAACCCTATATTGCAACCGCAGATGATTGTGACAAGTTTAATCAAAATCAGGGAAAAGAATTTCGAATAATAAATGAAAAATCGATTTTGTCTGAAAAATCTGACTCCCTGCTGTATATCGAAAAACGAAGCAAGTCAGGACATAATATATTCACAGGAAACAAAAATTATTCTCTTCCTCAGAGTATCTAAATAATAAATGCTGTGAACATACCTGGCGAATATGCCTAGAATATTCGAATAGAACATTCGATGATAATATCTGAAAAACCTTCATAAAATTCAATAGAATATTCTAGGAACGTTCCTAGGATGTTTCGATGAAATGTTCTATGATCATTCTCGTAAAACATTCTATGAACAATCAGAACATCTTCATCATATTCTATGAACGTTCTTCGGAATATTCTGGGGGAGGTATGTGGTGAACGTTGTGAGAACATTCATAGAATATTTCGTGCTGTCTGGGCATTTATCTCATCATCATCAAGATAAATAGGCGTGTACACCTTAGTAGAACTTTCAACTCAAACCATGTTTATAATGATCCTTTTATACATAGATAATGATTGACGACATAATTCGGTCGAAAAATTAACTGGAATGTTTTATTTTTGGACATAAATAATAGTACCTTCTGAAAACGGACCCTCTTATGACGTAGAAACCTCATCTCGCCATAGTTAACAGAAAAAAACCAAACGCCCGACGGAGACTGAGTTAATTGATATATTTATTCTTTCAACTGTGATCTCGCGCTAATTCACTCTGTCAGAAATCATATATCATTCATCTCTGCCTGGAATAGTCTTGTTTCAGTATCAGGGTTTTGACGTCCCATCATCACCTCGTTTTCAGAGGTCCGAAAAATCGGGGATTTCAATAATTTTTTATTAAAAGTAGGGAGCTCACAGCAAGAAACGGTCTGCGGTGGTGAGCTAGTTTGGGTGAGTTCTATCGAATTAGGAGATACATTTTTTTTATGATATAAGCCCATTCATGTCATGTGAGTTTTGGTAGCATCTTCATGTTATTTCATCCTCAAGATCAACCTTTGTGGCCCTTGAACAACTTCGTAGGTTTGTACTCAATACTTACAAATACTTTGCGAAGTTTGTGAGCAATGTAAGATAACGACTGGAGGTCAAAATATCATCGGCCCTTTGGGTGTCCATCGTACTCCAGTTTCCATATACCCATAAGAAATTTGCATCATTTGCATGGCCGACTTTGTAAGCACCTTTACAAAACAGAATAAAGAGATGAAATCTATACTCTATACAGGGTCGCTGATATGTATGGAAACAGGTGATTTCAAAACGTGGCGGATTTGAAAATATTATAGATGGTTATAGCCAATGTTGCCACTTTTTCAGTTATTCCGGATTATTTCGTAACTTCCTCATTTTTAATGGAACACCCTGTATTTTATTGGATTTTCAGATTCTCCTTGAAGAGCTGATTCCATCAATCTAGCTCACTTGGGGTCTAGCGGGAATGATTACATACTTTAGGATTTTTTTGTGTCGAAACTATCCATTATCGATCAAAACTGTTCCAATGTTCTTATATTTACATCTGATTTACTATCTACTGACATTTAATTGGAACAGATACAGAGGGTGATCAGAATTCTGAATCTTGAACCACCCTGTATTCATTTCAATTGAATGTCAGTAGATAGTGAATCAAAAGTAAAGATAGGCATATTGGAGCTGTTTCGATCGATACTGAATAGTTTCAACAACAAGAAATAGTAAAGTTGAAAATTCTAGATTTTAAACACCCTATACCTATGTAATCATTCCCGCTAGACCCCAAGTGTGATAGATCGATGGAATCAGCTCTTCAAGAAGAATCTGAATATCCAATAAAGTACAGGGTGTTTGCTTCAAAATAAGAAAGTTGATGAAAAATCCGGAATAACTGAAAAAGTGGCAACATTGGTTACAACACTTTCAAATCTGCCTGTCTTGAAATCACACAGTACATAAATTTTAAAAAATTCCAACAACAGGTTACCGAGTTATTCATCTGTTTCCATACATATCAGCGACCCTGTATATACTAATATCATATATTAATAAACTGGTCAACATGAAAAGTTACTGTATTTATACATTTCACAATTTTCGACAATGACCGACATTATATTCCTTTTTCGGAACATAGCGATATTCATCACGTTCAAACATATTCTTCTTCATCCCAGGACAATCTGGACATATTTTTCATCGCACCTTGTATATCCATCATCAAGACTAAATATGAATTTCATACTTCTGGAACTACGATCGTAATTTTTTGAATTTTATAATTTATCTTAACGGAAATGAATCATTTTGATTTAAAATGCGTACTTTCATTATATGACCTTCGATCCAAGAAATTACAAAACCATTTCGATGTCAGACACCAGACATCCCCATGACGAAGTAACACTACATTATTCCACTAGTAACACAGAGAAAATTATGTTTCATCTACTGAAGACTACGTTATTCTCCATTCGATCATTCAGTATTTCTTGTATCACTTTGTATAGACTTTTTCAGAATTTTCTGTGTTCGAAAGCGATCACATATCCGACGACTATACATACACCGTTGATTCTTCGGTGAAGAATTCCTTTCAATTTCATTCAAATAATCGTCGAAAAATGCATCTTTCTGAATGAATATTCATAACACGATAATCAAAGCTCTGAATTTGAAAATTCCGAAAACATGTCTCACAAGGTGAGAGAAAAAATTAAAAAATTATCTGTTCAAACGGTAAGGTGACGACCACGATGCAATTTTACACCCATTCAACTATCACCCTGTAGCAATGTTATCTGAAATTACAGAAGTTTCATACTGCCACAACAAACTGTCAAGAGATTAGGCTAATCATCAGTGAAACCCGATTTCGAATTGGTGAGGACATTCGTGAGTTATTCTACTTTGAAATCAGGCTACATTTTGGAGCACGACGTTATCAATGTTGACCAGTTTATTATAAAGAGGAAAGCTGAGTTTGTTTGTTTGTATTGAATGGGTTCCGAAACTACTGGACCAGTTTGGCTGACAATTTAATTCCTGTATGAAAAGTCCCACAAGCCGAGTGATTTTGTCATTGTGACAGTGAAAAAAGTTTGCCCTAACTTTTCCAGCGACAATAACGGAACCTATAACTTTTGAAAGCATGACAACCAGTCATAAACAAAAGTTTGATTAATTGAATTGTCTTACCGAATCACACTCTAGCTTTTTTTTTTTAGGCAAAGTAAACTTGTCATTTATAATTCGAATTTTGTTGCCATCAGGTAATTCAACTAACAGAACTGCCAGAAAAAATTAAATTTTTTCAGAGGCAGTTTTTTTCGTCAAATTGCCAGGCAACAACATTTTTATTGATACATGTCGACAAGAAAGAAGCTCTCGTGTAATTATAAGTGAACATTGGTGGGGAGGTAGTTTAGAACCAGGAGACATACATAGGATACTTGATACTTTTTATCCCGGTAGATGACGGATCCAATATGGCGGATTTTGTGATTATTCAAAATTGGTATGAGGGAGTCTTCTGGGTTGGAGATTATGATTGTTTTGTCAAAATTTGTAAATTTAAGTTGGCGTATCCAATATGGCAGACAAGTTTTGGTATCTGGGAGATTTCGGGGCCAGAGATTCGCGAAAATTTGTAATTATGATCCGATTCAATTCAAAATTGGTATCTAGAGAATTTCGGCATTGGAGATTATGATTCCTTCAATAAAATTAGCTAATTCAAGATGGCGGATGCAATATGGCGGACGGGTTTGGTTATCATGATTCGATTCTTTTCAAAATTGGTATCTGGGGATTTTCGGGGTCGGAGATTATGATTCTCTCGTTAAAATTAGGGAATTCAAGAAGGCTTTTATAGATAGCCAAACTAAGCAGAAGAAGAATATAAAATAATAATAGTGTGTTGATGAATATTCAACTGAAAACATAATTTCTAAAAAAAATCTCTTTGAACATTATTACATTTTATCTGTGATCAATTGATAAAACATCAACAATATAATAATAATAATAATAATAATATGTATTTATTGACAGAAGTAAAATATAAGACAATACAATTTTCAATAGAAATGTCTGCCAGTGGGTAACAAGATTGGATAACTCCATTCTTACTCTTGCACCAAGAAAGAAGAAAAAGATTTATATATACATACACGATAATTTAAATCTATGATAATTTAAATACGACACACACAGGAATATATTGAATCAGAATATTAATGGTAGAAGAACACATATATTGTGAATTAACATATGATAATAAGTATAGAATTGGAACATATTTGACATGCAATTATAACTTTTTCATTTCACATGCATACAATTTATTTTAGGTGAAAACTAAACATGAAATATATAATTAAAAAAAACAAAAAAGATTGAAAAGAGGAAAGAACACTCGCATGAGATAAACTTGGACATTGCGTACATCTACTTGTTTAAAAAGTTTTGTTTGAGAGAATATCTGAAACTAGCCAAAGATTTTGCCTGGAGGGACAGCGGAAAGTCATTGTACAATTCAGCTATTTTGTAAGTGAATGATCTTTTGAACTGTTCGGTGGAATGTCTAACAATGTGGATCCTTTTACGTCTGATATTGACATGATGCACATCGGTCCGATATCTTATTTTGTTGTAGAGATAGGGTGGTGTGTGGGTAGTGACAATTTTGTGATATAAAACTGAGGTATGGAGTGTACGCCTATCAGACATTTTCAACCATTTAGCTTTCTTCAGTGTATATGAAACTGGATCCCGTTTTCTGATTCCGAAGGAAAATCTCAAGCACGAGTTTTGAACCCTTTGAATTCTATTTTGTTCATTGATGTTCAGAAAATAATGGTAAACCACATCACAGTGATTGAAGGTTGACAATATCAGTGTGTCACAAAGAAGTAATTTAGTTTTAGTGCTCAGGGCGTGTCTATGGGGATACAATATTTTCATTTTACCATATGCCTTTTGGATCAACAGTGATATGTGCTTTTTGAATTTGAGCTCACCATCTATTGTTACTCCTAAGTTTCTCACTTGATTCACGACAGGTAGTTCAACGTCGCCAATTTTAATACCCAAACCATCATCATACCAACTCTCGACCTAGTTCCATGTCGTCCGAAGGCTATTACTGAACATTTGGCAATGTTTATATTAAGTGCATGTTTTTTTGAGATATCGACGAAATGGTTCAATTCTTGATTTATATCACTTACACTGTCTGATATTTCATTGAGTTTGAATGAGTGATACAATTGCGTATCGTCTGCATACATATGATATTTCAATTTATTCAAGCCAATGGATAATTGTGCGGTATAAATTGTGTAAAGTATAGGCCCGAGAATTGACCCTTGTGGTACACCTGAAGTTAAGGTCTTACAATCTGATTTCACGTTCTCTATTTTCACTAATTGAGATCTGTTCGAGAGGTATGATTCGAAGAATTTAATCGAGTTTGGTGATAAACCGTTGTAATGTAGTATAGAGAGGAGAAGTTGGAGATTTATGGTATCGAAGGCTTTGCTGTAATCGATCAAAATTAGAGCTGTGACTTCATCATTATCTGAAGCTCTGACAATATCATCGAGTATGTTCAGAAGAGCTGTTGCACAGCTGTAATTCGATCTAAAACCAGATTGCATCGTCGGTAAAATACTATAATTACGGAGGTGATCTCGGAGCTGATGAACGATAGATTTCTCCAGAATTTTGGAAAGAAATGGGAGTAAACTGATAGGCCGTAAGTCTTTGAAAGCCTTGGGTTCTTTAACTTTTGCTAGTGGAATGATAATCGATTGCTTCCAAATTTTTGGAAAGACTTTCTTTTCCAGGCAGAAATTAATAATATGTAATATAACAGGTAATAATAAAGGACAACAAAGGTTTATGAGAAACTTATCCAAGTCATCAATTCCTTTAGAGTTACTCTTGATTTCGGACATGTAAGATAGAAGCTGATTTTCTGTTATCAAAGTGAATTCTAGAGGTGCTATTACTGAATCATTTATATTACTTTTATAGAATTCATCAAGATCTGAATCTATTCTGTAACCAAGTTGGGTAGACGAGACAAAAAAGTTATTTATTTCAGTAACATTGCTCAAGTGTTCAGGAAGATTCGATGATTTGGGTTTACTATGTATATTTAATTTTTTCAATTTGTTCCATAAATCATTGGATTTGTTGACATTCGTAGTTATATGTTCCATATAAGCTCTTCTTTCGCGTTCAATAGCTGACTTCGTGTAGTTTCTAAGTGTTTTATAGTAATCCCAATTCTCGACTCTTCCCGTTCTTTTGAATTTATTCCGGGCCTTATCTCTTAAATTCATCATAAGTTTGACGTTATCGGTGATCCACGGGGTGTAGGGTTTGTTGAAGTTTCTCGTGATATATGGAGCATGTTTGTCGAATAGGGAGTGTATGTGGAAATAGAAGTAATCAATTTTATCATCAATATCGTCTATTAAGTACATAGGAATCCAAGGTAGCGAATTCAAATCGTTGGAAAAGTGTTCAATATTGAAGTTTTTGAAGTTCCGAAAAGTTTTTAGGGTTTGGATATCACATTTCTCGAGCCCTACATCACAATAAACCAAAAAGTGGTCCGTAAGATGATGTAAATCTAGCGTTCCCCAAACATCAAGTTTTAAATTGTCATGAACGATAATATAGTCCAATAAGGATGATGAAGTCTGTGTAACTCTGGTTGGAGATTCAATTATTTGTTTCAGTTCATAGGTATCAAAAATATCACTGAGTAGGGTATAGGTCCATAAAGGATTTAAACCACCTCGACAAAAAAAAAAAAAAAAAAAAGGGTATAGTTCTTATCTAAAATATCTAAACCGTTAATGTTGAAATCGCCCATACATATGATATTGTCTGATTGAGAGAGGCTCTCTTCGAATTCACTTAGAAATTCGGGGATATTCGAGCTTGGAGGTCTGTAGATGACACCAACAATATAATTAGTTGTTCCATGTTTGATATTCACCCATAGCTGTTCCACATTGTTAGAGATTTCACTTATCAAAATACTGTAACGATATGGTTTTCTGAGAAAGATTCCTACTCCCCCTCCTCTGGTATCCCTAGCTAAGTGGAAGAATTTGTAATTAGGTATTTGAAACATAGATACATCACTATTGGGTCTCAACCACGTTTCAGATACTGCCAGTAGATCATACTCTTTCGAGATTACCAAATCGCGTACATATATACATGAGAAAATATTCACAAAACGATAAGCATGTAAAAGAAAATAAAATTGGATGGTTTGATATCAACTGAGGAATTCTCTACCACTTTAATGCAACAAAATGACATTTTATAGGTGAAAGAGAATTCAGAATTTTTTATTCATCATGTAAATTGTACTCAATGACGAAATGAATTTCAGTTCAATATTGAAAAAGTTATAGAAGTGAATAATCTTGGAGAATCGCCCGGTTCTACATTATCGTTTATAAAGACTCCTATCGGTACCTAGATTAAGAACTATCTGCGTCCACTGTTGACGTATTTTTTTTACCTTGTATAAATAAATAATCAAAACATACCTTCAAAGTATGGTCTTTCTCCAAAGATGGGGCCATAGTGAGAAAACTGGTAGAAGTAGATATCGCTGAATTTCGACTGCATTTCAGCGTAACGAATTATTCCCCTGTTGAATGAATTGTCACTCTGATACTAAAAAAAATATATTCAATATTAGATACTTGGTCAACATAAGATCCTACACATGATCCTCTGCACTTATAATCAAGCATTTTAATTATTTTTGAGGATTTTCTAGTGAATCAATTGATAATTGTAGATGAGAATAAATAAATAAGAAAGTTATGTCGCGGGGAATGAAGTGCATCTAGTCAAGGAGTTATATCAAAATTGAACGTCGTGTTCCTGAACATGTGAATATTATTGAATTAACAATCGGAATGTCGCGCGATACCGTATCAAATCAATGAATTCGTTACGTTATATTCAAGATGTATGTAAGGTTTGAATGAAATAATATCGGGTCGATTCTGTTCGGATCTTGTTATAACATTGCTAAGATTATAATATTGTTATGATCATAACATATAACAATATTGCTATGAAGTTCTGTATTCTGTTGGCAGAGTAACTGCAAGACTGGTTATGAGTGCAAGTGATAGCAATATTGTTGAAAAATTGAAAATTTTTGAGCTGACAACACTGTTTTCAACTCATTGCTTAAGTGTTAGAGGTATCGATTTTGCCATTATTTCATGAAGAAGAAGACTTCATGAATATCTAACCTCTCAAATCAGTCAGTCCTGCAAGTGCACTGACACAGACAATTTACAAAATTATATTGTTCAAATCGAGAGATTTTGTATTTGCTGAATCTGGTCTGGTCGTCGTTGTGCTACTGGTGCAAGTAATCAATCATGTCCCCGAAATGAGAGAACAACTAAAAGCCGGATGAAACGAATCGTGATTTTTTTTTAAATATTTTAGCAAAATATCTTGATAAACTATCAATCAGGCAACTGGAATTTCTCTGATATGCCGAAATTGTAGTCTCATATTTCCTCTACAAATTGTAATTTCAAGAAAAGGTTTTCAAGTAGTTGGTCACAGTAGTGAACCTATCCTATATGTTTGTAATTACCATTCTAAGTTTTTCAATAATTCTTCTATGAATTGAAACTTTGAGGAAAGGTCTTAGAGTAGTCAGTGACACAACTGAACTCTCATCACTATTTTCTGAATTTTCATACAGTTGGAAAATTTTGTAGTGCAAAAACAAAGAATCCACTACCTTGATATACAATAACAAGCACAAAATTGATGTTGCCGAGATAGCAAGAAAGCTGACCAGATGTCATTGAAATTGACAGATCATATTGCCAAAAATCGATGATTAGAATTCCACTTTTTCGAATCTTGCTATGATAGCAATATATCTTCTCTACAACCATATTGTTATTTGCAAACAGAATCGACCCGATTGTTCAACCTTCCCAGGTAGCACGTCATATTGGCTGGAACCCGATTTCATATTGGGCCGATATAGATATATCGTACATGTGAAAAATAATAAAGGTCCAATATGAGAGTATATTGAACAAACAATATTGGAATGATAATATTGGTGGAATATTGGTTCAACCTGAGCTGAATATGGATTAACAGCTACAATATTGAAGCAATATTGGTTGTAAAATTCGTTAACAATGTGTTGAAAAACATATCTATGAATGTTATATAATATTGTTTTACAAATGTCGATACAACAACATCGTATACATATTGTTCCCGACATTTATAACCAATATTGCAATTTGAACATCCTCCCCATGTCGATTCTGGAGCGGTTATGCAATATTGTATATTCAAGTTAAACGGCATATTGGTTGGATATTGTTTTAATAATATTTGAAACATTATATTCACTCATCTTGAATAATATCATTTTATCTATATCATGCGGAAGATATCGTATACAATTTGCTTCTTACATTTATAACCAATATCGCGATTTGAATATTGTACCCATGTTGATTCTGAAGCGGTTGTGCAATATTGCATATTTGAGTTCGACGGCATATTGGTTGAATATTGTTTCAACAATATTCGAAACATCATATTCACCTATCTTGATTAATTTTATTCTATCCATATCATGCGGAAGATATCGTATACATATTGTTTCCAACAATTATAACCAATATAGCAATTTGAACATTCTCCCCATGTCAATTCTGAAGCGGTTATGAAATATTGTATGTTCGAGTTCGACGGCACATTGGTAGAATATTGTTTCAACAATATTTGGAACATAGAATTTACCTATTTTGATTGATATCATTCCAACTATATCACGCGGAAGATATCGTATACATATTGTTTCCAACAACTATAACCAGTATCGCAATTCAAACAGTCTCCCCATGTCGATTCTGAAGCAGATATACAATATTGTGTAATCGGATTCGACGGCAAATTGGATGAATATTGTTTCAACAATATTTGGAACATTGAATTTACCTATATTGATTGATATCATGCGGAAAATATCGTATACATACTGTTTACAACAATTATAACCAATATCGCAATTTGAATAGTTGAATGGTTTTCTAGCCATATTCAGAAAATAATATCATCTTATATTGGCTGATATGTGATTCACTATATCATGTGAGCAATATTGTTCACATATTGTTTTGGGAATACATATCGATATCGAAATTTCGATATTTATTCCATATCACGCACTCCCGAACCGATGTCGATAGATGGCTCTATAAATGATTGGTAACGTACTCCCATTGCTGATCAGACGAGAGAATATAAATATTGGCTCTAGAGCTCAAGGCGGCTTCCCCAGGGCAAGGCCCTCCCATTGCACTTCGGCTGGGCTGACCTTTGTGATTATTCCTGATGCGGATAACTCGCAAATATTGGTATGAAAATATTCCACCAATATTTTGAAGACAACATAGCTACATAATGATTTTCAATAATGTACCAATATTTCCAACCAATATTGCACCAGTATTGTCAAATGTTCAATGTCCATTTATCAGCAATATTGATATCACATATTGTGACCAATATAACTCCACGAATATTCCAGCAATATTGGTATGAGAATATTCTACCAATATTTTTGAGACAACATACTTTCTACTACTATTTCCATATAATGTCACACCAATATTGCCGAATGTTCACCATTAATTTCTCGCCAATATTGATGATATCACATTTTGTGTCCGATATAACTCTACGAATATTCAACCAATATTGATATGAGAATATTCTACTCACATTTGGAAACTGATATTGTACCAATATCGCCGAATGTTCACATTTTTTTTTCTCGCCAATATTACTTTCACAATATTTTGCCGATATTTTCGTAATATTGCACCGATATTGTCCCAATATATGTGTGCTACTTGGGTTATGTCAAACCAAGCTGTCTCGATTTTTTTGCTCCCTTGATTCTCGATTGTGCTTCTGGCGGGCTATCTCTCGATCCAAATCATTATGCGTTACAAAGGTATAGTATGCCATGGACAATTGACGGCATTTGAACGAAAGTCAATTTGACACTTCTTCCATCATGAATTATTTGATTCAAATATTGTGTAACTCCATTTATTTCGAAAGGTTTGATCAGAAGTACGTTTGAAATATCGAGAAGCGTATGGTAATCATTATTGGAAATTAAATAGTTATTTTTGTATCAGGTAACGTCTGAGTATGAGACAAGATGAACTTCTGAAAAATGCATACCCTGATGGATTTTCCCAAATCATCAACGAATGCTCCGTCGGTATAAATCCTGTGGATGGTCTCTCCTGCTGCCTCTAATTGGTTCGGATCTGTCAAGTGCATGTTGTTGTTAACTAAGATAGAAGCGTTGCTGTCCATTTCTTTTGCCAATTTTTCGAACTCGCTTACATCATTCACATCTGAAAATAACAACACAGAGATAGAAATAAGCAATACAGACTTTTCGAGATACAGTGCTCGTGAAGCGTCTAGCGAAGCTGAGCGAATGCAAAATTTTGCGAGTCAAACGAAGTCACTTTCGATCCGAATGGAACATGTTATTTGTTCTGCAACCGAAAGAATTGACTCAAATAAATATGTGAAGTAATCACCAATGTGACTTACATGACAGATTATTATAATAATTTCATTATAATGGTATAGGTAGGTTGATAGAAGCAAGACCTCAGACTACGTTACATCAGAATATTGGTTAACGATGACTTTGTTACAATTTACATCAGATACTACAGACACGAATTCAATACTATACCCGGAACGTGGATGCCGTGCCAAATTAATGCTATGCACAAATAATACGAGTGGTGCATTTACAGATCAGGTTTATTAAATTTTCAAGGATGTTCGGATTGTAGTTTCAATATAAATATAACAACAGAGTAACCCATTTGTGTATTCTATTTAATGGATGAATCAATGAATTCGTTTGGACAAGGTGTCTGCCCTAATAGCAAATACAGCGCCAGTGCCAGGTATAGGAAAAAGAAGTGAAAAATGTTAGGTTAGTGAGCATATCAACAATATTAATTGCGATTATTTATTCCTCTCCATATTCCACTGTATTTGGCTATGTAATCAAATGAAGGTAAACAATATCGTTGTGTTAGACAACAATGTATTGCTGGCTGTGATTATTCAAAAATAAGTTATCTAATCAATCAGATCCCGAGAAAGAACGAAATACAGATCGAGCAAGAATGTGAATCTTGAAGGCTGATCGAGACAAAAATACTGTATATCTCCAGCATGGGTACGAAATACCAAATCTGTCGGAATCGGGAACAAATCTGGTATGCGTCCCAACCCAAATGAGCAACCATAACACTATTGTGCTTGATGACCTAGTACACCTTTTCAAGTTCCTAGGAGCTTAAGTTCAACTTTAGGAACTTTAGGAACTGAAAGTGTTGCCCAGCAACATACCTATGTTTGTGTCAGTAATAGAAACGTCAACTCAAAAGATAATTTTGGTATTAAAATGGACGACTTCTGTGTCGTTTGCAGAAAAATTCATTTTCAGCCAAACTATCCATTCCTGAGACAGGTCGTATATTTGAAATCAGGAAAAAGAGCTCTTTCTACCAGGAGAATGAAATACAGAATGTTCCGTTTAAAAAGTATCAGTCTATGTAAAATTTTCAGGTTAACGATGCTTTTCTGCATTTTCTAGTAATAGATTTGAACGTTTCTATTAGACCAGTATTAACTGAGATAGCTATTAAGACAATCACCCTGTACATGATTCCCTACAATCCCTACTGGGGTCAGATGTGGAACTGTAATTAGAAGTGAACAATAAACATCTTGTTTTCTGTTAAAGCTTTCGAGTCTTTATTGGCTCTTCATCAGGAACTCTAAAAAACTTTAAAATTTATAGGAAAATTCAATTGTTATTATCGATTACTAAAAACTTACCGAAAATGAGGTTTTGTTGAGGCTGGCTTCGGTTAAGTGGGGAATGATAAGTGAAAGAACATTCACAACATGAAAACATAAATATTTTTGAAGATGAATAAAAATTGTTACATTCTACTTGAATTTTGTAGAGATAACTTGCAAATTATTCTTGCTACGATCGTTATTACAACATGGCTAACAATCAGAACAGTAACATGGACACCTGTCTAACAGAATTATGTAATGATCAAAATTTCATCTGTCATGAGTCAATTATTGTCAAAATTCAAAAAGTTCAGAATAACGGTATTTTTATTAAACTGAATAAAAATAGAAGAAGAAGTGGACATCCAAATGATACTATTGCCAAATATTCATATTTGACCGGAAAATCCAAAATTCCTAACTGATTGCTACACTATTACGATTCTCTAGCAAACCCAAAAGTTGAGAACGAATCATGATCAAACATAGTGTAATGACATTTCCCTTGGAGGGGCTCTAGAAACATCATCAGGAAGGCAGGAGTACAACGATCATCCTGTAACACGCATCCCAGATTGATTGTTTTCCAATATCCCAATGATTCCTACATGTACCAGCATATTTCCGAACACTCAATATATGCCGCGGTGACAAATAACGTGCCAGAAGATTCTGGAATGTTCTGGAAACAATCGATGGAACAATAAGAGAGAGGTATTGTTCTAAGATGCTTCTAGAACGAAAAGAATGCTACGGAAGATCATTCGAGAAGCAAAGCCTACAAAGGGATTTCATATATATGGACGGCCGGACAACTGTAGTCAGTCAGTCAAGCAGCGGGTGACAGACAACCATTTACCGCGTGATATTTAAATCGTTTTACATGGATAGTTGTTATACGTTCGGTATAAATTAGTGTTAATTTTGTTAAAATAAATAAGTTTCGAAAATAAATAGAATCGTGTTCGCTTCTGCACCCGAATAACGTAACAATATTCAGTATTATTGCCCAGCATAGTAACCATTATTCAAAATGTGAATTCAGATTTCAATAATGTACCTAACATGTACCTATTATGCTAGAAATGATTGAAGACTTACTTGAAACCCTTATTGTTAATCCTTCTTCAGAACATATACCAATAATCATGGGAGCACGATTCATGTGACCTTTTTCCACTGCTTCATACATCGATTCAGAAATGAAGGCATTTTCGTGCTCTGGCTCTATTGTAGGTGCGAACAAGAATCCTTGGACGATTTGATCGTTATAAACCCACCACTGAAATCAAATATTTCCAATGATCCAGCGATCATCACAATTTTATCTAGAGTGGCCATGTTTAGTCACTCATCAGCACTAATGTGGCCCTAATACATTGAATTGAGGGAAGTCAAAAATATGCTTCTTTCTGTGACGGGAAAGAAGTTTCAAATTTCATCTCTTTTGACAGGTTATAAAGTTTCACTCTTCATAAATTACATTTCTCCCACGGAAAAAAGGTTAGTACTTTTTTCCCGGATATACAGGGTGTTTCGAAAAAACCTAACCCCCTTGCTACGGTAGGTAGAACACTGCTAAATAAGTTGGGTTTGCTCAGTGAGAAAATGTCGTAACGGCATTCGTTTTGATGATACAAGGTGTTGAAAAATTGATTTTTTTACACATTTTTCACGATTATGTCGAAACTACTGGCAACATTCTAATGGAATTTTGTATGAATGTTTCTTGAAATCTGACACATCACATGAATTTGTTTTTATATCCGACTCTCATAGAGGGCCCTAGTTACAGGGTTCGTAACGAGTAGTTTAGAACATAACTTTTTTGAGGTTAAATTTTCCAATCCAAATAATTTGATATAAAATTGAACATCATTCAATTTTATTCCAAAAAGGTACTCCTGGTAAAACTCGATACTATGTTCCGTTTTCGAAATATTTCGATTTGAAAATAATGAAGTAGTAATAATGCTGGTATAAAAGGAGTTTTATTGAGTTCAATAACCTATTTATTCAGATTCAAAAACAATAAAATTATTTTTGTGCTGGAGGTTTTGATGGAACAAAGAATCACAAGTAGAAAATTAATAGATATTCGACTATAGAAACATGAAATATTGAATCAGTTAGAGTAAGTATTCAAAATGTCCTACGTTTCGACGAATACACGATTCTATATTCTTTTCTTGAGAATGTATTATTATTCTGAATAGTTGAGGATCAGCTGTTATGTCATTCAAGTGATGTTCAATTATGTCTTAAAACTCTTGACGTGAATTTACCTTTGTAGCATAGACTTTCTGCTCAGGATACAACAAAATTGTGTAATCCATGTTCTTAGTCAAATCTGTTTCGATGTTATTCTTGTGATTCTTTGTTAAATCTATAAGTTCAGCATCAAAAATGTATTGTTGTTTTCGGTTTTCAATAATTAGGTGATAATTTTTCATAATACTCACTCTAATACATAGCTTTATACCAGCAACAGTTATCACTTCATCATTTTCAAATCGAAATATTCCGAAAACGGAACACAGTATCGAGTTTCACCAGGAGTACCTTTTTGGTGTGGAATTGAATGATGTTCAAGTTCACATCAAATTTGGATTGAAAAATTTAACCTCGAAAAAGTTATGTTCAAAACTACTCGGTACGAACTGTGCAACTAGCGCCCTCTATGAGAGTCAGATATAAAAACGAATGCATGCGATGTGTCAGATTCCAAGAAACATCCATACAAAATTTCACTACAATGTTGCCAGTAATTTCGACATAATCTTGAAAAATGTGTAAAAAAATCATTTTTTGAACACCTTGTATCTTGATAACGGATGCCGTTACGATTTTTTTTTACTAACTGAACTCAACTTATTGTGTTGTGTTCTACCTTCCCTAATAAGGAGGTCAGGTTTTTTTGATACACCCTGTATATCACATACAGTGTGACCCACACTTATATTGGAAATACCCCTGTATCTTACGTAATCGTTGGGTAAGGATCCTGAAATTTGCTGGAGCGAGAGAGATACCAAAAATGCACTCTATGATCAAGTGAGGTCATCTTCAGTGATATACACTCCTCGCCAATAGTCATGGAACCACCCCAATTGCCGGAAAATGATATTAAGAGTCAAAATAGGTCGAGAATTACTTCAGATTTGGAATCTAGACGCTCAATTCACTAATTATTCATATTTTTCCTAGAAAATTTTCTGTTCTGAAAAATGGAATTTTGTCGTACTTTTTACGAAAGCACCCCCGTATCTTACGTAATCAACTTCATCTTTGGACTTTCCCTTCCTCCTGCAAATTTCAGAACCCCACCTCAATAATTACGTGAGATACGGAGGTGCTTCCATGACAAAATTTGATTTTTCTGAACCGAAAATTTTCTAGTAAAACTATTAATAGTTAGTGAATTGGGCGTCCTAATTCCGAATCCGGAGTGATTTTCAACCTATTTTGACTCCTAGTATCATTTTCCGGAAATTGGGGTGGTTTCATGGCTAAAAGACCCTTTGAAAGTGTCCAATTTGACCCACCCTGTACGTATACATGGCACGAGATCTGGATACACGATTATTCAAACAAGCAATTTTGTAAACATGTTCAAAGTACCCTCTCATGTTTTATCTCTTTGGCTCACCCTGTAGGGTAAAATGAACTCACCGGGTAACTATTAGCTGCAACCTTGTTGAGGTCACCAGCGGGAACACTTTGCAAAAATTTAAGCAGTTCCTCCGAGCTTGAAGTTCTTTGGAAGTTACTATCGACATAGGTAGCAAGGTCGTAAGCTATTTTCTTGTAGTCTTTTTGGTAGGCCCATGGACTCAATGTCGATCCACTTTCTGCGATACCAGCTCTGAATAAACCTGAAATAGACCAATATAAAATTTAATAAGAGTTATCAAATTAAAGAAATAGTTATTTATGTACCAAGGACGAGAAACTGTCTATTATAGTTGAGTCTGCAATTGATAGCCGAGGTCGTAGCCGAGGCTAGCAATCAGGCGAGACCATAGACAGTTTGTTGCCGAGGTGCAGTTTTTTGACAACAATGACAATAGCAAATTACAGTTGTTGTCAACTCACTCTCTGCACGGACCAGGGGTTTGTGGTGAAACTGGTTTCATATAAAAATGTGGGCGCGGTGTCATATTTCATTCACCTTTACTAATGTCTCAAAGTGATTTTTGGGAGACTGTGGTATAAAAAATCCAAATAAAAAAATAACCCGAAATACTACAACTATTATCAAAAAACCTGAATGATTATTATGACAACTAAGTTGCCATCCTCATTCTGCTGAAAAAATTGAAAAAGATATGGGTTTAGAGATATGTACAATGGTTTGAGTCGTGTTTGTCTGGACGAACTCAAAGTGTATCTATCAATAATATTGTGTCGGAAAAATTGAAAGTTAAGTGCGGAGTACCTCAAGGGTCAGCGCTGGGCCCAGTTCTTTTTCTGCTCTATATAAATGATTCAGCAACTATTGATATTCGAGGAAAATTCACACAGTTTGCAGATGACACGACGATCCTGTGGCACAATCAAGATGTATCGAAATTGCAACAAATTACTGTTGATGATATTACAAGAGTCAAAGAGTGGTGTGATTCCAATATGCTTTCATTGAATATTTCGAAAACGAATATCCTCACTTCTCATTGCAACTTGCAAAAAGAATTGTTTCTTGGTAATCAAGTAATAAGAAGAAAGTTTGTGACGAAATTTCTGTTCTACGCATTGACGATAAATTGAGGTTTGAAGAACATATCGACAAATTTAGGAAAAAGTTAGATTCTGGGTGTTTTGCAGTTAGAACAACATCTCGAGAACTTGGTAAAGATATGGCAAAAATGGTATACTTTGCTCTTATCGACCTCCATTTAAGATATGGAATTTGTTTTTGGGGGTCTTGCAGCCAATTTTTGGTCGAAATGATATTTGTGTAGCAGTAAGGTATTTATGTAAAATTAATCTTAGAGATTCTTGTAAGCCTTTGTTTATTGAAAATAAAATATTGACACTGCCATGTATCTTCATTTTGGAAACAGTGCGTCTTATTCACAGTAGATACATGAATGAAAATTCTAAAAAAAAACGAATCGTTATAATACGAGACAGGCTATGGATATATCGGTACCAATACCATCTACTACTCTTATCAAAAACTCCACCTTTTATAATGGGAAAAAATCATCCAATCATTTGCCAGAGGAGATCGAAATACTGACTGATTAGTACTCGTTAGATGAATTTAATTTGGAAAAATATCATCTTTCAATTGTACCTATCATTTTGATGCCTATATTTTTTTATGTACACTTTTCTATCTATTTTATATATTTTGTATATTGATGATATGCGTTTCTCATGTTGTGAATATCTCGAAATTGTTATTTGTATATTACACCTTAATGATTTACAATAATTATTCCGAGTTATGTATGATGACTTTGTCGATGAGAATCTCATTGCTTCTGACAATAAAGTATTTGATTTGATCTGATCAGTAGAGCCCTAATGAAAACATGGTAAAAATAGTCCTGATATGAAGATATGAATAGACATGAATTGATATAAATGAATTATCGAAAAAACACCGTATAGGAGCGAAATTTTTTAATCGTTGAACATTACCTTCGGATTTTTTGCTCATGTAATGGAAGTTGACAGATGCTCCTCCAGCGCTTTCACCAAACATGGTCACTTTTTCTGGATCACCCCCGAAATATTTGATGTTATCTTGGACCCATTTCAAGGCCAATACTTGATCTTTCAAACCGTAGTTGCCTGGAATTACCTTGTCACCAGTTGCAAGGAAACCTGAAAAACCAAAATATAAAAGTGAAGATGATTTCATAGTGATTTCGATGTTTCCTACGATACGTTAGCGAAATAAGATTCTCAGACAGGTGAATTTTGAAACTCGCTATGAAGTTCGCGCGTCTAGAATGGAAATATGAAGATATCTTAGGCACCCCGGAAGATACAATAACTAAATTTGAGTTTTGGGTTATCACTCCTATGTGATTTTCATCAATAAATATGTGAAAAATGAAATTACATTCCTAATATCTCTTAGGAAATACTGCAATTGTGAAAACTAGACTTTCAATGAATGAGTTTTGGGTTATGTATATATCTTGTAATTGGCACCGACTTTTTTTCAATCTATTGATACTCTTTTATGATTTGAATGGACTTCACGTAAAATAAACCGGACCAAAACTATACGATTAGGACACAAACAACTACGACCAAGACACCGACGGTAACCATGCCGGACGCATATTCATATGTTACAGACACAACTAGCCACTTCAGAAAGCCGAACGATTTCATTTATGTTACAGACGTAACTTATGGATTCCGTCGGTAACTTATGCCTGTACATTTTATTATGTTTTTATTAATATAGTTTTTTCTGCGAATTTGAGGAAGGTAAATGAAGGAAGGTTCTTTCGGCCGAGTTAGGTCTTGTGCAGGAAGGATATTTACCTTCCTCAAATTCGCAGAAAAAACTATATTAATAAATACATAATAAAATGTACAGCGTTGCTTCATCTAGGCATAAGTTACCGACGGAATCCATAAGTTACGTCTGTAACTTAAATGAAATCGTTCGGCTTTCCGAAGTGGCTAGTTGTGTCTGTAACATATGAATATGCAACCCGGACAATCAAAACGTATAAGAATGTTGTAATCAATAATAGTAATTAATTGTTTTAACGCTCTATTAATCATAATTAACTTTTCTCGAATTAAACAAGAAATGTGATATACTTACTTTTCGCCTTTAACTTCCTTCACGATAAGTATGATACTGTTAATTTATAATATTAAAGTGCCTTTTAGTTTGTTTTTTCATTATATATATATATAATTAATTAAACCTCAACCAAAATGAAGTTTCTGCATTTCTTTTCAAATAGTGGAATTTCACAGAGCTCCTAATATATGGTGTACTACAGAAAATTTTTGACAACAAAAAATGTAGGAAATTGTATCTTCCTCAACTTTGTATGAGACATGTTTTGTCGTGAAAGCCACCATTTTTGAGTTATTATCAAAAACGCAAATTGTGCCTAAAATCTCGAAAACTTGGACTTTTTATAAGTGCCCCAAGCCTGACAACTTATTAATCTTTCCGTTTCAACATTTTTTCATTAATTTTTTTTCCATTATGTTCTGGTTTCCACGAAAAGGGATATCCTGTAAAATGTTCAGAGAACATCGTGAGAACCAAGGGAAATAAGGTAGAAATTGGTGTTCTTCTTAAATTTCTGGAGGTTATATGCATCGGGGAACACCTCCCTTGGCAATGTGTTCCAGAGCCTTGCTGTTCGTTGGATAAACGAGTCTCTGAATAGAGATGTTCTGCAGGTCTCCAGAGTGACCACGAAGGGGTGCGAAGCCTGAACTCGACGGGTTAATCTCGCGGGAACTGCCAAGGGAGGAACAATTGTTGATATTTCAGAAGAGCATATCGTCCATGAAAATATCTTTAATATAGAGCCAGATCGCCAGCTTTTCTACGGTGTTCCAGAGTTTGTAACCGAAGCATCAGCCACGAGACGAATTGCCCTTTTTTGGACAGATTCCAACAGTTCCAGGGTACGTTTGGGTGCCTCGCTCGAAATATGGGAACAGTATTCCAGAACAGGTCGGATATCTGTGCCTTATAGATCATAAGCAGCTGACTGATAGTTTTTGGGATGCAGATGAATCGAAGGAACCATCAAACTGTTGCAAAACTCCCAATGGAAACTGTTGTTATAAAATGCGCACTTTCAATATCTGTTTCGAGGGAATCCAGCGGTTTGGAGGAGATTGGCATTACAATTGATACATTTTCACACATTTTTAGTAAATTTCTTCAATTTGATATGAAAAAACAAAAAAAAATTGAGGATTTCTGAGATTATCGAGAGGTTTTTGAAAATGGAGTTAGTGTTAATCGAAAAAATCTTCTGATTCTGAAAAAGAATGACAGACTCGCACCAAACAAAATCTGTTTTTTCATCAATTTGTTATTGTATGTTCCATTGCAGCGTCGCTTCCATCCTAAATTCGATCAGAAAATTGGTGACGTTACGACAAAAAAGCGCATCTATCAGTGCGGACTTTCTTCGATGGTTTGAAAAACACATCCACCGAGAGTTACTCCAAATCAAATGTAAAAAATTAACGTTTAAGGTACCATCAACCGTGACCCACCAAGTATTCTTGGTCCATTCTTGGTCCAACACTCTTTATTATATATATCAACGATTTAATTGAATCAATGAGATCACACTCTACTCAAGTAGTAAAACAGGCCGAACTAGTTTACATGAATGTTTGCAAGTGGGTTGATGTGAACAAGCTTTGTCTGAATAATGATAAATCGACCTGTGTTATTTTCAAATATTCTGGTTCAGAATATCCTAACCACATGACTCCAAATAATACAGAAATCAACTGCGCTCTAAATACTAAATTGCTTGGTGTTATTTTAGAAAATAACCTGGAGTGGTATGCCCTTTTCATTTCATCACAACAATGTAGTAGAGAAATAATTAAACAATTGTATTTCGGATGCTTCCACTCAAATTCAAAATGGCGAATAACGCAGAAGCTCATAGGGCCTTCACCTTACAAAAAAGGGCAGTCCGTATCTTGGGAAATCTGAGAGCAAGAGATTCATGCAGGGAATATTTAAAAAAACTGGGTATCTTCACAATGATTTCCCTTTACATTTATGAAGTATCCTGTTTTGTATATGATCATAATAGTTATTTATGTAATAAGGATCATAAAGACGATCATTATGGTACAAGTCGTGAATGTTATCGGGCGAGGCGTAGCCGAGTCTGATAACACGGCGTGTGCCATAATGATTGTTTATGATTCGTATTACATACAAAATTTTATCTGATGGCATTTATATCAATACATTTTCGAAAAATTAAAAATTGCATTTTCGACATGTCACAATGACAACTATTTTTAAAGGAGTAAGTATTGTGTAGTTCCAAATATTAGTAGGTGAGTGAGCTGTGCTTTGCCATTATATTAATATTACAAATTGTAGTAATTGTTCTTTTACCATTTATAATGAATAGTTCTGTACATAGTTATGCATTTTGAATAAACTTTTTTGATCAAACCATTACATGTTTTCCTTATAGAATTTCATTATGGTACTTAGTACCATAATGAGCTTCCTTATGTCATCAAAATTGAGTGACATAACGTTGTCATTATGACATGCCATCAGATAAACGTTATTTTGAGACTGAAAAAGTCGAACATAATTACAATACAAGGAACAAAGATTATCTGTTGCCTCCTCAACACTCATCTGCTCGGTATCAGAAAAGTTTATATTACAATGGATGTAAATTATACGATTGCCTGCCAAAATCTATACAAGAATCAGAAAATAAACTCCAATTCAAGAATAAAATGAAAAACTTGCTCCTGAAAAAATCTTATTACACCTTGGATGAATTCTTCTGTGATCCAATCATCGCTGACTGATGAATAATGTTTTCGAGTAGACGTTCATATACTTTTTATGTTTATGTACCTGTGGAATCTTGTATATTATTATGTTTATTTTATACCTACGATATTTATTTATTTATGTACTTCAGCCTAATTTTGACGTTTTTTTCTTAAACTGTATGTTTTTGAAACAAATAAATCTATCTATCTATCTATCTATCTATCTTTAATATAGTTACATTACCGAAAGGTCCTAAACGATAATTCGCTGTGACGACTATCACATCGTGTTCCATGAAGTAATGGGGCCCTTTGAATTCAAAATTGGCAGCTCCACTAACAAATCCTCCTCCGTAGATATGGAACATAACTGGTAATAATTCCTGGTCGGCTGTTGGATACTAAAATAAAGAAGTACCTACAGACTATGAATTAGAAAATAGTTATTTATGTAACAAGTGCGTAAAGTGGCACTTCACGCACGTGTTACAATATTCTCCTATAGCTGTCAAAAAAGAGGACAACCTCATTCAACTTATGATGTAAATGATCAAATGATATTTCTCAATTATTATCAAGTACATTTACTCATTTCATGTTACTTCATTGATGACATCTGGTTTCTGAATTGAATAAATCGATAAGAAACTTTATTTGCTGTTTGTCGGTGAGAAAAAAAATTCTTGACTCGCGGCCGTTACTTGGATGGAAATACATATGCAAGCTTTATTTCTACATCAACAGGACATATGCCCATAGAACAAATAACACGATCGGAAGGTTGATCCAAAATAATAAAGGCAAGACTTCTAAATTCGAAAAATCAGGGGTATACAAACTTGACTTGACTTATTGGTCAAACAGGTTAAACAAATGCAACATACACGTAGAAGATAAAGGAATTGAACTCAATCATTTTGAATCATCAGAAATCAGCGAAGGTAAAAATTCTGACATTTCACTTAACGATCAACTAGACTTCGGTGACTAGACCTCCATAATGGGCTTATATCACAAAAAAATTTTTATTCCATAATTCGATAGAACTCACCCAAACTAGCTCACCACCGCAAACCGTTTATCGCTGTGAGCTCCCTACGTTTTATAAAAAATTATTGAAATCCCCGATTTTTCGGACCTCTAAAAACGAGGCGATGATGTGACCTCAAAACCCTAATACTGAAACAGGACTATTCCAGACAGAGATGAATGATACATGATTTCTGGCAGAGTGAATTAGCGCGAGATCACAGTTGAAAGAATTAATATATCAGTTGCCTCATTCTCCGTCCGGCGTTTGGTATTTTCTTTCAACTATGGCGAGATGAGGTTTCTACGTCATAAGAGGGTCCGTTTTCAGATGGTACTATTATTTATGTCAAAAAATTGAACATTCCAGTAAATTTTTCGATCGAATTATGTCGTCAATCATTATTTATGTATGAGAGGATCATTATAAACATGGTTTGAGTTAAAAGTTCTACCAAGGTGTACACGCCCATTCACCACTGTTGAATTTGATTCCTTAGTTGGTAATAATATATATATTTGCTATCAGCCCTTTGATATAGATATTGTGCCTTTTTTCCAAAAATGGTGGTTTTCCGAACTTTTCCACAGGTGATTCTAATCCTTCAGGTTGGGAAAGTAGGATATATAAGTAAGGCAAGCCAATGTGAGTGTGTGATTAAGGTTTTTGTGTAAATCTTATCGTTTGTGTAGTTTTTTACAACTACTCATTCATTGCTGTTTCTATACCTATAGTACATATCTTCTCTCTCATTGTGTTTGTTCTCTTGTGGAATAATATTATATTTTGTACAGATTAATGCATGAATCGAAATTACATAATTTTTTTGGCTTGGGGATAGAATTATTATCTTTTATTTATTTACCAAAGTGTATATACATACACATACTCTCAAAACTCACCTTCGGTGTGTAAACATTTAGATACAAACAATCCTCATTTTCGAGAAGGGTCTGGTTTACATTCAACATGTTACTCTGCTGATAACATATTTTCGTGTTTTTCGTTGCGTCTAAGATACCCTCCCATCCTTCATCTGGTTGTGGCTCCTGGAAAGTTTGAAAGATTGTTTGATATACCAACGAAATGGACATTTTCTCATAGTTATGTAATGTAATGTAAAACTCTACACTAGCTATTTTGGAAAAACGCTTGGAAAAAAGACCATTGAGACGATTCATCGGCACCGACACTGGAGCAATTTTCAGGAACTGGAGGAAAATATAGAGAGTGGTTTTTTCCTGAGGGCTCTGAATCTGCCTACTCCTCAGTTAATATCACTGAAGGTATGTGCCTTGACGCCCAGATCTCGTCACTGGTTGTCTCTGAGGTCTCAATATGTCTACTCCTTCGAGAGAACTGAGGGTGTGTGGCTGGTGGAGCGGTATTTATAGTGGATGTGGTGGTCAGTGAAGCGGAACTGGGAGCGTGGTTTGTTATAGCGGAGGGTGTGGAAAGGCGGGAAATGAGAGGTTTCCAAGTGCTAGAAAGTCTGCGGTCGTCGTCGCGAGTATTGAGGCAATCATTTCAGTTCTTGAAAATTGCTCAAAAATCGGTGCCGAAACTTCGAACATCTACAGATTGTAGACGCGGTTCAACTCGAACTCTAGTCTTTTGCTGACTAGTTGGTTACAAAGCTCTTAAATTATTTGGGACTGCAGCAAAGCGAAGGTGTACTCTTATAACATTATATTCCCAATATTTCGACAATGAATATTGTCATCTTCAGGGAGCTTCAAAATTTTCAAAAGACTGTGTTTTATCAATTCATTGATGAAATTATTAGGTAAAATACTCACAATGTGTGTGAGAATGGTCGTTGAAAAATAGTACATTGAGTTGATACACAAGACACATTGAAAAGTTGTAGAACATTGGAACAATGAATCGATTTGAGATCCAAAGAATATTGTAACAGCAAGATGGAATTTCATTTTACTATATTAGTATGCCGAAGCACAAGGCATGCTAGAATTTAGTGAAGAATTGTGGGAAAACATTTATTGAGGTTAACATTGGCAATTGTCAATTGTAACTGTTTATGGCACATGTAGGTTACGTACCTCGAGGCTGCTGATACAATTTGGCACAGTTACAGTTACTTTTAAAGATATAATATTTTGTATAATCTCGAGGTTATTATTGATTGTTATGAATTCTGAAAAAGGAACCACATTTTGAATGTAACTAGGAAGTTGAAATGTTGTTCGGGTTCTTGTCTAACATAAGTAACTGAGAATAAATCTTACTTAAATGATTCAGATCTGTTCTTTTGTTTAAGCTATATAAGAATATTCGTTTCGAAATATGTTTTTTATTTGCTAAAATTCTGGTGGAATTATAGTCCATATTTTGACCTTTGAAAACATATTCACTAAGAGCACATCTTTTAGGGTGCAGTCTGCTGTCACTTTTATGGGAAGTGTATTGATGGTTGCAGTTTGAAAAAGGTATACAACCTATTACATCCGATTGATGTGGTATTGAAACTTTGTCTTTGACCTCAGAAAAAAAAGGGTCTACGGTTGAGACAGTTTTTTGTGAAATTTTGAAATTTGCCAATTTGTTGAAGATTCTAGATAATTTTGGAGTGATTCCTGCAATAAATGGTAAGATTGGTAAGGATATAAAAATAAGATTATCTTGCGAGATATTGTTGCTCATGTTATTAATATTTTCAGGAACTATTTGATCAGTCAACTGGTTGGTAGACGGTGTGCTATATATAATCCTGTTGAGTAAAGATGGAGGGTATGCATTTGATGAGAACAGATTATGCAGAATTTTCTGATTTTTTTGGTGGAAAGATGGATCAGAGATACGATATATATATATAATATACAATGACTGTAGTGTACCATATAACTATAGGTAAGTATGTATACCTATTCATTTAACTATCTGAAGTTTTATCAATTGTTGATAAATAACCTGCCCGATATGACCTGCTACAAACGTACCTAATTGTATGTAAAGTGGTTAAATAAAAGTATCTATATATCTATAATATCTCGGTAATCACTCCCGTTAGACCCCAAGTGTGGTACATTGATAAAACCAGCTCTTCAAGGAGAATCGAGATATGAAATTGAATACAGGGTGGTCCATTTGAAAAATCAAAGTTGCTGCTACTTTCAAGTAAAAGCGGCACCACCATATCGTTTAAAATATTTTAGGCGTGTAAATCATGTCAATACATGCATACCAACACATTTCCAGATTCATCTTCTGCTTGGTTTACCAGAAACGTCTATTTAACGCCCATCCTGGAGAACCCTGTATGTGTTTTGCTATGTGAGAATCTCTTTCCATAAGGGCTAAATATTCGTGTAATAGCATTCTCAAACCTGATGAACATTTTCAATCTAGATGAATTTTTTCAACTCACTTTCGATTGATATTGAAAATATTTCGAATTTTTTACACAAATATCTGAAATTGTTCCAAAAAATATCAATTCTGGTCCTTTTGATATTCGATTCTCTGAGCTCATTGATTGATAATCAGCATTTTTGATTCCTGTGCTAATCATATACGGACTCTGGGTCTATCGAAAAATATATCAATATCTATATCTTTCATATCCCCTGTATGATTTCTTAATATGTATAGTATACCCAGGTATACCTATCTTGATCAAGATAACAGTTTTCATCTAATGCTGAGAAAACACCACCTACTACTTGAGATATGATTATCTTGGAATTTATAGCACTTGTAACAAAATTAATAAACAAGGCATGTCAATAACTTCTGTTGATGTGACCTTGATTGTAAGGGCAATTTAATCAAAAATTTGATTATCATAACATGCCCATGAGCAGGTATATAGATTATTTTACTCCCTATTCATTTATACATGATTTGTACCAAGTTCATTATCATTTCAGATTTTACGTGCCAAAGTTGTCAAAAAGAGATATTCAAATAAATCCTTTTTATTTTTGTATGTATGAGAAATTGATATTCATCATACAGGACGTGAAAAGAAATTCTAAATTGAGAAAACCTAATCACGAATCTGCGATTGAGGTCTATAAAAATAACAAGTTTCCATCGTTCAAGTTTGAACCCCTCAATTGGGTGAAGCTATCGAAAAGGGATATTCTCAGATATAATTATAAACACAAAAAAATGGATGTATATATAAAGAAATACATTGAGAATTGGCATTCTCCATGATGTGATGAGAATAATCATTCTTATAATATATATAAATATTAACAGATTAGGTATAGGTTTTGTGGGGATGCAGCTGATGTGGGACTCAAAAGAAAACTCTTTTTACTTTTGAGAAAGCTTTCGGAATTTATTTAATTCCTTCGTCAGTCTCTCTAAAATGGAATGCAAAATTATAATATTCAGAAGAAATGGGTATTAAAAATTACTTACAGTATATGAGGTTGTAGAATTGCAAATCAGAATAATATGTAGTATAAAATTGTAAAAAATGCATAAATTCATGGATATAAAACTAATATAACTTTGTCAACGTGACAATATGTAACATGAAAAAATACATGGGGTTGAAAAATTAGATAGGTAAAAGGTTGATCAAGATGGAATTGAATTCATGGATATATTGTGTCTTTCATGCCTTTTATTCTCTGCATCCCCACAAAACCTATACCTAATCTATTGATTTATACAGCTACTAATATTAATTGAATATGAATATTAACATATATATTAACATATTGGTAAGTTATATTTTTATATCATAATACATCATATTATTCTATCCGATTTGAGAGATAATGTCAATTCTCAATTTCAGAGAATTTTGATTTTTCATGCTCTCTTTTTGGATATTCAACAGATATAATTCAATGTTCAACGTGACATATAGTCAGGAAAGTAGTTGTTTCCTGTTGAATAAACCGAGAAAGAATATTTTCATCACATGGAGAATGCGAATTCTTAATGTATTTTTTCATAAAGTTATATCCATTTTTTGTGTTTATAATTATATCTAAGAATATTCCTTTTCAATCCTTTGCATACCAAAATAAAGTTTCGAAGGCCGGACCTGGAATGAAACTTTTTTATTATGTCAATCGTCACCAACGTGGACAAAGAAATTACGAACCAAATATCACAAAAATGTATAGGGTGATTGATGAGTTAGGATTATTTGAGAACATGGGGAAAATTGATAAATCACCTTTTATATATTGGTTATCAAGAATGATAGACCCATATAAAATGGATTATCTAGCAGCACCTCGGTGTCCTCTATTGACCCTTACCTCGACCCATACTGTATGCAGATTTCCCAATAAATCACCCTGTATATTACATAAACTCACATAAACACATCAACGATTTTTAGTTTGAAGTTGCAAGATAAATCTTGCAATTAGCTTCAGTGCCGAATAAATATGTCAATTAGCTTGAATGCAAGATAAACCTGTCAATCAAGTCTCAATTGCAAGATAAATTTTGCAATTACCATAAATTCCAGATAAATCTGTCAATCAAGCCTCAATTGCAAGATAAGTCTTGCAATAAGCTCAAATGCCAGAAAAATCTTGTAATTATATTCAAACGACAGAAAAAAAGGTTTTCTTGCTATGTCGTTCAGCGCCTCTTTTCTTCTTTATTACTTCTGGTTCTCAATTAGAGAAGAAATAGTTATTCACCTAGCAAGTGCGAAAAGTAGTACTTTTCCGCAAGAGTTATAGGTACAATGTTTTTCCTACGTAAGTGTTTTTGTCCATATTGCTCATTAAAAAATGCATAATAATAATAGTAGATTGTTTTATTAGGATCAAAAGTGACACTTTGTTTGACAAGCGAATTTTGCATTTGCGAGGCGGAGCGTTTAGCGAAGCCGAGCGAAAGCAAAATTTGCGAGTCGAACAAAGTCACTTTTGATCCGAATGAAACATGCTATTTTTTCTGCAACCGAAACAATTAACTCAAATAAACGTGTGAAGTAACCACTAATGCCGTGCCATATGTATGCAATGCAACAAATATTGACAAATAATCCATGTGGTGAGAATATTCTACCTGCATTAACAGCAGGTTAGGTTTTCTAGGATGTTAGAATTGTAGTTTCAATATAAATACAACCACAGAGTGACATATTTGTGTATGGACCAGGTGCTCTAATGGCAAATACAGCGCCAGTGCCAGCAATAGGAACAAGACGTGGAAAATGTTAGGTTAGTGAGCATATCAACAATGATAATAGTGATTATTTATTCCTCTCCATATATACTACACTGTGTTTGACTTGATAATCAAATGAAGCTAAACAATATCGTTGTTTGAGACAAAAAAAATATTGCTTGCCGTGATTATTCAAAAACAAGTTATCCATCCCGAGAATAAGGAATGAAATACATATCAAGCAAGTATTTGAATCTTGAAGGCTTCCATGATCAAAACTAAAATACCTAACTGAGATGTTTATAATTCCAATACTAAACTATAATAAAGTGTATTTATATCTCCAGCATGGGTATAAAATGCCAAATCTGCTGAAATCGGAAACAAATCAGGTATGCGTCTCAACCCAAATAAATGACGCCCAGTAGGTCCTTTTTAGTTCCTAGGAGCTAAAGTTCAACTTTAGCTCCTAGGAGCTAAAATTCAACTTTAGCTCCTAGGAACTAAATATGTTGCCTAGCAACATACCTATTTTTGTGTCAGTAATAGAAACGTCAATTTAAGAGCTAATTTTGGTATCAAAATGGACGACTTTTGTGTCGGTTGCAGAAAAACAAAATTATTTTGCTACACAACAACACATGAGACAGAATGGTTACATAGATCATTTTTAGATAGTCCTTAATATCGTAATTTTCAACAATACGAAGATCGTGCGGAAAATTAACTTTTATCATTATCAATGTATCGTGCTAAAAAGCAAAAATCGTGCGGTAAAGTGAAATCATCTCAAAACTAAAAATCGTGCGGAACAATTACTTTTCCGCACGCTCATAGGAAAGAGATATTTTGTTATGACTAAACATTTATGGAGAACTTCATAAACATTTTGTAGAAATTGTTTGAGGAAATACGAGAAACAGTTTTTTTTTTAAACCAGATTCACATATTTTATCAATGCATAATACTTCTATTATGAGCTACTTTGTATTTTTGAATATGCGTTTTTCTGAGAGCTTATATAAACCTCAATTCATTAATATCTCGAAATTAGATATCTGGAAATTAGCTCAACTTCCAAATCAAAACAAATATGTGGATCCACTCACTCAGGTCATATAGCGAATGACGTGTAGAGAATGAAAATAATTCTGGATATTTAAGATTTGATATTTTTTCTCTCTTCCAAGCCTTGATCAAAACAAAGTGTTTCTGAGAATCCAATGAAATTTTCTCTTAGGCTCTCTGATAGACAAATGTTTAAAACCAGTGACATTTTGGGACAATGCATCTAATCTGTCCTCACTACACTTATATTGAAATAATACTCATATTTTTTGAATCTGGAATAATCAAAACTTTCATTCACTCACCCGAAATCGCAATTCTCCTACAGGCGGTTTAGCGAAGGGGATCTCTTGGAATGCGTAGAATGAGTTTTTTCTCAGAGAATATTCCTTTCTTCCTCTGATAGTGCCTTTATTTGGGATAGTAACTAACACTTCTGCATTCTGAAATTCGAGAAAGAAACTTTCATGTCATGAAAATCAAATGCAAATCAACTTGTCGTTTGATTTAATAACACCAAGTATAGCTTTGAAGAATTTATCAATATCAATAACCAGTTCATGATTGATAGCTTTCGTTTCAACAGAAATGAAAATTACCTCCTAAACTTACCACATAAACGTAGATAGTAAAAAGGAAGATCACATTTTTCAGCAACATCTTGATTTCAATTGGCAACCAGAGCAAAGGATGCCGAAATAAGCTATACTCACCTATACATACTTATATAGTTGATTTGGAATCATTAGTTTTGATCAATAAATTTAGATTGCAATCTCATCTGAAAGTACAATAATCATTTTTGAAGTATTTATAATACGTTTATCTACAAAGTATAGATGTATCAAGATTTCTGCTGATATGCTGCTGATTATTGCTATCATTTTATACCATGGAAAAGGATTTGTATTATATTGTAAATTCCTGAATAAACAATTATATATCCATATCGAACACACCATGAAACGTTAAAATATATATACACGAAGTGTTTTTGAAAGAAGTACATTAATCAAGCACCTCAATATGATTATTAACGAGAAATTTCATCCTGAAAATTGACAAAAAACGGGAAGAATATCAAGCACAGAAATTTGAACAGAGGTGACGTCAGAATCGCTACAATGTATAACTTTGGTTGGAAAAAGGAGTTTCACCCCAAATTCTATTTTGCTCCCTATATTTTTTTATCGGTGTCATTCGATAGTATCCCTCGAGCTTTCTCTGAGTTTGAAATATTTGGCACTTATTTCAATGCCACCCTGTATATATTCAGTATAATTAGGTTGTTATAACTTACAACAGATTCTATTGAACTGTTAAAATCGTATAATAGATGAATAACATCAAACCATGTGTGTCTTTATTGTCAAAAGGGCCACATGTTATATAATATTTCGTTATCAAAAAATCATAATAAAATATGCAGTCCTTATGAAGGTGACTATAAAATATTTGTAGGCACTTTATATGTCATTTGGAGAAAATAGTTAGTTGTTTCACTACGCAGAAAAGCACAAGATTTAATGTCTAGGAGACCAGACAAGGTCTTGAATCATTTTTTCTGCCGTGTGAAACATATAATCCTATCTGTGACTGGAAAATATTTTGGCATTACATCTCTGATTACAGGTTATAAAATGTCACTTTTCATAAATTACTTTTTTCCCGGATATATGTCACATATATAATATAAATGTACACTGTTGATGACTTTTGTGAGATAACACAACCTGGAGCAAAATTCTTCTACTTTCCCTTGCATAATGAATAACTAGTTCTCTCCAAATTCGTTCAAATTAATTCATTATTTTGTTTTCCCACAGTCATTATCAATTTTGATTATCAATTTGATTCAAATTATCACTCACATCGTTGTTTAGCAAAAAACTTTTTCTGCCTAGGCAGAGAAAGTACACCTATTCTGCTTGTTAAGGGTCATAGAGAACTCACTTCTGATGTAATTTGGATAAAATAGTTATTTGTACAACTAGGCAGCATAGTTGTATAAATTGCGGCTGATAGTTCATAGCCGAGCTACTTTGCTGCCATGTGTAGAATATAAGCTTTCCTTCAAATTTTATAAAACCAATTTTTTGTGTTTTTGTATTGAAACCTCAATCATTTTGTGTACACCCAATGTCAGTGTCATTTTTGATTACCAATTCAATTCAAAATATTTGGAACGTCGCATAGCAACAAACTTTTTCTGGATATTCAGAGAAAGTACATCTTTGCTGCCTAAGGCAGGTTTGAAGAAAAACATGTCTCTAGACTAGATTTTACAATGAACTAAGAAACCTCTGGATATAGCTATCGAAAAATCAATCTATATAAGTTTTCGAATAAGTACATTTTGAATATCAAAATATGAAGCTAAAAAAAACAGAATTAAGCTGTACTCATGGGAAACCGATGGCATGTGAGATATAAAGGAGAAAATTGTTTTGCGCAACGAAAAATTCTTCATTTGTGTCGAGGAATTGGAACGTCCCAATTTAATTCACGTTTACGGTTGGAACGTACATTGGAAATTATGGTGGCGGAACAATTGAAATTATGGTGGAGGAACAGCATTCACCATGTTATTCGAGAAAAAAATGCTTATCCTGAAGATCCTGACAAGAATGACGGAACAGAATTATTATCAGATTATGCTATTGTCATCAGTTCTTGATAAGTATACGAAATTTTAATCAAATTCGAATTTTTCGAGTTCTATGATTCCGTTAGATACAAACATACATTCCCCAATGCTCAATTGTGTTTGAACTGAGACCTCTAACACCTGCAGACCAATATCAAGCCGTTGGCCACCGTCTTGTTCTGCTTTGACCTTGTTACTAACGTCGTATGCTACATATTGAGCAGCACTGTTATTCGGAATACAACAGTGAATCGTACAGAATGATCCGATAGGTAGAGCTACAAAACTTATGATTAGATTGATTTAATTTTGAAGTTATATTCTCTGACTCGGCGCGGACACATTTCATAAATATTTCCAAAGTCATTGGAACACCGCAGAATCGTCGGTGACCTTTCCTTCATCTATTAATCGATGATTCCACGGGAAATGTTCATCAAAAATCTTTGCTATCATTCCATCACTAACAATACCAGTCAGAAGTGGGTATACTCGACAGGCTCAATCAACCTCGAATTATGTATACGTCTAACAACTCTTTTCCAAAATTCATTCGTCTATAGAAAGCTCTGGAGATCTATGACAAAGGAACTATTTGCAAGAACTTATAACCTCCAAGAATTGAAAAAAGAATTCGAGAGCTATCTTCTCTCCTTATCCTTACGGAAACGCACGATGTTCCTTTTTTTATGTATGACAGATTTATAGAACGTGGAAAGAACTTCTGAATTGAGGGAACATAATCACGAATTGGGGGTCTATAAAAATAAAACAAGTATTTATATTGGATGTGGTGGTCAGAGAAACAGAACTAGGAGCGTGGTTTGTTATGGCGCAGGGTGTTGAAAGGCGGGAAATGAGAGGTTTCCGAGTGCTAGAAAGCCTGTGGCCGTCCTCGCGAGTATTGAGGCAATCAGGTCGCTTCTCTATCTCAATACTCTTATCCACAGATCGATTCAACTCAGCGATAATCATCACACCACCACACAAGGGTTGGGCAAACTCAAATCCGCTTTACTACAGAATATTTACAGCAGTTCAAGAATCAACAGATCCATCCGCAACCAACTACAAGCTCCAAAACCAAGGCATCCAACAGAAAACATCCAGTCATATGGAGTTTTCTTGTCATTCCTCAAATGGGTGACTGACAAAATCAGCACAATCCTGAGAAAACATGATATCAAAACTATTCTCACGGCCAACAACCAGGTTTCAAGATTCCTCAGAACCCCCAAGGACACAATATCGAATGATTCTCAGGGCATAAATGAAAGACCTTGTCGAAAATATATATTGGCCAAACAAATAGACGCGTTACCAGCAGAGTTTACGAACATTTGCAACACTCTTCAAACATTACGAAGGAACAGGCCACATAGATTTTGAAATCGTCGAAACGATCGCCACCGAAAGAACTGCATAACAAAGATAATCCACAAGGCTCTTGAGATAGAGAAGTGACCCGATTTTTTTTATGTTTTGGTTCCCACGAAAAGGGATATCCTGTAATGTTCAGCGAACATTGTGAGAACCAAGGAAGATGAGGTAGGAATTGGTGTTCTTCTTGAATTTCTGGAGGTTTTTATGCCTCGGGAACATCTTCCCTGGCAAATATGGGTTCCAGTGCCTCACTGTTCGTTGCATGAACAAGTCTTTGGAAAGAGATGTTCTGCAGGTCTCCAAAGTGACCACGAAGGGGTACGAAGCCTCAACTCGACGGGTAAATCTCCCGGGGACTGCCAAGGAAGGAACAATTGTTGATATTTCAGAAGAGCATCGTCCATGGAAATATCTATGAAATAAAGCCAGATCGACAACTTTTCTACGGTGTTCCATAGAAGTGAGTGACTTTGTAAGCGAGGCTTCACCCACGAGACGAATTGCCCTTTTTTGAACAGAATCCAACAGTTTCAGGGTATGTTTGGGTGCTGCACTCCAAATATGGGAACAGTATTCCAGAACAGGTCGTATCTGTGCCTTATAGATCATAAGCAGCTGACTGGAAGTGAAATAGCTCCTCAATACCCGCGACGACGGCCGCAGACTTTCTAGCACTTGGAAACCTCTCATTTTTCGCCTTTCCACACATGCGCCATAACAAATTACGCTCCTAGTTCCACTTTACTGACCACCACACCCACTATAAATACCGCTTCACCACTCACACACCGTCAGTCCTCTCGAAGGAGTAGGCAGGTTGAGATCTTAGAGAGAACCAGTGACGAGATCTGGGGAGTATGCAGATTGAGTCCCTGGCGTCAGTCATATACCTTTCGTGATATCAACTGAGGAGTCGGCAGATTGAGACCTCAGTGAAAAATCACTTCCTTTATTTCCCTATCATCTTTCCATTTCTATTTTTCAGTTCTCGAAAATAACTCCAAAATCGGTGCCGAAACGTCGAGCTTCTACAGATTCTATAGACGCGGTTCAACCCGAACTCCTAGTTTTCAAATTCCTGACCGCGTAATATATACAAGGTGTTTTTAAAATGAGTGCACATATTAATATGATACAGTCTGAGGAATATTCCCATGATATCAGATGTTAATTCTTTCATTCAACTAGAAATTTCTTCCGTAAAAATTCAAGAAAATGATAGAAAAAAATCAAGTACACCACTTTAATAGTTATTTATGCAACAAGTGCAAAAAGTGAATGTCCAACTCGGCCTCACGGCCTCGTCGGACAATTTCACGTCGAGTGCAATAAACAATTTTTGCACGAGTAACATACAACATTTTTTCTACGTTCATGCAAAAAGCAAAAAATGATTTATTGAGGTGCGGCACTAGGTACAATTCTGTTAATTGTCAGAATTAATTTTTGACTGACGTTTCTATAACCACAGTTGCAATATAAAAAATGTTTGTCATGATGACAACACGTTGAAGTAGAATGACAGATGAGTGCAATAAAAACTTTATTGCACTAAGTGCAATAAAGAACTTCTTTTCCCACTAAATATAGTTCAATAAAGTTCTGCTTTTTGCATGAATGTAGAAAAAACAATTTAGATGATTGATCTCCGCGTGATTGTGCCTACTGTATGGAGATTTGAACAGAAGTGGCGTCAGATTTGCTAAAGTGTAGAACTTTGGGTGGAAAAAGTGGTATGACCTCAAATTTTATTTTGAGCCCTAAATGTTTTTTAGTTTCATTCGATAGTACACGTCGAGCTTTCTCAGTGTTTAAAATATTTGCACATATTTCAATGCCACCATGTATATCAATATATATATATATCCATTTCATGTTCATAATTTCATATGAGAATATTCCTATTCAATATTATGGGGATTTCCTGTCCTGCGCACGAAGATATGAAATAACACCATTTTGATGATCAACTAGATAAAAATGGTCGTCCAAGAATTACTGGAGAAACAATAAAAATACTCATGTTTTGGAAATGGTTTATTAATTCTCATGTGCAGATAAAATCAATAATCAGAATGTTGTATATGGCTTGATAGCCATTTGTTCGTAAATTTCTACCCATTTTGGATAAAATTCGCCCTTAGGATTCTTCTTGATGGTTAAGGTATCGTTTATATCCAGATACTGGAAATTATCTGGGCTAACTGTGGGCCAGTCAACATCATCCAACAGACTGGATGCATATGGAGTAGGATCTCTGTAAAAACAATTGCATATTTAGTACACAATAGTAGTTTTTTTCGAAATATTATCAATTTTCACCAAATTTCGTAATGTTACGGAACTTTGGATTAAAATGTCAAAAAATTTGTATTATATGATGTGATGTCAAAATATTTCCTTCGAAAACTGTCATCAAATGTTGATATTCTCGTTAAAATCTCAGTTAGAACTTGAAAAACTTTTGCGTTCAGTCGGTCATATGTAGGGATCTCATTTACGAATGTTTCAATTACATGCTCAACATACGAGTATACATTGGTTTCAATACATAATAATAATAAAATATTATCGGTGATGTCACTTCTGGGTAGGTCAGACAAGTACCCACAAAATGTCAGTTAACAATGACGAATACTTGAATATTTATTCTTTCATCCTCATATTAGTTTCAATGCAGTTTTCATGAGTGATATCACGATGTTCTGAATATTCGGGATGATTCTGTCGCTTCATTGTTCTCGAAATTGTGTTGCCGACCAACACCACGAGTCCTTTCATACTTTTCTTTGCTAGCCATGATGGTTACATCAACGCTGATAAACCAATCAGTCTCTGGCTTGTTATTGGTCTATTTTGATATTTTTCAAGTTTTTTTTGACAGGTTCACCTTCTCTCTTGAACATCCGGTTTTACCGGAAACAAACTAGCCATTATTCAGGTATAGGCCAACTTTTTTATTTCATCGAAGCACCCTGTATATTTTTGCACATTCAGAAAGACTGGTCTTTTCTCTTCCTAACAATGTATAACAAGTTATGTTTTCTTAGAAAACTATCAGAGTTATAACTCTTTGAAGCATCTACTGCATATTAGGATGTTATCCTAAAATGCTGAATTACCGTATATTGAGTATAAATCTGATGCAGATTTATGATGAGTTCATTTGCTTTTTCAGTCAAAGTAAACATTTTTTCAACTCGAAGAAAGTACAAATGCTCGACAATCTTTATTTGACACATCTAATCTGGCATTTCATGTGTTGTGATCAGGATTTCCAAAGACGACTTTGGTTACATTGCAAAATCTCATTAAACCATTCCACATGCAGTAGTTGTTTCAAACAGTTATAACTCTGATAGTTTTCTAAGAAAACATAACTTGTTATACATTGTTAGAAAGAGAAAAGACCAGTCTTTCTGAATGTGCAAAAATATACAGGGTGATTCAATGAAATAAAAAAGTTGCCCTATACCTGAATAATGGCTAGTTTGTTTCCGGTAAAACCGGATGTTCAAGAGAGAAGGTGAACCTGTCAAAAAAAACTTAAAAAATATCAATATAGACTAGTCCAAACTGCACAACGATAACTTGAACGGTTTCAGAGATATAAGCATTTGAAATGGGTCAGAATATAACTGGTCACCTGGTATAAAAATAATTATTCTCGTGTAACGGCCGCCAAACCAAAGCCCACTTCCAAATTTGACATCCCCAAATTACGACATCTTCTTGGGGACCTCAAATATATCTTGTTTCGACCAGAAACGGCCTCTGCACACCAGAATAGTTATTTTTGTGAAATAATCGAGATCACCAAAATAACATTCCGCGCACTAGTTACGAACAGAGTTCTTTCTATCAACGTGAACAAATATTCCAAAATAAGTAATATTCTCAGCTAAATATGAAAAATAGTGTTGAACTGACTACTGACTTAAAAAACCTTACTTATCGTTAAACATCTAGAAATAAATGATCTCTTGAAGAATTGTTGATTGAGGACCATTATAGGTTGAAATAGAAAAATCCTATATCTGTACCTCATGGGTGAACAACTACTGTAAAGTCCAATTTTGTCAAAAATGAGATATTTGCACCAAGTGACTTATAATTTTCTTGTTTATCATAGGTAAAATTTTCTTGTACATGAGATGACTTATAGCGATTATAGACGATTTAGAAGGAGTATCAAGTCCAATGTCTGATCCGGGGTAATCAATACTTCGAGGACTTGGTACTCCGTCCGTCGTATTATGTCAATTCGGGTTAAATTAAAATTATGTGCTTGAAATTATTGGTTTCTTTCTTCTATTATCGTTCACATCGTATTCTTTAAGCAGTCGAGTTCGGTGTTGTATGTGGGATGAGAGTATCGCCGGAAGTGGAGGAAATATCTTTTCAAAAGGACGACAACGACAACGGTGAAACTCTCAAAAAAGCAGTTATAACAGTTAGAACATTCTTATTGGCATGGAAACATCAGATTTCAAGAATTCTAAGTATTCAATCGGAGGCCAAAATGCTCCGTTCATCTCAATTAGAAGTCTGAAAGTGGCAAAACTTTCAAAATATCCGAGTTAGTTGAAATTCAGGTGCGCAAGGAAGAAATGGGCAATAGTATATTACGTAATATGTGTTGCATAGCATAGCATATTACGCACGAATAGGGTGATTCCATGAGTGATTAATTGCTTTACAACACGAATTACGTACTATACTTCACCTACTGCCATATAGAACATCAAAAAAGTTGGGACAAACAGTCTGAATTATATAATTCTTGACAGTTATGTCATCTGGTGGAATAAACGATGTGCTTACTGTGCGTAAATGGCGATTTACTGAGGCTGTATCTCTTGTGGGTTCTTATATACCTACTTTCTATAGTGGCCGAGGGTAAAATAATTTGACGGTACGTTTGAAATAAGCTCTGTAATTCAACATATATATTAACATAAAAAGAGCATGAGAAGTGTTGCAAAAATTAATTTAGGCCCCTAACGACGCAGTTGAGTAATTGAATGCCAATAATGCATTATCAGTCCACTCGCCCATTAGGTCCTTCTAAAATATCTTTTTTTTCACAAATAGTCCGTTGTTTCCTTGGTGCTAAAATTATGTTCATTCGTGTTCCGATTTCAGAACTGTTCAAGAATCGTTTTCGGACTGCGTAGAACTAGTGCGCAGTCGTTTCGAAAACTCGAACAGAGAGCTTCCGAAAACATAACCTCTATTCAGAATTCGCGAGAAAAACAATAGTTTGGAACCTGTATCTTTATTCGAATAATATTCTGAAGCTTCGAACTCTCCTTTGAGTCTATTCATAATATCTCTGAAAATTCTGTGTGGAGGAATGGTGAATATATTCCATCAGCATTCGTAGCTAGATTTTCAATATGTTTTGTCCCTCTTGTACCTACATGAATTCCGACACCCACCTGAAATGTTCAATGAATTGTGTATTAACATGATCCTCCATTTCCTCATGATAATACCTGAATGTTCCAGGTGTATCGTGAGCTCGATGTTGATAGCTTTCTCCATGATCATGTACTCCTGCAATTTTCCAGTTGGACGGAAATATCCCCAATTTGTAAGAGTAGTTGAACAACTTGCAGAGAACAGGTGTCAGTTCTATAGCACATTCCTTGAGAACAATCGGTGGGATTCCGTCGGAGCCACAAGCTTTGTTGGTGTTGAGACCTAATAAAATCTTCCTTATAGTACGTTGGCGGAAGGTAATCTCGCGCATATGACTGTCAATTGGCGTTATGTTTGGAGGTTGATTTCCTGATGAATCCAGAGTGGAATTTCCAGTAAATAAATGCGCAAAAATGATGGCTTTCTTTGTAACTCCATCTTCCTTGGTTAGAGTAGAAAACGAGCTGGAAGTGAATTTTCTTCCTACAGCTTTGGCGAAGGACCAAAATGAACGGGATCCGTTAGGACATTCAACAAGTTTTGATCTTATTTTGGCATCATGAGCATCCTTTGATGATCGAATTGTATCATTGCATATGCCTCTGGTCTCGACATATTCTGCTCTAGTCTCAGGGCCTGGATTTCTCTGCCATCGATGGAATGCTGCCTGTTTGGGAGCGACAGCTCTAGAGCAGTTTCTACTGAACCAGGCTCTATCGGAAGATGTTCTCCTTATCAAATGAATGTACTAACTCCATAATATTGAGAAAATATTGAAAAGAGCAATAAACAGTAGAATAAACAAAAATATACCATTATGACGTTACGCTACAACAGACAGAATCGAAAACTGAATGAAATAAGCATGCGCCAAAAATAATCCTAGAACGATTCATGCTCGAAATCAGGTACTGGTTTCAGATAGTTTTAGGACCGTCCCAGGACGATTCTGGAAAAACCCGAACGCGACCGATTCTTCTGCGTAAACTCCTGACAGTTCTAGAACAGTAATTGTTCGAACCCGAATGAACCTATATAATACTATACTAGGTTTGTTCGTGTTCCAAATTGTTGAAACGGTCCATGGACTGCGCAGAATCAGGTGCGCATCAAATTCAATCCGAAACAAGTCTGGGATAGTTTAGAAACCAGATAAACGAAAACAGCGTTTTCTCATCATCTTTCTCGAAAATATGCTGTGTCTTGATTCACGTGAATCGAGGGTATATTTAGATTAGGGTTATGTTGATCTTAACATGGAAGAATCCCAAAATCTAAGACCTGAACATAAACCTTCCCCACTGAAATATTCATACACTTATACATATACCAAAAATGATCCCTGAATTCTTTTTCTGAGTACAGATTTGATTAAAACCACCATTTTCCAGATGGGTCTTGAGTATTTCCAGCAGATAACATGTTCAAAAACGTTTGTTATTATCTGAACTTGAAGATTGGTCGATGAGCTGGATTTTTTCTGATTATTCCATTCTTGATCTTGTTCAAAAGTGTATCTATCAACATAAGAACGTTTAGAGGTTGAGAGCGGTTGCATAAACGCATGCGCATCCAAAATTATTCACGACAGTCATGGGCAGTACTTGCCCAGAGGCTTGTACTGCTTTGGACCGATTGGAAACTATCCCAAACTAGTTCGTATAAAACGAAAACACGTGATCTGTGGAATACGAAACAGTCCTAAGAAAACGCTTATTTGTCACTGCGTATGCTTCTGATGGTTTCGGAATATTAATTTTGTGAACGCGAACAAACCTACTAGGTATGTAGTATAAATTATTTAGACGGGAGGATTCATTCATTCGGAAAACATACTGCTGAAGCCAGACATATTTTAGATGTCCAGAGAGTAGGAGTTTACTTACAAATACTTCGCGAAGTTAGTCAACAACGTCAATAAACGATTTGATGTCAATACATCGTCTGCCCTCTGAGTGTCCATCGTACTATAGTTGCTGAATGCCCATAAGAAGAGCACATCATTTCCATGGCCGACTTTATAAACTCCTTGGAAAAAATAAAATAGAGAGATTAATAAGGTGAAACATAAAATTATAAGGAATATTATGAAATCTGAATACGGAACAATCAGAACCAAAAACATCATAATATTGTTTTTTCACCTCGATGCATGAAGTGTGTTTTTACTACCAGGGTGGTTTTCGTCATTTCATTAACTCTACTAGTCAATAAAGACATAGCCATCTCTGATATAATCAACCCAAATTCATTGTTATGATCAGATATTCGCAGAAATGGCATTCGAATCTGGTAGGTATTTATCTATAACAACTTGTCATATACTGTCATTATGGTGACTAGATTTTAATTAGAATAAGGAAGGAAAGAATAAGTATGTTCTTTCTGCATAAAAAAATACTTTCTCCAAATAATATTTCCTGAAAAGGCCTTAAAAGTGTGAATGAAAGATTTTTGATAAGTCATATCTATCTGGTTGTGTAGACTATTGAGTAATAGTCACTATAATCATAATCCAAGAACCGGCTGCAAATTTCGATCATCATCTGATAACGAAATGATATATTCATATTCCAAGAGCATGTAAATACATTGTATTTCATCGAAGGGCACCTGTGCCAATCCGTTACCACCGATAAAACAAGGCCAGCAGACTCTGACGCAAACAGCTCGTGACGTCGCATACTCAGGCCATCTTCCAAGGCACTCGCGTCGATCGATCGTAAGTTTGTTTTTGTTTAAGAACGGTGGCGTAGGTAAATCGCGTGTCGTGTGCTCGAATTCTCTTGTTGTTTATTCAAATATTCATCGAAATAATTGGCGGAGAAATTACTGTTTTGTGAAATATTTCGTGTTGTGATAGGCGAAATAACAATGCCTTACAAGTGTTGTGTTCCCTTTTGTCGGGGGAATTATGTGGGTGGTCCAAAAGTTCATGCTTTTAGTTTCCCGTTGGACAAGGAACTATCGAAAAAGTGAGTACATGCAATTCAAAGCAAGGATTTTACGATTCCATCTAAGTACAGTAAAGTATGTGAATTACATTTTACTAAAGATGATATTATTACTTCATCTACTGCAACCGATTCCAAAACTGGCAAAACTGTAACAATAGATTCGAAAATTCCTAGGCTCAAACGAGATGTTATTCCCACTCAATTTCCCAACTGTTCATCTTATTTATCGAAAGATGTAAAATTATGCACAAGTCGTGATGAAAAACTTGAGATACTAGAGACTAAAAATTTGGCACAAGCACTTACCAAAAGTAAAACTGAATTCGACAATTACCAAAAATCATTTTGCTACACAGAATTTCAAGAATTTCTAATTGTATTAGAGTCTTTTCAGTTGCCCAAAAAGTGGTTCAAAATTATCGATTTGCAAAAAGTCACATTGTTCAAATTGTCTTATTCTCCAGGGCCCGTAATTACATATTCGGTTGTGATTGATTTTGTTTTGCATGTGGAATCATTTTTATATGACCTAGCGATACAAACATCTCTAAAAGCCAATCTGAAAACACCTTTTATCTCTGATAATATCAATCAAATCAAGGAATTACTAATTGAAATAGATAAGAACGAGATACATAATTCGGGAAAATGTCTTGATAATCAGAAAAAGAGGGTTCTGAAACATATTTCGAATGCATTGGACTCTTTGGTTTCTGACTCGGTTTCAGATCTTGATGAAGATTCCGAATACACTTCAGCTTTATTGTTCCTCTCTGAGCAAATTAAATTACATACATCCTGCAAAGAACGATATCGTTATTCGAATAATACTATAATTTTAGCCTCTATAATTCATACAATAAGTCCACATGCTTATAAATTTTTAAGACATTTTGGAGTACTCATATTACCTCATTCAGGTACAGTCAAATCGATATGTAGTTCGTTGTTAACAGATCCTACATTCGAAGAAAGACAAATGTCGTTATCTCATGCAGAAAATGTATTCAAGTTATTAGGTGAGCGTGAAAAATATGTCATTTTAATGATGGATGAAGTTCATATAAAGCCATATTTAGATTACAAGGCAGGCAATATTGTGGGAACGGCATTCAATAATTCATGTTTAGCAAATTCCGCATTTGTCTTCATGATAGCAAGCGTTATGTCAAATGTGAAAGAAGTTGTTCATATAAGTCCAACATCAAAAATAGATCACCTCATGATTTTTTCTTTAATAAAGAGAGTCATAAATCGATCAATCTCACGATAAGTTTATGTTCTGCGGGCCCTGTATAAGTAGGTGTGAAGTTTACCTTCACCACAATTTTTGCCAATATATTTAATTCGAATGGGTTGCTGTAGGTGGATATTTGTGTCTTATCCTGGTTTTTGCTTTGAAACTTCGTTTTTCCATAATAAAATCGAATGGGATGCGAAGAAGGGCTCAGTTGTTGGCTGGCATCCTCTTTCAACCGGAAGCCCTTTAAAAAAAAAGCAAAATCGGCTCAATAATGATCTAAAACTAAAATCGAAATACGCGGTCGCCTTATAGAGCTATAAGCGCTTGTCGTTTGGAGCCGCTGGTTAGGCCTGACTAAGTGACGTCACCCACGGAGCATGCAGGCCTTGTTTTATCGGTGGTAACGGCCAATCACTATCCTGAGCAAAATGATTGAAAAATAGTACTTTCATGTGCGGTAATAATATGCACTAACCACTGTATTACCTCTCAATCTGAGCCAAATCCACGGCACAGCGATTAATCTGATGCCGTTATACCGGACATACTTCCATCATGTGATAACGAGTTGAAACATAGAGCAAATGAAATGGATAATAATGTCCCCTTCGCGAATATCCAAACGTGCCGCGATTCAAAGTGAGCTAAGTTAGTGGCAGAGCGTCATTAAATCCGAGAATATTTCGCCCCTCTGATAGAGATAATAGCCGATGGACCAATGTGAAATTGACTGATCTCATCATATTTCTGTTTCCCAGTGGAACACCCCCTGTATAAATGGAATCAAATAGGAATATTATTTCCAATATGAACACATACCATCAAGGTTTGGTCGTTCTCCAAGGATGGGGCCATAGTGAGAGAACTGGTAGAAGTAGATATCGCTGAAATTCGACTGCATTTCAGCATAACGAATAATTCCCCTATTGAAAGCAGTGTCACTGTAAAACTATTGAAAAAGCTGAATTAGTATAGAAAAGGTAATTCAGTCCAGATATAAATGCTACAACAAAAATCAAGATTGAATAAAAAATTGTGTAAACTACTAAATGTATTCTCTGTAATCCCGAAAGTGAAATATAGAAATAATTAGTAGAACAACTTCGCAAAAAAACAACCAGTGTTGTAATTTGGTGGGTATATTATATAGCGAGTGATATATAATAAATATGTTCCTTCGAAGAATAAGCAATTTGGTCTAGATGTCCACCAAATTTCAAACTCCGACATCGAATAATTCACAAGCTACAGCACTGGCTTTTTTGTGCAGGTATATCAAATCATACGAATTTCGAATATTAATTTTTTGAAATAGCTCAGTTATTTCGTTGGTATATACAGGTATATACTTGTATGTATGTGAATGGATATTATTGTCGATCAGGTTTGTGCGTGGTTAATTTGAGGAAAAATGGCTGAAATAAGATTTGACCATGTGACGAGGGATACTAAATGAAAGTTCTCGAAACATTCCTATATATACCTTGACAGTTTTGTCCAAATTATCAGCAAATGCTCCGTCTGTATAAATTCTGTGGATGGCTTCTGCTGCTGCCTTTATTTCGTTTGGATTAGTCAAGTGCATGTTAGGGTTAACCAGTTGGGAAGGGTCGTTGTCAATTTTTGATGCTAACTTTTGGATTTCAGGTATACCTTAAAATATCAACGGAAGAAGGATTGAGAATGGTGAATACAATAGCTGTCTTCATGTCCCCTAATAGATCACAACGTCCTAGGGACGTCCCTATTTGGTACAATTCACGTCCGAATATCCCGAACCAAAAATAAGTGTCCTTGGGACGTCCCATCCCGTACATCTCATGCAATGCCGAGCAAGGACGTCCACGGAATGTCCCAGCTGGTACATCATTTCAAATGTCCTAGAAATAGCATCCCTTAGACGTCCCACGTGGTACATATTGTAAAATGTCCATGCAAGGACGTCCCTGGCATGTCCCTGATGGGATATGATTTTAAACGTTCTTTCAGGGACATCCATCGGATGTTCCGAGTAGTACATATTCTGGCATGACTTCAGATCTTATATAATGTCGTTTCTAGATAACCATGAATTGTCTCTGATGGTACATTCCTTCAAATATCTCTGCACAGACGCCCTTAATATTTCCAGGATCGTATAAAAATCGAAATGTCCCTTAGTGAAATCCTTCGGATGTCCCAATTGGTACATGAACTGTACTCTTCCAATGTCCTAGAAGTAACGTCCTATGGACGTCCCAGTCGGTATTTTCAATATGTTGTCCCTGCGAGGACGTTAATTTACACCTCGCCGACGAATGATTGCTCGTAGGCTATAAGTACTCCTCGTTAATGTCCTTCACGTAAGTCCATTTGACATCCTTGGGAAACTTTTTGGGGACCTTCTACGGACCATCAACTCAAGTGGATATCCTAATCAGTTATGCAAGATCTGGTCCTAGGGGGACCCAGAAAAATTCAAATTCAATAATAATTCGTACGTCCCACGGACATTCCATGGACATCCAATTGATATCCCTCAGCGTTGCTGATAGGTTGTCCTATGGATGCCCTAAGGATGTCCTCTGTAGTGATTGATGAGGAATACTGTAGGATTCAAGTATTCGATAGTTGTCCCAGGGATATCCCTCAAGGACGTCCCTAGTTGGTCCTCAAGTGGGACATTTGTGCGTCCCACAGACGTCCAATGGACGTCCACGGTACCAAATTCGAACGTCCTATGGACGTCCTAAGAACATCCATGGGACATAAGTGTGTTATTATGGAGGGTGATCAAAATTCTGAATCTTGAAGCACCCTGTATTTTTTCCAATTAAATTTCAGTAGATAGTGAATCAAAAGTTAAGATAGGGACATGTAAGTCGTTTTGACCGATAATTAATAGTTTCGACACAAAAAAATCCTGAAATTGAAAAATCTCGATCTTGAACACCCTATATCACTGTAATCATTCTTACTAGACCCTAAGTGTGATGTATTGATGAAATCAGCTCTTTAGGAAGAATCTAAAAATATAATAAAATACAGGGTATTCCATTTGAAATAACAAAGTTGCTAGTTATTTCTGACAGAAGTGGCAACACTGTATCAATGAAAATATTTTAGACGGATAGAGAATGTTCAATAATCAGAGCATTCCAATTTTCAGGATGTTCTGTCTTTTCGTTCAGATACTTCTAATAGGCCATCCACCGTGGATCACCCTGTATATTTGTAGTGGTGGTAAGTTCAAGAGGACCTCTAAGCGGCTGTTTGAGTGGTGTTTCGGTCTTATAAATGACCATCTCCAGCCGAAATATGTCCCTTATCATTATGTAACAACATCACTTGTAGGTAAGTATTCCTTCCTTCCTTTGAAATATTCCACTCCACTTAGAGCAATATGGACTTCTACCAAAGATTAGTCTCTCAATATGTTGAGAAGGAGAAATATATTCCGAATTTTCCCAGAATATACACATGAATCTAGAACATCCAAGGATCACTCCAATGTGAATATTCTAGTGATATTCCAAAATAATATACTTACAAGGAATATACCAGCAGGAATATTCAAAATATTATCAGAATTCCCATATTTTTCTCACCAATAATTATTTTAGAGTACTGGGTATTATATGTTACGAGATTTTGAAACGAGAAGTGATTATGATCCGATTCTGAACAACGCTCTTTCAAGAATTTTTGTGTACAACATTAGGTATCCAATTCGATTAATTGTCTAGTGGTAAAGGCTGTTCAGACAGTCTGGAAGTCACGGGCCACCTTTTTTCAATTCTGAATATGACCAAAAGAATATTCTATGAATATCTGAGGAATTTCCATTCGCATATTCGGCGAATATTCCACAGATGTTCTAGAACATTCCAGATTATTATTGACGTATTCCAAAAGGAATATGATGGGTAGATTCATGAAATATATGATGCGGGAACAAAAGCACTGTAAGATTAGCTCGAAATTACGACAAATAATACCGCATGTACTCTACGGCTTTGTAGATAAGATACAATAAGTATTTTTATTCATTTTAAGAATATTACATTTGATAATTATAAAAGATGACTTACTATAGGAACCTATTGCATATCCTTCTTCCGAGCACATACCAATCATCATGGGAACACGATTGATGTGCCCTTTTTCCACAGCTTCATACATTGACTCAGTAATGAAGGCATTTTCGTGCTCAGGCTCTATTGTAGGTCCAAACACAAATCCTAGGGTGATTTGATCGTCTAAAAGTTCCGGCTGAAATTGAATGACATAATGAAACTGTTCATTCGATGAATAAAATATTGGAACCTGATATAGTCTGGGGCTTCCTGGTCCGGGATGCATTTTTTCGTTAAGTCATAGGATATGTAAAATATTGGAATTTTACAAGCCCTATCCGGTTGACTCACATTTTCTAATGATAAAACAATAGTTTCAAAAATCACTGGAGAGTAATATTTGGATACGTACGCCACAATGGGCTCATTGTTTCCGCACTGATTTTGTGACAACAATTGAAGTGTCAATTCGCATAATGAAAAATTTAGTTTTACGAAGATTTGGAACGGTTTCTCTCAGGATTCATCACACACTCACTGGAAGAGTTTGACGAACGAAAATGTATCACAGATACAAATGATCGTCGGTTCAAGATAGATCTTTGATTCAGAAAATTCTGTTTCACGGCTCATTTCTTGTGACCAAAAAAACAGTTATATACACATTTTGTGGTCAGTTCATCCCAAGATGACAATCTTGTATACATATACTGTTGATACACATCTAGAATATAGAACAGTGTGATTGTCCTGCAGGAGCAGGAGGGGTGCAAACATATTTGTGCTGTTTTCAATACTGGGTTCGAGTTGTTAACAACGCTGAATTTGTTATTTCAGAATCGAGTAGTACTTGCAAAGTTTGCACTTGGTAATGACGTTGATGGAAGTATATGAACCTTGAAGAAGAACGTCATTAATAACCGAAATATTGCTGAAAATGGTCGGACTTCAGATAGAACAAGAGATAAAAAAAAACCGGAATATGGAAGAGAAATTAATATGAAAGAAATTTTTCACAGTTTGTTGCATCTCATCCGTCCGAATACATGCTTAAATGTATAAAAGAGTTGAATAACAAATTCATATCAAAATTGAAGATACGTATTAATTAATAATGATAATATGCTCATCTATCACAAATATTACGTCAGTATCACAGGGAACAATGACAACTCGGCATACAGGAACCTGAGTGATAACTGCTGACAAACCACTCAAAATATAGAAGCTTCAAAGAAATGTTCTGAATGGAGAGGACTTTATTTATTCGGAAGTTCTGAAACAGAGCTCGTAATCAGCCCAACGCTAAAAGCCACGGAACCTTGTCAACTGTTATGAATAATGACATTTATAATATTTCTGTAATACTTGTAATAGTTCATCGCGTATTCATTGAAAAAGTCTTTCATTTCCAACAAATTATTATGCGTCTATCGCATAGGGATGTAGCATTGATCTTGGTATTGGCCTTGTCAGAGGCGGATTTAGAGGTCTGGAGGCCCTGGGACAACAAAAGAGCGGAGGCCCCCTGGCTCCTAATTGTTTTCCATATGAAATTAACAAATTTCTTGGTCAATAATTTATGGCGTAACCAACTAAATTATTTGAACATATACAGGGTGTTTCTTAAGTACGTGTAAAAAATTCAGGAGCATGTTGCTGACGTTTGAATAAGGAGAAAAGTTTGTTCAAACATATGTCCGCAAGTTACTCATTATGAGATACAGAGTGTCAAATTTGGATTATTTCGGTTTTTAGTGAATGAATTCTTTAATAATCCAGATAGTCGGGTGAGATACCAAGTTTCACTCTAATATCACGTTCATTCCTGAATTTACCCACAAAAAAAAACCGGAGAAATTATCAACCTTTGACATTTTGTATCTCAGAAATAGATAACTTGCGGACATATGTTTAAATGGACTTTTCTTCTCATTTTGACGTCAGCAACATGCTCCTGTAATTTTTACCCGTACTTAGGAAACACCCAGTAGAAATATTGTCAAAAACAAGAATTATGTGAAAGGAGGTTTCGTCCCATCGAAGTTCGAAGCCTATTTTTTATAATTTTCATTTTTGAAAATGAGCGTTCTCCAGTACTTTTTTTTTTTTTTTTTTTTTTTTTTATTACACTATTCAACAGATACAAGATCCAATTACAGAATAGGAATATACTAAGTGTATTACTAAAATTATTTTCTTAATACATAAAATTACACATTGGAAAAAACAGAACAGTCCAGTTTTTTTAAGGATGCCAAACTGCAGCAAAAGATGTCAATGGTTTCATTCATCGTATTATATATCGAACACATCTTGTAAACAGGTGCATGGAATTTAACATTAGTGCGACAAAGTGGAAGGTAGAAACTATTATTTCTCCGGGTTGTGAGTCTGGGAACATGAAAGTGTATCATCTCCAAAATGCAGCTGCAGTCCAAATTGTTCCGGATAACATTGAAAAGGAATATAACATGCGACCTATTTCGACGATCTTGAAGTGAAGCAACTGAAAATCTTGAAAGAAGTTCATCATGTGGATGACCTACATCCGGGTAGTTGCCATCAAGTTTAAAACATAAGTACTTCAAAAATTTTCGTTGGATATTTTCCAAATTAGATATATGTACCTGATAATGAGGTGCCCAAACTATTGATGCATACTCTGAATTCGATCTAACAAATGTGAAGTATAATTGCAGAAGCATTTTCTCATTTCTTCCAAAATGTTTTGATACTCTAATAATGAATCCCAAAGATCTATACGTTTTTTTGGTGACTTGCTCGATATGATTTCCAAACGATAGTTTTTTGTCAAATATTACTCCTAGATCTTGGAAAGTTTCAGGTCGGTTCAATGCGACATTGTCTAGTTTATAATTGAAAATAATTGGATTCACCTTGGCGGTAAAGGACATAACATGACATTTGGAGACATTAAGGAATAAGTTATTCTCGATGCACCAGGCATTGAGTCTGTTAAGATTGTCTTGTAGAACAGTACAATCCTCTTCGGTGACAATTTCATGATATATCTTAAGATCATCAGCATACAATAGGTGATTGATGGTGAGAGTATCTACAATGTCATTGATGAACATTATGAATAGTAAGGGCCCAAGGTTAGACCCTTGGGGCACACCTGACGTAGGAAGGACTTCAATAGACCTATGACCATGGAAGCTTACATACTGCTTTCTATCAAGAAGGTAAGATTGGAAAAATGATGTGAGATTTGGAGTTAGTCCATAGTTCGAAAGTTTGTGAAGTAGAGTTCCATGGTCCAGCCTATCGAATGCCTTCGAAAAATCAGTATAAATTACATCACATTGAGAGCTATCATCAATGGTATCAGATAACTTCTCTGTGATGCAAACTAAATTTGTGACCGTTGACCTTCCTTTGAAGAAACCATGTTGACTAGGGGTAATTTGATTTCTAACGTGCGAATAGATTTCATCGTAGAGAAGAATTTCAAAAGATTTTGAAAAATTATTAATAATTACTATAGGGCGGTAGTTGCAAATGTCTGATTTAGGCCCCTTCTTATGGACCGGTATAATTTTCGATTCTTTCCATAGTGTAGGAAAAGTATTAGTTGAGAGACATAAATTGAATAACGTACGAGGCGGGTTCACGAAGGCAGCTGCGCAATCACGCAAGACGAAAGATGGGATGTTGTCAGGTCCGCTAGTTAATTTGGGTTTAAGTTTTTTCAATGAGACTAATACTTGCTCTTCAGTCACTTCAGGTATCGTCAAAGAAGGAATATTATTGAATGAATCAGCAAAAGTGGTATTTTTGGGAGTTGCATAAGAATGCTGAAAAAATTGAGCGAAGGCATTAGATATGTCTTGAGACTCAGATAGGATTTGTTGGTTGAAGTTGAAGGTAAACGGTGGGGTTACATTACTTTTTTTGAAATTCATGTAATTCCATAATGCAGAGGGCTTAGTAGTGATGTTTTCTTCTATATAACGAATATGATCACGATGGAGTTTTGCAATGTTGAGCTTGATATCTCTCCTCAGTCTTCTGAATTCAACAAGATCCCTTTCATCACCATATTTCCTGAATTTTTTCCAAAATTCATGTTTTCGACGTATATCTCTTATTACAGCTGAGTTGTACCAAGGTGGATAACTACGAGTAGTTTTGATCCTTTTTGGGACATTCCTTTCCACAATAGAGTTCACACTATCATAAAAAGCACTGCAAGCGACATTTGCTTCTGTATATTGTTTCAAAAAAGACCAGTCATACTCGAGGAAGTCATTATAAAGATTTGGAAAGTTAGCTTTCCTGAAATTGTGGAATGACGCCTGGAAAGATTTATTTGGATTTTTCTTCAGATTATTTCTCAGAGTACAGAAGATATTGATAGGGGGATGATGAGGGTCTTCATTAATTAAAATATCTTGTGCTTTTTCAACAACACAAGGACAATTTGAAAGAACAAGATCTAAAATCCTGCTATTCGCATTTCTTACATTGTTTGATTGCTCGAAGTCCAAGAAAGAGCAGAAGTATTGCAGCAAGTGTAGTGGGAGTGAATGTGTTTTTTAAATTATCCTCCAGGTATGTGGGAATATTGAAATCTCCTATAATCAGAGCTTCCGAGTGAAAGAGATATTCCAGTGAGGAAAAGGCTTCAAATATATTATTATAAATTTCAGTGGAATTATTTGGTGGAATATAAATAACAACAACATATATGAGCTGGTGAGAATAGCATATTTTCACACCGACAATGTCAATATGTTGCAGTTCTTTAAATGCTCCTTCTTTTAAATTGAGATTGGTTGCATTAAACTGAGAGTTTACTGCAAGCATGACTCCTCCGCCCCTAGAAAGGTTCAATGCTCGAAAGTTACGATCGGATCTGAATATGTTGAATGTGCCCTTAGAGATTTCTTCATCCAAAACATTAGACCCCAACCAAGTTTCAGTAAGTACTACTAGGTCATTGCAGCAAGTATTCAGGTTATCGTATAGTTCATGTAATTTGGTATTCAGTCCTCTGACATTTTGGTAGTAAATTGAGATTTCTTTATCATTGGTAGAGTTTGTAGACTGATTTTTCAGAAAAGTGGATTCATTATTAGGTAACGTATCTGAAGTTAGTTGCTATTGACAGTTTAGACCCAAATCAAATTTCAATTTATTCAGCACATTTGAGTATGCCTGGCATTTTTGATGGTCCCACGCCCCATGATCTATCGGGAAGTTAGACTTTTTGGATTCATTGAGTTTAACACAGTTGATGCATTTCAAGATATTAGAATCACATGCGTTTTTATCATGACCCCCACCGCAGTTCGGACATGATAAGATTTGTTTACAGCTAGTTTTCGAATGATTGAAACCATTGCATCTGAAACATCGTGAAATTTCAATGGCATCGTAGACCTTGCAGAGGTCTAGACCGATTAATAAGTAACCATTATTGAGAACAGCGGAATATGTTGACGAATCCAGCTGAAGGGTGACCTGATATACATTTACATTAGATTTTGTTGGACCAAATTTGACTATCTTACAGTTCGAATTAGAGCCTATAATTTCGTCATTTTGTTTCAATATGAGTTTTAAAAGTGTATCATGATCAAAATTATCTGAAATTCCAACAATACGAACACGGGGGTGTAATCCTCTTGACTCCTTAATTTCATAAGTTGCAGACAGTTTCTCCTGAGCCTTTTCTTTAAAGAGAGTAGTTTCCTCTTGAGTTTTACAGCTTATCATTAGTCCACCATCTTTAATATGTTTCACCTTGCTAAAGCTGAAGTTTAAGTCCTGCGTATTCAAATTATGCATGATATCAGATTTTGTTTGATTGTTTTCTTGCGATACTTTGGGTTTGACAAGTATTGCAGAGTGAGAGCTATTGCTGAGTACAGATGAGTACGATGATTTCATATTTGGTTTTGACGAGGGTTTTGATGTATTTTTCAGATTCGAGATATTTTCATCGGCTTTTTTCCTAATATCTATATCTAAAGTTGAAAGATTTTCATCTGCTTTCTTCAAGATGTCTGTCTTTATATCATAAAAGAGATTCTTCAGTTCGTCAATAAATTGACTCACCTTGTTTTGAAAAATATCACGGAGTCTTCCTTCATCGAAGAGATCATTGAACTTCTCACAGTTTTTGCATTTCCAAAAAACGCCAGGTGTCTTTTTCATCTGAGCAAGTAAATCTACAGATATTCCCACACATTCGGAATGGAACTTATTCTTGCAAAAACCACTACAAGAAATCAGGTTTTTTCTAGTCACTTCTTTAGAACACGCACCACACGACATTTTATATGCCGGACACTGTTTTTCAATCTGAAGCAGTTGTATAATTTCACACGGATGACCTTTTCATATTACTGTACAGGCCGTTTTCTTAGGAAGATTTTGATATAAGTTTGAAGGCAAGATTATGTAAATTTGCCCTCTTAAACACTTAAACTGAGGAGCCGATTTGCACCATGTACTCACGTTTCTATTTGTACTATTCGATGTTATCAAAACCAAATACATTCTCAGTGCAATTTCAATGTTCGGGAATGTAATTATTCTTGAACTTTCATATTCAAGAGTGTCGTATTGAATAAAATACCTCAGTCTCAGTAGATTGGTTTGTTCCATAGTCCTCTCTAAGGCTACGGACAAGTATTGCCCCACATTGGGATACTCTATCAAGATGGGTAGTAAATGGCAACAACTGCTTATCAGGGCCATTTTAACAAATTGATATTTTATCAGTTTGGAGTGAACAAATATAATTGAATTATTCTTCAATATTCAAGAATAATACAATCATGTTTCTACAAAGTACTAAGGGTTAAACTCGGGGTGAAACAACGAACTTAACTTTTCCCTTAAAAAATATTGAAGAAAAAGTTGTTTCGTCGAAAATCGAAAGATTTGTTTGTCTCTATTGTGGGCGCCCCTTCTTAGTGGAGGCCCCGGGGCTGTAGCCCCGGATGCCCTCCCCTAAATCCGGCACTGGGCCTTGATGTTTCAAGACCAAGACGAGACTGGCTCAGTCTTGGTCTTGGTCTTGATAGTCTTGGTCTTGGATGAAAATGCGTCTAGAAATTAGAATTATTCAATTCAAATATCCAACAGTTTATATGCACATATTAAGTATTTCGTATTTCCCTAAGAATATAATTTCTAAGAAACCTCAAATAAACATTAGATGAGACCCAAACAGCAAACAGGCTGAAGCCCGACAGCCAGAAATAAGGTTCAAAAGGGTTGTATCAAGACCAAGACAAGACCAAGACTGGACTCTTGGTCTCGCGAAGCCCTATTATGGGTGTAGACCAAATCTCAAGAATGGTGGAACAACTCGCCAGGAATGAGACAGGCCAAAGAATTGATTAAAAAACCATCGTACATATTCACAGAATATCTACTGGAGCCAGAAACAAAGTACAACTAGAATACTAGTGGCCTTCTAGGCTCAACAAACACATGAGTACGATATGTCTGATTGAAGAACTGCTGTGCGGGTTTTGTCAGGAAGAAGAGGAAACAGCAGGACACATACTTTGCCACTGTGAGGGCTTGTCAAGACTGAGGTTCCTTACGCTGGGTAAGGAAAAACCAAGAGCCAAAGTTACACAGGGAATTTCACAGCTAGCCTATGGAGTCTTCTAGAGAAGGCGGGGCGAGCCAAAAAACTCTAAATGATCTTGAGGGCAGACACCATAGATCTGAAGAGGTCGTGGTGTGGAGGCAGATAGCTTGAAGGCCCCACTCTAAATCTCATTTTGAAATAGAGAAACTTACCGGATAACTAGCTGCAGCCTTGCTGAGGTCAGTAGCAGATACGTTCCACAAAAATTTCAGCAGTTCTTCTGAGCTTGAGTTTCTTTGGAATTCACTATCAACGTAAGAAGCAAGGTCATAGGCTATGCTCTTGTATTCCTTCTGGTAAACCCATGGACACAGAATAGATCCACTTTGTGAAATGCCAGCTCTAAATAAACCTAAAATAGACCAATGCTACATTATTTACAAGAGGAAAAAAACTTTTTCTACAAGCGTGCGTGATTCACCCAATACCCGCACGCAATTTAGTTTGGGAAGTGTCATTTTCCCGCAACAGTGCGGGAAAATTTTCCCACACTAGTGCGGGAAATTTTTTCCCGCACTAGTGCGGGAAAACAAAGATATGATAAAATCGCTAGTAATATTAGTGGTTGGTGATGGAATATAAAAGTTTAAGTTTGTTTGTTGCAGTATTAAGTATGTATGTTCAGAATCATCCATCAAATTGCACTAATCATTGTAAAAATTAAGAAATATTGAGAAATAAAAATTGGTTATTATAAAAATCCCCCTATAGATTTGGATTGATCTGACGGGAAACGTCAATTTGTCATGCCAATCAAACCTCAAATAAGTTTGAAATTGTCGAAGTGACAGACACAGCGTTACTGTCATTTTCGATTCAGTGGAAATGCCACAATGTGATCAAAAACTTCTATAGCTATAGGGATTTGATACAGATGCGTTATCACCAACGAAGTCTTAAGAAAGGTATGAGAAGCTATACACGCGTTTTATTGAATGGTGCAACAATAAAGAAATGAAAAAACCGAATGAAGAATAGGTATTTTTGGCTCATTTCATAGAAGTGTCTGGAACCTAGAGACCAAACTCCTAATGGGCCTGCTGGCTTCCGCAATGAACCAACATAATGCGTCAAACTGTAAGTTCACAATAGCTATTACTAATAATTAATAGATAGAGAATATATATCTCTTGTTAGTTGTTATTCCTATTTGCTTGAATAATTAATTGAACGAATCAATCAATTTCCTACGCTTGTAGAAAAAATATTGTTCCTAACTCATGCGGAAAGTGTCTTTCCCACACTCGACTGCTTGCCCGAACTCCGCTTCGCGTCGTTCGTGTCAACGGCAGTCGCGTGCGGGAAAGAATCACTTTCCGCACTTGTTAGGAAAATTACTATATTGTATTCAATAAAAATCCAATGTGGCATGAAATAGATTTATAGTCGTTATGATACATTATTGGTTTCTCAAAAATGCATTATTTTGGTTATTTGCAAACATTTTGGAAATCATGAACTAATGTACCACAAGGTTCATTTCTGGGTGCCGTCTGATTCTTATTTACATCAATGATATAGTGTGACACGTCACTGCATAACTGTACCCCGACAAAGTTGAACCTATCACACATACAAATATTCTATACACAATTTGAACATAATTGAAACCGCAGTAATAATGGGTTTGTTTCTCATAATTTGGACGACATTGATCAAGAGGATATTTTGTCAAGGAAAATCATGTTTCTCATTTGGGAAAGTAAAAAATCGAAATGATTGTAAGGACGATATTATATTTTTATTTTATTTTGAGATTACCTTCAGATTGTTTACTCATATAATGGAAGTTGACAGAAGCTGCTCCGGCACTTTGACCAGATATGGTCACTTTTTCAGGATCACCTCCGAAATATTTGATGTTTTGGTTGATCCATTTCATGACCATAAGCTGATCCTTCAAACCGTAGTTTCCAGGAATGACTAGGTCACCAGTTGTGAGAAACCCTAGAAAGCCATCAAAAAATTTGAAGTTTTCGAATATGTTTGAACTTCCTTGGTCTTGGTCATTATACAGGGTGATCCACTTGACAGTAGCAGAAACTTGACAATTGATTGAATAATTTCCTTATCAATGATGCGAATGTTTTTTTCTTGAGTTCCAAGCTCATCAAGATCAGAGTTTATACGAGTATACTTCTCCTATATACATTTCAATTTTCATTTCAATACTGAACATATTGATGAGTTATAATTTCATATCATAATAGATTATATTATTTTATCCGATTTGAGAGAAAATGTCAATTCTCAATTTCAGTGGATTTCCATTTTTGATGATCTCTGGCAAATATCCAGGACAGTAGTTGGAGAATGACAGAATGATATTATGTGCATATAAACATCTTTATCTGAAGGAGAATGATGCAAATTCTCTACTTCAGAAGATTTTGTTTTCAAATTCTTATCGTGTGTGTTCAATAGATATAATTCAATGTTTGTCGTGGCATATAGCCAGGAAAGTAGTTGTTTTCTGTTGAATAAACCAAGATATGTATATGTATTCACTTTTTTATGTTCATAAATTCATCTGAGAATATTCCTTTTCAATGACTAAGTGTTTAATTATTCCTAAAAGAATCTTTCATAAGCTATCATTACGGCAAAACTTGGTGTGTTATCAGTCTGAATAGATTTCCATTTTTTTTGTTTTGGTGATCAAGCAAGTAATTATTGGTAACATTGGTGTTTCAAATAAAATTCTTTACATCTATACATCAAAACTCATAGTCAAATTTGGTTCTCCCGTTTCCACAATGAGACGTTTCTTAAATTGCACGAACATTCTTTCATATTTCGAGATAGAATTTGAAATTTTTTCATTAAAATCTGTGTTAATTGAATATTGATGATGATATGAGTTTTGCCCTACTAGAAGGGCAAATCTCCGATTCGAAACCACATTTTTTTTTAGAGTTCTTGTTCCTTTTGTTGAAGCATTTCGCGAAATATATACTTAATTTTCATAAATAAGTGTTGTTTTATTGTTACAATCCATAGGTGACCAGATTTGCAGTCATGCATGGTCGCCCTAGGCACCCGCATTCTTAGCCGCCCTAGGGCCCAACCCATGGAAGTTTTTCATTGCTAACTTTTAACGAAAATGATTAAGAAATTGAGTCAACTATAACGGCTGGAGGTTCCAGAGATATGAGTAATTGCACATTTGAATACAACTTTCAAGTTGGTTTCAGGTTTATCTCATTCAACTACAAGTCTCCATTATTTTATACTGCACCAAAATGAAAACATAATTCAGAGAAATTGTTATAGGTATCTATGAGTCAGTAGATCAATCCAACTATTATTGTTATGCTTTGGCCTTTTCTTGGACTTCTGGCGAACTTATATTCGAAATAAAATTATATTTATTATGTTATTCATAAGCATCCCATCGTTTCTTGATTTTTTTTTATGTTCTGGTTCCCACGGGAAGGGGTATCCTGTAATGTTCAGAGAACATCGTGAGAACCAAGGGAAATACGGTAGGAATTGGTGTTCTTCTTAAATTTCTGGAGTTTGTATGCCTCGGGTAATACCTCCCTTGGCAATGTGTTCCAGAGCCTCGCTGTTCGTTGGATGAACGAGTCTTTGGAATGAGATCTTCTGCAGGTCTCCAAAGTGACCACGACGAAGTGCGAAGCCTCAACTCGACGAGTTAATCTCGCGGTAACTGCCAAGAGAGGAACATATGTTGATATTTCAGAAGAGCATCGTCCATGAAAATATCTATAAATTAGAGCCAGATCGCCAACTTTTCTACGGTGTTCCAGAGAAGTGAGTGAGTTTGTGAGCGAGGCATCACTTTCGAGACGAATTGCTCTTTTTTGGACAGAATCCAACAGTTTCAGGGTTTGTTGGGGTGCTGCTCTCCAAATATGGTAACAGTATTCCAGGACTGGTCGGATCTGTGCCTCATAGATCATAAGCAGCTGACTGGAAGTGAAATAGCTCCTGGCCCGAAACAGAAAACCAAGTTTTTGGGATGCACTTTTAGCAATTGATCTCACGTGATTTTTCCAAGAGAGGTTATTGCTGATAGTAATACCAAGCATCGAAATAGATGCCTTCAAAGGTATGGTTACTCCTGACAAGCTTATGTTGGGCACAGTGAGATCGGCTTTTCTAGGGAAAAGGCATCATGCTTGTGTTTTGTTTTCATTGAAATCTACCAAGTTATTGGATCCCAATTCAAGAATTGTTGCCAAGTCCATATTTATGTTGTCAACATTTCTACCTCGTTCGTTTCTGATTCGTCTGGCTGGTATTGAAGTCCTACAAGAGGAGGCGGTATGGAGGTTACTATCATCTATGAAGCTGTGTACTGGACATGAAGTTTGCTTCTAACAAATCGTTGATATTCAGTAGAAATAGTGTTGGTGCTAGAATTGAACCTTGCGGAATACCAGCATTTATGAAAAGAGAGTCAGATGAAACTTCGTCGACCACTACATGGAGAGACCTGTTTGAGAGAAAACTAGCTAGCATAGAACATAGCTGGGGAGGCAAGCCATAAGATGGAAACTTGGCGAGGAGTCCGTGGTGCCAGACTCGATCGAATGTCTTGGAGATATCAAGTGCCACGGCTAAGGTTTCACAATATATTTCAATAGATTGCTGTCATATATGTGAATCAATTATTGCCAAAGAGTTGAGATTCTGAAATTTTCGAATCACCAACACCAAATCGTAGTGTCGACAGTAAAAATTTCAGTTTTTTTTAATGTTGGTACTTTTAGTTATTCCTTGTCATCAGGGAATTTCTCGTCACGATTGGCCGCTCTATGACCGGGCCTACTGTGCATTATGGGAAATCCGCAACTGAGAAGGTTTCATATTCATGTAATTGGATGTGGATATAAGGTCCGTAATCAAGTCTTGAGTGCCATGCCACTCTAGGCATTGGAAATTTCGATATTTCAAATTTTGAATTGACTCGGCCATTACTTGATGGATATCCATGGCAAATGTAAAAACTTCACGAGCGATGAGATTTCCACAAAATTACTTTGTGGAAATCTTATCCTTTGTGAAGTTTTTACATTTCAAATTTATCCCCATTTTGAGAAAAAAAGCTCCTTGAGTAACTACTATTATCGAATTTTTGTGTTTGTTAAACGGTCAACTGATTCCAAATTATCGCACACACTGTATAAACTAATAATAAAAAATTACCGAAAGGTCCTAAACGATAATTCGCTGTGACTAGAATCACATCGTGTTCCATGAAGTAATGGGGTCCCATAAAATCAAAAGTGGCACCTCCATTGACGAATCCTCCTCCATAGATATAGAAAATCACGGGTAGTAGAGACTGCTCTGATGTAGGATACTAAAATATGCACATGTGGAAATGCTAGAAAAAAATCTCTACAGATCTGTATTTCGGACAGATATATTGAAAAAATATCGAATTTTAACTCATCTTTGGACGTTTCGTGAACGAATTTGCTCCCGTTCTCAATATAAAAATGCAAAAATATTTTTTCTACTATGTAACACTCCACACTCTGAGTTCAGAATTTGAAAAATTTTGAAACAAAAAATATGAACGTTTATACTTATGCCTTTGGGCTGCTCAGATTGATACGGTAGGGTGTGAGTTCAAAAGTTACAATTTTACTGTTAAGATGGTAATCAAGTAATATGAATTCTAAGGATGATTTTGAAGTGATTAATTTGACTGTTAGATATATTTGGGCGCCAGGCTTGCAAAAGACAAAAGCCAATTAGATACTTCCTAAAAAAAACCTTGCTTGGATGAGAAGACAAAACAATTAGACAAGAAAATCGGTTCAACAATTTATTTAATAAAAATAAAATACAAGAAGGCTGAGGGCCAGATGAATTTGAAATAACAATAAGGTGTTGAATGAAGGGCTGAAGGCCCTAGAATAAGGTTGAGAATGATGTGAAAAGACTGAATATAAAAACTACAGTATTTTGAGTGAAGTGGCTGAAGGCCCTAAAATATTATTGAAAATTATGTGAAAATGTTTGAATAGGAAAAGAGAAATGGAGCAAAATAAAATCAGAACATTCCACTTTACAAGAACAATTGATACATCTGATTCCAATCGAAGGTCGTGGCACTTGGATGGATTATACCTGGATGTTTCGATGAAGTATTCAAGAGGGTTTCCTTAGGGTAAATTTGGAGTTCAACCTTCAGTCAGTGCAGCTTCCAGCTCTCAATTCTGCTTCCAGAGCTATCTAGTACAGTGGTAGGTACTTCTTAGGATGGAAGTAGTTATAGTCTCCTGCAGTTCTGACTTCGTAGTAGGGAACCTCCTTTACCAGTCCGTTACAACCCTCTGTGGTTAACAAGGATCCTCGAGTCAGGTATCGTCGTAGAGTGCATGCGGAAATATACGAGGAATCAGAGTTTTGTCGACAATGTGATTAAAGGGACGAAGGATATCCTTTGAACCGCTTGGTTAGCTTTGTGTTCTGATTTATAAAATGTTGAAAAAGGTAAAAAAGTTGATATGGAAAACTGAAAAGTTAGATTTGAAAATTTGAAACTTATTAAATTCAGAAAAGTAATGAATGCAATTTGACTACAATGAAAAAAATTGTGTTGAGAAATTGATTTTGAATTATTAAACTGGAAAAGGCAATAATAAGTATATTAATAATCCGTTATTCAACCAAAAGATGAATTATTTGAATGAATCAAACTTTTGAGATATCCTGGTATATTGATATATTATATAAAAAATCAGTGAAAATTTGACTTTTCTAATGGAAATGGAAATGGAAAAAGCAATCAAAGAAATTACTGATTATGAATATTAAATGAAGGTGGCAAATCCTTCAACTAAAATGCCAAGAAACTACTTTCTAGTAAAAGTAAAAATTTGTATATTTATATACAGGGTGGCAAGTCCTGATTCAAAAGTAAAATGCCAGATAATAGGTAATTTTTCAAGTTCGAAGTTGACAGGTAATTTACTTGTCCGTGAAAGTACAAGAAAAGGTATATATATATATATATACAGGGTGGCAAGTCCTGTTCAAAAGTTAAATGCCAGATAGTAGGTAAGTACTTCAGGTGTGAAGTTGACAGGTCTGGAATTAAGATCTGATATATCTGGAGATAAGGAAATAGACATGCATTGACATGTGGTTTGTTGAGTTGACCAAGGAAAATACTGACAGTAAGATAGAGAGAAAAATCTCACTCCCAGAAAACTTGAACTATAGATTGTGCTTTCGTCACAAGAAGGCAAAACCTATACAGGAACCAGACAAAGGTTGACTGAACAGGCTATAGAGAGAAGGAACCTTCCTCAGGTGGCATTTATTTCTCAGAGAGAAAGAAAAATAACTTGGAAATAAATTCTCAAGATAATAACAGAAATTAAATGCTCACCTGAGAAAGAATCCTGGAGAAGTACAGCCTGAACGTCAAAGTCCAACTTCGAGGCTCTAGGTCCTGTAGGTTCAAGGTTCCTGGACGAGACACAGAGGAAACTTCAGTTCAGGTTTCCTGGATGAACTTCTGAGGTAACTGCGATGACGTGTCAAATTTCCAATAAGTACCTAGAATGATTTCGAAAGAGTAGATACTATTTTCAACTTATTGATTGAGGAAAAAATTAGCAAAAAAGCTGTTGATAGCAACAAGTACAAAAAGCAGATTTAAGCGGCAAGGCAGGTGGTACTTAACCTTTCACTGAAAAATAATGGTACCTATATGATTTATTATATTATAAATCTGCAATTTTACAAAAATATTGCCAACCAGTGCTAATAAAATATAGGAAGAACTCAAATATCGAATAAATTGATATCGATGACCAATTATTACATAAGAAACAACTAGATAGGAATTGTAACCTCAATTAACTCGAATGCAATTATCTCTCCCAAAAATGAAATTCGATCAAAAATATATCAATTAATATTTAATTCCATAGGTAATAATCAAATCTAACAAACCAAATGTCTGCGATGACAAGTTATTTCACTCGAAAAATAAAGATAGATCCAGACCTACCAGATATCTTCAATTCACACCACCTATCACTTCAACCTTTCAAGTCGGTAGCTAATATCAGAAGGACTTTGATTTTCCTATTCATTCTTCGCGAAAGATCCTGTCATCTCAAGCCTTCTCCTGATTGGTTATTTAGTCTCCCTTCTTCGATCTTCTGTGTCGCTGTCTAGCGGGAAGGACGAGCGCGCAAGACTTGATGAATTCGATATGGTTATTGAACCGTTGAAGGGCTGATAAGCGGAAGTAGATAGAAGAACGAATGGACGTCAGATAATTAAATGGTTGATTGATTGAAAACATCTCAATGGAACGGAATAATCGTTACACACCACCCTAACTCGGTGAAAAAAATTTGGAAACTCTAGGAGATTACAAATTTTTTTTTTATTGCAAAAAACATTATCCCAACCTTCATCCAAGAGATCCTAGTAGATAAGAAAATTGCACTTTACCTTATGAATTCAAATATTTCTTCACCTTTATGTAGGTATTCATGAAAACGAAGAAGAAAATCAAGTAAGAATCATTGTTTTAGTAATCAATAAAGTCAGTAATATTCACGAAGTAATAGCTTCATGGAGTAGGAGATATACAAAGTCTACAAAAGGTATTTACAGAATGTACAAAATTTACAAGATCTTTTTTTTTTCATAACATGTGGAGTGACTATATGAAAAATAAAAAAGTTATTAATTCAATAGGATATAAGAATTCCAGATTGTATTCGAAATTGAGTGAACATTCAATGAATTAGAAATTTCACCTCATAACTGTTATTCCTCTGAGGAATTATCTCAATATGGAATTTCGATGATTCAGTAGGAAATACATTATTTCATTTTCAGAAAAATATATATTAATTTGAAATCCATAAGGTAATTAGCAGAAGTTAGGTCGGTAAGATGAAGGCTAAGACAAGGTATTCCGAATGAAATAACTTCTCATCAAATAGACATGAAAATTCCGAAAAGATCAATACCAGAAAACTTCAAACCGTCAAAAGTTACCTATAAAAAAATTACATCGTTATGGAAACTAAAAAATCACCACCAAATATAACTGGGATGCATATGGCCCAAGAGCAAACCATCCCCACCACCAGAACTCATCAACAGCATGTCCGAAACCAAATGTGGTGGAATCAGGGATGGAAGTTGACCCCACAAAACCAAAATTGCGCATCTCGAGAATGAGAGAGAAGCCTCACTTTTTGGTTTCCTCAAAGAGCACACTGTCTCCGGACATCCTGCCGACAAGCCCCAGGGATGCAGACGGGAAACTCCAGGGACACACCCACCTCAATTGTCCAGCCTTAGGGAGAAGCTGCTATCCCAACAGTAGTATAGCCACTGTCACGCTGAAATTTCAAAAGTGCTACAAACAGTCCTAGAAGAGGCTGAATGTCGTGTTTCATCTACTCATAGATGAAAAATCGAAGGAAAGGAAAGATAAGAGATAGAAGGGAAAACGAAGGAAGAAAAGCTTTAAACCTGATTGGGAATCAAGATGGCTCAGGAGGATTCATTTGCCACCCGTCTCTAGCCAGTAGTTCATCAAAATGAACTCAGCAGACACTATCAAAAGTCGGTCGGTGAATAACGTTAGAGGAAAAAAAGAATAGTTTTTCCAAAGTGCTCTCTACACAACCAACGTACCCGTAGACCGAACTGAGAGGTGCAGGGAATATTCGATATTCTATAAAACAGTTTAGTGAAACTACCCTCTTAAAAAAAACAAAGGGAGTGGGAGTTATTCAGCAACAGACCAATGAAGCTTGACAGAGTTCAAGTTGTGCCACCGCTCTAGAGACTAAGGAAAAGATAGAAAAGATAAAAAAGAAGAACAGTACAAGGTATGGAGGCAGACCGAAGGAACCCGGAAATAATTCAAACTCAACCGAAACAAATTTTGACATATTAGCTCATTGTTTTACCGTTATTGATTCGTGAAGTATCTGACAAGAACAAGAGTCATCAAAAATTTTCGAATGAAAAGATAATATCAGTAAGTCACTGACATAAAGGTAATTAGAAAACTTTCGAATGAAAAGATAATATCAGTGAAAGCAGTAAGTCACTGACATAAAGGTAATTAGATAACATTCGATGAATTCTACCACCTCAAACTAAGAGAAAAATAATGTTTGGACAATAAATCGATATTATTTCGAAATAAGATACAAAATTGTCCAAACGATAAGATAAGATAAGATAGTAGTAGCAAATGCTTGATACCAATAACCAAATTCACTGAAAGATAAATAGATTTTTTTCTCAAATTTGAATCAAACACTTGAAGGAAAAAAAAAACACAGAGGCAATATAGAATCTGTCTTTCAAATTTGTTGAATAGTTATCTGTTCTGAAAGTTCAGAGATACCATTAAGGCATTATCGAAAGATAAATACTTCCAAAAAGTACAACTAAAATCAACATATATTATTGGAACATCAGCATGTGCACTACTTTTTCACTCGAATGACTCTTTCTTGACGCAAGATACATGAGATACTTTCAAGATAATTGCAGATAAGTTACTGCAATGCAATAAAGTGAAGGTAATTTAGGTACAGGTTTTACAGTTGAATGATGGAAAGATTCCTAGAAGTGGCCAGTTATAAGACTTTTACTTATCATCTGGTAAAATGCCATGGTGAGAGAATTCTTAGGCCCCTCTCACAGAGCCCAAAAGATAGAAAAAGTAAACGATAAAGGAAAGAGAAACGGCTAATATGTCATTTTACGATACAAAACGATAATAGGAGATATTTAACTATCCGAATCTTCGGAATCAGCGCTAAAATATTCATCTTCGGTTACGGTTGGGTTTGCATCATTGTCGATAAAAGAGGATTTTAAGTCTTTGACGTGCCAACGTCCTAAGTCTTTGCCATCCATGTCTTTCAGCTCATATACTAGGTTCGATATTACTTTAGAAACAATACATGGTATGAATTTGGGAGCCAATTTAGAGGAATAATTATTAGGAGCTGAAGATAGAGTAATATTTTTCTTCCAAAGTCTGTCACCTACATGAAATTTAACTTCTCGTTTCCTCAAGTTATATTGACGAGAATTTCGAAGATAAGCTTGATGTAACTGGTTACGAACATCAACAAACAATTTTGGAAGTTCCTGAACATCATCAATTCGCTGTGATTTTTCAGAGATAATAGGTGTGTTATTTTCATTTTCTGAAACTTTGCCATAGAAATCTCCTGTCACCGGAATATTCCTAGCAAAATTCAAGAAAGCTGGAGAATAGCCAGTTACATCATGTTTTGCTAGCCTTATGGCTTGAGCAACCTTGTAGATAGAAGTATCCCATGTTTTATGATTTTCATGAATATAACAGCGAATTGACGTTACAATGACTTTATTAACTCTCTCGGTAAAATTAATTTGAGGATGATATTTGGCATTATACCAAATTTTCTGTACTCGATACTCTTCCATTAGTTTTTTAAACTCTTTACTGACAAATTGGCTTCCATTATCTACCATGATGATCTGAGGTACACCATAGATAAGAAAAACGTTATTTTCCAGAAATTTAATTATACCTTTAGAAGTAGCTTTAGACATTGGATGGACTAAGACATATTTCGTGAACCAGTCGGTGACAACCAAGACATACTGATTACCATTTTTGGATCGGGGATAGGGACCTAACAAATCTGCAGAGATACATTGAAAAGGGAAATTAATATTTTTGTAGGATCCCATATGACCAGCTTGAGGTAAATTCGAACTTTTACAGGCAGCACAAACAGGACATTTCCTCACATACTTATAGACATCCTTGCGAATTTTAGGCCAGTAGTACAGTTCCAAGATACGAGAAAGAGTTTTAGATATTCCTAAATGTGCAGAAGTCTCTCTGTCATGATAAAAGTCAAGAATTTCCGGTCTATTTGCAGAAGGCACTATAATTTTCCAGTCAGTGAGATTGCTGACAATATTATGATGAGATAATATATGTTTATAGAGAATGCCATTCTCAACACGAAAAGAGGAATAATTTTCAGGATGTTCTTGAACTTTCTTCACCATAGAGGTATACCATTTATCAGGCTGGAAGGTAGATACATCGATAACAGATACATCAGCAACTGATCGAGATAAGGCATCTGCAACCACATTTAAAGAACCCTTTCGATGTTTTATGGTGAAATCAAACTGAGATAACTTTACTGCCCACCTAGTCAAACGTCCAGAGGGATTTGAGAGATTATGAAGGTATATAAGGGAGGCATGGTCAGTTTCAATTGTGAATTTCGTGCCTTCAACATAGCTTCGGAACTTTTCTATACCAAAAATGACAGCTAATAACTCTTTTTCAGTTACTGTATATTTTCTTTGACAAGCAGTGAGTGTTTTACTGGCATAAGCCACAGGATGTTCTACGCCATCACATTCTTGGTATAAAATAGCACCTACACCTGTGTCTGAAGCATCACACTGAATCACAAAAGGTTTTGTGAAGTCAGGGCTTGCTAGAACTGGAGCAGAAGTAAGACGAGATTTAATTTCACTAAAAGCCATTTCTGCCTCAGGGGTCCAAGTAATTGGTTGGCCCTTTTTGCGACCATGAAGAAGATCAGATATGGGGGAGCAAATAGAAGAAAAATCTTTGATAAACCGACGATACCAACTGACAAGTCCTATCAAACGTTTGATTTCTGTGGTATTTTTGGGAGTTGGATAGTTAATGATGGCGGAAACTTTCTCAGGATCTGTTCTCAAACCTTGTTGGTCCACAACAAAACCAAGATATACAAGAGAAGGACGGCAAAATTCACATTTGTCTAAGTTTACAGTGAGATTGGCATTTTTAAGTCGTTGAAATACTTCTTTCAAAATCTTGATATGAAGTTCGAAAGTAGGAGTAGCCACAATGATGTCGTCAAGGTAAACAAAGCAAAAAGGAGCCAATGAAGGTCCTATAACGATATCCATTAAACGAGCCATTAATTTTGGACTGTTACTAAGCCCAAAAGGAGAGACAAGAAATTCAAAGAGACCTCTTCCATAGACTGCAAATGCGGTCTTAGGTCGAGATGACTCGTCCAAAGGAATCTGGAAAAAAGCCTTCGTCAAATCAATAGACGTAAGGTATCTGGCGTCCCTCAACTTGTTCAAGATACTGTCTATAAGAGGCATGGGATAACTATCATTGACTGTGACTTCATTAAGTTTTCTGCCATCAAAGCATACACGATATTCTCCAGAGCGCTTCGGAACTAACCACAATGGGCTACACCAGGGAGATTGAGAAGGTTGAATAACATTGAGTTTCAACATCTCATCAACTTCTTTATTTAAATGTTTCTGCATAGCTGGAGATAAAGGGTATTGGCGTTGAACTATAGGCTTGGCATTTCCGGTGTCGATATGATGGGTCAACAAATGAGTACGACCAAGCCTGTCTTTGGGAGCAATTGATTTGAAACAGTCAATGACTTCCTCAAGCTCAGATTTCTGAAAGGGAGTCAATTCAGAAAATGGTTTGATTGTGTTCACAGCACAGATAGAGGAATAAGATAAAGTACTAAAATTGGCCTCAATTCGGAAAAGTTTGAAAAAATCCATGCCAAGAATTAGAGAATGAGCTACTGAAGGTATAATCAGAATTTTCAACTCTTTAGAAACACCATTCAAGGAAATTGGAACTAAGATATATCCTAAAAAATCCTGAGGTTTGCCATCAGCTGTAGTGACATGAACGATAGATTCATATTGAATAGGAATATTATGTGATTGTAACAAACTGAAACCTGTGGAACCTAGGATAGAAGAGGTACTACCAGTATCAGCAAGGGCAAGAATTTTCTGTCCAAAAAGTTCAACATTAAGATAAGGGCGATTATCATTGGATTTCATGACAAAAAGGGGATTTAAATTCACGGGAGGAGATAAGAAATTTTTAACATAAGATAACCATTTTTGCCATTCACAAAGAGATGTTTTTAGTGGTCCTGTTTGTGTTGCTTTCTTTTCGATTTTTTCACATTTTGGGACTGTGAGTTGGCTGTGCTGGTGCCTGGACGGTCGGTAAGTTGACTGGTGACAACGTCCAGTTTTTCGCCACCAGGAATCGCGTTTTTTGGATTGCATTTACGACATTTTGTTTTTACGGTATTCTTGAGACCACAACCATAACAAAATATTGTTTTTGGTTTTCGACACTCATTATAAGCATGACCAGCCAAGTCACAATTCCAACATCGATAGTTCGATAAGGTAGAGATATTACTGGAAGGGAAATTTCTACGAACTGAATGTTCGGAAGTTGAAAAGGAAGTACTGCCTCCACTAAAAGGACTACTCAAATCAGGCTCCAACAAACCAGTATTACGATGGGGTGGTGCTTTATAGCGATCAGCCCATAAACGAGATTCTTCTAATTTTTTGCACAATTCAGAAAGTTCAGAAACAGTTTTTGGATCATGTAAAGCTAAATTAGAAATGAAAAAAGGTAAGAGATTTCGACGAATTTTTCGAACTCGAGTTTCTTCATCAGGTTTGGTTGTTAACCTGTTAAAGAGACCTTCCATAGAAGAAATAAATAAAGCTACTCTTTCATTGTTACCCTGAGTTCTAGAATTTATTTCTCGTTCTAGATCTTCCTCATAGAAATAGGGAAGAAAATCTTTTTTCAATTCTTTGACCAGTTCATCCCAAGTTTGAAATTTACTTTTATTATTGACAAACCATGTCCAAGCAGAACCTTTGAATAAATCACAGGCAGACTGAAAAAGTTCCTGTTTTGAAACACCTCGTGCTTCTCGTAGCAATTCAACTTTTTCTAAGAAAGAGTTAACTGATTCTTTCTGATTTGAGCCAGTGAAAAAGATATTCCATTTGTATGGAGCAACTGATTTATTTGAAGGGAATATATTGCAGTTATTAGTAGGGAGTGTAGGGGTAGAAGTACTGGGAGGAGGAGATACTTTCAAATCGAAATTAGCTTCCAATTCCAACACAAGATATTGAATTTCTTTCCTGGCTGTTTCTTCATCCTCATCATCAGCTTTAAGATAATTGAAACGAGTTGACAAATGAGCTAATCGACTAGAAATTCTTCTGAAGGCAGGATCCAACTTAGAACCACTGAATGAAGCTATAGCTAATTTTAAATCTTCAATACTTTCTTTCATTTCAGTCACATCTTCATTATGTGAATAAGGATTCTCAAAGGTACCATGAAAACTGCGATTAGCATTTTGTTGACTCAGAAGTCCTCTCAAAATTTTACGTTTGGAATCAATGTTTCCAGTAGGTTCTACACTACGAAGCTTGAGCTCATAAGTCAATTCATTTATTTTCAAATGATTCGGATCCATGTTGGACTTGGAAGATAAAATTCAAAGCACAACTAATCAAAGATATGAATTATCGAAAGGCTTGTACTTTTGGGATGCTTCAGAATTATGTCTTATAGTGCAGAAAAGAGATGAAAGAAAACAATTATCAAAGTCAAAAAGATAATGAAAAATAGATAGTTGAGATAAGTTAAAAAAGATAAAATACCAAGTTCTTCAGAATCAGATACGCAGATATGTCAAAATTTGTTATCGAAAAGTTCCAAATTATAATTTATTTGGTCTTCCGTCAAGCAAGGATGAGATAAGAAAAAACAGTCAAATCGGGCCCCACGTTGTGAGCGACAATTGTGTAACACTCCACACTCTGAGTTCAGAATTTGAAAAATTTTGAAACAAAAAATATGAACGTTTATACTTATGCCTTTGGGCTGCTCAGATTGATACGGTAGGGTGTGAGTTCAAAAGTTACAATTTTACTGTTAAGATGGTAATCAAGTAATATGAATTCTAAGGATGATTTTGAAGTGATTAATTTGACTGTTAGATATATTTGGGCGCCAGGCTTGCAAAAGACAAAAGCCAATTAGATACTTCCTAAAAAAAACCTTGCTTGGATGAGAAGACAAAACAATTAGACAAGAAAATCGGTTCAACAATTTATTTAATAAAAATAAAATACAAGAAGGCTGAGGGCCAGATGAATTTGAAATAACAATAAGGTGTTGAATGAAGGGCTGAAGGCCCTAGAATAAGGTTGAGAATGATGTGAAAAGACTGAATATAAAAACTACAGTATTTTGAGTGAAGTGGCTGAAGGCCCTAAAATATTATTGAAAATTATGTGAAAATGTTTGAATAGGAAAAGAGAAATGGAGCAAAATAAAATCAGAACATTCCACTTTACAAGAACAATTGATACATCTGATTCCAATCGAAGGTCGTGGCACTTGGATGGATTATACCTGGATGTTTCGATGAAGTATTCAAGAGGGTTTCCTTAGGGTAAATTTGGAGTTCAACCTTCAGTCAGTGCAGCTTCCAGCTCTCAATTCTGCTTCCAGAGCTATCTAGTACAGTGGTAGGTACTTCTTAGGATGGAAGTAGTTATAGTCTCCTGCAGTTCTGACTTCGTAGTAGGGAACCTCCTTTACCAGTCCGTTACAACCCTCTGTGGTTAACAAGGATCCTCGAGTCAGGTATCGTCGTAGAGTGCATGCGGAAATATACGAGGAATCAGAGTTTTGTCGACAATGTGATTAAAGGGACGAAGGATATCCTTTGAACCGCTTGGTTAGCTTTGTGTTCTGATTTATAAAATGTTGAAAAAGGTAAAAAAGTTGATATGGAAAACTGAAAAGTTAGATTTGAAAATTTGAAACTTATTAAATTCAGAAAAGTAATGAATGCAATTTGACTACAATGAAAAAAATTGTGTTGAGAAATTGATTTTGAATTATTAAACTGGAAAAGGCAATAATAAGTATATTAATAATCCGTTATTCAACCAAAAGATGAATTATTTGAATGAATCAAACTTTTGAGATATCCTGGTATATTGATATATTATATAAAAAATCAGTGAAAATTTGACTTTTCTAATGGAAATGGAAATGGAAAAAGCAATCAAAGAAATTACTGATTATGAATATTAAATGAAGGTGGCAAATCCTTCAACTAAAATGCCAAGAAACTACTTTCTAGTAAAAGTAAAAATTTGTATATTTATATACAGGGTGGCAAGTCCTGATTCAAAAGTAAAATGCCAGATAATAGGTAATTTTTCAAGTTCGAAGTTGACAGGTAATTTACTTGTCCGTGAAAGTACAAGAAAAGGTATATATATATATATATACAGGGTGGCAAGTCCTGTTCAAAAGTTAAATGCCAGATAGTAGGTAAGTACTTCAGGTGTGAAGTTGACAGGTCTGGAATTAAGATCTGATATATCTGGAGATAAGGAAATAGACATGCATTGACATGTGGTTTGTTGAGTTGACCAAGGAAAATACTGACAGTAAGATAGAGAGAAAAATCTCACTCCCAGAAAACTTGAACTATAGATTGTGCTTTCGTCACAAGAAGGCAAAACCTATACAGGAACCAGACAAAGGTTGACTGAACAGGCTATAGAGAGAAGGAACCTTCCTCAGGTGGCATTTATTTCTCAGAGAGAAAGAAAAATAACTTGGAAATAAATTCTCAAGATAATAACAGAAATTAAATGCTCACCTGAGAAAGAATCCTGGAGAAGTACAGCCTGAACGTCAAAGTCCAACTTCGAGGCTCTAGGTCCTGTAGGTTCAAGGTTCCTGGACGAGACACAGAGGAAACTTCAGTTCAGGTTTCCTGGATGAACTTCTGAGGTAACTGCGATGACGTGTCAAATTTCCAATAAGTACCTAGAATGATTTCGAAAGAGTAGATACTATTTTCAACTTATTGATTGAGGAAAAAATTAGCAAAAAAGCTGTTGATAGCAACAAGTACAAAAAGCAGATTTAAGCGGCAAGGCAGGTGGTACTTAACCTTTCACTGAAAAATAATGGTACCTATATGATTTATTATATTATAAATCTGCAATTTTACAAAAATATTGCCAACCAGTGCTAATAAAATATAGGAAGAACTCAAATATCGAATAAATTGATATCGATGACCAATTATTACATAAGAAACAACTAGATAGGAATTGTAACCTCAATTAACTCGAATGCAATTATCTCTCCCAAAAATGAAATTCGATCAAAAATATATCAATTAATATTTAATTCCATAGGTAATAATCAAATCTAACAAACCAAATGTCTGCGATGACAAGTTATTTCACTCGAAAAATAAAGATAGATCCAGACCTACCAGATATCTTCAATTCACACCACCTATCACTTCAACCTTTCAAGTCGGTAGCTAATATCAGAAGGACTTTGATTTTCCTATTCATTCTTCGCGAAAGATCCTGTCATCTCAAGCCTTCTCCTGATTGGTTATTTAGTCTCCCTTCTTCGATCTTCTGTGTCGCTGTCTAGCGGGAAGGACGAGCGCGCAAGACTTGATGAATTCGATATGGTTATTGAACCGTTGAAGGGCTGATAAGCGGAAGTAGATAGAAGAACGAATGGACGTCAGATAATTAAATGGTTGATTGATTGAAAACATCTCAATGGAACGGAATAATCGTTACAACTACTGCTATGAAAAGTAGCCCATTTCTCATAGCTTACTTAGTTTCAAAACAATGTATTGCTCAATTGCTCATACTGTGAGAAATAGTTTTTCTCACGGCACTTTGCCAACACCACATACATTTCCATGGAGAATCAACAGAAATCAACCAAAACTTAATTGGCTGCTGTTCAGCTCTGAATAGTTGTCACAACTGTCAGGAAAAATTTTTCAGTTCTCATAGCTTAATTAGTTTCAAAATCATGTATTGCTCATACTGTGAGAAATAGTTTTTCTCACGGCACTTTGCCAACACCACATACATTTCCATGGAGAATCAACAGAAATCAACCAAAACTTAATTGGCTGCTGTTCAGCTCTGAATAGTTGTCACAACTGTCAGGAAAAATTTTTCAATTCTCATAGCTTAATTAGTTTCAAAATCATGTATTGCTCATACTGTGAGAAATGGTTTTTCTCACGGCACTTTGCCAACACCACATACATTTCCAAGGAGAATCAACAAAAATCAACCAAAACTCAATTGACTGCTGTGCAGCTTTGAATAGTTGTCACAACTGTCAGAAGAAGTTTTTTGAATTATTTAAGGTAGTTCTCATTAGTCCTTTTGATAGAAATCGAAGTTTCCATCAAATATTATTTCAACAATTCATAATAAATGATATGATGTACAGTCGTATTCAATAAAAAAGTATCAAAAAGAGAGGATTTCGGGATCCTAGTTCTAGTTGTGTAAAACTGGCTCAGCCAATGCTTTTGTGTTTTCGAGAACCTATGACAACTTTACTGTCAACATTTGGTAAACAATCATTCCCGATAGCCCGTTTTATGCAGAATAGAATTACGTTAATTTCTCTCTGTAATATACTTGTACGCTTTTTTATTGAATACGACTGTATATGCCGAGATGTGACGATTTTTGATAAATACACTGCCAGAGACAGAGATAATGGAAGAAGCTGTGAAAGTTTAATTAGTTTCCGGAAATTTCAAGAAAAAAGTATGAATTTGCATATACGAAAAATGTATGGAATCTAAAAATGATACAGAAATAAAATCTTTTACTGTACTGTACTTTTTTCAAATACTTTGAGGAACTAGGAAAGGCGTCTACTCTTTGGTCACTATATTCAATGTGGCATAGTGCCACATTATAAAATGAATACCAATAAGTTCATTACTTGGATTCTTTGGATGAGTCCAGCTGTAGAAAAAAAATAGTGTGCAACATGTGGAGAAAAGTACTTTTCTCACTCGTGTGTTTGCATCACTCGCCCTTCTGGCTCGTGCCACAAACTTTCACGCTCGTGAGAAACGGTGAACTTTCCCCACTTGTTGCACAATATACTATTTCTCCGTAAGTTGGGTTCTTATAGTTTGATACTATCACTGCGAAATGTCCAAAGATAAGTAAAAACTTGATATTTTTCAATATATCTATATTCCTTCTCTTCAAACATATTTCCAACCAAAGACTCACTGACAAGCTATAGGATTTTTCTTTTAGGCTCCCTATTGAAATAATACTAATATTTTTATTGTATAGAAACAAGGAGCGGAAATCCAAAATAATCAAGTAAAATTCATTTGAAATTCAAAATATGTCGGTTGTACGTAGGTAGGTGATCAGTGGTCATGCCATATACACGGAAAAAAAGGATTTGTTGCATCAACAAATTAATTATTTATGCTTGAAGTATTTTTGTTGGACTAAGCTAGTTTTTATTGAATCAACCAGATACATGATTATTTCAAGGAAGCAGCTAGTTCAAATCATCCAAAATAATGTCGATGTTGATTCAACTTCAAACATTTTATTGATTTGATCAAATAATGATCATTTTGATGGGAATATATCTTTGAAACAACATAGGTACAAGTTTTTTTATTCCGATGTAGCAATGAACTTGTTTCGAACGGATCGTTTGCTTGAATCATAGATTAATCTATATGCTTGAATAGAGCAACGAAATATGTAATATCAATGAAATATTTTGTTCATTCTACATCAACTTAAATTTTCGCCTCTAGATGGCTATCATTTCGCCTCGTCTATGCCTGCCTCGAATTCATCATATACGTGAAGCCTGATTCTTCGTGTTTGAAATATCAGCTGTATAAATCGAACTTAGGATGATTAGAGATTAGCAATCCGAAATAGTTTTCCATCAGCTGAAGGGGAGTCGTTAATCTATGGCTGAAGACAAGTAAGGACTGAAGATCTATGCTAGGAGTCGAATTGTTTCCTAGTTTTGTTTATTCTATTGATGTGAAATTTCAGAAAATTCCCGAATATTGAATTTGGTTCAATAAAACAATTTGTCGAATGGATATATAGTTTCTCTTGAATCACCAAAATATTTTATTGAATCAAACAAATATTTCATTGAATCATCCAAATATTTCTTTGAATCAACCAAATATTTCGTTGAATCAACTAAATATTTGAATGAAGAAATATCTTGTTATTTTGAATCAAACAAAATGATTGTTTAGGCCAATTCAATGTCTCTTCATAAACAATTCATGGATGTGCTCGATTGAAGAAGATCCAGAGTTCATGCAAGACATATTTACTTGATTCAAACTTCAAATTCGCTCTGAAAGAAGATATAGATTCACTCATTTCAAGATTATATTTTGTCGTGCATATATGACACTTTTATTTGCTCCATTCAATTAAATTTTGCTTGATTCAACAATTCCTTTTTTTTTCGTGTATGTGTCACAGAGATGCATCATTTGACATGTCAGATGCGACATGTTCATTGCATCTGACTGTACTTTTGATGGACGTCTCAAGAACATGCACTGTTTGCTATCTGGGATCTTATCATGTGGGTATAAGTAGGTAGGTAATAAAGTACTTAGTAATATATTTATAACTCCGATTTACCATCGAACAACAACTTGAGTATTTAGGTTTTTAGGTTTCACCTACTGACCTTTGGTGTATAAACATTTAAGTACAAACAATCCTCATTTTCCAGAAGTGTTATATCCGTATTGTATGTGTTACTCTGCTGATAACATATTTTTGTGTTCTTTGTTGCGTCTAAGATACCTTCCCATCCTTCATCTGGTTGTGGTTCCTGAAAAGTAGGAATATGGATATATAGAATTTTATTCAATAGGATACATCCCAATATTTACAATTCCAACAACACACAAGTCCTTTGTCTCAGGTACTCCTTAATACATTTTTTAAAGTGTCTAACAGTCTCACATTCTTTTATGCTTTGAGGAAGAGAATTATATTCTTGCAGTCATTTATAAAACATTGAGTTCCTACCATGGACGTATAAACTATACGTCCATGGTTCCTACCCCTAGTGGTAAGCATTCTGTTTAGATGAAAATCATTACGAGATCTCGTTTGGTTATCATGAATTTCTGCACTGAAAATAACGAACTAGTCTAGGTAATCCTTCAATAAGCCCTTCAATAATTTGAAGATAAAAATTAATGCAACAGTTGACAGTCTTTCATGTACAGATTGCCATTGTAACGTTTCCAACATGTTACGGATGGAGGTGCGGCTGTTACATTTCAAAATTATTCGCATTCCTCTGTTTTGAAGTTTCTGTCACGATGACCGAGTGTTATTATCTAATAAATACAATATTGTAGCGCAGTAATCGAAATGTGGTCGAATAATAGTATTGTACACTGTTATTTCAGTTTGGATGGGCAGCACTGATGCTATTCTTGAAAAGAAGAATAGTTTTTTTGATATCTTATTTTTTATCATGTTGAAGTGTTCTTTAAATGACAGAGTTTCATCTAACATAACACCTAAGTATTTAAAGTTATGTACAATTTCTATTTCTTCGCCTTCGATAACTAAAGTAATATCTATTGTATTTATGAGTCTGTGCTTATACGGATTTGTTATGATCATAGCTTTTGTTTTTTGAACATTTAGTTTCAATTTATTTATTTTAAAATAGTTTTCTAATTTTGACAATCCTATATTCATCCTATTCACAATGTGATTTAGTGAATCACCACTAATAGCTAATAGGGTATCATCTGCATACAAGTTCGTGAAATCACAGTTTATGTTACAAGATAAATCATTCTAGTAGAAATTATCACTTGAGAAATTTTCATTTTCATTTCGATGGGGCTTATTTTTAATTTCACACTGTCTTTTTTTATACAGATTTAACTAACATATTTTCGGTATTATAAGCTTACGGTTTTTCCGTTGTTATCTTCAAAGGAACGCCCTGTATCTCACCACATTTTGGAATTCTTCTCATGATTTTTATTCAAATTCATATACAGTGTGTACGATTTCAACCCACAACACCCTCCTAATTTGGAACCCGTTGTCCGATTTTCAAAAACAAAAATTCTACTCAACGAGCTCTATTCGAGAATGTGGAAAAATCTGAAATGTTCAGATTTTCAAGGCCTACTTTTGATTGTTGAGGGGCCAAAATTTCGAAAAATACTATTAGGCAATTTTTTCCAAAACAGTGACTAGCCTAGTCCCTTTTACGAAATTAGAATGCACAACCTAATATAGGGTGTTAGCTATTCAATGGCAAATTTGGATATTTATGATTTTTCGATTCACCCTGTATCAAAATCTAAGGAGTTGATATAACCGGTGAAGCAGTCATTTGATGGAGGACTACATCAAATACTTAAAAACGAAGTTTTATCGTTTTAACTTCTACAGGTCAACAAAAAGTAATGAAATTGAAGTTGAATTATTTTTTATTACGATCCATATCTTTTTTCCTGGAAAGTTCTTATCAAAGAATCCGATTTGTTTCTCCATTGAATGACTACTTCACCGGTTATATCACCTCTCAAATCTTTATACAGAGTGCATCGAAAAATCAGAAATATATAAGTTTGCAATCATTGAATGACTTACACCCTATATGAGATTTTGCACATAAATTTCGTATGGGGGTATTTCAGCTATGCTTGAATCGAATTGGTTCGTCCTCGGGTTAGTCACTTTATCCAAAAAAATTACGGAAAATAGTCGATTATGAGATTTTGACTCCATCAACAAGCAAAAGTGGGCCTTGAAAATCTGAATATTTTAGATTTGTCCACATTTTCGAATAGAGCTCGTTGAGTTCTATATCATGGAATTTTTGTTTTTCAAAATCGGTCGACGGATTCCAAATTATATATCATACCCTATTATACAGGGTGTCCCTGAATAGTCTGTGCAATATCTCAGCACATATTCTTGAGGTCAAAATAAGCCGATTTGAAACAACTTACCTCAGTCCGGAATTGCTGAGTTTCCGATATACAGGGTGGTCAAGTTAAAAAATTGAAATCAACAAGTACAATCCAATAAAGTATTTTGGAAAGTTTATTTCTGCACTGGTAATTCACTGACCAAATTAATATTATGGGAAGTCAAAAACATGACGAAAATATGAGTGTGAGGTTTAGTTTTTCATGATACGATTTTCCAAAAAATATACCAAAATCAAATAATTCAATGAAAACGCACGATACTGCCGGAAATAATGTTCGTTTCTGAAAAGAAAAAAAATCATTTGTTTTCTAAAAATCAGTTTGAAAATAAATGGAATCGCAGGGGAAGCTATTTAAAGTGAGAAATGCTGTATATTTTTAGCTGAATAACTATTCAATCTCTTGTATGGTCTTTTGTCATGTATCTTGATCAAGATATCTGTTTTTGTTTATCTACTTCTGAGATAAAAATTAGGTACTAGCCAAGGGTACTTTACTTTTGAAATGCGCTATTATCTAATCATTATGAAAATCAATGGTTCACTCAGTTTATTGTAATTTAGGATCCAAGTAAACAAGATTAGGCCAAAATTTCACCCAACTCCTTTGGAGGTCATGTTTCCAAAATTTCGAAATAAGGTACATAGAAATATCAAGAACAGTTGTTGAGAAATTGATGGAGATTCTGTCAATGATATAATATACCAGTGGTGTAATAGAGGGGGGGTTCATGGGGTCTGAAAAACCAAAAGAATATGGTAAACAATTTGGATATTGGAAAAATAGACATGAGTACATGAGTATAGGAAATATCACGGTAATTCTATTTGTAATTATTTGTTATAGAATCTCGGAATGAATATCGAACGTTAGAAGGCTTTGTAAATATGAAATTTCATCCTGATGACTGTCCTGCGATTCGATGATAATGTAATGTAAATTGATTATATATTTCGTATTCATTTTTCTTCTACCTGAATATTTCCACAATGTAAGTCTTTCTTACCTATTTTAATTTAATTTTTCAATAACTTAATTTATTATTTTGTTTTTTTTTGTTCCTATTCCAATGTTTGTTCGTTTTAATGATATGTGATATTATTCCATTGAGTTTTCAATACTTTTTTCATCATTTTAGTTAAAGCTATTCTACTTAACCAAATAAGCAAAATGACTTCAGCAAATTGACTGAGACAGCAAGGAAGGTGGTATCACTGGATTCAGAAAATGATGCAGAATTCAAGAATGATATACAGGGTATTCCATTTGAAAATCAAAAGTTATTGAAATTTCCGATGACACCGGAAGTAGAAAATAAAACATATTCATGTCAAAACATGACGTTCATCAAGTTGATGGGTCTTTCCGAATTTCAATCTCTTATCTCCAAAACTCGTTCGTCTATAGAACGGCGAAGCTTTGGAATTCTTTTTAATAACCTCCAAACGTTCAGAAAGCATTTCAACTCAACACCTACCTTCTCTCTCTGTCCTCCATAGGTACGCGCGACATTCCACGAACCTTATAGGAATTTCCATTCGTGCGCTCCAAGAGATGAAAAATGAAACAACTGTTACACCCGATATAGGTACGACGACGGCGTTAGTATTTGTATTTTTTTCAAATTTTAGATTCAGATTGCTTGGAATTTTTCCAATCGAAATAATATAGAATTCGAAACGATGTCGAACGGGACGATGTACAAAGTATATTTCCAAAATTGCAGGTCTTACTCTGAATCGCAATTCTCCTACAGGCGGTTTCGCGAAGGGTATTTCTTGAAAAGCGTAGAATGAGATGTTCCTCAAAGAATATTCCTTCCTTCCTCTGATAGTGCCTTTATTTGGTATCGTAACGAGCACTTCTGCATTCTGAAATTTAGGAAGAAAATATCGATATGTTATCGAATCATAAATAAATGAAATGAAAATAAATTCACTTTCATCCACGACTGTTGTATAAAATATTCATAATACATGTACTTCCTCAAGCAAAACGGTAGCCTTTTCTCATACCAGTGAATAATAGCAGTGAATAACCATAATTCACTGGTCTAGAGTTCCAAGGGTACGCGGTATAACATATAAGGAACTTAAGACCAGTAAATAATGGTTATTCACCACTATTATTCACTGGTGTGTAATAATGGCTATCGTTCTGCTTGAAGAAGTGCAACAGTCGTGGACGAATAATTAATATAACAGGTATATATATATTCAATTTCTAGTTTTCTTAATGTCAAATGAGTTATGATAAAACAGTTGTTAACAATAAATTTATGTATCAAAGACAATAGTAAAAGATTTAAATAAACATAAAGAGATATAAAAAGTTGAAAAAGAACAGGAATAGTATTCACACCAATAGTAATGGCCTACGTTTATATCACAGTTTAGATTTCAAATTTCTTCTGAAAGCTTGGAAACTAGTGATTTTATTTCCTGAGTTTTAATTCATTATGTTCTGAGTTATATATGGAAAGCTACATTTAAAGAAGTTTGTACTGTTTGTAGTATGATGAGGTATATTCATTTGCATTTGATAGCGAGTATCTCTATCATATTGTATTTCGTTTATGAATGTTAGCTTTTTGTATAAATATCCTGAGTTTTGACGTTAAAGCTAAAACTATATGAATTGTTTAGGGTTCAGCAGAAAAATGTCTGGAAGTTCAAACAATAGGAATATACTAGTCGAGACTGAACTGATTGTTATTATTTTCGAACCATATCTGATATAGGGCCCTGATGAAATTATCTATTGAAAGCACCACAGGTCAAGAATCACCCTCATTTCTTCACCATACTTATACGTTTTGTTTCTCATTTGTTCCGATATATTTTTCACTGGGATTATGATTATTAGTGTTCAGTTATAGGAAATAAAAAAATTGGCATATACATATAGTATACCGGGTGACACAGACTGATGCCCCAGATATATCTATCGATATCCTCTGCATGTCCAATTCTGGTCGGGATACCCATGGATTTGAAATGGACATCCATGAGATATTCATCACAGGATTCGATATGGATATCATCTAGTAGATATCATAAGATATCCACAGCAATTATGAATGTGTTCAATTTGCAATATTGATTTCGATCGTATCAATTTATGATTTCTTTTTGTGTCCGAACATAGATTGAAGCTTTTTGGAATTAGATCTGAATTAGTAATGGACATCCATGAGATATACCTAAGTGATCTGAAGATAATTATTGTAACCTTGCACTGACTTGACGTGGCGGTCAAAGTGTTAAAAGTAGTAAAACAGGTTCCTTTTCATATGAATTTTACTAGCCCTCGCTAGCTGGTTCCATTCAAAAATATAAAGGGGGGGATTGACTTTTCACGTCCCCACTTTCTAGAGATGAGGAGGAAGAACTCGATAAATCTAGAAAAGCACCTATACCTTTTTCGAAATTAGCATGTTTGTTTCCGTATATATTTTTTGTACTGATATTAAATAAGTATAGGAAGGTGTAGGGTTAGGGTTGATAGATAGTATATATTGCCTAAAATACTAAAATAGACTCACCACATGAACATAGATAGTCAATAAAAGGATCACAAATTTGGGTATCATTTTGAATTCAAATAGCAACCAAACCAAAATGGATCTCAAACTATTTATATATAAAGCATAACTCTACCTCTACTCGATATTATTGATTTCGATTGATTCTCGATGATAAATTAAGATTATAACCTGATCTAGAAGAGAAATAATCAACTGTGAAGTAGCTATATTTATGATTTATGAAGATATATCGGTATTGATAATATCGAGTTTCTAACTGATGGGTATCGCGTTCGAATTGAACAAACACAATAAAATATCTCGAAAATAAACGTAGGAGCGTTTGGAAGTTACTAAAAAATTCACGTATATGTACCCAAATTTATACGCTGATGCTCTTACAGATTCCATCCAGAAAATCGCATGGTGGGTGATGCCACACTCACTATAACTCTTTGGCATAATTGAAATTATAATACTGTAGAAAAGTCAGCGACCTATCACTTCACTATTGATATACAATCACAGACCACAAGAAAATGTACTTCAGAAATCACTTCTATGATCATCACCATCACCATCGATAGAAGAAACGAGTCTATGAACCTACTTACATCTTTGTTACATAATTTTCACAAATCTGAATGCATGATACTCATAAATGATCTCTTTACAGTCTCCCTGAAGATGAAAATAAAGATTTTCGAAAGCTTGGACAAACTTTTAGAGAGTACTCTTTTGACTTTTGCTGCATCCCAAATACTCCCTTGTTTATTCCTAACTAGTCAGAAAAGACTACCTTTTTCATATAGGTATATGTATATATATATATATATATATAGGCACGATGTTCCTCGAACACTTATAGGGATTTCCTTTCGTGCGCACCAAGCGTTCAAAAAAAAATGGCCAAGGTCATCACGTCTTACATCTTCGACAGGAACTATCTGTGTTTTTTGCCGTTTGATTGGTACTGGTCAACTCCTGGAGCTTCCAGGGACAAATTCCTCGGACTTCTATACTGGATATTATCTATATCGTCTGCGTGAATTTCATCACTCTCATTTTCTTCTTCTATATCAGAGTCAGGCAGTGCAATCCTGAATTTTCCATGAGAATTTGTTGGAGGGTTGCCATCAGCATCATCTATAAAAGTTTCATAAGACCAGAGAAGGAATTATGAATATATTATACATTTTTAGCATGAAACCCTAGTGGTGGTCCAATTTCGAGGATCTATGGCGATGCCTATTTGTGAAGGTATTCCAAATTTTTCTCATCTATCTCATAAGGTACTCTCCCAGATCACAAAAAGGAACAAAGTTTCGCCTTCGTTTAGTGATTATTCGTGTGTACTTACCAAATGCATTGTTGAAGTTATTATAGCATTGATATCAGCAACACATCTAATAGTCGGAGAGCCGGCTGCGGATTTCTACCGTCATCTGATAACGAAATGATATATGTCCCAAAGGAAAGTAAAAACATTGTAGGTCAACGAACGGCACCTGTGAAAATCAGTATCCTGAGCAAAATGGTTGAAAAAATGCACTTTCCTGTGCGGAAATTTGCACTCGATATCGCGATTTGATATAACGAGATGAGAATTATGCCATCTGATACCAATTCAATGGTAGATCTCAGCAATTTATCTGCTCCTATTATTCCGGACATATATTTGCGTCATGTGATAACGAGATGTAACACAAAGCAAGTGAAAGGAAAAAATGTACCTTCTGTGAATATCCAAACGTGTGGCGATTCACACTGATCTGAATCAGTGGCAGAGCGTCAATATTTCCTCGAATATATCGCCCTCGTTGAAAGATGATATCCGATGGACCAGTGTGAAACTCCTGTGGTGCTCACACTACAATAAGTATTTTAATTCACATATCGATACCCGAGTTCCATAGTCGTGTAACATCTCAAAAATGGTGTAGTTTCGAGAAAATCGCAATTGGACATTCAAGTCATAATAATTTGAATCTAAATTTGTAGATTATATGTCTCAAGAATATCAAATTAATGATATATAGTCCTGCCTCAGTAGTTTTCTATTCACTTCCTGAATTAAACAAGTTCAGAAAAATCTTTTAAAAAATTATTTGGTTCGAACTTATTATACGTGACGGTTACACTATTGATCTAAATTATATAATTGATTATATGGAGTTCTCTGTGATCAAAAATCATAATTATTATTAGAGTAGTGAGTTCAATAACTACAATCACTGCAGAAGCAATGATATAACAACGTATTAATAGTTTGTTTTGTGTGTTGAAATTTACTATTTCGAGCTATACAATGTAACAACTTTGAATCACTGAAAATATTATTACACAGTTCAAAACTGTAACAAGTCTTGATTCTTGTATCAAGTTATTACAGTATGAAATTTTATCGAAATGAAGTTTCCTTCAGTTCTATAGAGTACCTAGCACCATCTCTTGGGCACTACTGAAACTGTCAGCTGTTGCAGTAAAGCACGTGAAAGCTAACAAGATGATGAACCAGATAGCGTATGCAACTCAAAATGATTATTTTTCGAGTTGTTACTTTATTGAAGTCGGGTATCGATATTGATTTTTAGATTGGTCCATTGGATATTATCTTTTGGAAGTATTGAATACGCTCTGCCGCACTTACTGAGATCAGTTTGAATCGCGGCACGTTTGAATATTCGCAAAGGTGACCTCATCCCATTTCATTTGAAATGGTTTTACATGCCTTTGGGACACATTATAATTATTGTTATCAGATGACGGTCGAAATTTGCAGCCGGCACTAAGACTATAATATACATCCGTCTCTGATACGTGAAATGAGCAATTTTCAATGAAAACCTCACATAATATGTCCAAGGCAGTCTCATAAGGTTGGTAGAATTGATGATTATTTGCAGGAAGGTTGCCACGATCAGAAAACGCGGTGAGTGGAAGTGAAGAAATGTATATATTTGCTATAAATTGTAGATCACAGCTAGATAAGTAGATGCTATTACGGATTACGTCACGAGTTACCACTTCCCCTCACCGCGTTTTGCTAATTTCGGCAAAACCTTCCTTTACAAATAAATATCAATTCTACCAACCTTGGGACATCTACTGGTAGATGATGAAAGCTATTGTTTCAACTGTGGAACAAAACTGTAATATTATAGAGTAGCAAGGTACCAGAAATAAGTTCCTTATCTCTGCGAGACCTATTATTTTCGTTTCGAAGTGTTTTGACTCATGAGAAATGAGATTTTGACAATATATTCAGTTTTCATTATTTGTAAATTTGTTTTCCTTGTTTCCCCCCCCCCCCTCCCATATCCTTACTCAATGAATACCTACTCAATGATAGTAGGAAGTTTGAATGAAAATGGAAATTGTACTTTTCTCGAAAAACTAGTACTTTTTCCGGAGTTTTTTTAGTACATTTTGAGTTGCTGGGCTGGTAACGAGTCGTTATAATCTATGGTTTGCATGTTGTTGTTCAGTTGTTTGTTGTTTTGTTATTGTTAGACAAAAAATATTCGGCCGCCTCACCTCGTCTGATGGCGATATGGCTCCCTTTGGAGACTTGGAGGGTAATCTTGTGGCGCATGGCGTATCTAAAGTGTTACATATTTATCCTTTACACCTTGCTTTGTAAATATGTTTTCATTGAATAAATCCAATTGAAATGGTAGGTAGTGACAGATTTTCGGACATGTTTTCACCCAGTATGCCTTTTGGAGGATATCATTTGTAGGTATATATTATACAGTATGATGCAAATGTATGGAATAAATTCATTATTTCAGAAATGGGCTACATTTGAAGAAATTCCAAAAACACGTGAGTTTTAATTTTTGAAGCCTCATCTCATGACATTCATATGAGAGATGTTACGTCACTGGTGTAGAAGTATTGACGTAATGGACGATTTTTTCAAATACAAGCAGGGGTCATGTGACACCTCGTCTACTGATCGTCTATCCAACAGTCAAAATTCTGCATAAGAATATTGCAATTAAAATGGATTATCATTTGGTTAACTGAATCTTGCAGAGGTCTCTGCTACTGAGAATTGAACATCGAAGGGTTGTCTAGTTGAAAAAATACACAATAAAAAAAGTTCTGAACTCTAGTTTTTGGATTTTTTTCGGAAGTCGTCTTGTTTTGAAATGAATTTATTCCATACATTTGCATCATACTGTATATTTTGGACACAGAATACCCAACCATTGTCGATCTAAATGAGAGCCTAGTAGGCGACCTAGTGCGAGGAGGTATTATAGCTCCTGCCTACTAACTACCTAACTATAGGTTCTTGAAGGAAGCCTGTTTGAAATCGATGAACTGACCCTGATGATTACCTTTTTGGCTCACGCAACCGGTATGCCTTTGTGTTTTTATACCCTTATCCCTTATCACTTATATAGGGTCCGCCTGCATCTCACCCAGACAGCACTGGATATTCATAGAATATTAAATTCTCTAAATATGCTAAAAAGGAGGAGTATATTCCGAATATTCATCGATTATTCCTAGAATATATACATGCCTCTGGAACATCTAAAAGGAATATTCCAAAGTGAATAGTCGGACATGTTCAGGGAATATTCAGGTATGAATCTTCCAGAAATATTCTCAACTGAATATTCTCTGTTGTATATTCATGAAATATACCCAACTGAATATTCTGTGCGGTATATTCATGAAATATACCCAACTGAATATTCTGTGCGGTATATTCATGAAATATTCTCAACTGAATATTCTGTGGTGTATATTAATGAAATATTCCATGAATATTCCTATGTTTCTCAACACATAAATTACATTTATTATTTCAGAGATGTGAGTATCGAACATCAATTAGATGTAAGGGGATTTTGAAACAAAAAGTGTTCATGATCCGATTTCGAACAATGCTCCCACAAGAACTTGATATGTAAAACATTATTCAATTCGATTACTGGCCTGGTGGTCAAGGCGTTGCTCTGATAGTCTTGAGGTCACGAGTTCGATCCCTATACTTGGGTCACTTTTTTTAATTTTAGAATATGTTTATTGGAATATTCCAGGAACATTCAACATAGAATATTCTTTTGGGTATATTCTATGATTATCTGAGGAATTCCCATTCGCATATTTAGAGAATATTCCACAGATATTCCGGAATATTCCAGATTATTTCTAGAATATTCCAATATTCCAAAAGGAATATGATAGGGAGATTCATGGAATATCCGGTGCTGTCTGGGCACCTTCCGTTTTCTATAGCTCAGTTATCAGTTGATTCAGGAATGTCAGCATTTTGATATTTTGCAGACTTCAATTGTCCCATAGGGCGCATACCAGAAAAATAATTTCGATTATACAGTGTCCCAAAAAAGTCTGACGTCATAATGATATATTTTACTTCACATGTGGATTCGAATGCTTGTAGTTCGAGCACCACATAAGTTTCACACTAGTCCATCGGATATTATCTCTCGACATGGACGAAATATTCTCGGAAATACTGAGGCTCTGCCGCTAACTCAGCTGAGTTTGAATCGCGACACGTTTGGATATTCGCAAATGTGACATTATCCCCTTTCATTTGATTTTTGTTTCAACTCGTTATATCACATGACGGAAGTATGGCGTGGATTTGACTCATATTAAGTGGTGGCATATCAGGTAGGTTTCTGAGATCTTGGTATCAGATGGCATAATTCTCATCTAGTTATCAGATTGCGAGATACAAGTGCAAATTACCGCACAGGAAAGTGCAATTTTTCAATCATTTTGCTCTAGATAGTGATTGGCACAGGTGCTGGTCAATAAAATACAATGTTTTCACATGCTTTTGGAGGGGTTCAGCACCAAAACATACGCTGATGCTCTTAGATTCCATCCAGAGAAGAGCCATCCGCCTGGTGGGTGACGCCACACTCACTCACTCTTTGACATCATTGGAACACCGTAGAAAGGTCGGCGGCCTTTCACTTTTCTATCGATACTTCCACGGGAAATGTTCTTCGGAAATCTCTGCTATCATCCCTTCACTAGCAATACGCCAGTCAGACGAACTAGACAAGCCCAGTCAGCACATCCTTTCGTTGTCAACCTCGAAAGATGTCGAACAGCACTTTATCAAAACTCCTTCATCCATAGAACGGCTAGGCTCTGGAATTCATTGCCTGTGGAAGTATTCCCAACAACATATAATCTCCAGAAGTTCAAAAAAAAATCCAATACCTACCTCCTATCCCTATCCTCCCTAGGAACGCACGATGTTCTTTGAACATTATAGGGATTCCCTTTCGTGCGCTTCAAGCGATAAAAAAAATATATAACATTTCGTTATCATCAGATGACGGTCGAAATTTGCAGGTGGCTCTCCTACTATCAAGAATGTGAGAAGTTTATAAAAATATAATTTTAACGAAAAACTTGTTTCATGGTAGACACGGTGGTAGACTGAAATTGTATTGCAATTGAGTGTTATTATCATCTGTTGTATTGATAGTGAACTATTACCAAATGTTAAGGGAGTGAAGAAATAAACAACTCATTTTTTTTCTTATTGAATCTATTTCACTTAGAGTCTTACATCATAATCTAAAGAGAATTACATAGCTTCATCAAATTGTAAGGATTTGATGCACTGATGAATTTCAACTCATCATCTTGGCCTGTATAAGGCTGCACCCATTTTCTTTCACGATAATACTCCATGCAGCTCATGAACTCTTTGGTGGTATAATCTGGCACACTGATGGGTACAAAGGGATCCAAATGTTCGAAGCCATCTTTACCTAATAAATACCTTGAACAAAATTAATCTATCATTAAAACAAAATCAATTTCAAGCACAATTTGGGCAGATGTTCAATTAGATGATAGTCCTGTTGAAATTGGAAGTCAAATTAAATATTTGGGATATATTTTGGACAATAAGCTCCGATTGAACAAGCATGCTGAGTATATCATTGAAAAAATTTCAAAAAAAAAATATATTTCAAAAGGATATCAGGATCTCTTTCAATGTACTTATGCACGGATTACATGTTCTAATGGAAACTGAAAAGCTTCAAGATAGATACGACTTCGCTATTAAAATAATCTTTTCTTATGTTGAAAACGGGAGCAGAATCGGACCCGAAACGTCCAAAGATAAGTGAAAATTTGATATTTTTTTCTATATACCTTTCTCTTCTCCAAACTTTTTTCAATACAAATTGTCACTGACAAGCTAGTGAATTTTTCTTTTAGGCTCTCACTTCCTCAATTAACCTACAGACAGTACCCTATATATACAGTATGATGCAAATGTATGGAATAAATTCATTATTTCAGAAATGGGCGACATTTGAAAAAATTCCAAAAACACGTGAGTTTTAATTTCTGACGCCTCATCTCATGATATTCATATGAGAGATGTTACGTCACCGGTGTTGAAGTAAGTCAAAATGTTGCATAAGAAGATTGAAATTAAAATGGATTATCATGTGATTAATTGAATCTTGCAGAGGTCTGCTACTGAGAAAATCTAGTTAAGAAAATACGTCGAAAAAAAAGTTCTGAACTCTAGTTTTTAGTTTTCTTTCGAAAGTCGTCTTGTTTTGAAATGAATTTATTCCATACATTTGCATCATACTGTATATTTACACACAATTGGAAAGACCTTTCGGAGAGCTTCTCCAAAAACACAGCACCCAAAATATTCATCTCCTGTATTTCTCAAAATATAGGCTCTTAAAACTAAGAAAGTTTGATCAATTTTACGAATGACTTTCGGAAGTAGACCTTATCAATTTTTTTGTATCTCTTGGAGCGCACGAGAGGAAATTCCTATAATGTTCCTGGAATATCGTGCCTACCTATAGAGAGGATAGGGAGAGGAGGTACAATATTGAGTTTTAGTGACCACTGCCAAAAAAAGTTGATGTCATAGGTAACGATGTAGCGAATATACCTGGATCTGCAATAATTGTCTTGACATTTTTTTCTAGAATCGATAAAAATCGATCAAACTCTGATAGCTTTGATTGCCTATGAATTGAGAAACACAGAAGATTGATACATGGGTCCTAACTTCGTTTTCGAGGTACAGGGTATTAATATTTCCATGAAAAATCGTGTTTTTAATCATTGCTCAAATATCTTTCTACCAATGTCATTGAAACTTCGTGGTTTTGTTGAATGTTACATGGAGCATCTTTTGATGTGATTAAATTCAAAATACTATCTTCAGTGGCGTAACAGTGGATTAATTTCTCGATATTTAAGGTTAACATCGTTGTACGCCACTGGTATTTCTGACTTCCATATTTCAATTAGATTGAACAATTGAAATATCAATTTTCCTATCCTTTGTGTTTCAATTTCGGGACTTTTTCAGTCTCCAACCATACTGAATTATATGAACTTTATTCTTAAAATATCACAATTAATCACTCCTTGAAGTTTGTCGCACTTCTTCTCCAACAACCTGTATATGTACGGTATTTTTGGAAATCCCTTCGAAAATTCTTTCAAATGGTGAAGAAATATACATAGAGGGCGTTCTATTCAAAATTCATACACTTTTTGCTGGTTACTGTATATTTTCCCAGATAGTGGAAACGTATCATGTGTTTCTACACCTTTTCCAGATGTATTTCAGAATTCAGAATGCGTCAATTTAATTTCAGAATCGTCACTTGTATTTCAGAAAGCGTCAATTGTATTTCAGAATAGTCAATTCAATTTCAGAAAGCGTCAAATGAATTTCAGAAAGCGTCAAATGAATTTCAGAATAGTCACTTGTATTTCAGAAAGCATCAATTGTATTTCAGAATAATCAATTCAATTTCAGAAAGCATCAATTGTGTTTCAGAATAGTCAATTGAATTTCAGAAAGTGTCAATTGTATTTCAGAAACTATCATTTCAATTTCAGAAAGCGTCAATTGAATTTCAGAAAGCATTTATTGTATTTCAGAATAGTCAATTGAATTTCAGAAATCTTTCTCTATAGACTGAGAGCCAGCGACCGCCAGACGCCATTTCAACAAGGTTGATATTTTCTATGTGTGGTATACCTTATTCCGTGGAATCGTTTTGTGGGTTGAAAATCTTCAGTACTGGATGAGCTTTCAAGAGATACCGGGTGTTGAAAGTACAAAAAAAAAACTGGCATAAACATCATTCCAACAAAAGCTGATCTTTTTATGTTCAATCGGATCCTATCATGATAGAGAATATACAATTGCCAGACACTTTCCACGGGGTGTTCTCCTACCAGGCAAGTCTAGAAAATATTATGACATTTACGTCATAGCAACAGAGCTTGATTTTGTAAATGTTATTAAGGAGCCTATTCTACAGTATCATTCAAACAGCCAGTCACTTCCGATTGGACAAACATGAAAAAATCAGAACTTTTTCATAGCAATTCATTGCACATAATCTTACGTAATTTTCATCTATTCAGGGGTGGTTTTCAGGGTGAGTTTTGAGATACAAATTCTGAAACAGGGTAGGTATGTTTTCTCTGTTCGTTCTGATGATATTGTGAGAAAGAAATTTTCAGAAACGATTATTTCACATAATTTTACGTAATTTTCATTTATTGGGGGTGGTTTCCAGGGTGAGTTTTGAGATACAAATTCTGAAACAGGGTTGGTATGTTTCTCTCATTTATTTTGAATATCCTGTTGAATATAAATTTTCAAAAACGATGAGTTAATTTGGTTTTGATTAGTACTGAAGATATTCATCTATATATAGGGGTAGTAGCACCCTATTAGTGTGTATACCCCAATTCATCATTATAATCATCATATTGACAAAAAACATTTGGATCGCAATGGTTTCAGTCGATATCTGAATGTTAAAACGGAAGAATCGATGTAATAACATTTTACACCTGTGCGCATATACTATCATTTCGTTTCGGATACGGTGACCGTTTCTATTTTCACACCGGTGAAATAACTTTATCTCTGATTGTCCCCTCTATACCTGAAATTCTGTAATCTGTTCATCAAATAGTATATAGGTACCTAAAAGGTACATAAAAAAAATTTGGGGTGAATAAATTGAAAACATCACAACAGGAAGCACATCAGAACATCCTATGCATTCTTACATGGAGTGCACTTTCTACTAACGATCTTGATGCATTCTGAAATTCAATTGACGCTTTCTGAAATTCAATTGACGCTTTCTGACATTCAAATAATATTTTCTGAAATACAATTGACGCTTTCTGAAATTAAATTGACTATTCTGAAATACAATAGACGCTTCCTGAAATACAATTGACTATTCTGAAATACAATTGACGCTTTCTGAAATACAATTGACTATTCTGAAATACAATTGATGCTTTCTGAAATTGAATTGACGCTTTCTGAAATACATCTGGAAAAGGTGTAGAAGGAATGTGTTTTTTTCATTTTTTTCTTCTGTCAACAATAAAACAGTTACAGAGGGGGTGTTACGAGTGGTGTTACTTTATAACGTGTCACCCGGTATACCCAATTCTTTTTCACCTTCCCCAGTATACTCACTTTCGATATCGTCACATATTAGTCATAGATAAAAAACTTGCTCGAGAATTTATCGTTAAACGAAGACATAACTGATTAGTCATTAGGGTGAATCGGGTGAATCAAGCAATATATCAGTCACATACCAGATTTCGTCGTGAACGGTCGATTCAAGTGGTTTAAAAAATAACTAGTATTCAAAATAAGTGAGAAATCGGAATTTATCTTCCAGTTTGGTGATTATAATGCAATTGTTTGTGTGTGTGTGAGGTTATGATTAGGTGTGTGTGTGTGTGAGGTTAGGATTGTGTTTTCCAATTGGACATACACGTTGTCGTCTTTTTCAAGATGGTAAGTGTGTTTTTTATAAGAACTTGTGGGGTATTTATCACGTGAGGGTTATTTTGATTACATTTATTCGTACGTACAGGGTATTTCAGACTTGAATGTACCGGGTGTACGGTATACACCACTAAGAAAGGACGCCGGCTGTATCTCGGAAACTATTTGCCGCACAGGTTTCGAAAACAAATACGAATGATGAAAGTGGCCAAGAGAAATCTCTGGAAATTATTTTCAAGTTTCCAGGACAGCCGCCAGAGGGCGTAATTGCATTGGCGAGTTCAATAAACGGGTTTTTATGAAAATTTTAAACATCAAGACATATTAAAAACACTATTTTCATGTTCTCAAGTTGATTTTCAATCATTTCGATGAAAGAAATTGCGCTTGCTCTTTAAATAAAAGAGGGAAAGGATGAATAGTACTTTGAAAAAACTCTCATTACTACAGTTTGGTGTAACGGAATTCAACGATATTGGTCTCATTATGAAGGATTTTTTTTGGTTCTTCCAGATGAATCACGAATCAAGTCGATTTAAATCCTGTGGTGGCCGCTAGATGGCATCGTTTGAAAAATCAGACAATTTTCCATTTTTTTAGAGAATTTCAAATGGAACCATAAATATATCCGTATTATCCTACTCTAATATGAAAGTAGAGCAAACGAGAAGAAAAATGGTGAAAATCACGAATTGATACCTCTTGAGGAATAATATTATGGAATCTAACTTCAATAATCGTAATCAGAAATATCTATGAAATTATGATTTCAATAATTCATTTATTTTGGTTTCACAAACTGCTGTTATATCTCACAATAGTGAAGGAGACTCTTAGTAATGACATAGCTAATTGAAATGTAAGTAGTGAGTAGGCTCAGGAATGAGAAAAGGCAAGTTGGCTTTGAATGAAAGAAACGTCAGAATACAATTGAAGGATTGGGAGTTTTCACTGTTCATTGTGGATTGCTTTTTTGTCAAAATGCCTATATCGAATGAGGGGGCATTTGACAAGCTAGCAGTTTGAATTTTAATGATATTATTCCGAATATTTCTCCGGTTCTTCAAGAAGTATCAACTCGCGATTTTCACCATTTTTCTTCTTGTTTACTTTACTTTCACACTATAGCAGGAAAAATATATGGTTACATTTGAAATTCTCGAAAAAAAAAATAGCAAATCGGCTGATTTTTTCAAACGATGCCATCTAGCGCCCCCCACGAGATTTACCGAACTGTAGTAATACGAGTTTTTCCAAAGTACTATTCATCCTTCCCTCCCTCTTTTATTTAAAGAGCAAGCGCATTTTTTTTAACGAAATGATTGGAAATCAACTCGGGAACATGAAAAAAGTGCTGATATATCAAATTTCCATAAGAACCCGTTTTTTGAATTGGCCAATGCAATCACGCCCTCTAGCGGCCGTCCTGGAAACTTGAAAATAATTTCCAGAGATTTTTCTCCGCCACTTTTATGATGAATATTTTCTTCCGAAACCTGCGCGGCAAATAGTTTCCGAGATACAGCCGGCGTCCTTTCTTAGTGGTACACCCGGTACATACGAAACCTGTAGATAAGAGGACACTTTGATGTTTACAAATCACCCCTTATTGATGTGTCAACCGTCTTTTAATACTGAGATACAGGACGTTATCACGATTTTGGCAAAATTTGTATCTAATAATTTATGAACCAACCTGTATAATCTATTCATACTTGGTAGATATATTTCACTTATATTACCCATGAAGAATAAATAGAAATCGAGATCAGAATCCAGGTCCGTCTAGGAAAAAAAGGAAAATTTCTTTCATAGCATAAACAACACTCTGTATGGCAAAATAATGTAGATCTGTTTTGATATCTTGAGAGAGCGAAAGAAAATGAATGAAGTAGGTACTCTTTACGAGCGCGCATCCAATTTCACTAATTTTTTATTATAATTTTTCGAAATATTCAGCTCGATTTTGAGATATAAAACTCATAGAATGCCCATGGAAAAACTCAAAAATAATTTAATCTGTTGCACAAATGCGGACCACATAGAAAATATTGAAGTTTATAAAAAACACCCGTATTATACAGAGTGGGCCTTTGAAAACGAAACAGAGGCTCTGTAGGTCGCCAAAACCGGATTATGAAAAAAATCTGAAACACGTCAACTACATTTTCGAGGGGGACATCGTTCTACAATATTTTCAGCCCTGCGGCGTTGCCGCTGCTAACGAAAAGAAGCAACAACTTTGTTATTTCAAATGGAACACCTTGTATTTTATTGCATTTTTAGATTCTCCCCGAAGAGCTGATTTCATCAATGCATCACACTTGGGGTCTAGCTGTAATGGTTTCAGGGATATAAAGTGTTCAAAATCGAGATTTTTCAACTTTGACATTTTTTTGTGTCGAAACTATTCATTATTGGTCGAAACGGCTCTCATGTCCCTATATCAACTTGTGATTTACTATCTACTGACATTTAATTGGAACAGATACAGGGTGATCAGAATTCTGAATCTTGAACCACCCTGTATTTGTTTCAAATAATTGTTAGTAGATAGTAAATCACAAGTTGAGATCGGGAAATGAGAGCCGTTTTGACCAATAATGAATAGTTTCGACACAAAAAAATGTTAAAGTTGAAAAATCTCGATTTTGAACACTTTATATCCCTGAAACCATTACAGCTAGACCCTAAGTGTGATGCATTGATGAAATCAGCTCTTCGGGGAGAATCTAAAAATGCAATAAAATACAAGGTGTTCCATTTGAAATAACAAAGTTGTTGCTTCTTTTCTTTAGAAGCGGCAACGCCGCAGGGCTGAAAATATTTTAGAAAGATGTCCCCCTCGAAAATGTAGTTGACCTGTTTCAGTTTTTTTTGATAATCCGGTTTTGGCGACCTACAGAGCCTCTGTTTCGTTTTCAAAGGCCCACTCTGTATAATATACTTTATGAGTTTTAAAGGTACACAGTAATTACTTTTGTTTCTTATACAGGACTCTCCAAATGAATTCCTCCAGTCAACTAGAATGATGTGGGTGAGTCGCATGTTTTTTACGTATTCTTATCAAGCATATAACATGCTGTGTATTTCAAGAAACTATTTCTAGAAAACTCTATACAGTGTGTCTATTTCTCATAAACATCGCAAAGTGAAAATACGTGTTTTCAGCCAATACTTCGTCATTCATTTGAATTATTTTCAAGTAGGTACTACATTTTGGTTCCAATAGAAAATAATATGTTTTTCTAATATTGAAAACTGACTCTTGGAGTACCAAAACGTACAGCACGAGTGTCAGTTAAAGACTGGATTCAGGCAAAACATAAGAGCTACTGGGAAAACATCCCAAGAAACATACATGGGAAACAATACATTAAGCTTAAGGAACCAAGTCATTAACGAACTGTAGACCTGCTCAACTTGAACAGAGCACAGATAATAGTTATTTAACCAACTAGTGTATTAATGAGGACGATTAATGATCGAGATATTTTAACGTGCGAGCGAAGCGAGTGCGTTAATGTTCGAGATCATTAATCGCCTTTTAATATACAAGTTGGTTACAAAATTTTTCCGTCGACTATATTTCTCATTTCTCCTGCAATGAAGAAAACTTGGTTCGCGAATTCATCATCCATCCGGAAACTGCTATGAATCACCCAGTAGCCTTGTTACTGACATTAGTGTCATTTGACATTTGTCGAAATGATCAACATGAGAAATAAATTCCTTGTGTTAGAAAACAGGGATTAAAATCGTGTCAGAAACTTGGAAAGGCGAACCCGTTAACGGAAAATCGTCGATGAAATCCATATTTTCGATTTAAATGCAGATTCCGCTAGTTATAGCATAAACAATGAATGCACGCGGTGTATGTTTGGTTGCCTATAAAACAATCGTGCATTAATAGACAAATCGTCCATTAATAGGGGTCATTAATGAACGATTTCATATACATTAAACTTAGTCGTTAATACGAGGTCGACGGAAAAAACTGTTACGGGACTCCTGACTGGCCATGCGCCAGTAAAGGAGCATCTCGCCAGAATTGGACTGTACAATGGCGACCCAAGCTGCAGACTATGTGGCAAGGAACCAGAAACAGTAGCACATATACTGTGCCGATGTGAGGAATTGGACCGCAGAAGACAGAAGATCTTTGGGCAACCAGTTGGCGAATCAGAAGTATTCAACTCACATCCAGTGAAGGATTTGTACAGACTTGTTCAAGGTACAGAGATAATGGAGTGGGCACGATAAAGAACTACTAGGTAAGATACAATGGGCCACCATAGGACTAAGTGTCGTAGGAGCAATGATCAGACGAGCCTACAAATGGGGTGGAGTTTTTAGTGGGTAAACCCTGGCTAGAGTCAGGGGAGTCCCAGACTATCATATGGGGGATTGGACCCATATGGTGTCCATAAAGGATTTAAACCACCTCGACAAAAAAAATTATTGAAAAGTAATTTGTCTTGTCAATATTGACGAAAATGTTGAAACGTCTTATTTCCGAGAACCAGTTGCGTAAAGTGAAATATTACACAACTAGTAATAAAATGATCATTTCAACACCAGTTACGTTAACGCGTAATAAAAATATGAATCAACCATTTTCCACTAATGAAGATATAGAACGAATTAATTTCGTGAATTTGTTGACATTTTGAACACATCCCACCTTCAATATCTTCCTTTCAGTAAATAATACGAGAAATCGAAAAGACAGGTCAACTTTATTTTCAAGGGATCCACTCACTTGAAATGAATATTTTCGTTTCAACCCTCTAGGAACGATGTTACCCTTAGAGTCTCGAATGAGAAGAAGGGTCGAGTGGTACATCATTCTGAAGGTGGTTCAATTATCTTTCTAACAATACCCTAGTTGATCATTTTCTGTTGAGCATTTTCCGGAAAAAGTAGTGTCAATTCTGTTGATATCTCCCTTCCCGAAAATAATATGAAAAATCGAAAAGACAGGTCAATTGTCAATCTCATTTTTAAGGATGACACTTCAAATGCATACTTTTAGCCCTTTTGATAAACTCCCTAGGAGGGGTAGATGTCACCCTTAGAACCTTATATGAAAATGCACTTCATTTTGAAAGGGCGTTCAATTCTCTTTCCAACAGTACCTACCCTAGTTAATCATTTTTTGATAAGAAGTTTCCGAAAAAGGCCGTTCTAAACTAACAGAAGTAATAAGAACATGCCTTGCACTGAGATGTATGGTTTTTAGGTTAGTATTCCTTTCAGTCAAAAAGGTTGGAAGATTTTGAACTGAAGGAAGCTAAACAATACATTACATTACAGTAATAAGATCATGGCCCAATAAGAAACGAATAATTTTAATCCTAGGTTTTTTTCAGGATATTCCAGGAACAATGAAAATTATTACAGATTTCACAGAATCTTGAGAAAATTTCATATTAGTTTGCAGGACCATTCACTTTCGAACAGATTGATGAAATGAATAGAATATGGAGCAATCAACAAAACGTAATAATAATCAATTTTTTTCTAGGATATTCCTGTACCGATGCAAACAATCTCTGATGTCTCAGAATTTCAAAGCCTACATTTGCAGAAAATCCTAATTTGTCTGTACAACAGTACACTTCGCAACTCTGCATCTGTGGATGTCATACCAGATAGATGAATTGAATGAGGAGATATTCAAGATAAGTTTTCATAAACGTTGAATTCTTTCCATAGATACAAAACATAGTTCTATTCTTCTACGAACATTCCTTCATTGAAAAGCGGCTTTTATCGATTCACTAAATTCATTTCATCAGTAGAAGAATTAGTCCACACTCAATTATGTGAGTGTATGGAATCACGTCAGGTACCCTTACGAGGGGAGAGTATCAACTTTGGCGTTCGTAATGCCTCTCTACAAAGGAGGGTGTCGCCTTCAAGAGTTAGGTATAAACTGTGGTTTTATACAAGTTTTTTCCAAATTTATCATGCACTGTAGAAAAGCAACAGATGTTGTTTTAATGGAGCAGTGCTCTCAGACGAATGGAATCATGTTTTCTTCCATATGTGATACAATGTAATATTTGGCCCAATCAGAAACAAATAATACAAATCCTAGTTTTTTTTTCAGGATTTTCCAGAAACAATGGAAATTATTGCAGATTTCACAGAATCTTGGGAAAATGTCATATGCGATAGCATGACCATTCACTTTGGAACAGATAGATGAAGTAAATGATATATGAAGCGATCAACAAAACGTAATACTAATCAAGTTTGTTTTTTGGATATTCCTGGAACGATGCAAACTATCTCTGATGTCTCGGAATTTCAAGGCCTGCATTTGCAAAAAATCCTCATTCGATTTTACTGCAGTACACTTCGAAACCCTAGATCTAAGAATGTCATACCAGATGGATGAATGAAATGGGATTTTCAAGATATTTTTTCATAAACGTTGAGTTTGTCATTCCATAAATACAAATCATAGTTCTGTTTTTCTTCGAACATTCCTTCGTGAAACAGCGGCTTTTATCGCTTCACTAAATTATTTATTTCATCAGTCGAATAATTAGTCGACATTCAATTATGTGAGTGTATGGAATCATGTCAGGTACCCTTACGAGGGGAGAGTATCAACTTTGGCGTTCGTAATTCCTCTCTACAAAAAAGGGTGTCGCCTTCAAGAGTAAGGTATAAACAGTGGTTTTATACCAGTTTTTTCCAAATTTATCATGCACTATGGAAAAGCAAAAGTCATTGTTTTACGGAGGAGTGCTCTCAGAGAGTAGAATCATGTTTACTTCCATATGTGATATAATGTAATGAATGCCCCATTCAGTAACAGATAATATTAATTCAAGGTTTTTTTTAGGATATGCCAGGAACAATGAAAATCATTGCAGACTTCTCAGAATCTTGGGAAAATTTTATATTCGTTTGCAGGACCATTCACTTTGGAACAGATAGATGAAGTGAATGATATATGGAGCAATCAACAGAACGTAATACTAATCAAGTTTTTGTTTTCGGATATTCTTGGAACGACGCAAACTATCTCTGATGTCTCAGAATTCAAAATCCTGGATTCGTAAAATATCCCTATTCGTTTGTACGACAGTACATTTCGAAACTCTAGATCTGTGAATGGCATACCAAATAGATAAATGAAATGAGGAGATTTTTAAGATAAGTTTTCATAAACGTTACATTTGTCTTTCCATAAATACAAATCATAGTTCTATCCTTCTCCGAACATTCCTTCGTAAAAAGCGGCTTTTATCGATTCACTAAATTATTCATTTCATCAGTCGAATAATTAAGTAGTCGACATTCAATTAGTGAATGTATGGAATCACGGCAGGTACCCTTACGAGGGGAGTGTATCAACTCTGGCGTTCGTAATGCCTCTCTACAAAGGTGGGTGTCGCCTTTAAGAGTTAGGTATGAACAGTGGTTTCATATAAGTTTTTTTCCAAATTCATCATGCACTATGGAAAAGCAACAGTCGTTGTTTTAATGAAGCAGTGCTCTCAGAAGAGTAGAATCATGTTTTCTTCCATATGTGATACAATGTGATATTTGGCCCAATTAGAAACAAATTATACTAATCATAGTTTTTTTTTTCAGGATATTCCAGGAACAATTAGATTTCTCAGAATCTTAAGGGGAAATTTCATATTCGTTTGCAGGACCATTCACTTTGGAACAGATAGATGAAGTAAATAAGATATGGAGCAATCAACAAAACGTCATACTAATCAAGTTTGTTTTTAGGATATTTCTGGAACGATGCAAACTGCAACAAAACGTAATACTAATCAAGTTTTTTTTCGGATATTCCTGGAAAGATGCAAACTATCTCTGATGTCTCAGAATTTAAAGTCCTGGATCTGCAAAAAATCCCTTTTCGTTTGTACCACAGTACATTTCGAAACTCTAGATCTGTGAATGTCATACCGGATAGATAAAAGAAATGAGGAGATTTTTAAGATAAGTTTACATAAACGTTAAATTTGTCTTTCCATAAATACAAATCATAGTTCTATTTTTCTTCGAACATTCCTTCGTAAAACACCGGCTCTTATCGATTCACTAAATTAATCATTTCATCAGTCGAATAATTAGTCGACAATCAATTATGTGAGTGTATGGAATCACGTCAGGTACCCTTACGAGGGGAGAGTATCAACTTTGGCGTTCGTAATGCCTCTCTACAAAGGAGGGTGTCGCCTTCAAGAGTTAGGTATAAACAGTGGCTTTATACCAGTTTTTTTCCAAATTTATCATGCACTATGGAGAAGCAAAAGTTGTTGTTTTGATGGAGCAGTGCTCTCAGAAGAGTGGAACCATGTTTTCTTCAATATGTGATACAATGTATTATATGGCCCAATTAGAAACAAATAATACTAATCCAAAGTTTTTTTTTCAGGATATTCCATGAACAATGAAAATTCATGCAGATTTCTCAGAATCTTGGGAAAATTTCATATTCGTTTGCAGGACCATTCACTTTGGAACAGATAGATGAAGTAAGTAATATATGAAGCAATCAACAAAACGTAATACTTATCAAGTTCGTTTTTAGGATATTCCTGGAATGATGCAAACTATATCTGAAGTCTCAGAATTTAAAATCCTGGATTTGCAAAAAATCCTTTTCGTTTGTACGACAGTACACTTCGAAACTCTAGATCTCTTCATGTCATACCAGATAGATGAATGAAATGAGATTTTCAATATAAGTTTTCTTCGAACATTCATTCGTAAAACAGCTGCTTTTTTCCATTCATTGAATTATTCATTTCATCAGTCGAATAATTAGACGACATTCAATTATGTGAGTTTATGGAATCACGTCAGGTACCCTTACGAGGGGAGTATATTAACTTTGGCGTTCGTAATGCCTCTCTGCAAAGGAGGGTGTCGCCTTCAAGAGTTAGGTATAAACAGTGGTTTTATACCAGTTTATATACCAGATAGTTAAATTGAATAAGGAGATTCTAAAGATAAGTTTTAATCAACGTTGAGTTTGTCATTCCATAAATAAAAATCATAGTTCTATTCTTCTACGAACATTGCTTGTTAAAAAAAGGTTTTTATCGATTCACTAAATTAATTTCATCAGTCGAATAATTAGTCGACATTCAATTATGTGAGTGTATGGAATCACGTCAGGTACCCTTACGAGGGGTGAGTATCAACTTTGGCGTTCGTAATGCCTCTCTACAAAGGAGAGTGTCGCCTTCAAGAGTTAGGTATAAACAGTGGCTTTATGCCAGTTTTTTTCCAAATTTATCATGCACTATGGACAAGCGAAAGATGGCGGCTGCAAAATGGCGGATCAGTTTTGTAATTATGATCCGATTCTATATAAAGTTGGTATCTGGGTTTTTTGGGGGTGGGAAGTTATGATTCTCCTCTCGACATTTGAAAATTCAAGATGGCGGATCCAATATGGCGAAAGTGTTTTGTAATTATAATCCGATTCTATTCAAAATTGGTATCTGTGGGATTTTGTGGTCGAAGATTATGATTCTTTCCTCAATATTCGAAAATTCAAGAAATGTGGTTCCAATATCGCGGACGACTTTTGTAATTAAGATCCGATTCTGTTCAAGATTGGTATCTGGGGGTTTTCAGGTTCAGATATTATTATTCTCGTCAAATTTTGGAAATCCAATACGGCATACAAGTTCATCAATTACGATCCGATTCTATTCAAAATTGGTATCTGAGGTTTTTCGGGTCGGAGATTATGAGAAAATTCAAGATGGCGGATTAAATATGTCGACAGAGCTTTATAATAATATAAGGTTTCAGAGAACCAAAAAAACAGTCTTTCATAGATATCCAAACTAAAAAGAAATTGGAAATAAATAGTAGTTTAGAAAACAAAAGATAGACTACCAAACTGAAAGAAGTAAAAAATAAATATAGTTTGAAAAACTAGGAAAACATGCTTTCATTGTTAGTCAACTGAAGAGAAATAGAAAAAAAAAGTGTTTTGTTAAATATTCAACTGAAAAAATATTTTCTATAAATAATGTGCAAAGCAAAACATTTGCAGGGTCAGCTATAATCAATAAAATTACTTAAAAAAAAAAAGTAATATTTGTAATTCATTTTAGTAAGTAGCATAGCAATGGTACAGCTAGAAATGAAATGAGAGAATGTGCCTGCTGGACTGAAGAGATAAAATAAAAGCATCACAAAAGTGGAAAAGGAAAAACTGAAATAGCACTTATCATCTTTAATTCAGTATCAAATTAATAGTTTGTCATTTTCAAGAGTTATTTTCCTTCCTATTTTTTGCAATTACTTATTTATCAATTCATTTTTGATTAAAGAATTTTCACTTGTTCCTTCTTTTCTCATAGTTCCTGTTGCAATCATGAATATGAATTTTTGAAAATAGTGAAGACTTATGACTATTATAAATGTGCTGAATTTGTTTCACATGAGGAAAATATCCTTACCTGGGCAAATATGAGAGTTGATCATTTTGACCTGCAGCAATCTGATCAACAGTGACCACAACTGCACCATTTTTCCAGTCAAACTTGCTCAAATTTATGAAACCTTCTGTCACAGTTACTTTATGTGGAGGTACAGCTTCTTTTTTCTCTGTGTAAACCCTTGTGCTAGGATAGAAAAAAGCATTGAAACCATCTACAGCAACTAAAGTTTTGAAAACTCCTTGATTTGATAGCTCTTTAACTTCATTACATATAACAACTACAGCCTTAGAAGCATATTTTAATCTGTTTATGCCATGTTCAATGATGGACAAAAGTGGAGAACCTGCTGGTGTGATTTCACGTTTGCTCCATACATGGTCTTGATTTGTTTTTGCCTCAGGTTTGGACAACAGATGAGCATTTTGTGTCTTGAAGTGTAGAAGCCATGCTGCTGCATCAAAGTTTATGTCAACATAACCTTCTTTATCTTCAGAGTTGCTGTTCTCCCTACATCTACGCATCCAGTTGCCCAGCCATGGGATGTGAACAATAAGAAAACCCTCTTGGAAGGCATAATGCAAAATGTGAGCTAAAGATACTGTCTTTCCACTACCTTTTTTTCCATACAAAACAAATCTCACCACAGGCTGGGAGTAATCTAAGGTTTTCAGAAGACTGATTACATCCAAAGCAGGCTGTCGAATCATCAAACAAGTTTCATTGAACGATTTTGATTGTTCCTCAAAAGATTTCGTCAATCCTCCATGTGCAAAAATTTGTTTTTTGTCATTGGCAGGGACCTTGTAGAACTGTGATAGATGTTCAATTGAATGTTTGGAACAAACTGTCTCACTAGTACGGAACTTTTGTAGCCTTTCTTGGGTAATAGGCTGTGCAGCAATAGAATAACATGTTAGCTGGAATTTACTAAGGGATGTCAGTTTCCTTGATAGGATTTCACTAGTACTCTTCAGCATTTTGTACCTATTTTTTCAAGCAATATACCAATATTGGAATTTGAAACACTAGCTGGAGGCTCGAGCTGAATAGTGATTTTATGAGAATGTAATGTTTTGATTTTACTCTAACCTCAAATAATCCTATCTAACCTACCTCAAAAATTCTTCTTCTTTATAATTTGTACTCATCTCTTATCATCCAATATTTTTCTAGGTTCTAATACTTCTTTCCATCATTTTCTAGAATCTAGACACAATGGTCGCGTCTGACTATAGAATATTAGAATACAATAGATGCTAGTTGTAACGGCTATCCGGCAAAGAGAGTCACAACCTTGACGGTCGCTGGCCTAAATAATCTTCTTCTCTTTAGGTTTGTACTGGAACTTGATGTGTTTGCCGCTGCAAGGCCGCTGCTGTTTTGACGTTTTTGTATACAGGGTATCCGGAAAGTTCATGTCGTGAGACTCGTGAGTCGTGAGTGATAGGGCTGATAGAGTGAGCCAAAATGTTAGTAGTTAGTACTTCATATAGAAAAAATTTCTATCGCACGACCTCCGCGTTGCCATGCCGCCATGGTATCAATTATATGCGGGCAACCAATAATAAACTCATAATTATACCACAGATTAACAAACCTTATTATACTTATATATATACTCCTTAGACCTGTTCGTTTGTATTGCTAAATTTGCTTAAGTTGATTATTTTCTCATAGTTTTCTCTGTTCAGCAGGTAGAGCAAGGACAAACGAACAAGCCTCTTATTATTTCCATATAGTCCAAGAGCCGGATGCAAAATTCGATCGTCTACCGAACGGCAGAGATCAGTGACTGATCTCTGCGAACGGCATCTGTGCCATTCACTATCCTGAGCAAAATGATTGAGAAGTTGCACTTTCCTGTGCGGAAATTTGCACTCGATTTCGCGATTTGATAACGAGATAAAAATGCCATCTGATATACCAATTGAATGGTAAATTCCAAAAACCTAGCTCTGCCACCCTTCAGTCTGAGCAAAATCCGCGATTTATTTTCTGCTATAATTCCGGACATATACTTCCGTCATGTGATAAAACGAGTTGAAACAAGAAGTAAATAAAAGAGGAAACGTGCCGCGATTGTTTTCAAATCTTTAACGCCTTGTGGCTGTATCTTGGTAATGGTGTATTTCCGGACCCATGTTTACATGAACTTTTCGGTTTGGAACCACTCAAAAAATCAACTCTTAAAGGTTGATGGCCACATTCTTAAATGTCACCCTATATAGTTACTTTAAAATTTCATAATATATTCTTATGGGATCTTTCAAATATATATATCAAACTCATACATGAATATCATTGGAATACCATCCTCATAAATAGGTTACATAAAAATATTAAATATTACATTATTTCATGGATTGAAAAATAACTGTAAATTTTTGAAAGTTTATTTTCAATCAATCAAAATGTACAAGATTCTTATAATAAAAAGTTAATGAAATAAGAGCACTATGATTTTCAAGCTCAAATTGAAACTGAAAAATCGACTATTTTATCTTATATCTCACAATCAATAAATGCCAGTCATATTTGCCTTTTGTTCTATAACAAAGTAATGCAATATTTTATCACTTGTAGAATAAGTAAAAATTCTCATAGCTCTAGGAATATTAAAGCATGATTCATATCCTTCCATTACTGCTTTAAGCAGAAATTACATTCAAAATATTCATGAACAACAAAAATTGATAATACAAATCCCACTAAATTATTTATAATTCAACTTGAATGATTTCAAGGGAGGTCATGGGACATAATTTTTAAAATCCCAATGATGACCAGAATTAAACATAGAATATAAACTTGTTTTGAATAAACAATTGTAAATTTTCCATGAAAAAACTATGGACTAGGTATTTTCTGCAATAATGTTTTGCTGAAAGTAAATAGAACAAAATATTCACAATATAATATACCAAAAACAATAATCACCAATAAAGTTTACTATAATGGCTTCAAAATATTTGAAAATAATTGATGGATTTCTCACAATTTTTCATAGAGAAGCACACAGACATGAATTTCGAAAGTGTTGTAGACTGAAACATGAGAGGATATGGATCTAATGTTATTTAAGAAAAAATTGTTCAATAATTAAACTGTCCTTAAGATGATATGAACTCCTGAGTCTGTAAAGACAGGATCTGATAGTTCTCCTACTTTTAATGCAAAAGCAGCTTCTTCAAATGGTTTTTGCATTGCCCCTTTTCCAAAAGGCCCAAGGTCCCCACCTCGTTTTGCTGAGGAACAATCTGAATATTTAGCAGCCAGTTCAGCAAAGGATGCTTTTCCAGATGCAATCTGATCTCGATGGGCTGAAATTGAAATTTACTTTTACCAAAAGCTTGAACTACATGAAAAAAAGGTTGAAGTTCTGCACCTTCCTGAACTTTCTGCTGAACTATAGTACAATTTACTGAAGATCAGCACCTGTGGAATTTTATCACTTTGCAATGAACATTGATGACATTTTCAGTTCAGTTCTGTACCAGAAGGTTTTAATGCAACCTTGAACCTATATAAGGTGTTTCAGATTTTAATGGGGATATTAGAAATCATAAAAATAGTTCATATAAACTTGTATATGCTATGGAGCTTCATTTTTTTCAAGATATGGAAGTGTGGTTAATTGATATGTACTTTCTATGGACTATTAAATATTCCCCATTAAAATTTGGAACACTGTAGGATATAGAATGTTGATTATGTTCATTGCATGTGCCTAAAGAAAAAAGGAAAAATATAACAAATATGCACTCAAATAATATCAATGTTCATAATCATAACAATAGTTTCCTATAACTATCAGTTTCTCCAATTTCTTTTTCATTCTGAACATTATTTACTTAGACTTCAATCATCACATACTATTATTACAATACACACATCAACTTCCTCAGGTGCAGACCTTTAGTAAATACCTTGGTAAATACTATCAAGTAAAAATAAATAATACTTCCAGATCAACAGCTCAAAATGCACTGAAATTCATAATTGAGTACATACATTTTACTAAATCCAAAGCTTCATCTTTTGATCTTGTGATATTTTCTTCCCTCCAAGAAGAGGGTCTCCTGGAATCTTTATGTTTTACTAGTAGATGGGAGCATTGAACTTGTTCAGGTCCACTGGAAGAAACAGGCTCTGCAGGCTTGTCTGGTGCATCCCATTGAGATTCTTTTGTATATATGTTCAAATAATAATGCTGACCTGAAACAAACAACAAAAATGTGAAGTGTGTACTAGAAAGTAGAAATGCATTTAACCAATTTTCAGGTAATGACTGATGCTGAACTTCAAATTTTGTATCCCCTATCTTGTATGCCCTTAAGAGGCAATGTTTTTTTCGAATGCATGACAAAAAAGGAAAAAAGAACTCACCGGTCGATCTACTGAGGCGTTTTTCCCAACCGGCAGGTAACTGTTCGTCCGCCATTTTTTGTTAGCAGTGTAATATTGACAACAGTGTAATGTAATAGGTAATGCAACAGTAAGTGTGGCAACGTTGTATACGTCATCTGTCATTATCTTTTTTATTATGTTCGTTACTTGTAAAAACATTGCCTTTATCATACTTAATAGCGATAGGTCGTTGATTATAAATATTTCACTGTTGTTTCTATTTCGATAATTGATTGATTGAAATCAAATTCAAACTGACGAATCAACACTCCTTCCATGAATCGTATCCAAGGAGAAAATATTTTTGGAAATATAATCTATTTGAAATTAATCCCAAGTGAACACAAGCAGTAAATCAGCTGTTGCTGACAGCAAGCTCAGCGAGATGACAGTGACAGTATGTTTGGCCTTCGTTGTTGTCAAATATTTGTATTTCGATTTTTTCATATTTGTGTTGGTGGAGTTTGTGTACGGTCGGACACGTATGGATTTTGTGTTGAGTTGAAATTCGCGAGGAAATTCGTTAGTAATTAATGCACATTTTCGCTTCCATCAATTCGGAAACATGAGTAATATTATTGATTCAGCAGTAATTTGGTGTTAATTAACATTCCGATTTCTTGGTGGTCGAATCCATTGGTTAAGGACCCCAAAACCGTGCGGGGGTGTAAAGAGTGTATAAACAATAATTGTATTTTCGTCGATTCATAATACTCTAATACTCATCTTCAGTGGTAAGTGTCATCGACAGGAATTATATTATATGTTCATCATAATTGTAAACGTAAGCATCAATTATTGTCGAGTGTAGTCAGTTTTTGGCGAAAGTAGGTCATAAATCTCTTGCCAAGCATTAAAAAATAGTTATTACAGGTGGTATTCTGTTGGATTGATGATATCGGACCCGAGTAAAGACCACATCAGGGGTGGAATGAGTTTTATCTTTAATTCTTATAAAGTTTCAACCCTCTGTGTATTCTTTATGATGAGGGCCGAGATGAAGGCCTACACAAATTTGGTTTCTGGTAGACAGGTAGCTTCTCGGGTAGCTTGAACCTCACCAAAAAAAAATTAAACAGATTAATATTTCCTTTTAATAAATATACATAAATATAGGTATCAGGCTTCATTAACACTGACTTCCACATTGACTTGAAAATTCGAATCAGAAATGCTCGGTCAGCAAGGATTTTTGAAACACTGCGAGAATAAACTATCCCTCTAAAGGGGTGGATCGAAATAATTCCAGTGATGGCATCTATAAATCTATATGAGATATCCAAATATGTAATTTGATGGTAAAATACGAACCAGAAATTCTCGGTCAGCAAGGATTTTCGAAAAACAGCAAGATTAAACTACCCCTCTGAAGAGTGGATCGAAATAATTCCACTGGTGGCATCTATAAATCTATATGAGATATCCAAATATGTAATTTGATGGTAAAATACGAACCAGAAATTATCGGTCAGCAAGGACTTTTGAAAAACTGCAAGAATAAACTATTCCTCCGAAGGAATGGATCGGAATTATTTCACTGGTAGCATCTATATATCTATATATTCATATAGAATATTCAAATATGCAATTTGAAGAAACAATTCGAACCAGAAATGCTTGGTCGGCATTCTTTAATAATTTTGGTCAGCAAATTATATTTCTATATTTCCCCCTCTCATGATGCAACATTTTTTGTACTTCAATTCGGTATATGATTTAATGGGATCTCGAATGGGATTTAATCTTCAGATCGACATTTTATCCAGTGTTGTGCTACGGGGGATTGGCGAAACTTTTTCTCACATAATATCTACGCCACTGATGAAAATTTGATTTATCTGATTCCCTGCTCATTTTTGTTGAATAAAAGTAAAACCTTCAACTGAGCTGAAATCGAGGCTAAAATGTACAGTTTTCGAGATTTTGGTATGGTAAGAATCCGGTAAGAGACAGTAGAGACACGCTGATACATTAATATACAGGGTGTTTCAGTTTTTCGTAGCAGGACTTTAACAGCTTGAAGAAGACATTTTTTTAAGATGAAAATCCCATACAAACATATATGCGTGGGAGCTTCGTTTCCGATTTACAGGGTGTCAAAGTTTCAGATTTTTTTTATGTTTTTTGAATTTTCTCCTACAATTCTCGGAATAATTGATTGAAATTTGGTACACCTAATACACTTCAAAAACTCAATATTTGAGGATATTTAGCGTTTTTGAATACCTTCAGGGTGATAGACTTTCAGTAAATGTTTAAGAAATGTCAAATAAGTGTGTGGGAAATCATATTTCCACTGTATATTTCTGTGTCATATGTATATAATATTTAGATTTCACTTTGTAAATAACTATTGATATCAACTGTAAATATTATCCATTATTATCATGTAAACGGTACACCCTGTATATATCTTCATCGAATTTTGAGTCGAGGCGATCTCTAAGCTTACAAATTACAAAACAGATGTGGACTTTCCCAAAACTCAAATATTGTTTGTCGAAACAGTTTTATGATCGTGTTCTCAGGCTTAGCGTACCCCAATAAAATTCCATCTGGAGGTACCAAACAAATGATTCGGATTTTCTTAATTATTTCATTTCAATTTGAGTCCCACCTTTTCAAACACTTGAACCGTTTGACTGGTACGACTCACTTACGAACCACGGCATACGAGGGGGTAATCACTCCCAATTTATGTGTCCCACAATGTAATACTATTACATGTATTACATGCCATTACACATGTATTGCATGAGTATTACATGACTATGCAATGTATTGCAAGGGTATTACAACAATATGTAATAGTATTGCATGTGTATTACATCGTATTACTCAGTATTACATGGTCATTCAATGGTATTACATGTAATTGTAATAGTATTGCACTAGTATTACATGACCATGTAATACTATTTCATTAGTATTTCACGATCATGTAATAGTATTGCACTAGTATTACATGATTATGTAACAGTATTACACTAGTATTACATGACTATGAATAGTATTCCTCAAGTTTATAACAGGTATACATCTCGGCCATATTATGTGTGATCACTTAACCCTTTTACTTTATTGTCATCATCTGAAATGGAATTATATTAACTACATGTAGGTACATACAAAGCGTTTTCCTAGGCATTTGTGGAAATCATAATCAAATTCAATCAATCTTATTACGGTAGATTCCGTAAAAATCGGAATAATCATCGTGTTTGTTCATTATCATTGGTAACTCTTTTTTAGCAAAATTCTCTGACTCACTGAAACAATCATCGTTGAAATGTTTCATTGCATGAATAGAATCATAACCATAGAGAGTAAGGAGATTTTTCAGATATGTTGGCATATGTAACCCCATTTTTTCATGTATCAAGCGAGGTATCAAGGTCCAAAAGCGGTTATTTTTTGCATCTTCAATTGATAATCTTGCGACTGATTTATCAGCTGCATCCACGGCTGCAATAGTATCGGTTCTGGAAATAGTAACAACACAATTTTGTGAGATTACATTGATAATTCCGAGGATAATTCTCTTTTTCTTCAGAGTATAGGTGTTTCTTATGTTTTCTTATCTCTCTGATTCAATGAAAGGAGCGAATCCTCACTTGAGTTCATGAAGAAAATGTGAGATGTCGCTTAGTTTTCAGAATACACGGTGTTGAAATTTTGTTTTAAAATCGGTTTCTTACGATGTTTTTTATTGTTATTGCAGACCCAATAAGAGGTTCGACTATCCATTAATAGAAAAAAAATCAAGTCCTGTGGCGTCCGGAGGGGCACCTCAACCAATACGAGGACCATATCATTGACAAAAAAAATATACGCCACTGAGTTTTTCTGTTTTTTTTTTTTCATATTGAGCAAATAATATAAACAAGTTCTTATCTTCTGAGGTGTTTCCGTATATCGCTTAGTTCTCGAGATAAAGTATAGAAACCACTTTATTGCATGTCCATGGAACTCATAAAACTCGACATAAAAACAATGAAAAAAAAACACGTAAAATGTATTCATTAAAATTGCTTGCAACAATGAAATATCAAGGCGAAAATATGATATGAAAGTTTTGGCGCTTCACTTTCGAAATACAGACTTAAAAAAAAATCATGTGTTTTTTATGGGTTTTGTGTGGTCCATTGACATGCAATAAAGTGGTTTTCATTTTTTTATCTTGAAACAAAGTGTGATACGGAAACACTTTAGGAAATAAAAAAGTTGTTTCATCAATTGCTCAATCCGTAAAACATATTGAAATTACACAAAGTCTTCGGCTTATATTTTTTTGTCAATTATATATTGGTTAAGGTGCCCCTCCCGACGCCACTGGACTTCATGATTTGTTTCTATTGATGGCTAAATAAGCGCCTCATAACTCAAAATAATGATACCGAATTTCAACGAAAATTGTTGAAGCATGTTTACAATAAAAATAAAAAACCGATTCAAAAACAAAATTTGTACATTTTGTATTTTGAAAACTAAAAGTAACATTCGAAATAAAAATTTATACATTTTCATCTTGAAATTAAACTAACGATTAGTTCCTTTCATTTCATCAGACAGGCTATGAAACACCTTAAATTGGAACGCTCTTCAATAGAAATGAAAGCACGACATTCTACTAATGGACCAAAATCGAGACCAAAATCATATAGTAGTAGTAGTAGTAGTAGTATATCACAGAAGATGGCCACACGCTTATGAACTTGGCCACTGAAATTGTCGCAGGTATCTTTCTCGTTCCTGCAAGTCTCAGAATTCTACCTCAATTATTACGGAAGATACCTTGAGAAGTGATACCTTGAATGAGGCACTGTTTTATCACTCTGTAACTTTCTGTCAACGTTTTCCTGATTACCATTTCATGGAACCATTTATTTTGTGGAATACTGATGAAATGTGATCCCTCAATTGGCAAAGCAAATTAAAATAATAATAATTATGATTGGTATATATGGAACAGGCAACATGCGAATGCAGAAAATGCTTGAGTAATCTTTATAAATATATATATATATATATATTTCATTCATCACTCTGATTGAAGATAATGACAATCAAGACGACAGATAAGTAGATCGATAGTACCTTTTATTAATAATTGAAAGAAACACATTTTCCAAATGTTAGATGTGAGTACTATAATTTTGTTATTGTCAAAAACTCTCGAAATATGACAATGTTCAATGTTACTCAAACATTTTCAACAATACCGTTTTTTTCTAGGGGGGATAAGGTAACAACCCTAATACCCCCCTTGTGTACGCGCCTGTGGCCTGTGATGAGTTCATACATAACATTCTTCAGCTCACAACAGTCACAACATGGTCACAACCGAGCCAATGACTCATTTGTCATTTGTATCAATTATCTTTACTATTCCATAATACGAGGATTTATGTATCCAACATCTTCAAAATACCTTGTAAACAAGAACGAAAATCATGAGGAAAATGAAAAAACACCATAACATTACCTATTAGATGTTGAATTCAATCGAGGATACAATAATTATCATTTCATTAAACTTACCCGTCATGATTGCTGTCTTTTTCACTCATCATAATATTCGAATGATTAGAGTATTCAAATCAAATAGCTAATATTCACTTTTCACTTGCACTTGCTGACAAATCAAGGTATAAACGCGGGAAATGGGTCCTTGGGAAATGGGTTGGTATGTTGCTTGAAATAGGACCCAGTTTCCTACCGCCAACTGTCGCGCTGCCTGTGTTTTTGTTTGGAGTTTGTGAGAATATTTTGAAGATGGCATTAGTTGTGAAATCAAAATCTGAGTGAGAACAAATCAAACTTTGTGCACTCCAATAATTATATCAATTCTCCAATTCTCTTATCCTATCATTCACAATAAATGCAGTGTATATTGATTGTGTAAATAATGATTTAATGATCAGGCCACAAGACACTTTTCTAGAACTGCGTGTGTTCTTTGAATATTTCTGAAATGAACTAAATCTCTAACTTGAATTTGTGATAGTATTTTACAAAAATTACATCATTATGTAATAGAATTACACAGGTATTACATGGCCATGTTCAAGTATTGCACGAGGTATTGCACAAGTATTACATGACCATGTGGTAGTATTGCATGAGTATTACTTGAGTATTGCATAGTATTGCATCAGTATTACATAGTATTACATCAGTATTGCATTGTATTGCATAGTATTGCTTAGTATTACATCAGTATTGCAAAGTATTACACAACCATTACATGGTATTACACAAGTATTGCATAATCATGGAATAGTATTACAAAAAAAGTTGTCCCACATATTACATAAGTGATTACCCCCTCGACGGCATATCATCCAGCAGCAAATGGCATGATCGAGCGCTTTCACCGCCAGTTAAAAGGAGCCATCAGATGTCACAACAGCCAGCAATGGACAGAGACTCTTCCCACAGTCCTCCTAGGTATTCGCTGTGCCTGGAAAGACGACATCCAGGCTACCGTTGCTGAGATGCTCTACGGACAGCCAATCCGGATACCGGGAGAATTTCTGACTTCCAGCAACGCCCAATCAGGTGACAGAGCGCCCGAATATGTTCAAAGATTGCGGAAACACATGCAAGAGCTGCAGCCCACACCTGGTACACAGCACGGTACCAGGAAGACCTTTGTTTACAAGGACCTTGCTACCTCAGAGTATGTGTTTCTCCGCCATGATGCACCGAAAGCCCCGCTGCAGCATCCCTATGACGGCCCCTTCCGAGTCGTTAAGAGATCAGATAAAACGTTCGTCATACACGTTCGCGGCCGTGACGTCACTGTAACAATAGACCGTCTCAAACCGGCCTTCATAATATCAACGGAATCTGAGAACGAAGCTGATGCTCCACAGACCCGGGATGAGTTCGTCATGATACAGCCCAACGTGAACACTCCTGCAAGAGATATTCCACGAATCGCCGCCCCACAACCAAGACCTGATCAGGAATTACGGACTACCAGATCGGGAAGACGAGTACGATTTCCTGAGCGGTTACAGGCTGGCTTTTCTTGAGCCTTCATTTCTAGCAGGGGGGTGTGTGGGAAATCATATTTCCACTGTATATTTCTGTGTCATATGTATATAATATTTAGATTTCACTTTGTAAATAACTATTGATATCAACTGTAAATATTATCCATTATTATCATGTAAACGGTACACCCTGTATATATCTTCATCGAATTTTGAGTCGAGGCGATCTCTAAGCTTACAAATTACAAAACAGATGTGGACTTTCCCAAAACTCAAATATTGTTTGTCGAAACAGTTTTATGATCGTGTTCTCAGGCTTAGCGTACCCCAATAAAATTCCATCTGGAGGTACCAAACAAATGATTCGGATTTTCTTAATTATTTCATTTCAATTTGAGTTACACTACCAGGTTTTCTCTTTTTCTGAGAAACGTGCTAGGGTTTTCGAACCGATCTCACGTTCTCAAAACAACCCTCAAGAACGACAGTCTTTTCTCGACACTCGAAGTGGTTACTCGGTTCGCGACAGCTTAACTGACCAGAGGCGCCTCGACTACGAATTCACTATTTTTCATTTTGTAAATATACATCATATCAACCGCTACCATACAGCTTTCGGCACTGCCAAAAAGATCCTCGCAAATATTCAAAAAGGTGTTCAGTTCTTCCCCACTGAAACGCCAAAAGTGTTTGAGAAATAACGGTTTTATTACAAGAAATTCATTTTTGGCATTTATCTCGAGATCCATACAGTTTTCGAAAAAAGTACCCAGGGGCAAAAAGTTTCCAAATTCCAGAGACAATCTGAATGTATGTCCCATTGAAAGGAGAGGCGGCACGCAAAAAAGTTCTACCGGGTTAAATTGGGTACGACCTCTGAAAGTCTATCACCCTGTAGGTATTCAAAAACGCACAATAGCAATAGCAATATTGAGTTTTTTGAAGTGTATTAGGTGTTCCGAATTTCAATCAATTATTCTGAAAATTGTAGGAGAAAATTCAAAATACATTAAAAAATCTGAAACTTTGACACCCTGTAAATCGGAAACGAAGCTTCCACGCATATAATTATGTTTGTTTGAGATTTTCATCTTGAAAAAATGTCTTCTTCAAGCTGTTGAAGTCCTGCTACAAAAAACTGAAACACCCTGTATAACAGGGTGGCTCGGGCTGGGCCAAATTGGACAGTTGAAAGGAAAGTCCTATCATCGAACTAAATAGAAGAAAATTGAACCCAATGGTGCAAATCCTCGTGGAAACCGTGTATATCGATATCCGATTGTTTATCGAATCGTTACATAATATAGGAGTATTAAGAAAGGATGACATTTGGCAACATCGCAGTCACGAACACCAACACTCACCGTCAGACAGTTAGGCGCATAATGAATGAAATGATGAAATGATCAAATGAACTGTGAATTAATCGAGCCCCACCCATCCCGATCAAGCGAAGACTCGCGAAAACGTACGAACGATATAGCCCATGTTGCCATTTACATGCCCTATATGTAACAATTCGGCAAAAAATCTGTATATCTTCGTTTCAGAGTTACAAGTTGTTTTTCGAAAATGAGCATTTTTGATAAGTATGAAGAGGGACTACCAATGATGTTTTTGCAAAAATTGTCTGTTCATATGACTATGATATGATATGATTTATTGCGGCATTAAAGGTTTGTACATTAGTAAAATGCATAAAACTTATCAGCCTAGTCAAGATACAAGTAGATAGTAGTTGTGAAATCAAACATAATGATAACAAATAATCAATATGAATACATTTACAAACAGATTAAAATATATGTTGAAAAGTTGAAATCATTTCAAAGTAATCCTAGAAGTAATCATTATAAATATATTCGCAACCAAATTGAAATGAGAATCATTTCAAAACTGAAAAAAATCCCCTATGGAATAGAATACATTTTCAAGTAGAAACCTTTCAAGTTTAGTCTCAAATGATATGTTACAGTTTTCATAATTTTTGTATATGAGTAAACTTATTATATAATTTAAGTTCTATGTGACTAGGTGAATTTGGAAATATTTGTAGATGTAAGTAAGTTTGATGAATATCACATTTTGATCTTGTATTATGCCAGAGTTATCCTCATTCGAGTCCTCATTCTTCTCGGCGCTATTCCACTTCCAGTCAGTTGCTTATGATCTATAAGGCACAGATCCGACCTGTCCTGGAATACTGTTCGCATAGCACCCAAACATACCCTGAAACTGTTGGCTTTCTTCTTCAATTTTGGTACATGCCAAGTATGAATAGAAATACATTTTTTCCATAATGAAGGATTTCTTAATTTCCATCAGTGGCGTCCCTGTTAACATACCCTGTTATATTTTTCATCAAAATAATGATACGACACTGTGTTTTTTCCAAATAAATATTATTTTTGTAATAATCCTCTATCTTCTCATAAAAATGGTCTCTTGTGTTTTTTTCGTCCGGCGAACGGTTTTTGATTTAGAAAATAAAATGCATTCATTTGCTTGTTTCTATTCGATTTTTACTCTTAGTCATAATTTCACAATTGTGGTAACCAAAAGATTTAAGCAATATTTTTATAATTTTATGATATCTATTTTTAAGTATTTGTAAGAAGAAAAAAGCCAGAGCGGTTTCAGAGATATTGGGGAATAACTGATTTTTTTGTTAAATTTCAACATCCTGTATCTCAGAAACAAAGCTGTTACGGACCTATGTTCACATGAAGAATTTTTCTTAAAATCATCCAAGGATTATCGCCTCGATTATCGCCCTTTAGGATTAGCATTCAATTATGAAACACCCTGTATATACATAGAGTGTACCTTGAAGACATGCTAATATTCGAGGGGGTGATTCTTCAATTCATTTTAAGAAGAAAACTTCATATGAACGTATGTCCTAAAAGTCTCAACATTTGAGATACAGGGTGATGAAGTTTTGAAAAATATTCAATTTATTGATAATAACTGAGACAATATTGTATACATCTTCATGAAATTTGGTACACGTGTTTTATGCATCAAGGTGCATTTTCTGACGTGCGAAAATTTTCATTTTCTCTACCAGTGGCACCAATACGAGAATATTATTGTTTTTATTTTACTCAAAAGTGAGCAACGACATAAAATTTCCAAATGTTATACAATGTCATAAAAAGCTATTTAAAACGGTACAAAAAAGATCCTCCTGTTGATACTCGATACGATTCGTTTTCGAGAAAAAACGGAAAAACGAGACCAGACTTCGAATTTTGATGTCTGCATGAGTACTCCATTCAGGTCATTATTACTGAATAACCACAGTATGTAACATTTTGAAATTTGTATATCGATTCAGTCACTTAGCAGACTGAATTTCGCCATCACGAAAAGCTACACAGGATCGACAAAAAATAATCTGCATATTTTCAACATTGACACCCTGTATCTCAATAGTTAGGACGTTTACGACATACGTTCATGTAATGTTTTATTCTTGAAATCGGTCGAAGAATCGGCCCCTTGAATATTAGCATATCATTAAGGAACACCCTGTATATAATGATTCAGCACGAGTGCTATCATTTGTGAAGCGTTGTGGGTTGAATTTCGCAACACCCGGTATACATAAATCAAGAGACTAATACTAATTAGAAAACTACTCTAGCATGTTACGATTTTGATTAGGTATGAAATTAGGCATCAGCGAGAATCAGGGTGCATCAAATCTCGCTAGACTCGTTAGCTGAAACTTTAATCATACCCTCACACAGTGATGCCAACCTGTGGGAATTTTCCCATATTATGGGAATATTTGATGAAATAATTTAGAAATGGGAAAAAAATGAGAAGATCCAGATAAACTCATGATATGGTAATTTTCGTACTTGGCTTCATGCTGCTAGTCTGTACCAGAGATAAGTCAACTTCGTAGGTTATTTTGGAGGGTCTCTATTTGATTGACATTTCCTTTGTTCAGAGAATTATTCCATAATATCAAACATCTAACTTCCAATTTGCTTCTAACCAGAGTATTGTAATAGTAATTTTCCTAACAAGTGCGGAAAGTGATTCTCTCCCGCACGCGACTGCCGTTGACACGAACGACGAGAAGCGGAGTTCGGGCAAGCAGTGGAGTGCGGGAAAGAGACTTTCCCGAGCACTTTCCGCATGAGTTAGGAACAATATTTTTTTTCTACAAGCGTAGGACATTGATTGATTTGTTCAATTAATTATTTATGCAGATAGCAACAACTTGAAAGATAAATATATTCTCTATCTACTAATTATTAGTAATAGCTATTGTGAACTTACAGTTTGGCGCATTATGTAGGTCCATTGCGGAAGCCAGCAGGCCCATAAGGTGTTTGGTCTCTAGGTTTCAGACACTTCTAGGAAATGAGCCAAAAATACTTCTTCTTTATTCGGTATTTTTTTATTGTTGCACCATTCAATAAAACGCGTGTATAGCTTCTCATAATGTTCTTGAGATTTCGTTGGCAATAACGCATCTGTATCGCATTCCTATAGCTAGTATACAGTGTGTCCCACTTACCATGCTCACCATGGGTATCTTTTCAACGGTTTTCAATGTATTGTCACCGAAATTATGAACACCTGCCTAATTTCAAGTTAATCGGAGTTATGGAATTTTTGTTGAAATTAAAAAAAAGTGGCTGCTCCAAGATGGCGGACAAGATTTGGTCCGATTCCATTCAAAATTGGTAAGTGGGGGTTTGTGAGGTCGGAGATCATGATTTTTTTGTTATAATTTATAAATTCAAGATGGCGGCTTCCAAATAATGTTTGTTTTTGTATAAATGGCGATAACTCCGTTGTTATCAACACAAAACTATTACTGCGACATATCATCTGTAAGAGAAAAAAAAAGTTATTTGTAACTTAGTCATAGTGAGCTATGACCTACATTTGAAAAACCAAAGTTGGTGCTGATATCTCAAATTCTAGAAGAGTTGGTATAAATTTCATATTTTCCTCGAAATCACTTTGAAAAACTGCCATGAGAATGTGAAATTCCTATTTGAATATTTTCATAAATAAAGAAGTTACAAAGGAGACATGAAAATGATCAAAATCTGTTTTTTGCGTATAAAACGAAAACGAATAGATTTTATCAAAATATTTTTTCACATTATAGTTGGCCTTGACAAACTCCACATTTGGTGTCATTTAACCAACCTCGTATCTCTCACCGTTAAAAAGATACCCATGGTGAGCATGGTAAGTGGGACACACTGTATAGCTGGAAGTTTTTGATCACATTGTGGCAATTTCACCGAGGGGTAAATCACTGGCCATTTTCGGGTACACTAGACTTCCTTTGTCGAAAGAATTCCCGGAATTCCTGGTACTACCCAAGGAATTTCTGGAACTACTCAAAGAATCCCCGGACATCCTAAAGAATTCCCGAAATTCTCAAAGACTACCTGGACTACCCAAGGAATTCCAGGACTTCCCAAGGAATTCCCGCACTTCCCAAGGAATTCCCGCACTTCCCAATGAATTCCCGGACTTCCCAAGGAATTCTTGGACTCTCCAAGAAATTCTTGGACTACACAAGGAATTCGCGGACTTCCCAAAGAATTCCCAGACATCTCAAAGAATTCCCAGACTTACCAATGAATTCCCAGACTTTCCAGAGAATTCTCGGACCTCCCAAAGAATACCCGGATTTCCCGAGGAATTCCCGTCTCGGGTACACTGGACTTCCACGTGATTTACCCCTCGAATTTCACTGAATCGAAAATGACAGTAACGCTATGTCTGTCACTTCGACAATTACAAACTCATTTGAGGTTTGATTGGCATGACAACAATAATCGTTTTCCGAGTCGTTTTCCATCAGATCAATCCAAATCTAAAGGGGGATTTTTATAATAATCAATTTTTATTTATCAATATTTCTCAATTTTCACAATGAATAGTGCAATTTGATGGATTATTCTGAACATACATACTTGCAACAAACGAACTCAAACTTTCATATTCCATCACCAACCACTTATATTTTGCGATATTATCATATCTTTGTATTTCCCGCTCTAGTGTGGGAAAGAATTTCCCGCAATGTTGCGGGAAAAAGACACTTCCCAAACTAAATTGTGTGCGGGTATAGGGTGAATCACGCATGCTTGTAGAAAGAAATATAATTATTATACATTGAACAGAACCAAATTCCAAAGTGTTGAGCGCTTTATAGAACCAACGATTTGTATGCTCGGGAAAGAGAATTTTGTATTAATCTATGGTATGTGTGACTGAAAACTAAGATTGGGAGAGAAGACAATGCCAAGATCCACCACTTCACTCTCTCTATTCAGATCTACATTTCCCATCATGTAGATATGAAAATTTTGATTTTTTTGTCGACTGTAAGTCATGATAACACATTTATCAATGTTGCAGTACAGTCTATTATCAATAGACCGATCATAAATTTTATCGAAATCATTCTGCAGTTGAAAGTAATCATTCAGATCCTCAATTTTCAAGAAAATTTTGAAGTCATCTGCAATGAGTAAGCACGGCGATGTAACTTCAGATTGTGAATCATTGACGAATAATAGGAAGAGCAGAGTTCCGAAATTTGACCCTTGTGGTCAGAGATTCATCAAGTCAAGTAGCTTGATATTTTAACAAACTACTTGACTTGACTTGAAAATCAAACTCGTGGCAAATTACGTACTTGACTTGACTTGAATTTGAGATAATTATTACTTGACTTGAAATCAAGCTACTTGATAATACTTGATCTTGATACGCACGAGTCTCAACGGCGTATATTTCTGCAAGCTCGCTCACGCTTTGACAAAATACGGGGGTTCCCCGAGATCCGAGCTGACTGAATCGATCGCGCAGTCAGTCTTACGATGCCATTTTCATTTCATCAGTTATATACAGGGTGACTCACGGTCGATGGTAGGTTAGACGTTCACGTTTATGATAGGAACGCAACGCAGGATTTTTCTGAAAATTTCGCATCTCACATTTCATCACCGGTACTATATCGATCTAATATATTTTCAAAATCACGACGTTGCCGCTTCTATAGAAAAGTAGGAACCACTTTGTTATTTCGAATTGAACACCCTGTATTTTATTGCATTTTCAGATTCTCCTTGAAGAGTTGATTTCATCGATACATCACACTCGGGGTATAGCGGAAAAGATTATGAAGATATAGAGTGCGAAAAATCGAGATTTTTCAACTTCAGGAATTTTTTGTGTATGCGAAATTTTCAGAAAAATCCCGCGTCGCGTTCTCCATAAACATCTAACCTATAACATCGACCGTGAGTCACGCTGTATAGATACACAATAAAACTGCTGAAAATCAAGTAGCTTGATAGAACTACTTGATTTTTCAAGTACTTGATAAATAATTACTTGACTTGACTTGACATTAAAAAACTTTCGCTTGACTTGAACTTGACTTGATTTCAAGTCAAGTCAAGTCAAGTAGCTTGAATATCAAGTCAAGCCGTGAATCTCTGCTTGTGGTATTCCTGACTTAACATCTGTTCATAAGTCTACATTAGTATATTTTCAGTATCATTACGCTTATCAAATTGTGATACATAGTTGAATAGAGAATTTTTGGGTGAAAAAGATAGACTACAGAAATATACAGGATGTCATTTGAAAAAAAAAGTTGGGTCTACTTCTAATCAAACAGGTGGTTGAAGAAAATTGTCATTGTGTTCAAGGAAAGCGCCTTCATCGATAATTAGCGAAACATGTCGTGTGTTCGAGAATTTTGTGGAAATCTTGTCGTTTGTGAAGTTTTTACATTTGCCATAGATTTCTATCAAGTAACGGCCGACTCAATTCAAAAAATAGATAAATATTGTTGATCATTGAACCGTAATGAATAACCTACAGACAGTATTTATTATTATTATATATTTGGTTAACCCTCTAACTTCTGCCTGGATGCGACGCTGTTTGATTATATTGTTCACCTAAGAAGTAATCTTCTGGATGCCTTGGATGGCTTGCATGTCACATCTATTTCCCTCAGGACTGCTTTTCGAGTTGTTTACTTCTTGTTTAAGACGATAGCAAATAGAAAAACGACTAAGACTACCCACTCGCCCCCGCTCCCCCCATCCACTTATCTCATATTTCTTCTAGCTCGGCTTTCGATCAAATTGACGGTGTTGCCTTTCTGGATCTTCTGGATCGCACGAAAGGTCATCCCTATTTTGTTCGTTGATAAAGAGGTCGTTCGACCAATATCATGGTAATGCTAGTGATGCAATGGCAGCCGAAATTTCTGAAGAACACGACTTGGAGTATTATTACCATAATATTTCCTATGGTATTTCAGTGTCGAGGAATTTGTGAGTGTGGCATCGTCATCAAGATGAATGGCTCGTCTCTGGGTGGAATCTAAGATAGCGAAAGTTTGGATGCCGAGTTTTCGAGAAAGTAGCTTTTTGCTCGGAATGAAAAACCGAATTTAGCAGCTTTCACGATTGATCTTATAATATTCTTCATGAAAGAGTATTTATTACCACAGATTAACAATCAATGTGGAACCAGCTACGAGTTCCAGCCACGTCACCAATTATTCCGGGCACTATTTTCCATCAATGTATTCCTCTAAGACTCCTCAATAATCTGTATATCTCTCAATAATCTGTATATCTCTCAATATTGTGTCAGGGAAAAATTAACCCCACAGGCCCCCTTTTTTTGGAATTACGAAAATGAATCATAACTTTTTCAGAATACACGTGGATGGGATTTTTTTTCTATGAATCTGTTCCTATAATGGTACTCGATAATGTGTATATCGCACAAAATTTTGTCGTTCAAGAATCAACCCCTTTTTTAGAATTTCGAAAAAAATCATAACTTTATCAAAATCCACGTGGCTGGGAGTTGTTTTCTATGAATGTGTTCCTCTGATGGTACTTGATAATGTGCATATCTCACAATATTTTGTCGGGCAAAAATGAACCCCACCGGCCCCATTTTTTTGGAATTTCGAAAATAAATCATATATTTTTCAAAATACAAATACACATGTATGGGAGATTTTTTTGATCCTATAATAAAACAATCTACTATTTTGTTGTTATTTTTCAACTCACTTTTATTGTTGTGTATATCTGATATTGTATTTTCTACTTCTTTTTATCTTGGCTATCTATAATAGTATATAATGTAACAAGCTCGGTAACAAGTGTTATAAACGTCCTTTTAGTAACGAGTATTTTAAGCACGAGCGTAGCAGAGCGGGTGTTTAATAAACGAGTGTCTAGAAGAGTTTATAAACGCGTTACATACTCTATGCTTTTTCTACGAACTCCGAAAATTACATTAACATACCTGCTATTCCTGCTAACCTTCAAAATAATTCGAGAGGAATGGGAATTGAGAACATAATACATGCAATTGCATGCAACCAGCGAGACACGAATTAGTGATATTGGTTGTAGATGTGTCCAGTCCATTGCTTACTAACCTTTGTTTCTCGTTTATATCATGCTTAGCGCAGAATGAATGAATTGTTCTCAAAGATGGTTGCTTCATTTTTACGCTTCTTGGAGATATGCAAGTACCAGAACATTCTCTTCGATTTCAATTCCGTCTACATCTCGCATATATTTTCAACGAATAATTCTGATACAAACGAATATTGTTTGAATAATTCTGATACGAAATTCGAAAATAACAGTTGACAGTTAATACAATTGACAGGCCAGACTTGTCTCAAATTACTGAAGCTGTGTTTAATTAACTGTGTTGCCATGGTAATGTGTTTAAGAAATCGTGTTGACATGGTAACGTGTTTAATATTTTGAATAAATCGCAGATCGTCAATTCGTGATTAATCAATCGATCATTTAGCGTGGTACATATCCGTATGCTAAATGCCATTTCAGTTATGTGAGTAGAAAAAAGCGTGTTATTTAGGTTTTCAAACTACTATTCAACTTATATATTATAGTTCGGCTAACTACTAAAGCATGTTACTTATAGCTCCATCAGGTGCCTCCCCGCAGCAATTAATATTTAACATTTCAACACCCAAGACTCGAGAGTATTAAGACATGATGAGTGGATTCTTTTGAAAAAAGTTAAGCTTCTAATCTAGAGGGATAAAGGTTCTCTATCATTACTGACATCTGATTTTGACACAGACCCAAATGTTCATGCACATTTTCAATTACTCTAAACTCTAATGATGATTAGATGGTGGGAAATTATGAAGTCACTTTTGGTGGCGTGTGAAAAAGCACATTCCTCATTCCAATTATGATCATTTTTCATCCACTTAATGAGTTGGAAGCTGCCAATCTTCTTAAATCTGCAATAGGTCGCGTGCACGATGACCGACCTTGGAGGTAAAATATTGAAACACAACCTCACTTTTCTGTGAAACATTGAAACACAACCTCCCTTTTTTTAATTGTTTACAGAGGAATCAAAGGATTGAAATAGTTTTCCACAATATTTTGGCACCCGAATCGTGATTTTTGCGCTGTTCATTAATTTAAGCATGCCTTCTCATTGTTCTGTTGTACAATAAACAAAAAAATGCAGCGAGAGACGAAGGAATATGATTTTATTGATTTTCCAGGTAAATAGTTGTCATTATGAAATTCTGTCATTTCTAAATAAAATTCCTACTGCCACTTCTGCAATAGAAGCTGATTCTGCTAATAGATTGAAAATGTCTACTAAACACACGATCATATTTCGTCAACATGTCAGAACATTCCTCCCGTTTGATTGCATAAATCCAATCTTCTTGTATTCTTTAAGGAATTTCACAAGTAGTTCTATTTGCTCCTATTGCAGAAGGAATTCCGATGAGAAATCAGAGAAATTACCAAATTTCAAAATGAAAACTATATTTGAGTGACTATAGTGGGTACTTACTGGCCACGTTTATGCCGTATGAATATTTAGTAGGTATGCTTACCAAGGAGATTAACTAAATTCAGACCAGATGCCTTAGTTAACACATGTTTACACCATGTATCTCCAGATGACTAACGTTACCAACTTCATTTTGATTTGATTATTTTTTTGAGGTTAGGCTGTGTAACTCCACTTGAATTCGTGAATTAAGAATAAATCTTTTTGGTAGGATACGAAATTAGCTGAAATTGAATGAAATATTATTATGAGAACTCATGAAATAACTGCCACTTGTAGATTGTAGATTGTAGATGGGTCGTATAGGCTGGGAGACCTCTCGATCACTGCAACCTAGAAGATCTATTGTGATTACCCTTATCTAGTTTTGGTCCTCTAACCCTAGACTTCTGATGAAGCCTACAATTTTCCTCACGGTTGAATTTTCCACCTCAGCAGGGGTGAGATAGACCTGTTCTAGGTGGTTCAGCCTTTGGCGGACTAATACTTCACATGAGCAAAGCATGTGTTCCGCGGTTTCAGTCGCATTGTTACAAAAGCGGCAAGTGTCAGTCTCCGCCAGGCCCATCTTTTTGAGGTGGTACCTCAGAGGGCCGTTTCCTGTGAGAATGCCTGTGATAAGCTTTAGCTCTGGTTTGCTGAGGCTGAGGCTGAGTAGCTCTTTGGCTCGGATCTGCGAATGGTTGATGAACCTTTTCGCTTGTCGTTGACCTGGAGTTGCTCTCCAGTAGGAGAACTTTTCAATTTCTTTCCATTTTCTGAGTTCTTCCTTTAGGTGACAGTTGCTTATCCCACAAAAAGGCTCAGGACCAAAAAGTGCAGATGCTGCACCTTTTTTTGCAAGGCGATCAGCTGCCACTTGCACTCAAGTCTATTCAAGGCTAGACAAAATGTTTACACCGTCTTGGTCATCATACTATTTCAGTCTGGTACGCAACAAATTTCGGTACCAAACCAAGCTGGCTTGAATCATAATGTACCAACCGGGTTCCTTTGTCTCTCGCTGCATTTTTTGTGCATTGTACGACAGCACAATATGATGGCATGCGCAAATTAATGAATAGCCGAAAAACACGATTCGTGTACCAAAATAATTGTGAAAAACTATTTCAATCATTTGTGAACAAATAAAAAAAGTGAGGTTGTGTCTCAATGTTTCACCTCCAGGGTCGCGATTTTACTAAATATACTGCACGCTAGCACAAACCACGCCTACCATAATACGTCATATCTCCAAACATTACCGATATACTCGGAGTCAGCACATCGCACTAAATATACTGTGCTCCAACGCAAGAATACACTTTTTATGATTTTGACACGAATTCGACTGAAGCTCTCTCGTTGTCAATCTCTTGTACGCAGTAAATTCATACACCCAAATGGTCTACTGGTCTGGTTAGCGCTGTCGACTTTCAGTCTGAAGGTCCAGGGTTCGAATCGCTGTGAACTTGAACTTTTTTTTGCAACTTTTTTTTTTCACCAATGTTTTTTTACTTCATTCTGGTTTTCCTTTTTCATAAAATATTTGAAGTCAAATAGGTTAGTGCGTTTAGGATAAACAGTCTCATTTTCTACACTCCATTCGGTTCTCCTTCCTCAAAAATATTGCAATCAGGGATAGGTTAGTTCGTTGAGGATGAATAGTCTCTGAGTTTTGCCTAAGTAAAGTACCTACTTTGAAGATGAGATATAACGGTGGGCGTGGATGTGCTAGCGTACAGTATATTTAGTAAAATCGCTCCAGGGTCGGTGACAGTTCTTGCACGCAACCCATCTTAAATGGTTATAACATAACCAATGATTTCTTCGTGTTCCATCTGTCATAAGCAGAGGTTTGGTGGTAATTTTAAGTCTTGAAGTTTTTTATAGAGTAGCCCCTGTTTGCAAACACATTGTGGTCACGTGGTACTCAATCATTGTTAAACACCCTGTAGCTTATCCTCAATCGAGCGCTAAATGCAACCCAAATAAACTAACTCAGTACTGCACTGGCAACACGGCAAATTGATCGGCAAATAGAATTTGATATCTGCCGTGCAAAATTAATGCGTTATCGATCGGCTCCATTCGGAAGCTATCCCGGAGATCCCGACCTCTCCCGACTCGTCCTGGATGGGATATAGATGTGGGATGGTCGTGATGACGCAGGGTTGTCAGACTTGTGAATCAATCCGTAGATTTACGGATTTTTGATGAGTTGTTTGAGTGGGAGGTCTTTCGATTTTTTTATAAAATTTGCTGTGGTCTTGTCAGCTTTGGATAATCTTTGAGTTGACTCCCAGTTCCTCGGGGTGTGTTTTAGAGCTAATGTACCCCAGACATGCGAACAATAATCAAGGGATGGTATTCTTCATTATCTGTAAATAGGTCGAAAAGATACCTCATTACCATAATCTTCGTAAATTCCATCAAAATCGGTCCCTTCCTTATAAACTATTGAAAAAATCGATTTTCCCGGAAATACACTCGACGACAAAAAACCGACCAACCTTAACCAATGAAAATTAACACTGCTGAAGGAGAGAAATTTTTAGTTTCATAAAATATTTTAAGGTGGTTGTATTTTTACTCGGTTTTTTATGTCAAAAACTTGTTTTCATATGTCGACCCGATTAAGTAGGTATGTGACCTTTCGTGCAACATTATTGAGACACCCTGTAATCGGTCGCAGTTGATATGAATTCTAGTGATTCCTATAGGGTTGTCAAAAAAACCTGTTTTCGAATAACAACTTTTTTATTCAGGGACCGATTTAATTGTTTTTTCATAAAACGGCGGATACACCTGAACTTGTTCAAATTTTGAAACTAGTTTGAAGTTTCTTAAACCTTTCAGCCCCACTTTCTCCTCATGAATAAACTGAGTTGGAATTGTGATCACTGACTCATTTGGTATATAAACTGGGCGTCAATTGAAACGTTAATAGTGAAATTTGGCATCAAGTTTGACTTCTCGTAATTTCTAAAATATTGAACGAATTTTGAATTGCCGCCCAGATTCTGAATGCCTTTTTCATCGTCTTTCAAACCGTTCCTTACAGCTTCTTCTAAATCGATCAGGAACCGTGATACAGTGTGAAACAAAGTTTCGTGCATTTTGAAGAAAATTTCTCCGCCCCCCCATTTTGTCGGAAGACCACGATGCTCATATTTCATTCAGGCATTTCATAAATAGCAACCATACCATACATTTTCGAGTTTTTGCCAAAAACTACAGTGGTTTCCGAATTTTTTTTTTTTTGCATTTTTTTTAAATGGACTGATTACCTGTATCCTCAAAACGATGAATCAGTCTTTTTATTGTCATGACTGACTCATTGAAAATGGAACTTGAATGAGTTTGGGTATATCCTAATCGTGATAACCTAATGATATTTCCCATTTCGACCCGCTTTGAACGAGTCATCTTTAAATTTTTTAGGACCTGATTTACACTGACGTTTTCATGAAAATTGGCAATTGATATAACTTCTATGCATACCTACATTGTTTCAACAATACCTTGTTACAGAAACATGGTATCGTTGTTTGTTTTTGTTGATGAGATGTGTTGATTTACTGCTCACTAAGGTAGAAAACTTTTATCATAGACTGCGGAATAATAAATTATTGATTGTTTTTGAGTAACCTGGTATACATATCTGCTCCAAAGCTTCCCTGAAATGCATAAAATCATCCATTTATGGAACTCCTCTGAAATTAGTCCATTTAAAAAAAATACAAAAACATTTTTTTTTCTGAAACCACAGTAGTTTTTGGCAAAAACTCGAAAACGTCCCGAAGTATGGTTGCTATTCATGAAATGCCCGAATAAAATATGAGCATCGTGGTCTTCCGACAAAATGGGGGAGCGGAGAAATTTTTTTCAAAATGCACGAAACTTTGTTTCACCCTGTATCATGGATCCTGATCAATTTAGAAGAAGCTGTAAGGAACGGTTCGGAAGACGATGGAAGAGGCATTCAGAATCTGGGCGGCAATTCAAAATTCGTTCAATATTTCAGAAATTACGAGAAGTCAAACTTGATGCCAAATTTCACTATTAACGTTTCAATTGACGCCCAGTTTAGTTAGGTTACTCCTACAGGTTTGCATCATTTAAAATTTGTTTTTTGACATTGACGGATGGGACAAATACGCTCCATTGTTATTGTTGAATGGATCATATTATATGTCCCACTGGTAACCTATGAAATCAAAGTCTGAGTCTTGTCAAATCTTTATTCAATATAATTTTACATTATTGGCGTGAAACAATTTCTGCAAAGTAGTTACTTGACACCGAGCTTGACACAGACGATTGATCATCACCGCTCTTGATTTCATTATCTTGTTGACCATCTGTATCAGAGGATGATGTCTTTCTCTCGTAGTCTTTGTGATTTGTGGAATTCAACTCATATTCAGTATCAAACTACCATAAATGCATATGAATTTATCACCTACTTGCCCAAAAACTCTATGAAAATGAAGAGAAACAGATAAAAAACAATCAATACAATGCAACACGTGTGAAAATGAAATGGAAAAATGACTCCGCAAGGCGACGCCGTCTTGCAAATTCTGATTTATTTCTATGCTTTTGCACGAAGAATAACAGTAAATATTTATAAACTTTGAGTGGAACATACAGGGTGTAAATTTGAAAACTTTCAATGCGAATATCTCGCGAAAGAAAATAGTTAGAAAAACGCCGTTTGGCAAAAATGCTAAAGAGTTAAGGGGAACTAGAACCACCATATTTCAGTGAAGGGATGAGTCACCCTGTCAGCGCAACACACCCCAACTTTGAAATGTCAAATGGCACTACCTCTTTTGTGATACCTCAAATGAACGGTCTCAGTCAGTAGTATTCACCTGTACAAGACTTTTTTTCCATCCACTACAGGGTGTACGGAAAATATAAAGTCGAATAAAATAAAATGAATTGTGTTAAAAGGATATTTTATTTGATCAGATGTTCAAAATGCATTCCATTCTGTTGTAAGCAATAGTATAATCGATGTTCAAATGCCATTCTAACATTTTGGAACACATCTCGTGGAATATATCGGCATTCTGCATTTTATTTTATTAGACTTTATGTTTTCCGTTCACCCTATAGTGGGTGAAAAATAAGTCTTGTACAGGTGAATACTACTGACTGAGACCATTCATTTGAGGTATCACGAAAGAGGTAGTGCCATTTGACATTTCAAAGATGGAGTGTGTCGCGCCGACGAGGTGAATCATCCCTTTACTGAAGTATGGTGGTTCTAGTTCCCCCTAACTCTGTAGCATTTGTGCCAAACGGCGTTTTCCTAACTGTTTTATTTAGCGAGATATTCGCATTGAAAGTTTTCAAATTTAGACCCTCGAATTAATGTTTTTCGTACACCCTGTAGTGGGTGGAAAAAAAGTCTTGTACAGGTGAATACTACTGACTGAGACCGTTCATTTGCGGTATCACAAAAGAGGTAGTGCCATTTGACATTTCAAAGTTGGGGTGTGGTGCGCTGACAGGGTGACTCATCCCTTCACTGAAATATGGTGGTTCTAGTTCCCCGAGTAGTTCCCCTTAACTCTTCAGCATTTTTGTCAAGCGGCGTTTTTCTAACTTTTTTATTTCGCGAGATATTCGCATTGAAAGTTTTCAAATTTACACCCTGTATATATCCCGATGGGGCTGAAAAGGTTGGGACTGGGATTCGGATTTTAAAAGCTTAAACTTTTTTAAATAGAACGAAAGATCAACATTCAACATGCGAATCCATCATCAAAAAATAGAACGAAAAATCAACATGCAAATCCTTCATCGAAAAATAGCTGATATAGGTACGACAGGAAACAGACCGGTAATCAAATTAACGTATTACTGCTGTATTGTTTATAGTTGCTATTCGGGATTATTGACTCTGTTTCATTGTTGTATACAAAATAATTCTACATACAGTGTATCGCAGTTTTAATGAAAACACCCCTGGATCTTTGATAATTTTTGAGTCAGGATTCTGAAATTTGCAGGAGCGAGAGATATACTGAAAATACACACTATATAACCCAGTGGAGTCATCTCTCGCCAACAGCTTTCCTGAACATTTTTCAGTCCTGGAAAATTCAATTCTGCCTCATTTTTCATGGAAGTATCGCCGTATCTCACGTGATTGACGTGATCTTTAGCCCCTCCTCTTCTCCTGCAAATTTCAGAACCCTACCTCAATAATAACGTAAGATACGGGAGTGCTTCCATGAAAAATTTGATTTTTCAAAACTGAACATTTTTCCAGAAAAAATATGAATAGTTAGTGAATTGGACGTCTCGATGATTTCGAATCCGAAGAGATTTTTAACCTACCTTGCCTCCTAATATCATTTTACGGAAATGTGTATAAAACTGAAGATGACACAACTTGGTTATAGTGTGTATTCAAAATATATTTCCTGCTCCTGCAAATTTCAGCATCCTAACTAAACAATTACGAAAGATACAGGGGTGTTTCCATTAGAAGTGAGACACACTGTATATACAGGAAGTTTCAAAACATTTGTTTAAAAATAAAAGATATGATTTCTCGAAAAACTCTACATTGGTCTCGACATTGGTAAGTGTCCGCAAACGCATCTTTTTCGAGTACAAGGTATCTAAAAAACTGTTTTGATGAAATCCCTGGAATCGTTTGAGAACTCATAGTTTATATACAAATTTCAACATCGATATTATCTAGTTTCTGAGCCATAATTCTTTTTTTTTTGCATATGCCAGTGACGAAAACGTCATGGTTACCCTCGTGGTTGCCCATGAATTGACAATCTGAAAATACATTTCGAACCACCAATGTGATCCGTTTTAGAGGAAACAGTTCCTTACCTAACAAGTGCGGAAAGCAGAACCTCCTTTTCCGCACGCGAGGGTTGGAAAAGAATTTTTTTGCAGAGTTAGGTATAATGTTTGTCCTACGAGTGATTTTCTCCGTATTATATTAAAAAAATGTTTTCAATAAACAAGATTTTATAATAATGCTACAAAATGACACATCAGACAGAATTGATAAGTACATAGATCATTTAGTGAGTCATAAATATTTTAATTTTCAACTATACAAAAATCGTGCGGAAAAAAGATTGTGCGAAGTAGTAAAATCGTTCGGAAAAGTACAACTTACAAAACGAAAAATCCTGCGTGTGGTGATAATGTTCATTTCGCAAAACAATAATTAATGATGTCAGAACATGAATTCTAACAGAAATTAAAACGAATGTATGTTTTTTTTTTACCAGCGTTCGGAAAATACCACTTCCGCACTCGTGCGGAAAAAACCTTCTACACACAAATTAGTGCGGAAAAAAGGAATTTGCGGAAATTTGGTTTTTGCGCAGGCAGTACAAAAATTACTGTAACTTACACTTGCCCAAAGTGACTTTCCCGCACTTGTAAGGTAAAGCATTATATCAACAACAGAAAATGTTTCTGCTTTCTAATGTTTTCTACTCGGTTTTTAACCATAAAAAGCCGTTTCCCTCCAAAGCTGTTTAAATAGAGTTTTTGACCAGGGCCTTTTTTTTTGTGTGGAAAACCATGACAGTTCGAATTGCGCTTTCATCAGAATACCAATTTTCTCAAGTCATAGAAATTAGAAGGAGAAAACCTTACGCAACACTTGAATCTTGCGTCACGGGCAAAAAAAAATAATGAATAAGGATAACAATAAAAATAATGAAATGTTAAAATTCCTGAGTATCGTCTAGAAACAAAATTGAGTTGACACTCGTATCTCTAAAAGAGTACCACCCTGTATATTTGTGGAACTGTTTTGGATATAACCATAAAACAGTGCTGATAATCTCGAAAAGCAAAGATCAACAATACAACAATGTTTGTCGTATATTGATTTTTCAAAATCCTACGAAAGAAAATACCGGGAAAATATAAATTATTTTGTGGTTGAGTATTCTGTGGTGAAATCATAACTGTCTTTATACAGCGTGTCCCAAAATTGCTAGGACACAGAGCTACCACCTGAAAGTAGGGGTCAAACTAAGTTGATTGGACCCAATTCATTTATTCACTAGAATGTACCGTTTGTCCGTGAGAAAAGTTTAAAGTTTAAATATAAAAACACATTTTCGTTCGCTATTCATGAATGAGTGAAATTTTTATGAAATTTGACAAAAGTGCATTTTAGGGGATTACTCTCCGTTTAGATCAATGGAACCAAAAAGAGAAGAAGGATTGAAACCACCCTCACTCCCTGACATCTTTTTCAGTACATTCTCAAGGGTGGTAGAACGATTCTCAACATTTTTCAAAGAGAAAACAGATTACTTCATCTTGTTGCTCCTATCAAAACTTCGTACTCACCATATTTCCGAGGAAGAAACAAGTTTCATCTCATAATTCTAACAGATATTTCCAGTGCAAGTTTAGTAACATTTTAATACAAAATTCAGTTGACAGTAGAATCAAAAGAAGAAGGTTTTTCATAATAAATGTTCAATATGCCGGCCACCCCCCTCAATACAAAGGTCAATTCTACGTAAAAAATAGAAATGCACTTTTTTTATGCAAACTTAGAGCTTTCCTCACTGACAAACGGTACATTTTTGTATGTAAATAAATTGGGTCCAATCAACTTATTTTGACCTCTTATTACACGTTTTGGGACTCCCTGTATATCAGCTATTTTTTGACAGATTCATATGTCCCTTCTCACTGTTAACAAAAGTTCAATCTCTTTGAATCACTTAGAGAAAAAAATACAGTGCGACTCTGAAAACTTCCATCAGTGAGTTTCGAAGTTTGGCTAAGTTTAGGTGGGTCCATCCGAGTTTCCATCATTTTGTAAGTCGAAAAAATATGAAAAATATTAAATGAGGAGGTTTGTCTTACCAATTTTCTCTCCAATGGGACCTACATGAATCAAATCGGTTCATAAATAAATAAGGTATTATTCTAGAACAACTTTTTCCCTCTAAAGTCAAAGGCACCGGCGGTACGTGGTCACATTACTAAATCGACTAAAGATATTTTTCTGCAACCGACACTAAAGTCGTCCATTTTGATACCAAAATTAGCTTTTGAATTGACGTTCCTATCACTGACTGAAAAATAGGTATGTTGCTAGGCAACATATTTAGTTCCTAGGAGCTAAAGTTGAATTTTATCTCCTAGGAACTAAAAAGGATTCACTAGACGTCATCAAGAATAAACAAGATTGTTACGGTTGGTTATTTGGGTTGGGACGCATACCTGATTTGTTTCCGATTTCGTCAGAATTGGCATTTCATACCCTAGCTGGAGATATAAATACACCTTATTATAGTTGAGTATAGGATTTATAAACATCTCAGTTGAGTATTTTGGTTTTGATCAGGGAAGCCCTCAAGATTCACATACTTGCTTGATCTGTATTTCATTATTCGTTATTCTCGGGATGAATAACTTGTTTTTGGATAATCACGGCCAGCATTAGTTTTTTGTCTCAAACAACGATATTTTTTACCTCCATTTGATTATCAAGACAAACACAGTGGAGTATGGAGAGAAAGAAATAATCGCTATTATTATTGTTGATATGCTCACTAACCTAACATTTTCCACGTCTTGTTCCTATATCTGGCGCGGTATTTGCCATTAGAGCACCTGGTCCATACACGAATATGTCACTCTGTGGTTGTATTTATGTTGGAACTACAATTCGAACATTCTTGAAAATTGAATAAACCTGCTGTTAATACAGGTAGAATATCATCACCACACGGATTATTTAATATTTGCTGCATTGCATGCATATGGCACGGCATTGGTGCACAAACACTATTTCTAATCCATATCAACGATTTGTTGGAAGCAACTTCATGTCTAGTACACAGCTTCGCGGATGATAGTACCACATAGTACCCTCCATACCGCCTTTTCTTCCATGGCCCCAATACCAGCCAGGCAAATCAGAAATGAACGAGGGAGAAATGTTGACAACATAAATATGGACTTGGCAACGGTTCTCTAATGGGGATCCAATAACTTGGTAGATTTCAATGCAAACAAAACACAAGTATGCCTTTTCTCTAGAAAAGCCGATCTCACTGTGTCAAACATAAGCATGTCAGGACTAACCATACCTTTGAAGACATTCATTTCGATGCTTGGTATCACTATCATCAATAACCATTCTTGGGAAAATCACGTAAGATCAATTGCGAAAAGTGCCCCAAAAACTTGGTTTTCTGCTTCGGGCCAGGAGCTAATTCACTTCTAGTCAGCTGCTTATGATCTATAAGGCACATGTCTGACCTGTCCTGGAATACTGTTCTCATATTTGGAGTGCAGCAGCCAAACATACCCTGAAACTGTTAGATTCTGTCTAAAAAAGGGCAATTCGTCTCGTGGGCGATGCCTCGCTCACAAACTCACTTACTCACCCACTCACTTCTCTGGAACACCGTAAAAAGTTGGCGATTCTATTTTATAGATATTTTCATGGAAGATACTCTTCTGAAATATCAACAATTGTACCTCCCTTGGCAGTCCCCGCGAGATTAACCCGTCGAGTTGACTTCGCACCCCTTCGTGGTCACTTTGGAGACCTGCAGAACATCTCTTTTCAAAGACTCCTTCATCCAACGAACAGCGAGGCTCTGGAACACATTGCCAAGGGAGTTGTTTCCCGAGGCATATAACCTCCAGAAATTAAAGAAGAACACCAATTCCTACCCTATTTCCCTTGGTTCTCGCGATGTTCTCTGAACATTACAGGATATCCCTTTTCGTAGGAACCATGAATATAAAAAAAATGTTTCATTCGTATCAAAAGTGACTTTGTTCGACTCACAAATTTTGCTTTCGTTCGGCTTCGCTACACTAAGTGTCACTTTTGATCCTAATAAAACAATCTACTATTAGGATCAGAATGTCCTCATCTACTGAGTATTTACTACTTTGAATCGACGTTACGGATTTCTACGGATTTTCTTGCTCTTCCTTAGGGATAAGTTAGAAACACTGCCTTGTCGACTATTTTATTTTAAATTATCCAGTTCTAGATCTTGCTTCCGCGGTTCCGGTCAGGAAACGGGAGCGCGATATACCGATCTCTTCTATAAAATCGAGATAATAATAATAATACGAGTAATAATAATATGGCCAAATTTGAGCGTCGGATAAAAAAAAATGTTTTAGTCAATTGTTTACTATTAAGAAAAAAATCTGAGAAATGATCATATTTTTTCAAGTAGGTAAATTTTAGATTGAACAAAGAACGGTATCAAGTATACAGAGTGTGAATGTTTTCAATGCGACATTTGGAAATTTGCCCGCGCCTATATGGTACAAAATGAGATCCACAAATCTGGTGTTATAATTTTAAACGGCTTACGAGATACAATTTTTGTTGTAAACTATACAGAGTGTTTTATCCTATATGCACAGGACTTCAAAAAATATTTAAATACGTTTCTATTAACTCACCCTCTAAAATGCACCATTTTCAGAGACAGGGTGTAGAAATGGCCCGAGCTCTTCTTTAATCGAGATAATAATACGAGTAACATCAATAATAATATCGCCAAATTTGGGCGTCGGATTGAAAAGAATGTTCTAGTAAATTGTTTCCTATAAAGAAAAATATCTGAGAAATGATCATATTTTTTCAAGTAGGTAAATTTTAGATGGAACAAATGATACAGGATGTGAATGTTTCAATGCGATATTTGAAAATTGCCCGCGCCCATATGGTACAAAATGGGATCCACAAATTTGGTGTTATAATTTTGAACGGTTTACGAGATTCAATTTTTGTTGTAAACTATACAGAGTGTTTTATAATACATGCACAGGACTTCAAAAAATGTTTAAATACGTTTCTATTAACTCACCCTCTAAACTGCACCATTTTCGGGGACAGGATGTAAAAAAAACTTTTTTTTGCGAATATCTGTGGAACCGCACAGAATAGTAGATTGTTTTATTAGACGCTAGACGCTCAGCCTCGCAAATGCAAAATTCGCTTGTCAAGCAAAGTGTCACTTTTGATCCAAATGAAACATGCTATTTTTTCCAAGTATGTACGAATTGTAGTTTCAATATAAATAAAACCACAGAGTGACATATTTGTGTATACCAGGTGCTCTAATGGCAAATTCCGCGCCAGTGCCAGGTATAGGAACAAGACGTGGAAATGTTAGGTCGGTGAGCATATCAACAATAATAGTAGCGTTTATTTCGTTCTTCCCATACTCCACTGTGTTTGTCTTGATAATCAAATGGAGGTAAACAATATCGTTGTTTGAGACAAAAACTATTGCTGGCCGTGATTATTCAAAAACATTATCCATCCCGAGAATAACGAAAGAAATACAGATCAAACAAGTATGAGAATCTTGAAGGCTTCCCTTATCAAAACAAAAATACTACTACAATGAGGTCTATTTGTATCTCCAGCAATGGTATGAAATGCGTCCCAACCCAAATGAACGGTTAGTTATTAAAACAATTATTAAACAATGTTGTTTATTCTTGAGGACCTCTAGTACATCCTTTTTAGTTCCTAGGAGCTGAAGTTCAACTTCAGCTCCTAGGAACTAAATGTGTTGCCTAGCAACATACCTATTTTTGTTTCAGTAATAGAAACGTCAATTCAAGAGCTAATTTTGGTATTAAAATGGACGACTTTTGTGTCGTCCATTATTGTTCAAAAATTAGCACTTGAAGTTGACGTCTCTTTCACTGACACAATGAAATGATTAGTATGTATGTTTGTAGGTAACACTTTTAGTGTCTAGGAGCTAGAGTTGAAGTTTAACTGCTAGGAACTGAAAGTGTCTCGGATGACAGCTGATATGATAGATGCTTTGACACTGACATGCTCAAGTGAGTCAAAATAGTGGTAACTTCACATATATTTCATTAAATAGATATCAATTAATTCGATTGCAAAATCATTTGAAAATATGATAACAACCAGAAGAGAAAAATCAAGGAATCTGCTTGCATTCTTCTGAACGGAGACAATAGCTTTGCTTCCTGTTCAGTTGATATAGATAGAACATGGTATTCACTACTGAAATCTGAAAATGAAAATGGAAAATTCAAAATTAATTAATGAAAACATCCTGTAACTCATTTGATTGCCAACGTCACCAATTATCACTGAGAAGAGTCAAGACAAATATGAATTTTCCATACAAAAATCCATTTTTATGTTGAAAACGGGAGCAGATTCATTCTCGAAACGTCCAAAGATAAGTAAAAATTTGATATTTTTTCTATATACCTTTATTTCTCTTCTCCAAAACTTTTTCTATACAAAATGTCACTGACAAGCTAGTGAATTTTACTTTTAGGCTCTATGATAGGAAAATTCTTTGAACGCGGTGACATTCTGGGGCAAATCATCTGTTTTTTTCTAACTACACGTATATTGAAATAGTATTCATATTTTCATTTCATAGAAACGAGGAAAGAAAGTCCCAAAAAAATCTGGAAAAATGATTGTATCATCTCCTCGATTAACCTACAGACAGTAGATATAGATAATAATTGAAAAATTAGGTATTTTCTTTAATTATTTCACTGCATTACATAAAACTGTTCACATTGAATATCTTGATTTTTGCAAGCCATCAATTTTGAAAACAATATTTAGGAAACATAACACAGAATGGGCTATCTGCAACGTAGAAAGCACAACACACCAACATTGCAAGGCTAGGACGTGCTATAAAATACACCCATAAACCCGATAGTAAAACAAACTTTGGCAACTCAAATGCAATAATACGAATATATGTGTCTATGTAAAAAATTTAGATATACAGAGAAGTGCACAAGGCCAGGACTGATTTTTCCGAGGATTTTTCGAATTATTCGAGATAAGGTTTTGAAAATTGGTGGGCAGCTAGTATTCCAAATTGTTCAATAATAATAATTGTCGAAACAATTTGTGTTCTATATCAGTTCCGGTTTTACTGGAAACGACCCCAACTTTTGATTTTCAAATGGGAATTCTATTCCATAATCGGTTCGGGATTGTCATAACGAATTCATCGATACCGGGTTTGATAGGGTTATTTCAAACGGCTAAGCAGGTATTCGCGTTCTATAAGTTTCCATATGCTCAATGAGTGTGACAGAGAAAGAAGATTTGATATAACGAAGTCACACCCATTGAGCATATGGAAACTTCGAACGCAAATATCTCTGTAATTAATTGAAATAACCCTATCAAACCTGGTATCGTTTAATTCGGCATGATAATCTCTAACCGATTATGGAATACAATACAGGGTGTCCCATTCAAAAATCAAAAGTTGGGGTTGTTTCCAGTGGAACTGGAAGTGATGGAAGAAAAAATGTTTCATCAATTAATGATCAATTTGGTATGCTTGCTACCCACCAAATTTCAGAACTCTATATAGAATAATACAAAAGTTACAATCCTGGCCGTTTTTTGTGCACTTCTCTGTAAAACTAAAAAAATTGTAATGTCAACGCATCCCTCTTGCCATAAAGGTAATAGCGTGAATTTACTAGGGATCACGCTTGATGAGAAACTGAATTGGCACCATCATATTGAGCTTTTACAGAAAAAACTGTCAAGCACCATATTTCTCCTCAGACAACTCAGGAGTATCATAAATTCTGTAACTTTAAAAACTGTCTACTTTTCTTCATTTCACAGTCATATAAATTATGGCGTTTTATTATGGGAAAACTCTTCTCATGCTCCTATCATATTTCGCCAGCAGAAAAAGGCAATGAGAGTAATGGCCAATGCATATTATAGAGAACACTGTAAAACCTTATTCATCGCATATGGCATCATGCCATTACCAACGAGATTACCAACTTTGTTTATCTATAACACACTTCAAAAGGTTCACAAACAATCTAACATACTCAGAACTCATAGTGATATTCATGATCATGACACCAGACATGCGATGAAGATACGTAATCCTCGGTTTAGACTTACTGTATCTCAGAAAAACTCTTTGGATTACAACATTTACAATATATTGCCTCATAGAATTAAAAATCTCTGTTTCATCAAATTTAAGAATAAAATAAAGCAATATCTCCTGGAACATTGCTTCTACTCACTGGAAGAATATTTTCAGACTGATCATGAGAAACTACTGGCTTGAGTATTAATATGGATGAAGTCGCTATCAATATGTACCTGTATTTTATATTTTTTTTCATATTTTTCTCTATTTTTAATCTGTATCAATATTTTCATATTGTTTGTCTTTTAACTTTTTATTGTTTGTCTTTTAACTTCATTTTATATACAGTTCTATTTTTTTATAGTTCTAACTCCTTGACCTGCTACAAATGTACAGTGTACGTAATGTGGTAAAATAAAGTATTCTATTCTATTCTATGTATAGGCCTCAATCGTTACCATCGAGACAATACACCCTATATCTCTGTAATCATCTCCGATAGACCCCAAGTGTGATGTATCGATGAAATCAGCTCTTCAGGGAGAATCTAAAAATGCAATAAAATACAGAGTATTCCATTTGAAAATAAAATAAGTTATATTTTTATATCATAATACATCATATTATTTTATCCGATTTGAGAGATAATGTCTCTTTTTGGATGTTTAACAGATATAATTCAATGTTCGACGTGGCAAATAGCCAGGAAAGTAGTTGTTTTCTGTTGAATATTCAGAATGATATTATGTGCATATCTTTATATGAAGGAGAATGCAAATTCTCTACTTCAGAAGATTTTGGTTTCAAATTCTTATCGTGTATGTTCAATAGATGTAATTCAATGTTCGTCGTGGCATATAGCCAGGAAAGTAGTTGTTTTCTGTTGGATAAACCGAAAAAGAATTTATATTTTCATCACATAGAGAATGCGAATACTCATGTATTTCTGGAACTGGTGTAATGCCATGAAAATAATCGATAATTCTCGTTACATATCAACGAATTCAAGATTTTTGTGATTTTCTATAGTTTATTGTTATATATTTTAATGTTTCCTAATTGCCATTTTTTCATCTTCTGGTGCTCACGAAAGGGAGGCTAGGTAGAGAAAAGGCAGGTATTCGATTTTTTTGAACTTCATAAATTCTTGGTCATACTTCCTTTAGCAAACAATTCCTAAGCTTTGCCGTTCTATAGCCAAACGAGTTTTGGTAAAGAGTTGTTTGACATATTGTACCTACTTATCTCAACAGTTCATTTTTTTTTTTTCATTTTCGGTTGCTACTTGCATTAATGATACATTTCATACCTTTACATGATTTCATTTGAGTGCGTGAAATTATGACAGGAAACTTCTGAAAATGAAAGTGTTTTCGCTGACATCAATGGACAACCCATTATTCAATCCAAGCAACATTAATTCATCGCTGGAATTTAAACGTGAGAATGAGAAAGTAAGAGTGATCTAAATCAATTACGACTTATTTTTTAATTAATCTCGAAATCACGAATGACGAATGATAAAAGCGTAAGAGATACTCATTTTCGTGATCCACCCACTGTGTTTTTTTTTAACATATTTATGACTCGTTTTAGAATAAACATGCGAAAATCTGCTTTCGTTTCAAATTTCTCCAATTTAAATAATAACATTTCAGGCAGGGCTTTTATCTATTGATATAGTAATTTTTCACATTACAATAAACATGATACACAACAAACGTGCTATTTCTATATTGTCGTCCAAAGATAAAAAGTCAAGTTCAAATGAATGTTATTGGATTATGAAAATGTTGGTGGCACTCTCAAACTCGACTTTTTTGCGTAAATTGAAATCAGAAAGCCACAATGTTTTGTGAAGTTGCTTTGCACTGGATTGATAAGGTTCTTCAATTTGCATATACATAGGTAATTTCGTACACAAGTCTGACTTATTTTCAATAGATACCGAAATTAGTTCACATTGTTATATTGCTGCTTTGAATGTTTTGTTCTATTTTTAGCTCGATATTAATTATGATTGTATCATATCATTTATAAAATGCACCTAGAAAAATTCTATTAGGGCTTTTTGCTCGGGTTTTCACCATGTGAGCTTTCTATTTTATTCATTTATAGATTTTTGAAATATGGTACATTAGAATATTGGTGGGCGATGACTTTACTTTGTTACAAGTCGTGTTGACATGACATAAGCTAATGGGGAAGACCACTGAGGGAAGAAATCCGTGCAAACCTCTTTCAATCGACGAATCATGATTTACGTTTGATCTACAATCAATATTATGAGTTGAAGTTGAAGGGAATCGAATCTATATCGTTTTGAAATCAGCATATTTCATTCGTTATTTCGAAAAGCCAAATATGATGGTGGAGCTGTGACGTATTAGTCCCGCACTGTAGCTATCTCTCTCTGATACCTCGTCATTCTGCAGTGTTGCAGTGTGATTGGTGAGTTCAAGGACAATAGACGTGTTGGGACTAAGACGTCGCACCAGTCTCACCAATGAATTGACAAAATTTCAAATGGCACAGGAATTGTGTGTTTAGAAATGGACATATTCTAATTTATTTTTTTCATCGTCTTAGCATGAATGAAAAAATTCAAAATTAATTCACTGGTAGTGTTTCAGTATAGAGTTCACGATAATGTCGTTTCAAAAAATCAGTGGTCTCCCCCATTCCGAGGCTAATTCAGTATGTATCACCTTAAGATATAAATTTTGTGGAAATCTTATCGTTTGTGAAGTTTTTATATTTCCAATTAGTATTGAAACACCCTGTTCACTGTTCCTACATCACTGTGCCCCTCTTTCCCCCATTACTTGCACGAAATTGCCGTGACGCGTGAAAATTCTTGGGGAAAAGACGTGAAAAAGTGGAAAATTGTGATGTACGTGTCACGAATCCTGGATTTCCTGAGGGTGTTTCCTGTTTTTCGTATGCCTCTCTGTTTTTCACACCTTTCCCTGCTTTTACGCGTTTTTTCAATGCCTCTGGTGTGCACGAATTTGTTTTGCCCATATGCATAGGTGACTCCTATAGAACAATCAGAATGGTCCAAGAAGCGCCGGCGTGTTGAGAATCGTCTAGAGACAGGGCGCAACAAATAATCCTGCTTGTATCAACAAGAGTGACTTTGTGTCGAACTAAACTGGTCAACATTGATAACGTCGTGCTCCAAAATTTAGCCTGAATTCAAAGTAGAATAACTTACGAATTTCCTCACCAATTTGAAATCGGTTTCCACCGATGATTAGCCTAATCTTACAGTTGGCTCAGAATTCTTGTATGCGATTCGTATACAACGTAAGAAAGTTTGATCATGTTACTGCTATTTACAATGATAATAAACATCTCAAAACAAATTACAGATATCAAATATTTTTTGCTGTATATATTTTTAGAATCTATACTGACAAAAAACCAGAATATTTGCATAATTATCTTATCCCAAGAAATCAAATTCATGATCGACAACTTCGAAATATGTGGAGATACGATATTCACCAACACAAAACATCAAAATTTGAAGATTGCTTTGCTCATCTATCAGTCAGTTTTATGAATAATATCGATAATTTTGATATGTTGCAAGGTAGGTCATTTGTTTCTTTCAAAACATTATTCAGGGATAGTTTACTAGCAAGACAATCCAATGAATGAAACCATCTGTGACAGTTTTAGAATGATATTAATGTGTGTATATATATATTTGTTTTTTCTTTCCATTAATTTTGGATCGTTTTTATGTATTTGATATTAGATTTTTGTTTTTTGTAATTATCTTAACTTGAATGTACCTGGTAAAGGGGGCGTGGAAGAACGTGTTTATGCCAACGTACCCCTCTTAATATTATAATTATATTATTACAATAAATATTTTTCTATTCTATTCTATTCTATTCTAATCTCTTGACAGTTTGTTGTGGCAAACTGAAACTTCTGTAATTTCAGTTAACATTGCTATATACAGGGTGATAATTGAATGGGTGTTAAATTGCACCGTGGTCGTCACCTTACCGTTTGAACAGATAATTTTTTTAATTTTTCTTCTCACCTGTATCCTCTTGATTGATGCTTTCTTTCGAAACGTTTTCGGAATTTTTAAATTCAGAGCTTTGATAATCGTGTTATGAATATTCATTCAGAATGATGCATTTTTTCGACGCATAATTGAATGAAATTGAAAGTTGGAATTCTTCTCCGAAGAATCATGTATAGTCGTCGGATATGTTATCGTGTTCGAACACAGAAAATTCTGAAAAAGTCTATTCAAAGTGATACAAGAAATACTGAATGATGGAATGGAGAATAACGTAGTCTTCAGTAGATGAAACATAATTTTCTCTGTGTTACTACTGGAATAATGGAGTGTAACTTCGTCATGAGGATGTCTGGTGTCTGACCTCGAAATGGTTTTGTAAATTTTTGGATCGAAGGTCATATAATGAAAGTATGCATTTTTAATCGAAATGATGCATTTTCGTTAAGATAAATTATAAAATTCTAAAAATTACGATTTTAGTTCCAGAAGTATGAAATCCATATTCATTCTTGACGATAGATGTACAAGGTTCGATAAAAAATATGTCCAGATTGTCCTGGGATGAAGAAGAATATACTGTTGAACGTGATGAAAATCGCTATTTTCCGAAAAAGGCATATAATGTCGGTCATTGTCGAAAATTGTAAAATGAATAAATATAGTAACTTTTCATGAGGTTTATTCAAGGAAATATGAAAGAGACTTGCCACAGATTCGATTAAATGTTTTCATACTGATGAAGATGAATACATTAAGTCCCCATGAGGCTTATTTGAAAATGAAAATCAATTCATTATAGACTTTAAATAAATTTTTTCTTTATGTACCAAAATTTCCAAGTATCTGCGTGGTGCATTTGATGGTACATTCGAATTCCACGCCGGCGACCCGGGTTCAATTCCTTCGACGGTCGACATTATTTTTTATTCTGTTTTCACAAAGTGATTTTCCGAAAAATATACTCTTTAGGCCAAGTAATAAGGTTAGAAAGGAAAGTAGTCTCCTTTCTTATGCAGAAGGGATATCTTCCTTCCTCCCTGAAAATAGTACTGTAGAGGCACTTAGAGTTGAGGCCGATAGTGATTTGCTATTTCAATGATTTTTTTTTTAGTAGACTCGATTCAGCGCCAATTGAGGGTATTAGCTATTATTTACTATGATGTGAAAACATACTTTTTTCGAATATTTACCGCCTATATTAGTGATTTGAAGTTAACGCCATTGCCCAAATCGCTCTGATTGGTCTCCTATACCGATACGATGGGGCAGATAGGGGTACACTTCGAAACAATAACGAATTCGCTATTTTTTCTTTCATTTCTCTAATCGAAAACAGATTTCTCATGTTCATGATGCATACTCTTATCATCGCTGTCGAAACTTATTTGCGAATTTCCTACTAAAATGGCGCTTATTGACATCCTGGAATGATTCACAGGAACGTCTAAATAAAGATAAATGGCCAATAAATCTCATCGGAAAACTTCCTTCCGAAACAATCGGAATGGAAGCAATAAACAACTGTGATGCTTATAATAAATGATACACTGCGCGATGGATGCTGATTATGGACACTCCATTTCAGTCGAATGTAGTTGTAGTTGAACTTTATCTTCGATGAATTTTGGTTCGGACGCATACCTGATTTGTTCCCGATTTCGGCAGATATGGCATTTCATACCCATGCTGAAGATATAAATACACCATATTATAGTTAATTATTTTTGTTTCGATCAGGAAAGCCTTCAAGATTAACATACTTGTTTGATCTGTATTTGATTCATTCTCGGGATTTGATTGATTGGATAACTTGTTTTTGAATGATCACGGCCAGCAATACTTTTTTGTCTCACACAACGATATTGTTTACCTTCATTTGATTACCGAACCAAACACGGTGGAATATGGAGTGAAAGTATTGTTGATATGCTCACTAACCTAACATTTTCCACTTCTGTTTCCTATACCTGGCACTGGCGCGGTATTTGCTATTAGGGCGGATACCTGGTCCAAATCATATCCAACTAAATTCATCGATTCAATAAAATACAACAAATGGCGGGTCACTGTGGTTGAATTTATATTGAACCTGCAATTCGAACATCCTTGAAAATTGAATAAACCTGTGAATGTAGGTAGAAAATTCTCACCACACGGATTATTTGTTGCATTGCATACATATGGCACGGCATCGGGAATAGTATTGAATTCGTACCTGTACTATCTGATAATGCATGTCAACACAAATTGTAACAAAGTAAAGTCATCGTCCACCAAAATTCTAATGTAAAGTAGTCTGAGGTCTTGCTTCTATCTACTGACCTATTTTATTATAATAAAGGTATTATAATAATCTGCCAAGTAAGTCACATTGGTGGTTACTTCACATATTCATTTTAGTTAATTCTTTCGGTTGCAGAGAAAAGCATGTTTCATTCGAATCAAAAGTTACTTTGTTAGACTCGCAAATTTGCTTTCGCTCGGTTCGCTAGACGCTCCGACTCGCAAATGTAAAATTCTCTTGTCAAACAAGGAGTCACTTTTGATCCTAATCAAACAATCTACTATTATTTAAACAAGTTACAAAATGAAATTGTGAAGAATAGATAATATGAAATACATACACATTGAAGTAGATTCAAAAATATACTAAATTAATGGATCAAAATCGTAGAAACAAAAGACAGTATAAACCATGTTTGAAGTGTCAGAATTTTCGATTAATGATCAATGAAGGTACAATCTTCTTCAGAAAATATGTCGCACCTGGACGACGATAGCACCCTTGATAAAGTCTGCAATAAGAGATCTGACACCATTAAATCGCGACATGTTCACTAAAGAAGACTGTACAGCGTTTTCCTTGCTCACTGTGGTTATCAATCTCAACAAATGGCGTGTGGAAATATTCTTCGACTCTATCAAAACAAGCAGTAGTTACAAAACTATCCGCCTTCAAATCTTCAATATCCGTGCTAGCATCCACCAAGATTGTGTCGTCTGCGAAAGCATCACAAGTCTTGGAATACATGTTATGAAACAGATCAGTTACATAAATAATGAACAAGAGAGGACCTAACACAGAGCCTTGTGGTACTCCATGTATAACTCTTCGTTCGAATCGTTCGTATCTTGTTTTTTTTTATAAACAACACACTCATCATGTGATCGAAGTAGTTTGAATTCGGTATGGTCCTTCATAAGCTGGTTTCCACGAGGTATTGGTATTCTAGGAGATCTACTAAGCGGTAAGTATAATATACATTGCGTCTTCGTGAAACATCATCAACTCTGTTTTTTTTACATGGTCGAAAAAAAAATGTTTTTGCCCTTAACCGGAATTGTTTTTTTCTGGAATTTTATGGCCATTAACTAGTGTGAAATGCTTTCGAAAGACGAGAAAAGTTTAGAGAATCATAAATGGAATTCAGGTTTTCCAAAAATCTGCTGTTGCCATACGGCAACACTAGGCGCTTGTGATACATGTTTTGGAATATTAACACAAATACCTCCATCATATTTCGAACACAGTCTTTGTCAAAATCCAGCTATTTTGCATGGCTACGTCTAATACCCAAGTATCCAGGGACCAGTAAGATTTTCTATATGCGATAACTAATATCTTGATACATCTGATTGGTTTCGCCCATATACAAACAGTACCAATTGATTACTTTCAGAAACAACGCATACCACCTGGTTTCATCTGACAAGTGCTGAATAACTTCGTCGTTTCCCGCTTAGTCATCTAATTATTTGACCGATCACATATCAAAATGGAAGTATTAGCAGTATTTCGAAGAGAAGATTGTCCGGCCAATGGTTCAACATCCATTGGCTCGGCCGGAGAGTCACCACATTCACTGAGTATAAGCGCCTAGCGTTGCCAGATGGCAACACGAATGTTTGATGGAAATTTTCTACACAAAAAACATTCCTGCAATTTCTTCAATATGTCACATATATAACTTGAAGCATGTGCAACATAATTATAAGATCAAAAATCGCAAAATCAAAGTCGTGAAAACAAAAAATTTGACTGTCAGGAAATTATTTGAAACTCCATCCGCCTAGCGTTGCCATATGGCAATGCACGGCGCTAATGGGTTAAAATCTGATTCTAATTCTAATCAATCTATTTAATTCTAAGAATCATCGACAGAGTTATTTGATAATGGTTACGAGAAAACGAAACTTCGGATCAAAAATCAGAAATATTTATATATACATATATAGGGTTAATACCACGAAATAATGAAATAAAATGATTCACTGAAACAGGCCCATTGTTGAAATTGACTCACTCAATTTTCAACTTATAATACCATGTAACCAAAATATTCGCTATAATCTCCCTAGCAGCAGAATTAATACCGATAATTTTTTTCAAGGTCGCGAATGCCGGGTCGAAGACAAGAAAAATTTTCTATTAACACGAAACATGAGTGATACCAAGAAAAAAATTATCGGAAATTAATTGTTTTGCGTGGGGGATTCGGTAAGAAAATTTCATAAATTGAAGTTGCTTTTAATATGATGTGAAGAATTGAAAGATATTTCAAATGAGTTATCACCAGGCGCCCTTTTGAAAGATACACATTTTCTACTAGAATCAAAATGTAGCACTTGTTCAAAGGTTAATTATGGGAAACGTTATTACTTGGTGAAAGTGTATATCGAAAACTCTTTTCGTGTCTATTTATTCCTTCTATGAAAATGTGGTTTTTGTTGATATAAATATGATATTTCACCGCTTTCAAGTTATTTTCCTCGTTATTTTCATAAGGGATGCACAATCAACATTCTTTTCTTTCTCTTCACCAAGAGCTGTGCCAAGAGTGAGTAATGCAACTACTAAAACTGTTTTAAAATGTTTCGATAGATAACGTATCAATATTGTTATGTGCTCTCAAATACCTCCTATAGTTTTGTGTCTGTTTTCTGTTGAACCGGTTACTGATTCATCAGAGTTAGGTACCACTTATAAACGAGGTTATAAATACATACCCAGCGGTCCCATGTAATCTTTGAAGTGAAAACAAATGATTTTGGTGCTTAGATATATATTTTGGCACCCCTGAGATCTTTGCTCAGGCACCTTTGGGCACATAGGTTGACGGCATGCAGCCGCCTATGTGCCTCCAATATCCTAGTGCTTTGTCCGCCCATTCGTTGAAGCCGGACAAAGTTTGGCTTCTTGGAATGCCCAGTACAGGCTCCGGTCCCCAGAACGGTGGGTCACACTGTATATATGAGTGGAATAATCAGATGAAGCAACGATTACTTTTTTCGACAAAAACATCCTGTGAATGGGTAAAATATAGCCGATGTCTATTGTTCCATTTCCGTTTCATTTTCGCCTTGACTCTCTCATCATGATGACAGACCTGATGGGAGTCGTTGAAATGGTGGACCTTCTGCAATATCATTGATCTTCTGCTTTTTTCCAATGAATGAATTTCCATTTTTTCACGTCGGCCATACAGAAGTCGAGTGGAAATGAAAACTTCCTCTACATCATACGTTAATATTTCCAAGCTTTGAAAACATCATCATGGGCACGGTTTTCAAGGTCATCATCTGACTTTGCGATGACACTGGGGGAAACTAGAGTCACTGAATGGTATTAGTTAGATTAATACCATCCAGTGACTCTATACGGTAAAAAACCTTTTCGTTAAAATGCACAATTAGGTTCATCAAGAACTCATTTTTTTTAAATTTCAGTCAAAATTGTGTGTATGATTTCTCGAACATTTTTCACACTTCTGAGACATTTTGTGTCAATATAATTCAAAGGGTAGCTATAAAATAACTCAATACGGTATGGACCTGGATTGACACAAAGTTGAGTGGACCTGGAGTTGAAATCAACTCAAAAATGTTTACCGTGTATTGGAAACATATTCAACTTTCAATCAATGCCAAGAGTTAGGAATGCTTTCCCTAGTTTTAACGTCTTCGCCACTTCAGATAATGACCTTGAAAACTGGTTATAGCGTAGACGCATACCACGTGATACTTCGCTGATATTCCCCATAATGGAATTGCAATTACTCCACTGTGTCGTTAGGGACCTAAATTATTTTTGCAACACTTCTTACCCGTTTTTTACTTAAATAATGTGACTATGCATTGTTCGAAATTGATTAATTTCAGAGCTCCTTTCAAACGTACCATAAATGTCCCCCCCTCTAACTCACTAATTTTTGAACCGATTTAAAAATTTGAAGAATAATCTGAAATGATTTTTCAGAATTTTTTTTCCCGTTGCATCAGAAAATACAGGGTGCTCGAAACAAACAATCTACAGAGTACTACTTGATTTTTTCAAATGGAACACCCTGTATTTCATTGTATTTTTGGAATCTTCCTGAAGAGCTGATTTCATCATCGATATATCACACTTGGGGTCTAGCGGGAATGATTACAGAAATATAGGGTGTTCAAAATCAAGATTTTTCAACTTTAAGATTTTTTTGTGTCGAAACTATTCATTATTGGTCAAAACGGCTTCTATGTCCCCATCTCAACTGTTGATTTACTATCTACAGACATTTAATTGGAACATTTACAGGGTGGTTCAAGATTCATAATTCTGATCATCCTGTATCTGTTCCAATCATTAAATGTCAGTAGATAGTAAATCAAACGTTAAGATACGGACATGAAAGCCGTTTTGACCGATAATGAATTGTATCGTCACAAAAAAATTCTAAAGTTGAAAAATCTCGATTTTGAACACCCTATATCTCTGTACCTAATCATTCTTCCTAGACCTCAAGTGTGATACATTGATCAAATCAGCTCTTCAGGGAGAATCTAAAAATACAATGAAAAATAGGGTGTTCCATTAAAAAAAAATCAAATAGTACCCTGTAGATCATTTGTTCCGAGCACCCTGTATTTTTTGATGTAGCGGAAAAAACTTTATCGAAAATCATTTGAGATGATATTTCAAATTTTGAAATCTGTACAAAAATAACTGAGCTAGAGGGGGGGACATTTATGGTGAATCACCCTGTACATGGTAACGTCTATTCTTATGCTGTTTCCTTATTGGTCAGATAATCTTTCATTCCCACTCATGAAGCAAGGCCCTCAAGTCACCAATTATAATCCCTTTCGTGCGATCCAAGCGATAAAAAAAAATAATAATCAAGTTATCAAAAAGTTTTTCTCGTTGAATAAAACTACATCCAAATTAAATATTTCATTCATTCCATGATATTATAGTAGTTAATTCTTGACTTTTTCGAGCAACCAGTTCGTCGAAATATTCCTTATAATCCATAAGAAAATGGCATGTTAATGTTGGATGGAGACTTGGCAAAATGTGCTGAATACTGAGAATTGACAAGACAACGCCCACAATCCGTGCCGTATCGTCACGTTTACCGGACCAAATGTCCTCTAGTGTGAATGAATATAATTATTATTTACAAAAATTTATCATAAGCAATAAGCCACAACACATAAGAGGAAACATTTTAATACAATGGATTTTCATAGCTAATTAGGAATATTACCAATACATAATTGAGAATTTTTGAATTATTAAATGAATAATATTTCTAAAGTTCCCAATCTTATTTCAACATAATAATATGGCAACAGTGCTATTGTCTGTCCCTATATTTACGAAATCGTGGCGTCAGTTGTTAGTTGCTGTAAATGTCTAGCTGTTTGAAGAATACCGTGGCATTGTTGATGATATGGAATTGAAAGATAGTAGAGTGATTATTCTATTTAAAAAAAATGAAAAAAAAATCCACTTGCCTATCTACAGGGTGTTTCAAAACAACCTAACCCCCTTGCTAGGGTAGGTAGAACATTGCAAAATAAGTTGGGTTAGCTCAGTGAAAAAATGTCGTAACGACATCAGTTTTCATGAGACAAATTATTTTTTTACACATTTTTCACGATTATTCCGAAACTACTGTCAACATTGTAATGAAATTTTGTATGGATGTTTCTTGAAATCTGACACAACGCATGCATTTGTTTTTATATCTGACTCTCATAGAGGGCGCTAGTTACACGGTTCGTACCGGGTAGTTTTGAACATAACTTTTTTGATGTCAGATTTTTCAATCCAAATATGATATGAATTTGAACATCATTCAATTTCACACCAAAAAGGTACTCTTGGTGAAACTCGATACTATGTTCCGTTTTCGGAATATTTCGATGTTTTGCATCAGAAATGTATTGTTGTTTTCGGTTTTCAATAAATAGGAGATAATTTTTCATAATACACACTCTAATACATAGATTTATACCAGCAACAGTTACCACTTCATCATTTACAAATCGAAATATCCCGAAAACGGAACACAGTATCGAGTTTTACCAAGAGTACCTTTTTGGTGTGAAATTGAATGATGTTCAAGTTCACATCAAATTTGGATTGTAAAATCTAACCTCAAAAAAGTTATGTTCAAAACTACTCGGTACGAACCGTGTAACTAGCGCCCTCTATGAGAGTCAGATATAAAAACAAATGCATGCGATGTGTCAGATCCCAAGAAACATCCATACAAAATTTCATCACAATGTTGCCAGTGGTTTCAACATAATCGTGAAAAATGTGTAAAAAAAAATATTGTTTCAACACCTTGTATCTTGAAAACGGATGGCGTTACGACATTTTTTTACTGAGCAAACCCAACATATTTTGCAATGTTCTACCTACCCTAGCAAGGGGGTTAGGTTTTCTTGAAACACCCTGTATGATGCGATTATTTTGGAAACTGTCAAGTTTTCAGATTGATAACCAGTATCACTTAGTTTTGTCAAAATGACGTGTCTTCTATATTCCTTAAGAAAATAGCGCTAATTTGAAGAGCAAATTAGTTTTCTTATTAGCAATATTTATAATCTAGGAAAGTTGGCCAAATCGTAATATTTTGAACAGTATAACTACTTAAGTATCACCCTGTATATTTGTTTCTAGGACGCACTATTAATTGTTTCACCCTCTATAGACATAAAAATGTATCCAATGATATATTTCACCACAAAAGTGTGACGTATCTCACGAAAAATGGCGTTCACTCAAATATTGAAAAAAAGTTTCTACTTACTTAGGTCCGTTCTTGCTTTGTTTTTGGAATGAGTTCATCAATTCATTTTTATTGGTAATTTGTAACTTCTGGAAGAGGGGGTGTTACCCCCAAGCCTCCTTTAGGTCCACCCCTGTTGCCCCAAATGGGCAGGCCCCTGAACGATATGCTCATCCACACTCCCATGAAAAATTGATTTCTCTTTGGATATTTATTTATTCGTTGCTGATGTAGAATCGGTTTTTCAGTGAAGTTTATCACTTGGAAATTCAGTTGTTGATAATTTGGTGCAAGTTTTGTATTATAATTTTTTGAAACCAGTGAAACAGAACATTTATTGCTATTGAGGTATTCAATATTAATGTCGATAATGTGTAACTGTTAAAAGGTCAGTGAATCTGTGGTTTTATCCAGGTCAGTTGACAATTTTTGAATATCCAAATATTTGAAACCATTTCGTTCAGGAAAACACATGGAGTTGGTTAGTATGGGTTAGGGGGTGTGTTATACAGGATGTTCCAACATCTCACGCATATATTGAAGGGGGTGATTTTTGGCTCATTTTACGACCAATAATTTCCATAAACATTTGTCTGGAATCGCTTGGTTTTCGAGATACAAAGTTGAAAATATGCATTGATTCTTCTGTTGTCCTCCCTGTACAAATTTAGTCTGTTATGTGATCGAAATAGTACAAAAATTCCAGGTCCTAGATATGGTTATCCAGCAATATGAATAACGGATGTCCAGAACTCCAGCATTTACATCAAAGTTTTCCGTTTCTTGTCGAAAACGATGCTTCCTTTCAAGTTTGGAAATTTGGAAATTTTCTTTCCTGAAAATGAACAGTAATATCTCCCTAACGGCGCCACTGGAAATCCATTTTGCCAAATGTTTTTTCACCATTTCATTTGCCCTGAGGGTCTCTCCACCATTTGAACATGTTCGATTTCTTATCAGCGGTTGCCTATAAGTAGTTAAATAAAACTTATTATTTTACATGAATAAAACTTATTATTTTTCATCCAAAAATTGACGAATCAGATTGGTACAGATGTTTATAGGGGCTTATTGTCCTGAAATAAGCCTAAAATAAGGTCCAATATGTAGATGGCAGTTAGGAACATCCTGTATCTGAATAACAACGAAAAAGTTAAGGGGTGATTAAGTGATGAAAATCAAAGTGGTCCTTTGGTATACATTTTTTCGAAAAACCTTTCTCTGGAAAAATTACACCCCTCCGAAAATAAAAAATAAGGTTTTTCTTTGACAGTCGGAATGTGCAGCCGGCTCCTGGACTATTTTCAACCAATCAATTGCTTTATTTCGACATTGTTACTATGGTATCCAACAAATTTTTTGGAAATTTTCCATTCACATGAGTATGCAGACGCAGGGTATAACATGAAGTTCTAGTCATGTTGTAGCCATCTAGTGGCAAAGCTCTAAGGTAGGATCAAGAGATCGCGGAACACAGTGTATGGTGCTGCCATCTTTAGTCACACGTACAGACCCTTACGTCTACACGCTACAGAGTGGCACTACAAGTAAACCACTCTGCTGACAGATAGCACTACCTGACATATACTAGAGTGGATGTTTCCACCGACCTATTCAACTGCTAGATCTCATAACTAAGAGATCCAGGATGAACAGAGTTCTCCCCATTGTCAGCAGGAGCGAGAGAATACTGTTTCGACCCACCAGGTCTCATCAGCCGCTCTCGGCTAACAACTGGGGCAACTCTATGCTTCGGCTATATCACCCATCCTAGATCTCTTATGAGATCTAGCAGTTGAATAGGTCGGTGGAAATATCCACTCTAGATATATGTCAGGCAGTGCCATCTGTCAGCAGAGTTGTTTTTTTTTTGTAGTACCACTCTGTAGCGTATGGACGTAAGGTAAGGGTCTGTACGTGTGACTATATATGGCAACGCCATACAGTGTGTGTCGCGATCTTTTGATCCTACCTTAGAGCTCTGCCACTAGATGGCTACAACATGACTAGAACTTCATGTTTTATCCTGCGTCTTCGAAATGGATGATATACTCGAAGCGTAGAGTCAGTCAGTAATGTCTCGCTCCCGCTGACAATTGGGGCAACTCTGTTCATCCTGGATCTCTTAGTTATGAGATCCAGCAAGTGAACCTAATGAGCGGAAATTTTCTGCTAAATCATGCAAAATATCTGGAACCTTGGAAATTGAATAAATACAATAAAGAAACTCCGGAGAAACTATCACTCCCATTGAAAGACTCTCAATATTCATTGATTTCCTTCTATTTCAGCTGCCTGTCGTCGCTGTATCCCGATGGGGCCCTCTGCCCCGTCATGCCGCCCGCGATGAGGCTCGAGCAAAGCCCCCCGCTGCCACCCCCCACCACGATCGACGCCGTCGAAAGCAGAGACGCCGACGCCGACAGGGCATCGCTCACCGAGCTGGAGCTGCTAGCCAAGCTGGAGGAGGCCAATCGGCTGTTCGAGTCCGACGCCAAGTCGCTCAATTCGTTGAGCGGCGCTTCGGCCACGTCCGGACACAGTCGGAAGAGTTCGGACACTTCGCAGATATCGCTCACGTCAGGTAAGGAAAAGATGGATATTATAAAAATGGTTGAAAAAATCGTTCGTAACACACGCACATACATTCTGTGACTTCAAAGGACTTGCAGTGACTTTCCAGTGGTTTCCAGAGACTTGCAGTGACTTTCCAGTGGTTTCCAGAGACTTCCTATGACGTCTAAATACTTTCAAAAGACTTCCAATGACTTCCAGAGACTTCCAGTGTTTCCAGAAAGCTTTCTATGACTTTCAAAGACTTTAAATGACCTTCAATGACTTCCAGAAACTTCCAGTGTCTCCCTAAAGCTTCCAATTACTTTAAAAGACTTTGAATGACTTCCAAAGACTTCCAATGACAACCAAACACTTTCAAACACATCCAATGACTTCCAAAGACGTCCATTAACTTCCAAAGACGTCCAATGTTTTCCAATGACTACTAAAGACTTTCAGTGTGACTTCCAGAAAAATAGTAGATTGTTTTATTAGGATCAAAAGTGACACTTTGTTTGACAAGCGAATTTTGCATTTGCGAGGCGGAGCGTTTAGCGAAGCCGAGCGAAAGCAAAATTTGCGAGTCGAACAAAGTCACTTTTGATCCGAATGAAACATGCTATTTTTTCTGCAACCGAAACAATTAACTCAAATAAATATGTGAAGTTACCACCAATGCCGTGCCATATGTATGCAATGCAACAAATATTGACAAATAATCCGTGTAGTGAGAACATTCTACCTGCATCAACAGCAGGTTCATTCAATTTTCAAGGATGTTCGAATTGTAGTTTCAATATAAGTACAATCACAGAGTGACATATTTGTGTATGGACCAGGCGCTCTAATAGCAAATACCGCGCCAGTGCCAGCTATAGGAGCAAGACGTGGAAAATGTTAGGTTAATGAGCATATCAACAATGATAATGGCGATTATTTACTCCTCTCTATAATACAATGTTTTTCGCTTAATAATCAAATTAAGCTAAACAATATCGTTGTTTGAGTGAATGAAATACAGATCAAGCAAGTATTTGAATCTTGAAGGCTTTCCTGATCAAACAAAAATACTTAGCTGAGATGTTTATAATTCCAATAATAAACTATAATAAGATGTATTTATATCTGCAGCATGGGTATAAAATTCCAAATCTGCTGAAATCGGAAACAAATCAGGTATGCGTCTCAACCCATATAACCAACCGTCACAATGTTGTTCATTCTTGATGACGTCCAGTACTTCCTTTTTAGTTCCTAGGAGCTAAAGTTCAACTTTAGCTCCTAGGAACTAAAATTCAACTTTAGCTCCTAGGAACTAAATATGTTGCCTAGCAACCTACCTATTTTTGTGTCAGTAATAGAAACGTCAATTTAAGAGCTAATTTTGGTATCAAAATGGACGACTTTTGTGTCGGTTGCAGAAAAAAACAATTTAAAAACTTCTAAATCCTCCCAAAATATTCCATCGGCTGTTCGAGTCCGACGTCAAGTCGCGGCGCTTCGGCCACGTCTAGACACAGTCGGAAGGGTTCGGACACCTCGCTGATATCGCTCACGTCAGGTAAGGAGAAACCGGATTTGATGAAAATGAGTGAAAAAATCATAGGCAACACAGTTACCTACATTCTGTGACTTCCAAAGATTTGCAGTGACTTCCCAGTGGATTCCAAAGACTTCCAATGACATCCAGTGACTTCCAGTGTCTCCCAAAAGCTTCCAATGACCTTCAAAGACTTCTTTTAACTCTCAAAGACTTCCAGAAACTTCCAGTGTCTTCGTCCAATGTTTTTCAATGACTACTAAAGACTTCAGCAGTGACTTCCAATGTCTTCCAATGACTTCCAAAGACTTTCAATGACATCCAATAACATCCAGTGACTTCCAGAGACTTTCAGTGTCTCCCAAAAGTTTTCAATGACTTGCAAACACTTTAAATGACTTTCAAAGACTTCCAGAAACTTCCAGTGTCTCCCTAAAGCTTCCAATTACTTTCGAAGACTTTAAATGACTTTCAAAGACTTTCAATGACTTTCAAAGACTTCCAATGACAACCAAACACTTTCAAACACATCCAATGACTTCCAAAGACGCCCAATGTTTTCCAATGACTTCTAAATTCTCCCAAAATATTCCATTGGCTGTTCGAGTCCGACGCCAAGTCGCTAAATTCGTTGAGCGGCGCTTCGGCCACGTCCGGACACAGTCGGAAGAGTTCGGACACTTCGCAGATATCGCTCACGTCAGGTAAGGAAAAACTGGATTTTATGAAAATGGTTGAAAAAATCGTAGGTAATGCAGTTACCTACATTCTGTGACTTCCAAAGACTTGCAGTAACTCTCCAGTGGTTTCCAAAGACTTCCAAAGACGTTCAATTATTTTTAAAAACTTCCAATGACTTCCAGAGAGTTCCAGTGTCTCGAGAAAGCTTCTATTGACTTTCAAAGTTTTTGAATGACTTTCAAAGACTTCCAGAAACTTCCAGTGTCTCCCAAAAGCTTCCAATTACTTTCAAAGACTTCAAATGACATTCAAAGACTTTCAATGACAACCAAACACATCCAATGACTTCCAAAGACGTCCAATGTTTTTCAATGATTACTAAAGACTTTCAGTGACTTACAGTGACTTTCAAATACTTCCAATGACATCCAGTGACTTCCAGAGACTTCCAATGACAACCAAACACTTTCAAACACATCCAATGACTTCCAAAGACGTCCGAAGATTTACAATGAAATACAATGTTTTCAATTACTTTCAAAGGCTTCAAAAGACTAGACTTCCAGTGACTTCCAAATATTCTAATGACTTCTAAATGCTCTCGAAATCTTCCATCGGTTGTTCGAGTCCGACGCCAAGTCGCTCAATTCGTTGAGCGGCGCTTCGGCCACGTCCGGACACAGTCGGAAGAGTTCGGACACTTCGCAGATATCGCTCACGTCAGGTAAGGAACAGTAACTCTCCAGTGGTTTCCAAAGACTTCCAAAGACGTTCAATTATTTTTAAAAACTTCCAATGACTTCCAGAGAGTTCCAGTGTCTCGAGAAAGCTTCTATTGACTTTCAAAGTTTTTAAATTACTTTCAAAGACTTCCAGAAACTTCCAGTGTCTCCCAAAAGCTTCCAATTACTTTCAAAGACTTCAAATGACTTTCAAAGACTTTCAATGACAACCAAACACATCCAATGACTTCCAAAGACGTCCAATGTTTTTCAATGATTACTAAAGACTTTCAGTGACTTACAGTGACTTTCAAATACTTCCAGTGACATCCAGTGACTTCCAGAGACTTCCAATGACAACCAAACACTTTCAAACACATCCAATGACTTCCAAAGACGTCCGAAGATTTACAATGGAATACAATGTTTCCAATTACTTTCAAAGGCTCCAAAAGACTAGACTTCCAAATATTCTAATGACTTCTAAATGCTCTCGAAATCTTCCATCGGTTGTTCGAGTCCGACGCCAAGTCGCTCAATTCGTTGAGCGGCGCTTCGGCCACGTCCGGACACAGTCGGAAGAGTTCGGACACTTCGCAGATATCGCTCACGTCAGGTAAGGAAAGACTGGGTTTGATAAAAATGGTTGAAAAAATCGTAGGTAACACAGTTACCTACATTCTGTGACTTCCAAAGACTTGCAGTAACTCTCCAGTGGTTTCCAAAGACTTCCAAAGACGTTGAATTATTTTTAAAGACTTCCAATGACTTCCAGAGAGTTCCAGTGTCTCGAGAAAGCTTCCATTGACTTTCAAAGTCTTTAAATGACTTTCAAAGACTTCCAGAAACTTCCAGTGTCTCCCAAAAGCTTCCAATTACTTTCAAAGACTTCAAATGACTTTCAAAGACAACCAATCACATCCAATGACTTCCAAAGACGTCCAATGTTTTCCAATGACTACTAAAGACTTTCAGTGACTTACAGTGACTTTCAAATACTTCCAATGACATCCAGTGACTTCCAGAGACTTCCAATGACAACCAAACACTTTCAAACACATCCAATGACTTCCAAAGACGTCCGAAGATTTACAATGGAATACAATGTTTCCAATTACTTTCAAAGGCTCCAAAAGACTAGACTTCCAGTGACTTCCAAATATTCTAATGACTTCTAAATGCTCTCGAAATCTTCCATCGGCTGTTCGAGTCCGACGCCAAGTCGCTCAATTCGTTGAGCGGCGCTTCGGCCACGTCCGGACACAGTCGGAAGAGTTCGGACACTTCGCAGATATCGCTCACGTCAGGTTAGGAAGAACTGGATTTTATAAAAATGGTTGAAGAAATCGTAGGTAACACAGTTACCTACATTCTGTGACTTCCAAAGACTTGCAGTAACTCTCCAGTGGTTTCCAAAGACTTCCAAAGACGTTCAATTATTTTTAAAGACTTCCAATGATTTCCAGAGAGTTCCAGTGTGTCGAGAAAGCTTCTATTGACTTTCAAAGTTTTTAAATGACTCTCAAAGACTTCAAATGACTTTCAAAGACTTCCAATGACTACCAAACACATCCAATGGCTTCCAAAGACGTCCAATGTTTTTCAATGACTACTAAAGACTTTCAGTGACTTACAGTGACTTTCAGAGACTTCCAATGACAACCAAACATTTTCAAACCCATCCAATGACTTCCAAAGACGTCCGAAGATTTACAATGGAATACAATGTTTCCAATTACTTTCAAAGGCTTCAAAAGACTAGACTTCCAGTGACTTCCAAATATTCTAATGACTTCTAAATGCTCTCGAAATCTTCCATCGGTTGTTCGAGTCCGACGCCAAGTCGCTCAATTCGTTGAGCGGCGCTTCGGCCACGTCCGGACACAGTCGGAAGAGTTCGGACACGTCGCAGATATCGCTCACGTCAGGTAAGGAAAGACTGGGTGTGATAAAAATGTTTGAAAAATCGTAGGTAACACAGTTACCTACATTCTGTGACTTCCAAAGACTTGCAGTGACTTTCTAGTGGTTTCCAAAGACTTCCAAGGACGTCCAATTACTTCCAAAGACTTCCAGTGTCTCCCAAAAGCTTTCAATGACTTAGAAAGACTTTAAATGACTTTCAAAGACTTCCAGAAACTTCCAGTGTCTCCCAAAAGCTTACAATTACTTTCAAAGATTTCCAATGACAACCAAACACTTTCAAACACATCTAATGACTTCCAAAGACGTCCAATGACTTCTGAATACTCCCAAAATCTTCCATCGGCTGAGTAACACAGTTACCCACATTTTGTGACTCTCAAGCACTTGCAGTGACTTTTCAGTGGTTTCCAACGACTTCCTAAGACGTCTAATTACTACCAAAGACTCCCAGTGACTTCCAAAGACTTTTATTGACATCCAGTGACTTCCAGAGACTTCCAGTGTCTCCCAAAAGCTTCCAATGACTCTCAACGACTTTAAATGACTTTCAAAGACTTCCAGAAACTTTCAGTGTCTCCCAAAAGTTTCCAGTGACTTTCAACGACTTTGAATGAGTTTCAAAAACTGCCAGAAACTTCCAGTGTCTCCTGAAAGCTTCCAATTACTTTCAAAGACTTCCAATGACCACCAAACACTTTCAAACACATCCAATGACTTCCAATAACGTCCAATGACTTCCAAAGACGTCCAATGTTTTCCAATGACTACTAAAACCTTCAGTGACTTCCAGTGACACCCAAAAAAATTCAAGGACTTTTAAATACTCCCAAAATATTCCATAGTCTGTTCGAGTCCGACGTCAAGTCGCTCAATTCGTCCAGCGGCGCTTCCTCCACGTCCGCACATATTCAGAAGAGTTCGAACACGTCGCAGATATCGTTTACGTCAGGTAAGGAAACACTGGATTTTATAAAAATGGTTGAAAAAATCGTAGGTAATACAGTTACCTACATTCTGTGACTTCCAAAGACTTTCAGTGACTTTCCAGTGGATTCCAAAGACTTTCTAAGACGTCCAATTACTTTCAAAGGCTTCCGAAGACTTCCAATGGCATCAAGTGACTCCCAGAGACTTCCAGTGTCTCCAGAGAGTTTCCAATGACTTTCAAAAACTCTGAATGACTTTCAAAAACTTCCAAAAACTTTCAGTGTCTCCCAAAAGTTTCCAATGACTTCCAAAGAATTTAAATGACTTTCAAAAACTTTAAACGAGTTTCAAAGAATTTAAACGACTTTCAAAGACTCCCGATGGCATCCAATCACTTTCAAACACATCTAATGACTTCCAAAGACGTCCAATGACTTCCAAAAACGTCCAATGTTTCCCAATGACTACTAAAGACTCTCAGTGACTTACAGTGACTTCCACTGCTACTAACAAATTACCAGTATGATACCAAATGATTGGCTAGAATTACGCAACGATTTTGGTTGAAACAAGGGAAACGTCACATTTTGACATGTGAAAAAAATAAGCAACGTAATCTTTCACTGAATTCATGAATTCTCTTACATTGTTGAAAGCATTACATGTGTTTTTCTTCAAATTCAGACTTTGTAGTGTAAATCACGTCTGTTTTGATTTGAAATTAAATATTGTTCCTTAGGTTTTTTTAAAATAGAATTGTATTTCGAATTGGTACTCTTGGCTGCTATTTTCTGTGAATCGATCAAAATCGACAAAATGTTTTTTGAATAAAATTTTTTTCTTCTCGAGGATTTTTATTATTCGATTTTTTTTTGAGATTTTCTCTCGTCTCAATAAAATGAAAATACGAATACTATTTCAATATACGTGTAGTTAGGACGAATCAGATGATTTGCCCCAAAATGTCACTGCGTTTAAAGAATTTTCCTATCAGAGAGCCTAAAAGAAAAATTCACTAGCTTGTCAGTGACAATTTGAATTGAAAAAGGTTTGGAGAAGAGAAATAAAGGTATATAGAAAAAATATACAATGTTTACTGATGTTTGGACGTTTTGGAAATGAATCTGCTCCCGTTTTCAGAATAAAAAATAGATTTTTTGTATGGCAAATTCGTATTTCTCCTGACACTTTTCAGTTCTCAGTGTCAATTGGTGATGTTGGCAATCAAATGAGGTACAGGATGTTTTCATTAATTAATCTTGAATTGACCATTTTCAGATCAATGAATGTACCACCACCTCGATTAACCTACAGACAGTATTCGAGAATTTTTCTTTCAAATTATTCCATCACATTCTTTCATTCCAATTCAATATGTTGGTCAGGGTGGAATTTTGTCAAGTATCCAATTTTCATCAACTTCTACTTCTCACGATTTCTGAGACTCAAATGGTTAAAATTTGTTTTACCCTATATAACCGACTTGTCGGGTTCAGTTTTTTTGTGTTTCGTGTTCATCACATAGCTTAGGGGAAAGTAGTCAAGAAAGTTTCAAATAATACATTCTAAAGCCGACTACATCAATAAGTCTTCAAGCGAAACAAATAATTGTTTGAAATTAACGAAAAAACTATGAATAATAATCATTATATCCTTGGCGGCATGATTTCTATTGTTTCCATCGCTTTAATGATTAATAGTCGTGTTAACGACTGAATAATGCTTTTATTTTTTATACAGGGTGGTCCACTTCATGGTAGCAAAATTTTGCACTCTTTGAAGAAGAAGATTTCAAATAAACTCAGTTTTCGAGATACAGGGCGTTGAAATTGAAAATAAACGTGAACTTGTTTTTACGGCGAAACTTATTAGTCTGTCATGTGACTGGAATTGTACCTTGCCCATAAGTTAGGTCTTAAACGACTGAATATTTTTCTTTCATGACGCCATTCTGATAGATTTTTTTTCTAATCAATTCTTCATACGATACCAGAATTTTAGACAAAAATATTCATCCAAAACAAAATGACGGATGATAATGTTTGAAATCTCATACAAGGCGCACCTTGTATCAATCAATGTGTATATGATGCATAATTTCAAGATTTTTGCAGGTATTGAACACGAGCGGCTGACGTGACAATCACTTCAGTCTTTTATTCCCCATAGCTCCATGGTCAATTTCAAACAAAAACAGGGGTGGTATTTGTATTGTTATGGGTCCAAAATAAGTCTAGTTTGATAAACGTATATTTCTAATCACGATAATTGACAACCAAAACATGACAATTCGTGTCCCCCTTGACAGTCCTCTCCTACATCTCTGAAATTAACAGGTTTTCCGAGAGGAAATGAATATTAATACCCCTCTCAAATATTCAGTCTCCTTGGACTCATGTTGCCCGACCATTTGCACAGATCATGCACAGAATCGGCTGCAATCAGAACCACAGCTCGCTTAAAACTTATTAATATGAAGGGAGAATAATTACCCCTCGCAGATTTCGAGTGTTGTGAGTGGAGTAATGTAAGCATGAGAATTCAGAAAGTCGCCGGTGCTGGTACTATTCGGGTATTCTCGTGCTGAACATCCCAAGAAGGCGAGACTCTTGTCTAAAACTCTTCATCTTCTTGGAAAACCTTTAAACAATCTCAAATTTTGACACCTTGAATATCGGGAACGAAGCTCCCACGCTCACATACAATTCTCATGTTGAAACTATGTGTTCTCGAAGCATAACAAAGGAGATTACTTTTTCTGAACAATTTAACCTGAATGAACCTTCCTGAGAAGTATAGTTTTGGATAAATCACTTCAGAGGACAATCTACTCATTCTGAACTCGATTCTAAACAATCCTACCTTACTCGGCAAAAATGAACCTACTTCCTAGAAAGTATATTTTTCGGAAAATAGTCTTTTTGCATAAGAAATTTGGCTACTTTATCTAAACAATCTAACCTTACTCGGCCCAAATGAACCTACTTCTTAGAAAATTCAATCATTGGAAAATTACTTGAGGACAAAGTGCAAATAAAGTTTACCTTAGCCAGAGGAGTGTTTGTGCTGTGATTAGGTCCTAGTCAATGAATCTAATATCCTGTAATCATGCTCCTTGAAATGAGATATCCCCGAGGTGAACCCAATTGGGTTAGGGTTGAATACGAACATTTGCGTTTATGGAAAATAGCTGGGTTTTCGAAGGAAAATGAATATTGAAAACGCTTTCAAGTGTTCAATCCTCTTGGACTCGCGCTACCCGACCATATACGCAGACCACGCCCAGAATCGGTCGCGATCAGAACCACAGCTGGGTGTCTAAAACTCTTCGTTTTAGGCACTAGCTCGAACCAGGAACGGCCCGAGGATGGCAGCGAGGAGGACCTGTGGGTCACGTGGGGCCACATAGTCAACGATTGGGAGGGCAACTGGAAGCGGTAGAATGCACAAATAAGGGACCCCCGGTGCACCAGCACCAGGGCGTAATAATCTCAAATATTGAGTTTTTCATGTGGGATATCACATTATCTCGAAAATTGTGAAAAATGTTAGGAAAATCTTAAATTTTTAGACCCTGAATATCGGAAACAAAGATGCCACGCCTATATGTTGACATGAAATGTTTCATCTCGAAAATATGAGTTTTTCAAGCATTACAAAGGAGGTTACTTCTTCTGAACAATCTAATCTAACTTGGCCCAAAGGAACCTTCCTGAAAAGTATATTTTTAGATATATCAATTGAGAGAACAAGGGATACTACATTTTCTAAACAATCTTACCAAACTCTGCCGAAATAAACCTAATTCCTAGATAGTTAAAAGTATATTTCTCGGAAAATGACTCGAAAACCGAGCCGCTTGCGTGGCAATCACTTCGAAAGTCTTTCATTCCTCGCTTCTCTCTCATACATGGACAATTTCAAACAAAAACAAACATGTTTAATAAAAGAGTGCGTAAAACATTCCACCACTTGTTTCTTCTGCGATAACATTGACGATTACGGAAATCAGATGGTTTTTCGAGGAGAAATTCAAGTTCACTCTCCTTGGACTCGCTCGTACGTAGACCACGCCCAGAATCGGCCGCGATCAGAACCACAGCCGGCTGTCTGAAACCCTTCCACTTCGTTTCAGGCACTAGCTCGAACCAGGAACGACCCGAGGATGGCAGCGAGGAGGACCTGTGGATCACGTGGGGCCACATCGTCAACGATTGGGAGGGCAACTGGAAGCGGCAGAACGCACAAATTAGGGAGCTGGTGCGCCGAGGGGTGCCCCTCCACTTTAGGGCGTAATAATCCTAAATCTTGAGTTTTTCATGTGGGATATCATATTATTTCGAAAATTGTGAAAAAAAACTTGAAAAATGCTAGAAAAATCTCAAAATTTTAGACCCTGAATATCGGAAACGAAAATGCCACGCCTATATGTTGACATGAAATGTTTCATCTTGAAAATATGTGTTCTTCAAGCATTACAAAGGAGGTCACTTCTTCTGAACAATCTAATCTAACTTGGCCCAAATGAACCTTCCTGAAAAGTATATTTTTAGATATATCAATTGAAAGAACAAGGTATACTACTTTTTCTAAACAATCTTACCAAACTCTGCCGAAATAAACCTAATTCTCAGATAGTTAGAAAGTATATTTCTCGGAAAATGACTTGAAAACCGAGCCGCTTGCGTGGCAATCACTCCAAAAGTCTTTCATTCCTCGCTTCTCTTTCATACATGGACAATTTCAAACAAAAACAAACATGTGTTTTTCTGCGATAACATTGACGATTACGGAAATCAGATGGTTTTTCTTGGAGAAATTCAAGTTCACTCTCCTTGGACTCGCTCGTACGTGGGCCACGCTCAGAATCGGCCGCGATCAGAACCACAGCTGGCCGTCTAAAACTCTACCACTTCGTTTTAGGCACTAGCTCGAACCAGGAACGGCCCGAGGATGGCAGCGAGGAGGACCTGTGGATCACGTGGGGCCACATCGTCAACGATTGGGAGGGCAACTGGAAGCGGCAGAATGCGCAAATTAGGGAGCTGGTGCGCCGTGGGGTGCCCCTCCACTTTAGGGCGATCGTGTGGCAGCTGCTGTGCGGCGCGCACGAGGCTCCCGAGAAGAGGCTGTACGCGGAGTACATCAAGGTGAGTCAGTCCTACCGACTGCGCCAATCAATCAGTTTCTTGTCTTATTGATTCAGTCGTCCATGTCAAATGTTATAGTATATTACATAACAAGAGTTTTAAAATTCATATTACGCACGAAGTGGAGAGAGTTACACACGATTCCGCGTTTTGTGATCGCAGTAGGTCAAGAAATTGTGTTAGATAATTTTTTTTCGGTCGAGAAATTAGATAATTTTGAGTAGTATATTATGAACAAAGTACAGGGATGTGGTGGACCAAATTGTAACACACTGTATATAATTAACAAACTGGGCATCCTTTTTAAAGACAGCCTTTATAAGTTAGAGAAAAATCCTGCCACCTTTTTATTTTCCGTCAAGTTATTTTTCTTTGAAAACTGCTGTGGAGGTATATAGTGTGGAGGCCGATGAAGATTCGCTATATTATAACCTCCAAAAGTTCAAAGAACATTCTAGCACTTACCTCCTCTCCCTATCCTCCCTAGGTACGCACCTCGGTACGCACGATGCTCCACGAACATTATAGGAATTTCCTTCTGTGCGCTCCAAGAGTAAAAAAAAGTCAATGATAGTAATTAGTAAATTTGTACTTCTAAATATAAATGGCTTGTACACCAAAGAAATTTTTGAATAATAGAATTGACCGCTGTAGCTAGAATGAATGAAAAAAAAAGAAGAAGTAAAACTGGTGAACAAAAACATACATAACCACAAATGCACTCGGAGCAGGAATGCAGGAGGTAGTTGGCTTCATTCTGACAGGTTATGGTTTTATTATTTATGCATTGAAATATCTCGATAGAGCTGAATCCTTAACGAATCATTGAATCAATCAATCAATATCGGCTACATTCAATGATACTATCCTTCCTAATTTACTGCCATCGATCAGAAGAGAATGAAGCCGACACCCATGGTTCCTTCCTCTTGTTGTGCCTGTCAATATTTTGAGTGGTGTGGACGGACTCATAGTATTAGGCGCTGTTGCAAGATATAATCTGCAACTTCCCTAGAAAATAGATCCTAAGGAACGAATTCATTAGCAAAAAAAATGACTGACAAGTTATGAATAACATATTGTAATATAACGATAGTGAAAAATCATAGATACTATCGCAAAATATCATAGTTTATCTTCATTAGTAATCAACTTCATCTAGCCAATGAGAGATTTATGGGAATTATCCATAATACTTGACAAAGTAGGATTGAAGAACCTATTATATTCCATTGCTGTTATGATATAGTAATTATGCATTCAAAGAACAATTTCCGGAAATCTAGACATATTTATGATGTCGGCAACGTCGTACTGGCATAGGGAATCGTATTCTAACTCTGTGTGAATGTGGATTTTCAGAAAGTACGTCATAGGAATGGTGGAGGAGCCAAGTTCCTCTTTTATTTATTTTTTTCTAAAGTGAAATTTGATCTTACGACAAAAAAAAACGTATGTATTAATTTTTTACAAACTTCACAGTGACATAAAAACCTGAATATAGGAAACTTCCCCATTGTTATGATTGGTCAAAAAATGCATCAATACCGAAAGTCATGGTTGTCCATATTGCCTCGTTTGTTTCAGACCAAATCTCCTTGCGAGAAAGTGATAAGGAGGGACATCGCCAGGACTTATCCGGAACACGAGTTCTTCAAGGAAAAGGACGGTCTCGGCCAAGAATCCCTCTTCAATGTCATCAAAGCCTACTCTCTGCACGACAGAGAGGTCGGATACTGTCAAGGAACCGGCTTCATCGTCGGATTGCTCCTTATGCAGGTGCGTTTGACAATCTTTAACATCAAACACTGATAAATGGCCAGAAAATAGGCAAGAAAAGTTTTTTTTTCAGACAAAATATTTTTCTCCGAAAGGCATAGAAAGTGTCTGTTTTATGACACTTAACAGGCAGCAAAGGTGTACTTCTCTGCCTAGGCAGAAAAAAATTGTTGCTGTGTAACGTTCCAAGTAATTTGTATAAAATTGGTAAACAAAATTGCACAAAATTGGATTCATAACATTTGGAGAAAAAAAATTTATGTTTCACATGGCATCAAAGTAGACTGACTGCCGCGGCTAGTAAAACAAATAACTATTCATTTTCAGGCAATTCAGATTAGTGTATTTTTTACTGCACATGCTTCTCAGAAGGGTATTTTTCACTGCCTATGCGGATTTGGTATTTTTTATTGTTTGTGCTACATTGTTGTGTCTTCACAGGCAGTAAGATGGCTTTTCTGCCTTTAGACAGGCCTCTGACATTCAGGAAAAATAGTCGACAGTTATAAGTGTCTCCAAGAACAGAAAACATATTTTTTCTACAATCGTGCGTGATTCACCCTATACCCGCACGCAATTAAGTTTGGGAAGTGTCATTTTCCCGCAGTAGTGCGGTAAAAGTTGTTCCACACGAGTGCGGGAAATTTTTTCCCACGCTAGTGCGGAAATAGTATATTGTGCAACAAGTGGGAAAAGTGCTTTTCCCCACATGTTGCACACTATACTTTTTCTACAACTGCACTTATTCAAAGAATCCGAGTAATGTAGCTTATTGGTATTCATTTTATAATGTGGCACCATGCCACATTGAATATTGTGACCAAAAAGTAGACGCCTTAACTTCCTCAAAATATTTCAAAAAAGTACACTTTTCGAAAAAGATTTTATTTCTGTATTTTTTTAGATTCCATAAATTTTTCGTTTATGCCAATTCATACTTATTTCTTGGAATTTCCGGAAACAAATCCAATTTTCGCAGCTTCTTCCATTATCTCTGTCTCTGGCGGTGTATTTATCTAAATCGTCACATCTCGGTATATACATCATATTATTTATTATGAATTGTTCGAATAATATTTGATGAAAAATGCGATTTCTATCAAAAACACTAATGAGAACTACTCTAAAGAATTTAAAAAACTTCTTCTGACAGTTGTGATAACTATTCAAAGCTGAACAGCAGCCAATTAAGTTTTGGTCGATTCTTGTTGATTTTCCATGGAAATGTATGTGGTGTTGGCAAAGTGCCGTGAGAAAAAATATTTCTCACAGTATGAGCAATACATGGTTTTGAAACTATGTTAGAGCTATGAGAAATGCGCAACTTTTCATAGCAGTAGTAGAAAAATACATTTATATAATATTCTCGCCAAATATGAATGGTGGGTGGCAAAATATGGAAATATTAGGTTTTTTTGTTGCAGTATTTAGTAAGTTTGTTGAAAATGAAGAAATATTGAAAAATAGTGATTATTGATTTGTTATATAAATCCCCGTATAGCCTTTAATTGATCTGATGTGGGAAAAAATTGTTGTCATGTCAATCAAAACACAAATTAGTTAAGTGTAATTCTCAGAGTGACAGACAGAGCGTTACTGTCATTTTCGATTCAGTGGAAACGCGATGAAAAACTTCCAGCTACAGATGCGATACAAATGAGTTATTGCCAACGAAGTCTTAAGAAAGTTATGAGAAGCACTACAGAATGGTGCAATAAGTAAAAAAATTAAAACACCAAATAAAGAAGAAGTATTTTTAGCTCATTTCCTAGAAATGTCTGAAACCTAGAGGCCAAACACCATGGGCATGCTGGATTCAGCAATAAGCTTGCCTATAATGCTTCAAACGGTTCACACAATAGAATAATTTAACTAATTATTAGAAGATAGAGAATATATCACTATTGTTAGTTGTTCCTATTTGCAGGAATAATTGATTGAACAAATCGATCAATTTCCTATGCTTGTGAAAAAATATTGTTCCTAACTCATGTGGAAAGTGTCTTTCCCGAACTCAACGGCATTCACGTGCGGGAAAGTATCACTTTCCGCACTTGTTAGAAAAATTACTATTTTCTGTGAAGGGAAAAAAGTTTCACGTTTTGTCTCTGTTGACAGGTTGAAAAATGTCACTTTTCATAAATTACTTTTTTCCCACCGGAAAAACGTGAGTACTCTTTTCCCGGATATCTAGGTGCACTGTTGATGGCTTTTATTGAGCCACTTCGCGGTTACGTAAATTACTAAACAACCACTAAGTTCGCAATTTTTTAAAAATCAAATCACACAATCAAATTGACAGATATTCGAATACGCCAATTCCAATCAATTCAAATCCATAGCAACAATAAGGATGCCTACAAAAACGTGCTCGCAACAAAGGTGTAATTGTCACAACCTACCAATTAAAAACTACAAATTTCTCTTCTCGATGTTGAATCGTCATTTTTCCTGTCACAGAAAAAAAATGGTATATTAAACAAGGAAAAAAAGTATAAGATTTTATTATTCCAGATTTTTTGGGATTTTCTCTCCTCGTCTCTATGAAATAAAAATATGAATACTATTTCAATATACGTGTAGTGAGGACAAATCAGATGATTTGCCCCAAAATGTCACTGCGTTTAAATAATTTTCCTATCAGAGAGCCTAAAAGACAAATTCAATAGCTTGTCAGTGACAATTTGTATTGAAAAAGGTTTGGAGAAGAAAAATAAAGATATATAGAAAAGATATTTCAAATTTTCACTTATCTTTGGACGTTTAGGGACCGGTTGCGATTTTACTAAATAGCACGCTAGCACAAACCACGCCCACCATAATACGTCATATCTCCAAACATTACCGATATACTCGGAGTCAGCACATCGCACTAAATATACTGTGCTCCAACGCAAGAATACACTTTTCATGATTTTGACACGAATTCGACTGAAGCTCTCTCGTTGTCAATCTCTTGTGCGCAATAAATTTATATACCCAAATGGTCTACTGGTTAGCGCTGTCGACTTTTAGTCTGAAGGTCCATGGTTCGAATCGCTGTGAACTTGAACTTTTTTTGCAACTTTTTTTTTCACCAATGTTTTTTTACTTCATTCTGGTTTTCCTTTTTCATAAAATATTTGAAGTCAAATAGGTTAGTGCGTTTAGGATAAACATTCTCATTTTATTCAATTTTGTTGAAGAACTCAACTTTTGAAATATATTATCAATTAATGTGTTTCTACACTCCATTCGGTTTTCCTTCCTCAAAAATATTGCAATCAGGGATAGATTAGTTCGTTAAGGATAAATAGTCTCTGAGTTTTGCCTAAGTACTTCTAAGATGAGATATTACGGTGGGCGTGGTTTGTGCTAGCGTACAGTATATTTAGTAAAATCGCGGACCGGTTCTGCTCCCGTTTTCAACATGAAGAGATTATTTCAATAGCGAAGTCGTATAATATGTCTTGAAGCTTTTCAGTTTTCAATGACAATTGGTGACATTGGTAATCAAATGAGTTACAGGATGTTTTCATTTATTAATCTTGAATTTACCATTTTCATTTTCAAATTTCAGTAGTGAATACCATGTTCTATACAGGTGAAACCAAGAGACCTCTTTCACGTCCAAAGATGATAAAAATTTGATATTTTTTGTATATACCTTTATTTCTCTTCTCCAAACCTTTTTAATTCAAATTGTCAATGACAAGCTAATGAATTTTTCTTTTAGGCTCATCTTAGGGCCAATCATCTGATTTTCATTTCATGGAGACGAGGAGAGAAAATCCTAAAAAAATCTGGAATAATGAATGTACCACCTCCTCGATTAACCTACAGACAGTATTCATCAGATTTTAGCTTCAGGTTGCTAGAAACCATTCGTTGATTGGACTTGATTGGATTGGACTTGTTACTATTTATGCTATTTCCATGTGTATCATTTCAGATTATAGTATAGTATGTAGTATGGTAATCATGATAACAAAAAATATTTATGAAGTTTTGACCAAAATTGTTTTGGTCATTTTCTCTCTCTTCTATTTAATTGAAGATTAAAAAATAAAGAATGTTGGGCATGTGAACTAAACTTTCTATGCCGCTATAATATATTAGTACGTTTATGATAACCTATCATCAACTGGAAAACTGTATACAAAATATAAATGAACCTTCATTCAACCATCCATTACCATTGGAATTAGAAATAAAATGGTAGATACAAGTATATACTTCACAGTTTTGATTTCGGTATCTTCGGTACAATTGTGAAATACAACAACAACCTTGAATTTTTTAGGTGTTGAGCTGTATGATATATAAATGTTATAATTCTTGATGAGTAATTGATAATATTATGTTTTCTCCACTACCATTCATTGCTTATTGTTTTTTATTTCTACTCTGCATGATTGTGCTAAACGAGTCAACTTTATAGTTTGTAAATACTAACCTTCATTTTCCATTGCATTCTTCAAGAGCAAATTTGTTTTTTTAAATCGGAATTTAGTTTTCTAATGCGTTTTTCTGAATGAATTCAACGCAACCAAAACATAAGCCTGTCCTTTCCAAATATGCCTGATATAACAATGTCTAGTACCACTATTACTACAAAGTCTACAATATCTTTGCTGGGTCAATAATACTCATCAATGGAAAAATCATGTCAGATCCATCGCAGAAGCTGCTTAAAAAAATCTCTGTTTTATACGAAAAGTTACTGTACAGGGTGCGCCTCCTAAAATGGAACCCCCCTCTTAAATCTTTTGTTTTCAGAGATGTGAATATTTTGAATCGAACATTTGTTTGATACAACCCATACTTTTATGTCGTGAAGTTTTTCTGGAAAGGACATCAACTTTGATTTTGTCAATGGAACATCCTATATATTTTCTGCCATGTCATTAGAACCTTTTTTCCTGATTATTGATTATCAAAGTTTACCAAAATACCGAATCTTCCATTGAAACTGTCTATTCAAGTTTTTTTGTACTGAGATTGAACGATTTCAATTTCATAATAAACAATACTATGACATTTTCATGGAGCTTGAACAATATATAAACGTTCGAATCCCACTATATTTAACTTACATTAGATGATATGAAGTGAAGGTTCATAATGCGGTGTTTTGGTAAATTTTGATCATCATTAACTCAACTATATTTCATCCAAATATGCAACTCATATACATTTTTGAAATCAGAAAAAAAGGCTCTATCGACATGTCGTAAATTATACAGGGTGGTCTATTGAATAATTCAAAGTTGATGTCCTTTCTGGAAAAACGAATATACAGGGTCATATGAAACAACTTCACGAAATGAAAGTTTGTGTCGTTTGACTTCATTATTTAACATTTTTCCAAATTTCTGAAAACGAAAGAGTTAAGAGGGGATTTCAAGCTAAGACGCGTACCCTGTACAGCTTGTTATGATCTACAAAACACAGATCCAGTTCGTTTTAGAACACAGATCCTACATATGGGGTTCAGCACCCAAACATATGCTGGATGATGATGATCTTAGATTCAATTCAGAGATGAGCCACTCGCCTGGTTGATGATGCCACACTCACTGATTCATTAACCATTATAGAAACAACGCAGGAAAGTCGGTAACTTTTCACTTATCTATAGATAGTTCCAAGGGAAATTTTCACTTATAATATCACAAGAGCTTCAATTATTTCCGGAAATTTTTTCGAGAACGAATTTTCTAAATATTCGTGTTCGAGGAAAAATTCCCGGATATTAATTGAGCTAAAGTGGTATTCGGTAAAATAATTTCACTCTGAACTATTATTAAAAAATTACTCGGAGAATGGCGATTTTTGATGGTTTTGACATCTGAATAGTAGGCTTTGTATGTTAACTCAAAAGAATAATATATTTTTCTATTTGGGTATGTCATTCTTCAGGTCAAAACTGAAGAGTAGGTATAAAATCATAGTGTTTATATGAAAATGATGGTTGTGTGTGATGAAATGTAAGAACTAACGTATAGTAACAAGTGAGGTACGTAGTTTTTGAAAGGTATCAGATGAGTGAAGATGTAGTTTTCATCAAGTATTAGATTAGTATAGAGGTCAGATAATTTATACGACGCTATAAAAGCAGATGATATTTTATCATTGCTCATGTAAGATGGATGTAGAGGCCATGGCACCATATCATGAGCATATTTTCATATTGAAACTATCATTGGGCACCAAAGATGTGTATACGACGCTATGAAAGTTCAGAGAACTGGAGATTTTTTCCACAAACTACGTACTTAGCCCACTCGACTGTCTTGGTTTTTCCAGACAGTCGAGTGAGCTAGGTACGTAGTTTATGGGGAAAAAATCAAGACAGTCGAGTGTGCTTTTTTTACTTTTCTTTGTTTTTTGTTTTGTTTTCTATTGGCAAGTGATTATCTGGAAACTTGTAAATTTTTTAGTTTTTTCATCGTATCTCCCGAACTATTGAATTCAGAGCAAAATGTTATATGGATTTTTTGTAGATTCTATCAAAAGGAATAATTTTGGTTCCATAACTTTTTCAGATATTTCCAGTTGTTTTCGAGATATTTGGAATCATCTGAGAATAAAATTTTCAACACTTTTGTTCCATCTTCCAATCAACAAAAGGAAAAAATATTTCATGGTTCAGTGGAAGTCGATGAGCTTCATCTATCGATAATCTTTTGTTTTTCAATATATCTTCATGGTACCCTATGGGTCGTTCAAATTTTTTTTTTCATATTTTTCACTTTATTTCCTATTCTATTGGGTTTACAGAAAAAATTTTGGATAATAATTTGTAGGAAATGTTCCAGTGGATAACTTTGCACTTCTGATAATTTTCGATTTTTCCATTTGTTTTCGATATATATTGAATTGAAAGGATTTCAAATTTTGATGTTTTGATTTTCATTTGTTTTTCCATTTTCCGATGAATGCACGAAAAAATGGTAGAATAATAATTTGTTCCGTCATCAAAGAGGCATACGGTGCATTTTTCAAATTTGGATTTAGTCTATTGGTTCAGGAGATATGTCGTTTTAAAGCGAACCGTGTGTTTCGGAAAATCTCCTTGAAAAACCCACTTGGGATTTTCCGACCCTGCTCAATTTCAATAGGCTTCGTCTCTTCCTGATAGAGTTTTTTTTCACAAAAAATAAAATCGATCGGACCACTTTTGCGATTTGTAGAGTGGTTATAAGAAACTTCCGGTGAAAAATCTGAAAAACCCGGAAAAACCACCTTAGAGTTTTCCGATTTCCTTCATATTTTAATGACATAATATTGTTTTGAGTACAATAAGATGGCAAAATTTCAAGTCGATATGTCAAAGGGTTCCGGAGATATATCGATTTATGATTAACACAGAGTACAGACAGACAGACAGACAGACAGACAGACAGACAGACAGACCACACACAAAAACCAAAGTTGCTCAAAATTCGATGGGGATCATTTTCTCCAAAGTAACTATACCTCTATCTCGCTTAGTTTCCGAGATAGCATTTTTGGCAAGGCCGTAGTATACTCCACTATAGGTATAGCGTCGTATAACAACATGTGTTTTTTAAGAATTTCGAATTTGCAAGTATACCTACATAATATTATATGGTAAACTGTTGATACATGATTTTTATTTATTGACTTGTAGAATGAACTGGAAATAATCTGAAGTTGAATGTAAATGTCATTTAACCTCGCATTTAACCTATAAACGTCAAAAAAATTTCAGTGTAATTTCATGCTCCATCCCCAAGGAGGAGGAAAAAATTTCCAAGAAATTTGTTTAGTTGCTATGGAAACGATAAGAAATACAGGCTTTAAATTGATCGAAAATGCTTGGTGTGAAATTTTCTTCTGGAATCATTTCATCACTAGCAATATTACTCAGACGAATTCTACAAGCCTAGTCAGCATATCGTTTTGTGGTCAACCTCGTGATATGTCTAACAATTCTCTACAAAAACTCGTTTGTCAGAGAACAGCAAAGCTTTCGAATTCTTAACATATAGATATTTTCTCAAGAACCTCATCTTGTATATTTTTCACGAAAACTAAAAAAATGCAATGCATAAGAAATACACTCAAAGTGGTGAGCTAAAATCATGTGATAGAGGGATTGATGTCATTCATGTATTCAATCAATAATTCTGTGTATTGTAGGTATTCATATTCACAAAATTAAGATAATTATTCTTCATCTCCAGAGTGAAGGCATGAAATCGTGCTAAAAACTAACCGGTTTTATATTGCTAATAATTGTGATTGGATGTTGAGTCACTAGAGGAAAGACGTGATCTCTTGTTATTATGTTACTCCTTGTGTTTATCTCGGTATTTATTATATTTTTTTGTTCATCTGGAACCAAGAAAATGTGACTCATTCAGAAGAATTGCGAGGTAAAAGTTGAATCACCAATACTTTCATTAATATGCGCGTAGTTTTTATAAAACAATGTCATTGAAATTCACCTGTACTACTATGGTTTGTGTCATGCAGTTCTAAATAATTTGATGATCATTATCATTCATATATAATTTGCGATATTTTTTGTGTACACATCGGTGTAATGTGTTGTGGAGACGTGTACTCATTACTAATAATATTTACTTAAAAACTAAGTATACAAGGTCTTCAGGAATATTTTTGTATTTTTAGGTTTCGAGAAATTTTCCGAATGTGATTTCAAACAAAAATATTGATAGGTGTGATTTAAAATACATATATCTAAAGACCCTTTGCATTATTAATAAAAGACAGTCAATAGACAAGTATGTTCCATATTTTTTGTAATAAATACATATATTGGCCACATTTAGAAAGGGACTATCTTGTCACTTATAAAGGGCGATTCATTAAGTACGTGAAAACAATTGAGCTGATGATTCCATGTAATATTTTATTTTATGAAAAAAGTTCCTGAAAACATATGCCTCGAAACATTTTGTTTCCAAGGTGTTGGAAAGTTCGTTTAAAAATCATGTTTTTGATAGGATCTAAAAAACACCCACCTTCATAATAAAATAAACCCAAGATCATTTTTTTGTTATCCAGAAGCAGAAATAAAAAATCAAATTTTTTCTTGTTTCCGAAATGGAAAAACTGGAAAGTTCCAAGAAGGTCGGTCCCAAAAGGATTTTCATGTAGAATATAAAAGAAAGCTCTTATACAGGGTATGTCAGGACGAGCTTACACTATCTCTATATCAAGAATCAGTTGGGAGATATACATGAAAATATGCATGCTTATATATTGCAATACGCTCTCTTCATTTAAAATAATTTCGGCAATGCAGTGTCAACGCTTCTATGAAAAAGTAGCAACAACTTTGTTATTCCAAATGGAATACCCTGTAATTCATTGCATTTTTAGATTCTCCCTGAAAAGCTGATTTCATCGATGCATAAAACTTGGGTCTATCGGAAATGATTACAGAGATATAGGGTGTTCAAAATCGAGATTTTTTAACTCTAGGATTTCTTCGTGTCGAAACTATTAATTATCGGCCAAAATGGCTCACATGTCCCTATTTCAACTTTTGATTCACTATTTACTGATATTTAATCGGAACTGATACAGGCTGATCAGAATTCTGATTCTTGAACCACCCTGTATCTGTTCCGATTAAATATCAGTAAATAGTGAATTAAAAGTTGAGATAGGGACATCGAAGCCGTTTTGACCGATAATGAATAGTTTCGACACAAAAGAATCCTAAAGTTGAAAAATCTCGATTTTGAACACCCTATATCTCTGTAATCTTTCTCGATAGACCCAATGTGAAATACATCGATAAAATCAGCTCTTCAGGAAGAATCTAAAAATACGATAAAATACAGGGTGTTCCATTTGAAATATCAATGTTGCTACTACTTTCTAGTAGAAGCGGCAACACTGCATCGTCGAAAATATTTTAGATGAAAAGAGCGTATTCTGAGATATAAGCATGTACATTTTCATGGATTTCTCGCGATTGGTTCTCGATATAAAGATAGTGTAAGCTCGTCGTGACATACCCTGATAAGAACACTTTTTTGTATAGTACATACATGGCTTTAAATATGACTCCTAATTGAAAATTGTTTTTCATTTTTATTTCAGGAATGGTTTGAAATAAAATAATGGAATTTCGTTTGCTCACTTTATTTTTTTTTTATAAATAATGAAGATAAATACTGGTGTAGGTTAATCGAGGAGATGGTACATTCATTATTCCAAATTTTTTGGGATTTTCTCTCCTCGTTTCTATAAAATAAAAATATGGATATTATTTCAATATACGTGTAGTAAGAACAAATCAGATGATTTGCCCCGAAATGTCATTGCGTTTAAAGACTTTTCCTATCAGAGAGCCTAAAACAAAAATTCATCAGCTTGTCAGTGACAATTTGTATTGAAAAAAGTTTGGAGAAGAGAAATAAAGGTATATAGAAAAAATATCAAATGTTCACCTATCTTTGGACGTTTCGCGAGACGTTTCGGGACCGTTTCAGCTCCCGTTTTCAACATAAGAAAAGATTATTTCAATAGCAAAGTCGTATCTGTCTTGAAGCTTTTCAGTTTTCATTGACAATTGGTGACGTTGGCAATCAAATGAGTTACAGGATGTTTCCATTAATTAATCTTGAATCTACCATTTTCATGAATGAATAATGAATGAAGATAAACACAATTCAGACAAACCAGAAACCAGATGAAATCTAATATAAGATGTTCCAATAACCAGACTTTCTTCATAGACAGTATTGATTTGGTAATTGTGTTGATATAACGTAGATGCACCAGCATGATTTTCAGCCAATCCGAGGTGGAGTTCACAAAAACCAATTTTTGTTCACAGGCAACCAGATGACGTTTCAGTGACGTCTTTTAACGTCAGTTGAATGACCAAGTTGACGTCAGGAGATGAAGTCGTCTGACGTGATAAACGACGATAAATGACGTTCACATTTGGTGATGACATGTAAAAAATATTCCTCGAACATGGGATGATAACCACCGCTGACCTCTGATGACATATAATATCGATTATGCATTATTGAGTGTGCCTGGTGGTCTCTTTGGTGTCATGTCCATTCAATCGTCTATTCAGCAGCACTATCCCTCAGTACGGATCTCCATCAGAATGAAATCAGTTACTCGTATTTATATAAAAAAAATTATGTAGTTTGTGTCGGCGAGATGTAAGCAAACCAAGAATAGTTTGATAGCAATGAAAAGGATGTTGGTTAATTTTGCTTCACTTTGTTGAGTAACGTATATTCATCGATTATTTGTCACCTAACAAAAATCTAAATAGCAAATTATTGAAAAATTTTCTGAATGACGAAGCTCACCAAATTGGTACGTCACACCGACGGGATTTTTTGACTTCATAGATACGTCTGCAACGTCATAAAAGTGACGGTTTCAATACAGCAATACAGGTACACCTTTATTATCATTTTGTATATGTACATATAGAGCTTGATTGGTTTCCGAGATATACAGGATATATATAATTCCAATAAAACTCGCATTATGATTTGTTTTAATGAGTTATACTTCTATCGACGTTAGAAGCATATATATAAAATGACCAAGTGGTACATGTGTGTGAAATTAATGAAAAAACGACTTTTTCGGAAAACTTTTTGACACTAAAAGTGCCTATCCTGTATATATAGATACGTCATAAACCTAACGGTTTCGCATGATAATGTAATTATACATGGTTTAGATATGGTCTGGGAAACATGCATGGACGTCGACCCTTCTAAGTGACATTCATTCGACGTCGAGATGATGACGTGATTATCACGTCATAGAAAGTACGTCATAGTGATGTCATAAATTGGTGAGTGACGTCTCTGACGAAAAATCACCAACTAGGGACGTCACAGTGACGTGATCATTCGTCATCTGGTTGCCTGGGTTCTGAATAACTTCTAATAGAGATCTGAATAGGCTCCTACAATCGGATTTTATCAAAATAAAGCCATTTGAATGATGAAACTTCAATTTGGGCGAAGTCTCCCATTAAATCAGAATAAACTGATATAACCTTTACTTACTCTACTCTGAGAGATAGGCAATTGAACGCACCCTGACGTTCTTCCAGAGGCCAGAAGAGGAAATGTTCGCCGTGGTGGTGAAGATCATGGAGGACTACCGCACGCGCGACATGTTCAAGATCAGCATGGCCGAGCTCGGCCTGTGCATGTTCCAGCTGGAGCACCTGACCTCAGCCAGCACTTCCGATCGCACAACTTCCACACTTTATCAACATTAATCATTCGTCAGCAAATTTCCTAATCTATATAGTATAAGAGATATTCATTTGTCCTTAACATGACAACTTGTTAAAATAAATGAAGCAATATCGCAATTCGAATTGCAATTCTCATATCAATATTTATAACATTATTATATATCCGATAACCATACAAATACAGTCCACTATCAATCAAGCATCGAACATATTGGTCCTTCAAGCTGGATCTATTCAAATTGTACCTTCAAGCCTGCCAAGTATCAGTGAATGCTAACCTACTGGAGCTTTCATAAGTAGCAAGAAGCAGTTCAAGCGACCGAAGATCATGGAGGAGTCCTCGTTACTTTTTCAAATATGTCATATTGTCAGAAAATAACCTAACAAAAATCTCAAAATAAAAGCAAGTCTACCAGTTCGAAACATTTGAAGAGGAAGGCTCCGCAGTGGTTGTGAAGATTAAGGAGGACTACCGCATACGCGACATGTTCAAGCCCAGCATGGCCGAGCTCGGCCTGTGCATGTTCCAGCTGGAGCACCTGGTGGCAGAGCACCTCCCTGACCTCAGCCAGCACTTCTGATCGCAGAACTTCCACACTTCATTAACATAAATCATTCATCAGAAAATTTCCTAATCTAGCAGTTCAAAACACTCCATTCTACGCATTATCCTCAGGTTCTATGTTCTGCTCATAGGAATCCCTGGTGTTTTTCCAGATACCAGAAGATTGTTTAGTGTAAGAGACATTCATTTGTTCTTAACATGACAAAGTGTTGTTGAAACATAAGATTCATAAATAAAATCAATAAATTAAGAAAGATTACAATTCTCATATCAATCTTTATGTTATTATCATATATCCTATGACCATACGAATACAGTCCACTATCTATCAAGCATCGAACACATTGGTCCTTCGAGCCGGATCTATTCGGAGAAAACCTTCAAGACTGCCAAGCATACTAGTTCAAAACATTTGATTTACCGCAATATCCTGATCGTTTTTCCAGATGCCGGAAGAGGAAGCTTTCGCCGTGGTGGTGAAGATAATGGAGGACTACCGAATGCGCGACATGTTCAAGCCCAGCATGGCCGAGCTCGGCTTGTGCATGTTCCAGCTGGAGCACCTCGTGGCCGAGCACCTGCCCGACCTCAGTCAGCACTTCCGATCGCAGAACTTCCACACTTCGATGTACGCTTCGAGCTGGTTCCTCACGCTGTTCACGACGGCGCTCACGCTGCCTGTGGCCTGCAGGATCATGGACGTGTTCCTGTCCGAGGGCATGGAGGTCATCTTCAAGGTGAGCGGCTCTTACGTGGACCATTTATGATGTCGCTTCGCTCAAATGAACTGCTAATCGCCTATTAACAACCTGTGGAAAATACGGCAACATTAAACGTCTTCAAGAAAATCTAGTCTATTTAATTTTTTTAATTCAATTCTTGTAGCGATGTTGAGTTTCTATTAGGGCTGAAAATATGGATATTGAATCTTGAGTGTTGTCCAAATGCGGTTGGACAGCTTACCAATCTTCACAATTCAATTTGTAAATGTCACTTTTTGTAAGTTTATAAATGTTATCTCTATTGTTTACTACTAAGGGCCGGTTGCATAAAGAAACATTAAGCATACAATCAACTGATGCCACAATAACTTTGATGTTATCTTAAATGTCATTTGCGTTGCATAAACAATAATGATGTTATAATAATCATTTCATTTCCTAATGACGAGACGGACGTGGCAACAGCGCTAATCTGTCTGCTCCTTGCGTTCCGCACATTGTTGATACGCATTTTAGGTTAGGTTTATTTGCTTGATTTTCATACAGATTGACAGAAGTTACAGAAAACGTAAATCGGATATTGAAATCATTGTCATCATACATTTTGAATAGATTGTTTCTATTTCGAAAGGTTGTTGTCCTGGGAATCAGTAGTTCTTCTTCAGATAGTGAAGACAAAGATGAGATAGACATTTTCTGTAATACCTGTAATAGTCATTCACTTACATTATTGTGTTCATTTACCTACTCTACCTTTCTGAAATGAAACAAGAACTAAGAACTCTCACGTTTTTTTCAGATTCTGCAAAAATTCTGCGAAATATTCAAAATAATTTGGCGGAACTCTCACAAGTCATTTGCTGGTTGTCAATTTGGTCAGTGGATGAGCACTGATTAAGTTGATGCCATGAATAAGTCGATTTGATGTGACATCTAAAGTTGATTGGCCTTTGTGCAACCGATTTTTTAGTTAAATAGTAATTACCATAAGTTGATTAGATGATTGAGTCACCATGCAACTAAGTACATGATGGGCAACCGAATTCCATGCATCGAATATTTGAAGTGACATCAAATAATTGATGAGCTCTTATGCAACCGGCCCTAAGTGTACTGGAATGATTGTAGCATCGTTTATTTTCTAGGTGGCCATGGCGATGCTGACGCTCGGCAAGGAGGAGTTGATGTCTTTGGACATGGAGGGGATGCTAAAGGTAAGTGGTTTATGTGTCATTTGATTTTCGCCTACTTTCATGAACATCACGTGAATCTCGCTGAGTTCAGTCTGGTGCCATATCAAATTGACAGGCAAGAATGTAGAGCCTTGACTGTTGAGTCCCAAAAGAACTGTCTTTGTTGTTACCAAAGGTATAATTTGTCAATATGCTTGTGTCTGATTTTTGAAAAATTTGTCATTGGTCTCTCCATCTAGTGGTATGAATGTGCCATCAATACGTCATGTCGGGGGAGGTACAATCAGCCACCCATAGGATGTGTATTCTATTGTGAAGGGGACCTTGCTATGCTTTTTAAAATAACTAGATTCGATCAATATTTTTTTCGGAAAGTTTGAAATGTTTGGCAAAGCTTTGGAATTCATGCCAATGGGAGTATTCCCAAGAACTTATAACCTCCAATAGTTAATTAAAAATTCCGACCTACCTCCTATCCCTATCCTCCCTAGGAACGCACGATGTTTTTCGAACATTATATGAATTTCCTTTCGTGCGCTCCAAGAGATGAAAAAAAAAGTTCTAGGTCAGAGATCTTGTGGATAGAGGTTCTGCCTTTTTTCGCTGAATCTGTACTCTGAGCTTTTCAGTAGTTCTTTCAGTTGACACCATCCTGACAAAGTTTCTGTCAATACCTATACAAATTATCTTTTTACTTATGGATAAATCTGAAATGTGCTTGTTTATGATTTACAGCCTCAACTTGTTTGTGTTTTTTTTTTTAAATTAGAACTTTTCAATCCTGGTCTTCAAAAACGGTCGTTTGAATTACAAGAATCCACGATCCTATCGATTTTTCTGCTTATATTCCTGAAATACCCTCAACCTAGATAAAAATACTGAAGTGACATGCTTAAAAAAATTATGAATCATCCTCTTATCACTCTGATATTGAACTTCACTGATTACATCAGTTGATAAGAATATATTTTGTTTTGAACTATCAGATCTATCTTGTCTATGTTCACATGAAGGAAAATTAAATACAATTTCATGATAGCAGGCTTCGCTTGTATTGGCAATAGATAATGTTTTTCTTGCAGTACTTCCAAAAAGAATTGCCTGCTCTTGCCGAGGCAGACCCCGAAGCTTTGATGCAATCAGCTTACGAAATGAAATACAATGCCAAGAAGATGAAGAAGCTGGAAAAAGAATATGTCGTCATAAAGACCAAAGAACAGGAAGAGATGGCAGAATTGAAGGTGAGATCGACAATAAAATTGTTTGTTGACGTTTATCAACGAATAATGACTTGACTTCCAATAATATCGGCACTGAAAAATATCCCCGTAGACTTAAATTGAAATTCGAATGAAAATTGTTATTACGCCATCTTTGAAATTTTGTGGTTATATCATTAACATTTTTTTGGCAATGCAGTGTGAATGAACCAAGTGAAGTCAAGCCTCGACATACAATAATCTGACTTTCAAACGTGTTACGAACATAGCTTCTTCCTTCGATCCAACATATTGATGTTTTTACTGGAATAGGTATGTTTTAGTGAAAAATTGTGTTTCATTATTTTGAGGAAATGACCTCAACTTGTTCACTGTTGTAACTGTTTTCTCCTTATTTTCTGAATAATTTTCGAAATTCACGATATTTCTTAACATCAATGTTAGGTAAATTTTGTAATCATGAAAAAACATGTTAGGACATAACATTGATTGAAACAAAAGGGGCAAAGTTCTCACAGCTCAAAGGGACAACATTTTCATCTCAGAATTATCTGTATCTGAACATGTCTCAGACTATATGAAGTCTATCAGTAGAAAACCAATGTTAGGACATAACATTGGTTAAAACAAAAGGGACAAAGTATCTATAAAAGCATGTTTTTCAGTTTTTCCAAACTACTATTCTTATTATTGACTTGTTATTCTGAGATCCCGATTTTCACGTGTAAAATAAATATTCCAGAGACTGAGACAAGAAAACAAGCAGATGAGGCACCGATGCTGGCTGGCTATTTTATAGAAGCGTGTTGTCTTAGTTTTTCCTAACTACTATTTTTATTATTAACTAGTTATTCTGAGATCCCAATATTCAAGTGTAAAATAACTATTCCAGAGGCTGAGACAAGAAAACAAGCAGCTGATGCACCGGTGCGAGATGCTGGCCGACCGGCTATTTAATGAAACCGTGTTTTCTTAGTCTTTCCAAAATTCTATTTTTATTATTAACTAAACTGGTCAACATTGTTAACGTCGTGGTCCGAAATATAGCCTGAATTCAAAGTAGTATAACTCACGAATGTCCTTACCAATTTGACATCGGTTTTCACCGATGATTAGCCTAATCTCTTGACAATTTGTTGTGGCAATATGAAACTTCTGTAATTTCAGATAACATTGCTACAGGATGATAATTGATTGGGTGTAAAATAGCATCGTGGTCGTCACCTTACCGTTTGAACAGGTAATTTTTCAATTTTTTTTCTCTCCTGTATCCCCTTCATTTATGCTTTCTCTCGAAACGTTTTCGGAATTTTCAAATTCAGAGCTTTGATAATCGTGTTATGAATATTTATTCAAAATGATGCATTTTTTCGATGATTAGTTGAATGAAATTGGAAGATGGAATTCTTGTATGTATAGTCGTCTGATATGTGATCGTGTTCGAACACAGAAAATTCCGAAGAAAACTATACAAAGTGATACAAGAAATACTGAATGATGGAATGGAGAATAACGTAGTCTTCAGTAGATGAAACACAATTTTCTCTGTGTTACTAGTGGAATAATGGAGTGTTACTTCGTCATGAGGATGTCTGGTGTCTGACCTCGAAAGGGTTTTGTAATTTCTCGGATCGAAGGTCATATAATGAAGGTACGCATTTTTAATCAAAATGATGCATTTTCGTTGAGATAAATTATAAAATTCAAAAAATACGGTTGTAGTTCCAGAAGTATGAAATTTATATTTATTCTTGACGATGGATATACAAGGTGCGATAAAAAATATGTCCAGATTGTCCCGGGATGAAGAAAAATATGTTCAAACGTGATGAAAATTGTGAAATTTATAAATACAGTAACTTTTCATGAGACTTATACTAATGAAGATAAATATAGTAAGTCCTTATGAGGCTTAAACGAGGTAATATAAAAAAGACTTCAGAATTGCCATATATTCGTGCATACTTGATACCATTGCATCTTATTATACTGATCTAGCACCTACATCATGGTCTTCAGAGGGAAAATTTCCTCATAGTCATTGAGTGTGAAGTTGAATGTTCATTTCTGCATTATCCTTTTCACAGGGTGATTCATAAGAAATTTATAATATCTCACCTGCTGCTATAGATTTGACGAATTATGTTAAAAAAATAGCTTGCCTAACTTATACTTACAATTATTGCTATTTTGATTTCCTCGCGTCAAACAAATCCTAATTGCATATTGGATTGACTTTCATTCCAATATGTGAAGTCTCTTTCATATTACCTTGTATGAGCCTCATGAGGACTTACTGTATTTATCTCCATTAGTATGATGAACAATTTATCGAATCTATGGCAATTCTGCAGTCTTTTTCATATTTCCTCGTATAAACCTCATGAAAAATTACTTTATTTATACATTTCACAATTTTCGACAATGACCGACACTATATTTCTTTTTCGGAACATAGCGATTTTCATCACGTTTAAACATATCTATTCTTCTTCATCCCGGGACAATCTGTACATATTTTTCATCGCACCTTGTATATCCATCGTGAAGAATAAATATTAATTCCATACTTCTGGAACTTCAACCGTAATTTTTTGAATTCTATAATTTATCTCACCGAAAATGCATCATATTGATTAAAAATGCGTATCTTCATTATATGTCCTTCGACCCTGAGGAATTACAAAACCATTTCGAGGTCAGACACCAGACATCCTCATGACGAAGTAACACTCCATAATTTCACTAGTAACACAGAGAAAATTATGTTTCATCTACTGAAGACTACGTTATTCTCCATTCCATCATTCAGTATTTCTTGTATCACTTTGTATAGACTTCTTCAGTGTTCGAACACGATCACATATCCGACGATTATATATACAACGCTGATTCTTCGAAAAAGAATTCCATCTTCCAATTTCATTCAACTAACGTCGAAAAAATGCATCATTTTGAATGAATATTCATAACACGATTATCAAAGCTCTGAATTTGAAAATTCCATAAACTTTTCGAGAGAAAGCATCAATCAACAGGATACAGGTGAGAAAAAGAATGAAAAAAATTATCTGTGCAAACGGTAAGGTGAAGACCACGATGCAATTTTACACCCATTCAATTATCACCCTGTAGCAATGTTATCTAAAATTACAAAAGTTTCATATTGCCACAACAAACTCTCAAGATATTAGGCTAATCATCGGTGAAATCCGATTTCAAATTGGTAAGGAAATTCGTGAGTTATTTTACTTTGAATTCAGGCTATATTTTGGACCACGACGTTATCATTGTTGACCAGTTTACTATTTTTATTATCAACTTGTTTTTTTGAGATCCCGATATTCACGTGTAAAATGAATATTCCAGAGACTGAGACAAGAAAACAAGCAGCTGAGGCACCGGTGCGAGATGCTGGAGGAGGAGAGCAAGGCGCTGGCCGACCGGCTGGTCAAGGGCCAGGTTAGCAGGGCGGAGGAGGAGGAAACGACCTTCGTGGTGCAGAGGGAGCTGGACGCGTTGAGGCATGCGCACTTGGAGACCATGCGCGATCTGAAGTCGGCCAGGGAGAAAATCAGGGCGTTGTCTGTGATCATGGAGCAAACGGTTAGTCGACAGTTCAATTCGGAAGATATTGTGTAGGCCTTTATTATTCAAACTAACAAGTTGAACCATCTTTATGAGAGCAATGAAGCCAGATATTCTATTCAGTAGGGAGATGTATCTATGAGACTTGTGGCAAAAGTTAATGATAAAACTAAGCTTCAACATATTTTGGATTGAAGTGTGATCCCCTCTTAACATAATGGTTTTTGATTTACATCAGTATCTTCGTTTTAGGAAAAGACAAGTGTTTTAGGAATATATAGATTTTGTGAATTTGCAGAACCTACATGAACTTATCAATTAACAACTAGAAAACACATATGAAAATTGATATCACTGATTTCCACCCCACTTTTACAGCACTCACCAGCAAAGAGAAACCTCAATTACTAAAAACAAAAAAAAACTGATCTCCTAGATGTAGTCAATAACGAGTATGCCCTCCTCGAGCTGAATAACAGCATTCAACCGCCGTGGCTTCGAGTTGATCAAATTTCCCAAGCAGTCTAGAGAAATTGCCTCATCCTTGAAGGGCGAACAGTACCTCTTGACAAGGTCCGACGAAGGCGAATAAAGTCTCTGGAGTTTACCCCAAAGATGTTCTAACTTTCTGAATTATTGTTAATGAAAATCTCAACATTCCATACAATCTTCAAACACTTGTATCTTCTCTCAAAAATAAGATACTGACGTGAAGCAAGAACCATTGTGTTAAGGGATCACACTTTGTTCTCAACAGAGATTTAGAAAAAATATACAGATAGTGTTATGCCAATTTGTTGAAAATCAACTGTAAAAAAACGAAGTTTATGGTGATTGGAGATGTCCAACATTATCAAAATTTCAAAGATAACAGCTATGATATAAAAATTGGAACTTCCTTGATCAGCAGAGTAGATGAGTTCAAATCTCTTGGTGTGACCATAGATAGGCAACTGAAATTCAAAGAGCATGCAAATGTTTTTATAAAAACAATCTCTTACAAGATCAACTATCTTTATAGATGTTCAAAGTATTTGAGTCAATGGTCAAGGCTCATTATTCTCAATACTTTGATACTTCCCCACTTCACTTATTGCTCAACAGTACTATATACATTAAATCAGAATGAAATAGGTCGTTTTCAAAAATTACAAAACTGGGCTATGCGAATAATATTGGCATGTCCCAGAGTAACCCCAACTGTTGAAATGTTGACTACCTTGAAATGGTTATTAGTTAAAGATGTTTTCTACAATCAAGCTATGATTTCCATTTATAAAATGATAACTGGCTGTGCCCCCTAATTACCAGCAGTTATAACATCCATAATCATAACACAAAAAGTAGAACCAACTTTTATAACGCCAGTAAGCAGGACAAATTCTCAAAATTCAATATTCCTCAAAGGACTGCAGCAATTCAATAAATTACCAGACTATAAAAACCTCATTGTCACTGAATATATTCAAGCGAAAATTAAAACAATATTTGCTGGGTGTAGGAATCTGAGTGATGTAGAAAGAATTTTATTTTTTCAAATATACTTGAATGTATTTGCATGTTGAATGGTATGTATTTTATTCAGTATTTGTGTTCATATATGTCATATTCATGACTGTACTTTTTCTCTTCACTCGTAAACTCTTGTATTAGTCATTGGCTAAATGAAGGAATTATATAATTATTGTTAATAAAAATTAACGAATTCCACACTTTCATGAGAAGAACTTGTATCTTCTTTTGAAAAGGAGATATTGACGTGGATCAAAAACCATTTTGTTGAGAAGGAATCACATCCAAAACATAATGAACCTGAGTTCATACACTCACCTTTGCACAGATCATTTAGAATTTAAGGGTGAAAGAGTAACTCGTTTCCTTTGTATTTATAATGATCAAGTCATCAGCTTTTTTTGAGAATTAAACTGAGAAACATTAATCGATATGATCTCGTCGAAATTTCACCAGAATCAGATGAGAATTGAAGAAGGTACAGGGTGATCAATTTGGCAAAATTTGTTGCTGGTCGGTTTTTTTCTTGCCGGTGAGTGTAGATAAAACAAGGAATTCACTACTAAAATCAACATAAAAATGGTTAATTGAGAATCAGTGAAAACATCCTGTGATTCATTTGTTTGCCATCTGATTTGTCCTCACTACAGGTATATTGAAATTATTCTCATATTTTTATTTTATAGTAACGAGGAGGGAAAATTCCAAAAAATCTGAAAATATTAATCAAATTCAGAATTCGTTCATATGTTGGAGAATAGTATCTTGTCAGAATGATTATTTTGATGAAAATATTGCTTTTGACGAGAGGATTTATGGATATGTAAATATTTTCATTCAATTTCATTCTCTCATTGTTAAGATATACAATTTATTATTAGAATCGGATTGGAGTAATTATATCAGCATCAGAATAAAGAAGAACAAATAATTGCATACAAAAGGTTGGTTGTGGAGTTGCAAAAATATTGGCTGACAAAAAAAGTTGGGTACTAAGTCCATACACTTCTGGATAAAAACTCCAAATTTCGTTTAGGCAAGAAGACTATTTCAAAGAATAAAAAATGGCGTTCATCTCGATGAGAAAGGCAACAGATTTTTCGAATTTTTTTTATTCCTTCTAGATTTTCCGAAATGAATTCCTAAAGAAATGCTCCTGTCAGAACCCGACGAAAAATAGGTCCTGTCACCAGTACTATAATGTGCCGACCGTCTATTGGTCGGCGAGAAAAATTGATAATTCATACTATTCAGAGAGATAAACAGCGTTGCCGTCTCATCCGATTGCTTAGCTTGTGTTGATATTTTTACATTCATCACTCCTAATATTTACCTGATTTCATCAATGTCATGGATGAATTGAGTAAGACAGTCTAGAACTCAATTGTGCTTGCTTCCTTATGAGCCGGATTGTGACATGTTATGGCATAGATGTTAGAGTGATGTCATCGGAATTTGAGGTTCATTGAAATGGCAAGTATTGCAAAATCGTTCAGTAAGTTTGTATAAACGTATAATTGAGGATTAGACTGAATTTTGTTGTTGCTGTTTGAACGTACAATGTGCTACAGCCTACTTGATTGGTAAGCATGTCAGCTATTAACTTGGAAATGATGGTTAAACCTATATTGGTGATATTTACTACATCAATGAATTATAAATCATCTCGACGGTTCACAGTTGAGAAATATTTACTTGATAATTCCTTGAAATTAAACAGCTGGCAACGCGAGGAAACGGTTTATGACTTGATTACTGGATAAATGAGTTTGTCGCCGAACGCTATATTTGAAGTTTCCATGAAATTGTAGGATATTGTATTACAGCATATTTTGTAAAAAAACTGATCCATTCATGTTACCACTATGTTTCAGTTATATATATGTACATTTAAAGTGAATTCACGCATATACGTTCTTGTCTGTTTTGAATTAATTTCGAATGTGAATTCATTATGAAATGTGAAGTAAGCTTATAAAATCTCATTATAATATCTCAAACCTTGATACAAATTCAACAGCGGTGAATTATTGATGTTTCCTTAATCGCAAAGTAAAGTCTACAATTTTGGCGTATTTTGAGCTCAAACGATTCCAAATGTGTATTTTTAATTCCATGTTTTTTTCATACTCATAGGTATTCTCATATATCGAAGACTGAAACCTTTGGCACGATAATACACTACACTGTTTTACCACTAACCAAACCGATATTTAAACGCCTTGACACGTGTTTTGCTAACTATTTTAGCATCTTCAAAGGAAGATTGAAACTAGTAGTTTTAATCTTCTCCTGAAGATGCTAACAGCAGTTAGCGAAACACGTGTCGAGGCGTTTAGAAAATCGGTTTGGTTAGTGGTAAAACAGTGTAGTGTGTCATAGGTATTCTCAATCAGCCACTTCCATTTCTCACCGAGATGGAAACTTCAGTTTCAGAGTGTTTCTTTCCTTCTGTTCTAGATGTCGCAATTCCATGATGCCATTGGGCAGGGACTCTGAGCGTATACATGCCGATCGGATTTTTGTTGGGTTAGGTTTCACTTAGTCGCATGTCTATTAGACAGATGACCGGCCCTGGAGGTACAACTAGTTTTTCAATATTATGTTGGCATACGAATCGTGTTTCTTGGGCTATTCATTATTCATCAAAGCATTCCATCACATTGTACAATGCCCAAAAAATGCAGCGAGAGACGAAGGATTGAGATTTTTAAGGTAAATTGTGATCTCACAGTACTGTAGTCACATAGTTTTCATTTTGAAATTTTGTAATGTCTCTTTTCCTTCTGCAATAGGACTAATAGGAGCTGATAGTGAATATTTCTACAACACACACGATCATGTCAGACAAGTCCTCCCGTCTGATTGCACGAATCCAAGTTCTTGCCTTCTTTCAGAAACTTCACAAGTATTTCTATCAGCTCCTGTGGCAGAAGGAATTCTAAAGAGACATGCCAAAATCTTATAATGAAAACTATGTGAGTAACTTCAGTACTTGCAGATCAGAATTTACTTACCTGAAAAATCATATTCCTTCGTCTCTCGCTGCATCAACAGTACAATGTGATGGCATACTTGAATAATCGAATAGCATAAGAATCAAGTAAGAAAAGTGAGGTTGTTTCACCTCCAGGGTCGGTTATCTATCAAATATGCCCGCCACCTATTGGCTGGCTGGTGATAACCAACCCTACACTCTTTCGGTCTTCAGGTGTCAATCTTAACCTGACTACAATCTAAGAACAATTCAAGATTCAGGAAAGAAACACTCACTTTTTTATCTTTTGAAGCGCAGGAGAGGTAATCCCTATAATGTTCGAAGAATTTCTTTAGCACACTTCGAGACAATCCTCGATCGAAGAGATCACCCTGAAGCAAGAACAGCTCGAACAGAGAGAGGAGATGATCGAGTGTCTGCAAGAGGAATTGGTGAAGGTGAGGCTGCGGGAGGCGGAAAACGACGCCGTCACTCGCGAGCTGCGTTCCCGCATCAACGAGCTGGAAGAGGACAAGAAGACATTGAGGTACATACCCCAGATTACATAACAATCGATAAACGCCGCGATTAATTCATGGATCACCAAACAGTATATGCCAACTAGAGTTCCTAAATGTACTTGACACTGCCGATTTTGACGTTTTTTGTATATTAGAGTACGGACACTATGACAAGCACTGACAATCAGACATAACCACAAATAAATTGATGGAAAAAGCGAGAACTGAGAAATTGGGAGAATTAGGAGAAAGATGCAAGTTTGTGCAGTTTCCAACTTTTTTTTATAATGAAAGGAGCGAGAAGCTTCCACCACCACCCCTGCAACTGATGCAGGCTACTGATTTAAATATTACTGTAAAGACTAATTCTTTATGTGTTCTAATAATGGGCTTATATCACAAAAAAAATGTATTTCATAATTAGATAGAACTCACCCAAACTAACTCACCACCGCAAACCGTTTCTTGCTATGAGCTCCCTACGTTTTATAAAAAATTATTGAAATCCCCGATTTTTCGGACCTCTGAAAACGAGGCGATGATGTGACGTCAAAACCCTGATACTGAAACAAGACTATTCCAGACAAAGATGAATGATTCATGATATCTGACAGAGTGAATTAGCGCTAGATCACAGTTGAAAGAATTAATATATCAGTTGCCTCAGTTTCCGTCGGGTGTTTGGTATTTTCTTTTAACTATGGCGATATGAGGTTTCTACGTCATAAGAGGGTCCGTTTCCAGAAGGTACTATTATTTATGTCTAAAGCAAAAAGATACTTAAAGTAAGCCAAGGTACCTGCCTTTCGGCTTACCTCTTGACTTACATTTTGTAATGTAGTCCTGATATGTTGTCTAGCTTCTTCATGATTTATGCATACTGTTAGTCGATGAGTTGGTGTGTCGGGAACATCACAAAAAAGACAATCAGGATTTGCTATTCTACCTATTCTATGTAGGTGTAGTCTGAGTTCTCCATGTCCTGTTAAGAAAGATATAGCTGTTCTTCCTGGTCTTTGATGCGGGGTGTTTAGCCACCAATTTATGTCATTAATTAATTCGTATGTAGCTCTTCCTTTTGACGTTTGATCCCACTCAATTTGCCATTTTTGGTTAATTTCAGTCTCAAGATATTGTTTAACATCTATCCAGTATCTAAAATTTTTAACTGAAACAATTTGTCCCATAAAATTTGTTTCTAGATGAATAGGTTTAATTTTCCCTTTAACACATTTCAAACACAGGGCCTGCAGGCTTCTCAGATTCCTTTTCACAGCAGTCTGATTAATCTTTTGAATCCAGAATTTAATCCCGTATGTCAAAATTGGTATCACTGCCTTCAAATATATAATACTTGTTGAGTTTGCTAGTTTTCCCCAGTTTATGAATATTATCTGGAAATCCTTGATTTACAGGAAATGAACTTCGCCCTTTATTTCCACTTATAGTATTTATAAGATGAGATTGATGTTTATTTTATGTATGGAAATAATAAAGACGACATTATTATTATTATTATATCTTCTTAACATTTGAAAAGTGTTTCTGGACTTATTTATAATATAATTGATGTGTTCTGCAAAACTCAGCTTTTCATCTAACATAATTCCTAAGTATTGTGAGAACACAGGAAATCAATTCACTCTATTCGAATTTCCATCGGATAACGTAATTCTACAAAAATGGAAACAGAATATGATGGAGCCGGCATGGAATATGGGTTCAGGTCACAAAATTTCCCAGGTATTCAAATTTCTTGGTAGTATATAGAACATTTTTCAACGCATTTTTATCAGGTACACTTCAGAACGGAAGATTTGATGTTGAAGAATAGAATCGTATTGAGAGAAAGAGCCAAACCCACAATTTATAAACTGAGCGAGTATCAAAAAGAACCTTATTCCAATTTAGACTGGTTATTGCTTGTGATGGAATGATGGAGATCATGGTCGATCATCTGATGATGAAATAGCAGCAACTTCCTGAATTGACTGACTCAAACAGATTTCATATCCCTGTTCAACCAAGAATTCTTCAGATCATCTTCGTATACGAACTCTTATAATAATTTTGTGAAAACATATAGTCACTTTGTGGAACTCTGATGTACCAGATATTGATGTATCTATATCAAAGAGTTGAATATATTGTTCGTGTGTCGCTTCTTCAAAGTTGAAATTCCAAGTCTGAATGTGCATGTTCATGCGTAGTTGAGAAGTGATAGACGACTACATAGCTCCTAGTGGATTTTGAACCACTTCTTGGTTACTAAGAAACGAGCAAGATATTATCATTGCACAGAACAAGAACGCTTAACGAGTGCACCATTTCTCTTAGGTATTGAAAATGATCTATGGTGTGCTTTTTCTAGGGAGATCACGCCAGACAACAGTGTGGCGCACTTGCAAGAAGAACTGATCGCCGTGAAGCTGCGCGAGGCCGAGGCGAATCTATCGCTGAAGGATCTCAGGCAGCGGGTGGCAGAGTTGAGTGAGCAGTGGCAGAAACATCTGCAGGTAATTCCATATACAGGGTGGCCCATAAAGTTCGTAATACAGTGTGTCCAACTTACCATGCTCACCATGGGTATCTTTTTAACGGTAAGAGATACGAGGTCGGTTAAATGACACCAAATGTGGAGTTTGTCAAGGCCAACTATAATGTGAAAAAATATTTTGTTGAAATCTATTCGTTTTTGTTTTTTATGCAAAAAAACAGATTTTGATCATTTGCATGTCTCCTCCATAACTTCTTTATTTATGAAAATATTCAAATAGGAATTTCACATTCTCATGGCAGTTTCAAAGTGATTTCGAAAAAAATATGAAATTTATACCAACTCTTCTAGAATTTGAGATTTCAGCACCAACTTTAGTTTTTTAAATGTAGGTCATAGCTCACTATGACTTAGTTACAAATAACTTTTTTTTCTCTTACAGATGATATGTCGCAGTAATAGTTTTGTGTTGATAACAACGGAGTTATCGTCATTTATACAAAAACAAAAAATTATTTGGAAGTCGCCATCTTGAATTTATAAATTTTAACAAAAAAATCATGATCTCCGACCTCAAAAACCCCCACTTACCAATTTGGAATGGAATCGGACCAAATCATGTCCGCCATCAATTGAAAAAAATGGCTGCTCCAAGATGGCGGACAAGATTTGATCCGATTCTATTCAAAATTGGTAAGTGGGGGTTTTTGTGGTCGGAGATCATGATTTTTTTGTTAAAATTCATAAATTCAAGATGGCGGATTCCAAATAATTTTTTGTTTTTGTATAAATGACGATAACTCCGTTGTTATCAACACAAAACTATAACTGCGACATATCATCTGTAAGAGAAAAAAAAGTTATTTGTAACTAAGTCATAGTGAGCTATGACCCACATTTGAAAAACTTATGTTGGTGCTGATATCTCAAATTCTAAAAGAGTTGATATAAATTTCATATTTTTTTCGAAATCACTTTGAAAAACTGCCATGAGAATGTGAAATTCCTATTTGAATATTTTTATGAATAAAGAAGTTATGGAGGAGACATGAATATGATCAAAATCTGTTTTTTGTGTTTAAAACAAAAACGAATAGAATTTATCGAAATATTTTTTCACATTATAGTTGGCCTTGGCAAACTCCAGATTTGGTGTAATTTAACCGACCTCGTATCTCTCACCGTTAAAAAGATACCCATGGTGAGCATGGTAAGTGGGACACACTGTATATTGGGAAAAAGATTATTAGTATTATTAGTAGGGTACCGACAGATGTTTTCTCGGGTATCTATTGTGCATGCCCCATAAAGTCAAAAACCGATTTTGACACATGTCACTTGATCACTGGTATAGGTCGCGTGCTCATGTGACAGATGACCGACCCTGGAGGTAGATAGATAGAATATAGATAGAAATCTTTATTAGTTCCTTTTGAAAAATACCTTACGAGGTGTAGAACATGTCATTAAATTAATAATTGTGTATATAGACAATACAGAATATATGAAAAAATAAACAGTAAGCTTATGCTAAGTAAGCAGTAAAACAACCTCACTTTGCTTTTTTGTTTACAAATGATTAAAATAGTTTTTCACAATTATGTTGGCATAGTAATGTGTTTTTTGTTATATTTATTAATTCAAGCATTCCATCACATTGTGCTGTTGTACATCGCACAGAAAACGCAGTGAGAAACGAAAGAATAAGATTTCTCGATTTCAGGAGCACAAACAGGAATTGAAACCAGCTTCGTCCGGTGATGCTTTGAGCACCCCGAAGAAATTGTTGTTCTGGGAGCATCGTCACAACGAAACCCAAAAATTGGAAGAGGAACTGATGACCACCAGGATAAGGGAGATGGAAACCCTAACCGAGGTCAAGGAGTTGCGTCTCAAGGTAAGAGAAAAAGTACCACTAAATATAAATTCAATGAAAATTGTTAAAATATGTTTTGACCCCTCTACGGGTGATCAGGTGCACAGTTCAAGAGGAGAAGAGAAAATGAATGCTGAAGGCACAACTGATGAAAATTATTCAAAAGTACCTATAGCTATAGAGGAGTGTATAATCTCTGCTATTGATGAAGTAATTTTTTCCAAACCTCTTTTATTTTGGTCTAATGAATATTTTTATACAAATCCGAACATCGGGTAGGCACGATACTAATATTTTTCATTCATGTTTGATCATCATTGAGTCAAAATAGTATATTATTTAACGAGCACGGAATGATAGTAATTTGCCACGAGAAGGAAGTTTGACGACAAATTAGTATTACGAGAGAGTTATGCACTATACTTCTTTTTTTTTTATCGCTCGGAGCGCACGAAATGGAATCTTTATAATGCTCTTACCTAGATAGGATAGGAAGAGGAGGTAGATATTGGATTGTATTTGAACATTTGAGTATTATAAGTTCTTGGAAATACTTCGTCAGGCAATGAACTCCAGAGTTTTGCCGTTTTATAGACAAGCGAGTTTTGATCAAGTGCTGTTAGACATGTTTCGAGGTTGACAACGAAAGGATGTGCTGACTGGGCTTGTCGAGTTCGCCTGAGTGTTCTAGTGATGGAATGATTGCAGATATTTCTGAAGAACATTTCCCGTTTAAGAATCTATAGAAAAGTGAAAGGTCACCGAGTTTTCTACAGTGTTTTCTATGATGTCAAAGAGTTAGTGAGTGTGGCTGTTCTCTGGATGGAATCTGAAACCATCAGCGCATATTTGGGTGCTGAAACAAATACCGAGCATATATTTAGTGGACTTGGTTTGAATGGTTGTACCAGACATTGTGATATTAGGCATACTGAATTTCGCCTTACTAGCGAGAATACAGGCTTGAGTTTCGGTGGCGTTGAATTCGAGTAGGTTGTTGGTCCCCCAGGCTGTAATTTTAGCAAGATCTCCATTAACAACGTTGTCCTGCTGTCGCCGTGAGTTCTTAGCTTCCTGGGAAGAAATAGGAATTCTGAAAGATTGGTGATTCCTGAGCTTTCCAGATATTTGATAAGCTCAATGTTGATGACTTTCCCCATCACTTTGGAGATAACTGATAACAATGCAATAGACCTGTAGTTGTTGGGCACGTTTTTGTTCCCTTTTTTGGAATTGGTAGGACTCTAACTATCTTCCAGCAAGATGGAAAAATACCCGACTTGTACGGGATGGTAAATAATTTTCAGAGAATCTGTGTCAATTCTGGAGCACATTTTGTTCAATAATGAGTGTACTGCGGAATACTCGCGCGGGACAGTTATCCCAATCATTCGCGATTTCATGAATTAATCCGTGTTTCGCGTTAAGCATTGTTGGCTTATACTTCTTCTAGATTTATGATTGAATCGGGGTGTCTATCTATCGTTATTTTGTCTGAGATTGAGTTTATTTTTCGTAGGTGATGGAGCTGGAGACGCAGCTTCGCAAGCAGGACGAGGATATCAAACGCCATATCGAGGCGTTGGAGATGTCCCCACCATTCGTTATTCCATTCATTTATTCGTGTTTGGCGCAAGGATTGTTGGCATATACTTTTCAATGCTTCATGAATTTCAGAATTATCCCCATCATTCGCGATTTCATTCATTCATCCTTGTTTGGCGTTTAGAAGTGTTGGCGTATACTTTCCAATGATTCATGAATGAATCGCTGTGTCTACCTATCGATATTCAGTCTGAGATTGAGTTCGTTATTGTTAGGTGATGGAGCTGGAGACTGCGGTGCAGGTGAGCTCGAACCAGCTGCGCAGACAAGACGAGGATATCAAGCGGCATATCGAGGCGCTGCAGATGTCCCCACCACACGCTATTCCATTCATTTATCCGTGTTTAGCACTAGGATTGTTGGAATATATATTTTTTAATGGTTTATGAATCTCAGAATTATCCCCACCGTTCGTGATTTCGTTAATTCATCCGTGTTTGTTGTGTAAAATTGTTGGCGTATACTTTTTAATGGTTCATGAATCTCAGAATTATCTTCAACATTTACGATTTCATTCATTCATCCGTGTTTGGCGTTCAGGAGTGTGTCTACCTTTTTTTTTATGTTCTGGTTCCCACGAAAAGGGATATCTTGTAATGTTCAGAGAACATCGTGAGAACCAAAGAAAATCAGGTAGGAATTGGTGTTCTTCTCAAATTTCTGGAGGTTTTATGCTTCGGGGAACACCTCCTTGCCAAGGGAGGTGTTGCCTATCGTTGATAATACCTGAATGTTCCAGGAATTTCATGAGCTCGATGTTGATAGCTTTCTCCATGATCTTGAAAATATTAGATACCAGTGCGATCGGTCTATAGTTGCTAGGTAGGTTTTTTTTTGCCTTTTTTAGGAACTGGTTGTACTCTTACAATTTTCCAGTTGGACGGGAATATCCCCAATTTGTAAGAGTAGTTGAAAAACTTGCAGAGAACAGGTGTTAGTTCGGGAGCACATTTCCTGAGAACAATCGGTGGGATTCCGTCGGAGCCACAAGCTTTGTTGGTGTTGAGACCCAATAAAATCTTCCTTTTAGTACGTTGCCGAAAGGTGATCTCGGGCATATGACTGTCAATTGGCGTTATGTTTGGAGGTTGTTTTCCCGATGAATCCAGAGTGGAATTTCCAGCAAATAAATGCGTTATTGTCGAAGATTATCTTCCTTGTCCTGGGAATTCTCGCATGGGAAACCATGAAAACTTCCTTCCAGATATGGAAAAGACTCCATAGGGAATGATTGGATCGATGAATACACCAGATTAGAGAAATGATTCTCCAACTTGCGTTTTCTAACAGAACAAAAACCCTGATGGATACGAGACCAGACCAAACTCAAATCTGGCAATCAATGTCATCATGCTAGTTGTACAGGGTACTTTTTACCCGCCCATCTAGCATGATCGCCACTCGGCGACATTATTTAGTCTGAGATTGAGTTGGTTGTTGTTAGGTGATGGAGCTGGAGACTGCGGTGCAGGTGAGCTCGAACCAGCTGCGCAGACAGGACGAGGATATCAAGCGGCACATCGAGGCGCTGGAGGCGGCGGAGGGACGCGACCGGGAGGCGGCAACGCGGCTGCTGGAAGAGCGGCGGCGGTACGCTGACTTGGACAGCCGGATGCGGGACGAGCTGATGCGCGCTCGGATCGGAGACGCGGAGAAGGCGCAGAAGATCGCTGAGCTGGCGCAGAAGATCAGTCAGCTGGAGCTGAAGGTGAGAGGCATTTATTTTATACAGCTCATAGTACGAGATCCGACAGCAAGATTACTACGTTCATCTGTTACACAATGAAAATCTAATTTTAACATATATTCATGAATAGGATATATGTTTCACGCCGGCGGAAGTAGAATTTAGCTTCTCTGGTATCAAAAGAGGGGCAAAAGTCTCGTATTATTTCATAGGGAGATAATGTGACATATTTTCTCCCTAGGGAGTTTATACCAACCTAACATTTTCCGCATAGCTTTCTTTTCGAAACACCCTTCTCTGAAGCGAGTAAAAGCTGCATCATACAGATTTCTAGATCTCACTGGTAGCAAGTTGAGAATCACTGCTGCAGTATCAATAGTTTCTTGGGGTTTCCCCTCGATTTCTTGTTCCATAACCGTTAACCATTTTCAAAGCTGTTTTCATGAATTTCAGTTTAATAATTGCTGTCACCATGGGTTGTCAACAAGATACATGTTGTCAAGATACGAATTCCACAAACTATACTACTACTAATTATGACAAAACACTTTGTTCAAATTTTTATTCTTTCTCAATTTTTGTGTTTTCGCCAGCATAAAAAATAGTATATACACCCCAGGACAGAATGCTATTTTTCCCTCGGTGCTTTGTAACTCTAGGGCTTCGCCCTCGAGCTTGGAATAAAACTTGCATTTCTGTCCCTTGATGTATGATGTACTATTTACTGAAATGTTGCTGCAAATATTTTCAATACATCAACAATGACGCAAAACCGAAGTGTGTGGCTAGCGAAAACGACCATTTTGCAGCGGAAAAGTACTACTTGATTTCTCTACGCCACGTTTCATATTCGTAGAGCTACAGTCCTGATTATGTGTTATGGGTGATGTGTTCACAGATTCAGATCGATTTTTTGATTATGAATTCAACTGTACAAGGTGGTTTGAATGTGTTTCGACCTAGTTTAAGCCATCTTCAATGTATTTTTGAAATTCCGAAGAGGAAATACCATCAGTTCATTCGGTGTTAAACATTGAGGTACTTGTTCAATGCTGAAAAGAAAATAAAACAATTCACTGAATTATTCAAAGCACCGCTTCAAATTGTTTCTTGTTAATGGATTCCTACATGAATTACCTTGATAACTAAACTCTGACAACACGAACAGTAATTGAAAAAAAAAATACATTCTTTTTTACTTTCAGTCTTAAATAACTACTCCATCAATGTTTGACACTGAATGATCAGAAAAAATTGGAACTAATGCTATCTCCTCTTTGGAATTTCTAAAAAACATTTATGGTTAAACCAGGTTGGTTGGTTGAATTCAGAAAAAAAAAACTATCAGAATTTGTGAACACCTAGAAAAAAAATGTTTCTAAGAATACTAATCGTCCCGTAGATTAATCAATATCACCGTGATAAATCTACTCAAAATTTTCGTTGGAAAAGTATTTTCAGATTTTCTGTAACTCTAATAATAACGTAGAAAAAACAATTCTCCAAAAATTCACTTTTTTCGATATAGTTAACTGAAAAACTATAAACAATTTTGAAAATTTTCGAATGCCATTAGTGTGAACCTCTGAAAATACGCAAGGTTTTTTCCCGTTTAACCGAGTTCGTATCACTCGTTTCCGAGACCCCCCATGCTGGGCAACCTTATCTTGGTCACATTGAATAAATGCATAAATAGGTCGCGTGCACGATGACCGACCCTGGAGGTAAAATAGTGAAACACAACCTCACTTTTCTGTAAAACATCGAAACACAACCTCACTTATTCCATTTATTTACAGAGGAATCAAAGGATTGTAATAGTTTTTCACAATATTTTGACATACGAATCGTGTTTTTTGCAATAGAAGCTAATACTGCTGATAGATTGAAAATGTCTACAACACACACAATCATATTTCGTCAGCATGTCAGACCAGTCCTCCCGTTTGATTGCATCAATCCAATCTTCTTGCATTCTTTTAGAAATTTCTAGAAAGAATTATGATGAGAAATCATAGAAATTACCAAATTTCAAATTGAAAACTATGTGAGTGACTATAGTAGGTTCTTACTTTTATATCATGATGTACCAACCGGATTCCTTCGTCTCTCGCTGCATTTTTTGTGCATTGTACAACAGCACACTGTGATGGCATGCGCCAAAACAATTGTGAAAATCTATTTCAATCTTTTGTAAACAAATAAGAAAAGTGAGGTTGTGTTTCAATGTTCCGGGGTCGGTCATCTGACAGTTCTTGAACGCAACCCATAAACATGCTCCATTTGACGTATGGAGGTTATGTTATCGAATCGAATAATCTTTTCACGTGCGGGATTCGTTTTCAGAATCAGGAAATTGCTACAGAAGGAGAGCTACGCATCCATTCAGTGGAAGACAGCGATAGGGTTAGAGAACTACAGGACAAGGTTGCAGATCTACAAGCAGAGGTGAGATATTCATGCGTTAATGCATTCTTCATTGTATCGCAAATATTTACGAAAGCACTGTTTTATAAGCACAAGCTTCGCTTCATATCTGCGACTAACTAACATTCCCTCATCAAGTTTGCCTCAAGAATTAATTTTAATAATGAAATTTTCATAGAATCAACTGTTTTTTGTGTGTGAAATTCACCTAATGATGAGTTTATGATGAAACAACAGAATTTCCATTTCAAATTCGGATGTCAGAACTTTTGAATTATTTCATTTCCATTAATATTCGGAATTGAATCCCAAATCAACCTACAAAATTAATATCTTTGAAAATCAAAAGTTATTCGATTTTCTCTCCTATTGATTCATAAATCATCATCTTGTATAGGAAAATACAAACATTTATTATCTGCTTCAGTGTAATATAAGCTAATAACCAATTACCTAGTTTCCCACGCCAATCACTAGCCCGGATACTAAGCCTTGGAGATGGCTCGAGTAAGTGTATCTACACAATGTAAGCTTCATATAATGTTTTTTTTTTGTAAATGTACCTAGTATGTTTATCTCAAAATTCAGCAATATTCATTCAATGACCAAAATCTCGGTCTCTTCCACTTTATACCCTCCTTATTTTAGATCTCAAATCTACAATATAGATTTTTTCAATTGTGTCGGGTGTTACTTGAAAATTCTTTATTTTGGAAAGTTTTATAATGATCTATTTCAAAATTCGGTGTTATGGATTGACTTGTAGCTACTGAGGAAACGAATTCAAAAGCTGGGAATTGTTGAGGTCTAGTAGATTATTGAGTAAAAGGAATTTTTTATTCTTTGCTGAATCTGGCATTTGTTGAATTCAGCAACACGATATGGAAATTAAGAAAATTCGCTTGATATTTCCTCGAAATAGAACAGCTGACAATACAGAACGCTATATTTTAACGTTCCATGACATTTTAGAGTATTCAATTGATGTTCTTTGAAGTATCACAGTATTTTGTGATCAGAGCATTTTTTTATATTACTACGATAGGTATTGCATTTTTTCTGTGACTGCTGTTTCAATATGTTCAACTTCTATTATCTTACATTTATTATATTTTATTCCTTATATTGATCAGTTGTATCTTCGTTTATATGGAACCAGATGGAACTATAAAAAATTCTTGTATAAATTCTGTATTTGAAAATTCACTGTATATTCAGTAGTCCGACAGAATAGTACTTGTTCAATATCCAGTGCCAGTGATACCTTGTAGATTACAACGAAAAGAGGCATGAATATCAGCTGTATTTCGAGATAAACTTGTTGTTTGTATTCTGTAGTAAGATATGCATGGGTGTTTTTATTATCTTTTCTTATAGTTTTTTTTTAATCGACTCCGCGTTACTTGATGGAAATCCATAGGAAATGTAAAAATTTCCACAAAATTCTTAGTCACACGACATGTTTCGCTAACACAGGTGAAATACTGGTACAGAAATTAACTAACCTTGGCTTGCCTAAACTCATATACAGGGTGTTTCATAATTGAGTGTCAATATTCGAGGAGGCGATTCTTCGGCCCATTCTAAAGCCCTGGTTTTTCTAACCAGATCGGCCCGAAATATTTCGGTGATATAGCACAGAAAGTTTGTTTGTGTTTCCGGTGAAACCAAGCGTATTTGTAGTCCATAGTAAAAAAATTGTAAAATTGTTCTATCCGTCATTCGGTTGCCCCCTTACGAGCAACCCTCAGAAGTCTTCGAGAGTCTTGTGCGAGCAAGGAATAACGGGGGCCTTACCTTTTAACGTGTGATCCCAAACACTTTCTTGGGCCATCAGAAAAATTTCTGCAGTCGACGGGACTCGAACCCACGACCGGCAAGCGAATGCGGATTAGAATATAGACACTCTGTCCGCACGGCTACCTGGTTTGTATAAAAGATCGGATCGAAATTTCGGGAAAGTAAACGGATAGCAGTTCGTCGGAATCAACCAGTGTTTGATTTGAACGATTTCAGAACCGCACAGTTCGCCGAAATAGTGTAGTGTGTTCGTTTTCAGACCTAGACAAACAATAAACGGAAAAATTCTAGATGCTTCAACACTCATAAACACCTTCTTTGGACCTTTTCTCAAACATGTTCAGAACTTTAGTATTTTTAGTACATACTCCTAATAACGCATACTCATCATCATGTTCTTCTTCTGAAATCAAAGCAATAAAAAAAATCGTTTTTTATTTTGACTTTGCCGCAAACACCCTACGAGAACACTGAAATATATCGGAACGAAAATTTACGAAAATTTTCTTCAGACAAACCACACATAGACGAAACTTCTGAACGAACTGAATCCGGCAAATATCTTTCTGTACGATGATATTCGCCAAAATAATTCGGGCCGATCTGGTCAGAGAAACCAGGCCTTAAGAAGAAAGTTTCATATGAACGTATGACCTAAATGTCCTAACTTTTGAGATACAGGGTGGTAAAGTTCTCAAAAATTAATAGTTTTCCATTAATATCTGTCATGCCACTTCGTATATTCTAAGGAAATTTGGCATACATGTACTATGTATCAAGAGGCATCAGTTAGTGTACCACATTTTTTTCTTCTTAGAATGGGCCCAAGAATCGCCTCCCCAAATATTGACATCGAATTATGAAACACCCTGTATATCCTAATTTCCCAACCTGAATGATTAGAGTTACCTGTAGAAAGATTCGATAAACCTTCATTCTCGGAAAATAGGCACAATATCTACATTAAAATACGGTGTAACGGATTAACTTGGAAGGGTTGATACAGGGCCTACTCTATCTAACCAGGCCGGAGCATCGCTTTCGTGACGTCACACTAGTAGGGACAAAATCAACGCAGTGGAAATTATCTCTCCCGTTTCATTGATTTACCTCGGGAAAACGGTCACAGCGAAAAATATCAAGAGGTCAAATATGTACAGGAAAGAATTTTCCAGAAGATGAATCAAATTTCACTGATTTACGATCATTAATTTCAGAAATATGGCATATCAAAATTAATTGACGCCATTCAGAATTGTCCTTTTTCAAACAGCTACCAAAATTCCAATATTCAATTTACAGGAATGATTCAACCATGAAAAGATTTCGCATAGTATCTAGATTGACTGAGTTTTTTTTTTAAATTAACAAGGGCCAACAACAAACCGATATTTCAATTCAAGTAGAACGATGATTCAGGTGTTCATTACAGAATAGTTCAAAAAGTTCGGACGCCTCCCATGCTAATCCTATCAACTGTGGATATATGCTGTCACTGACTTTTTTGTAGGAAATTTGATTGCCTACAAATCGATATAATACACATCCACTTTATCTCGAAGGGTTTTAGCAGCGTTTATCTCTAAAGATGACCAGGACGCACTTTCATGACGTTCGAAATCCTATCACTCGAGTGTGTTATTACACAAAAACGCCTATTCGGTATCAATTATTTTCTGCTGAAGAGTATATATTTGAATGATAACGTTAAATTCATGAAAAAATTTGATTTGAAAATATTTGGAAACTATCAAAATTAAAAAGAACAAAATATGTGGAGTTCATATGAACACAACCTTACAAAAATAATTGAGAAAATATGTATCTCAACAATGAGAGATATAAAAATGAATATAACGAACTGAATAACAAAATACCGAATTTTTCAGACACCAATATTAGTTGGTCTGAACCATACGCCATTTAGAAATAAAATTAGCAATAAAAAGTATATCGCCCTTTACCAGTCCAAGGAATTACCGCGAAATCGTAATACAGCGAAATTTGGGTAGGTAGGTATAACGGCCCATTTTTTACGCGCTCTTTATATTTAATTTCTTTCGGACTCATTGTAGGTAACTCTAAAATTTTTTCACTATTCAATTGATTCATTATCGTAGTTTGATGTATTGAGATAGTTTCATCTTATTCCAATATCAAATTTGCAAAAAATAGTATTCTGTAGTACAACGTCCTGATTTTCAATAAAATGGAATTTCGATACAACGCCATAACTCTCGGTATTGATTCATCCTATTGGATTCATTTTTTCATCAAAAGTTGAGGAATTTGTTGGGGATCATTTCGTCTCGATTGAGTGTGCTTCTAAAATTTATAGTAAATGAGCTATAGCCTATCAATTACGAACGCATCAGTACGGACTGATGTGAAATCTCAACCTACTAGTGTGACGTCAGCTTCGAGAGAGAGGGGATAGACTACGGCCCGGTGAGATAGAGTAGGCCCTGGTTGATAGCAAATACATATTATTACCTAGTAAGAAAACAAATTCAACACTGGTGAACTATTGAGGTCTAATTGATCGTTAAGTAAAATTAATTTTTGAGTTTGTTGATTTCTAATGATTCAAAAAGATTGAGTTTTATTCTTTCATTTTCTACGTGTAGAATTTCGAAATTATCATCAAAACTAAGATTTTCTTCTAATATGTGGTTGGCGTATGTTGAATTTAAATCATGGTTTTTGTTTTGTTTTTCTACCGCCATCTAGTCGCGTTTCTTCTAAGGTAGTACCATTCGGTCCTCTGAATAGGATTGATGGATCTTCCACAAAAGTAGTCAGGTAGTGCCATCTGTCATCAGAGTGGTTTACTTGCCACTAGATGGCGATAGCATGACGATAGCATGACGATCATCATGTATTATCCGGCGTCGTCGCATTAAAAAAATTTGCCGAAAACTCAGCTTCTTCTAATGGCACCTACTATTTTGTTCGAGGATGAGTTATTGAATACAAATCAATTATGTAGTCAGCAAAATATTCTATGAAGGGATGTCAGAATACAACAAAATACCACTAAACATAAGAGAGAAGGATGTCAAGAAGTTTAAAGTTTTATTAGTGTCCTATTATTCCATTGTACTCATTATTTGAAGGTTTCATATCGAAATGAGGAAAAAAAAAACATTGAAACAATTGTATATAGTTCATTGGAAAGACGAGAAATATTATTAAACAGGGTGTTTCAGAGTAGTGGTGACTAGAGTCCCTGTATATACCTTTGACAAGAGTCCGGACACAGCAATACTTCTGTCCTTTTCTGTTTTCAAAAAATGCATTGATGATTGAATAAAGGAATAAGACATATATATCGAGCTCTGTCTTTTCAATTCCCCTACCTAGTATCAATGTTTGTCAGAAACAATTTTGAGGGTTAGATTATTTGTCACATCGTTCATAGCCGTAGGTAGAAGTGAGAAATAGGGCTATTTTAACTAGAATAACTATTAGATTTTCAAATAATGAACAACAGGGTGTTCTAATTTCGAATCGATAATTTTCATAATCAATTCCTGAGATTGCTATTGCAAATTTTCGTCATCAGATATTTCTTTACTTCATTAGATATAAGAAAGATTATTTAAGTGTTCTACGTGGTATCACATATACAGGGTGTCCCTAGACCAGTGGGACAGTTGAATATCTCCTGAACCAATAGGAATTTTCGAAATATTATAATTCCACATCATATCGCATTATGAGTGCTAACTTCAGGAATTACTATATTTTCTACGAGGGGCACAAGAAAGGCTCACAAAATCGAACATCAATTTTTTCAAATGGAACACCCTGTATTTCATTGCATTTTCATAATCTCCTTGAAGAGCTGAATTCAACGACCTAGCACACTTGGGCTCTAGCGGGAATGATTTCCGAGATATAGGGTGTGGAAAAATCGAGATTTTTCATTTTTGGGAATTTTTTGTGTCAAAACTATTCATTATTGGTCAAAATGACTTACATGTCCATATCTTAACTTTTGATTTACTATTCACTCGTATTTAATTGAAACAAATACAGGGTGGTGTGGAATTCCGACTGAAACTGAGAATTCTACACCACCCTGTATTTGTTTAATTTAAATACGAGTGAATAGTAAATCAAAAGTTAAGATATGGACATGTAAGCCATTTTGACCAATAATGAATAGTTTTGACACAAAAAATTCCCAAAAATGAAAAATCTCGATTTTTCCACACCCTATATCTCGGAAATCATTCCCGCTAGAGCCCAAGTGTGCTAGGTCGTTGAATCCAGCTCTTCAAGGAGATTATGAAAATGCAATGAAATACACGGTGTTCCATTTGAAAAAATTGATGTTCGATTTTGTGAGCCTTTCTTGTGCCCCTCGTAGAAAATATAGTCATTCCTGAAGATAGCACTCATGATGCGATATGATGTGGAATTATAATATTTTGAAAATTCCTATTGGTGCAGAAGATATTTAACTGTCCCACTGGTCTAGGGACACCCTGTATAGCCAAGAAAATATAGTTGTTTTCTTTTGGGATATAAAAAAATAGAAGATATATAATTGTTTCAATATAGTTTTCTCCGATTCTCTCAATTTGATAACACTCATCAGAAATAAAAGTGACAAAATCAGAACAATATATTTGATAGCGAGTTCTTTATTAATTGTGTCGGTTTCCCACCTCTTCCTGCAGTCTACATTCACCTGTAAATTTTGAATTTGATCTGAATTAAAAAACCGTGAACTGATGACAAAACACATTGCAGTTTCTCTAAATCTTCTAGTTTTGATTTCAAACTTTCAATTTCTTTCCGCATCATGTCATTCTCATTTTCTTTCTCTGCGATCGTATCATTCAGTAATTCCCAATACGATGACGACGGGACTCTTTTTTGAACGTCTCTGTTTTATAAATTGACGGCAGACTCTTTCATTTTGAAATCCATCAGCTTGAAAGAATCTCTATCAAAATGGGCCTAACATTCAGCTTTCTTTCACTGTTTTTACAAGTAAATTTGAATATTTACCTCACATATTGCGGATTTCTTCAAATTAATTTCCCATTCTAGACGTTTCATTGCATTCTTTCAAGACATTATCTTCAAAGAATAATTCGGAAAATTGAATAACTTGAATCCCTTATCTAATGAATTATTATCGCAATAATGTACGCAGCAGGACATTGAAATAATTTAAAATGCTAAATTTTGGCGGTCATAAAATTTCAAAGTGACAGTGACAGAAATTCGAAATAATTAAGAAAAGCGGGCGGGACGACTATGGTGTTTTGTCACATTGTCAGGTGGGCAAACCAAATGAAACAAAATTTTAAAAACCCCAACAGCTGTCAGTTTTGTGTCCGGGCTCTTGGCTAAGGTATATACAGGGACTCTAGTGGTGACACCCGCCTAGAGGAGTTTCCTCTCAACAAAATTTCAAAAAATAATCATTTAAACATGGGCCCGAAATGCTTCATTTTGAGATATAGTTAAGAAAAGTGTTCTTCATTAATGTTTTGAAAACGCTTGAGCCGATTTGAATGAATTTTTGTTGGTCAATTTACACAATTATCAGACATTTACTGGACCAATTAGATTTGATTCAGAATTCCCAGGGGCGCACCCATCGAGTTTTTTGTGTTCTTGAATATTCATATGAACCCACTAAAAATACAACATTTCTGTCTCTTGCTATTTTTTCGTATATTTATTCGTTTTCGAGCAAAACGGACAATATCATACCTCGGCATGTCTCTGAACTCCATAAAGAAAAAGAAAAATGCCTAGATATTATCCAAAAATTCAAACCACATTATTTTTTACGGAAGCAAGAGACATAAACTTCAATACCCTCTCTAAAATGTATACGATCCTCAAGTTTTGTGAGAAATATTTTTTCAACTCATTTTGTTAAACTTGGACACTCTATATCTTGGAAACGAATCATTTCGGATCCATGTTCATGTAACTTTTTTTCAATATTTGGTTGAAGAGGAATCTTCCCTAGGCTATTGTCAACACAACTCTGAAACACCCTGTATATGTCACCAACTAGTAATTATCAATACGATACATATACAGTGAGTCCGTAAAAAGTGTCTCCCCCCTTTAACTGTTGAACGGAACAAGTTGGCGGGTCGGGCAAAATTCGGGTGAGAAAGTAGCTCTTTTACTACTTTTTGACATGTAAGGTTGTAATCACGTGGCCTAGTTTCAAGAGGGCATAATGAACTTATTTTTAATGAACAGGTTGGTCACGTGTTGCCTGCCTTTGAAGGCCTTCCAATTCTCTATCCAACATCGCTTCGTTTGTGCAAATCGGCCAAGCCATTTCAAACTGACAAACCTTTGACAAGAAATAACGTTCGTAATGAATTCCAAAACCGGGTTTGTTTTCTGTTAATAAGTGAAGAGTGAACATTCGAGTATTTTGGAGCACTAGTTACTCAAAATGTTGTTGCAATTGTGACAGTTATTCTGTTTTTAAAATATTTAAAGCAAACTTCAAACCTCCCCCTCCCTATAAATTAAAAAAAAATGTTGGTGCCGTCTTGACACTAGGCAACGTGAACAAAATCATTTTTATGCTAAACAGTAGTAAAAGAGGTACCTACCTTTTTACCTGAAAGGGGTGAAGGACTTTTTACGCCCTCACTGTATTCTGTATGATTGATCATCAACGGTTGGTAAAGCCTGTGAAGTAAACCTGTGTATAGAGGTGTTCCTATATGACATCTTCTTCTTTTTTTGTAACGTAATAAACGACTTCGTTCATTCATTCCACATTCATGACCAAATAGGTATTAAGATTGAGAAGAGGCGGCACAGGCTACGCTGGAGGGGGCCGAATATCGGGGGACAGGTCCTCTTCCATCGACAGCACCGACGACGATTCCAAACTCCTTCTGGAAGACCCCACTCTGCGGCTGACCATCGTCGATTCTCCCACTTCTCCCGTCTCCCCCAATCTGCCAGACATTTCCGAAACAGATACCCCCCAAGTTTCTGAAACGAACTCGGCCAAAATCTGCGAAACGGACACGCCTAAAGGTAAATTGCGTTTGGACTTGGATCCGAACATGAATGAGGCCGAGGTCACAAGAAACGTGCCGCGAGTTTGACGAACTTTGAGAAGTCGTAGTTTTGTATCATATTTTTTGATTATTCTTGTGAAGTCGTGGTGGACTCAGAAGTTTGTACTAAGTCATACAATGCAGGGTGAGGCAGACTGAAATAGTCGCCTCAGTTACATTTCTTGAATGAAGTTCTTGAACTTGTTACATCAAGAGTTCGTTACAAAATCAATTCTAGACATTTTTTTCAATATCAATCTCTCAGAAAGTGGTAGCAACTTGACTTTCGAATGGAACATCCTGTTTATCACTCCATTTCCGTCATTATATACATTAATGCTTCACCGTTGTCGTTCGAAATAAAAACCTATAGTTAGTAGGCGAGAGGTGTAATATTGTCTGTCTTTCAAGTTAACTGAAAATGAGAGTTGATTTGCTTCAATGGAATATAAAATCTGCCCAGATTCTCCGAAACGGACAAGCCCAAAGGTAAATCACGTTTAGACTTGGGTCCGTTCATGAATGGGGCCGAGGTCACAAGAAACGTGCCACAAGTTTGACGGACTTTGAGCAGTTTTTGTGACATTCAGTGGTCACAATTTCGTATCCTATTTTTAGATCATTCGTGTGAAGTCGTGGTGGACTCAGTAGTTTGTACTACGTCATCTCTCAGTATACAAGGCAGGGTGAGGCAGACTGAAATAATATACCGCTTCCATCTAAGTTACATTTCTTGAATGAAAGTCTCGAACTTGTCACATCAAGAGTTCGTTACAATATCAATTCTAGACAATTTTTTAAGTTTCAATCTCACAGGAAGTGGTAGCAACTTGATTTTCCAATGTAACATCCTGTGTATCATTCCATAACTGTCATATTATTCAATAAGGCTCCACCGTTGTCGTTCGAAATGAAATACCTATACTTAGTAGGCGAGAGGTATGTTATTGTCTGTCTGTCAATTGCGCTAGTTTACTGAACTCATCGAGAGATCATTTGCTTCAATAGAATATTCCTCAAAATGAAAATCCTGGCCGAAATCTCCGAAACTGGCACGCCGAAAAGTAAATTGCGTTTGAACTTGGATCCGATCATGAATGTGGCCGATGACACAAGAAATGTGCCGCGAGTTTGACGGACTTTGAGAAGTCGCAGTTTTGAATCCTATTCTTCGATTATTCGTGAAGTAGTGGTGGACTCAGTAGTTTGTACTCTGTCATCTCTAAGTATACAATGCAGGGTGAGGCGGACTAAAATGGTATAGCCCTTCCGTCTCAACTACATTTCTTGGATGAAGTTGTCTTGTCACATCAAGAGTTCGTTACAACATCAATTTTAGACAATATTTTAAGTTTCAATCTCTCAGGAAGTGGTAGCAACTCGATTTCTCAATGGAACATCCTGTGTATCACTCCATATCCGTCATATTATTCACTAAGGCTTCACCGTTGTCGTTCGAAATAAAAACCTATAGTTAGTAGGCGTGAGGTATGTTATTGTCTGTCTGTCTGTCAATGGCGCTAGTTTACTGAAAACATCGAGAGATCATTTGCTTCAATAGAATATTCCTCAAAATGAAAAATCTGCCCAAAATCTCTGAAACGGACAAGCCTAAAGGTAAATTGCGTTTGGACTTGGATCCGTTCATGAACGTGGACGAGGTCACAAGAAATGTGCCGCGAGTTTGACGGACTTTGAGTGGGCGCAGTTTTGAATCCTATTCTTCGATTATTTGTGATGTGGTGGACTCAGTAGTTTGTACTATGTCATCTCTGAGTATACAATGCAGGGTGAGGCAGACTAAAATAGTATACCCCTTCCGTCTCAACTACATTTCTTGGATGAAGTTGTTGAACTTGTCACATCAAGAGTTGGTTACAACATCAATTTTAAACAATATTTTAAGTTTCAATCTCTGAGGAAGTGGTAGCAACTTGATTTTTCAAAGGAACATCCTGTGTATCACTCCATATCCGTCATAATATTCATTAAGGCTTCATCGTTGTCCTTCGAAATAAAAACCTATAGTTAGTAGGCGAGAGGTAAGTTATTGTCTGTCTGTGAATGACGCTAGTTTACTGAAAACATCGAAAGATCATTTGCTTCAATAGAATATTCCTCAAAATGAAAAATCTGCCCAAAATCTCCGAAACTGACACGCCGAAAGGTAAATTGCGTTTGAACTTGGATCCGATCATGAATGTGGCCGATGACACAAGAAATGTGCCGCGAGTTTGACGGACTTTGAGTGGTCGCAGTCTTAAATCCTATTCTTCGATTATTCGTGAAGTAGTGGGTAGTTTGTACTATGTCATCTCTGAGTATATAATACAGGTTGTCAACTACATTTCTTGGATGAAGTTGTTGATCTTGTCACATTAAGAGTTGGTTACAACATCAATATTAGACAATATTTCAAGTTTCAATCTCTCAGGAAGTGGTTGCAGCTCAATTTTCGAATGGAATACCCTGTGTATCACTCCTTCACCGTTGTCGTTCGAAATAAAAACCTATAGTTAGTAGGCGAGAGGTATAAAATATTATCTGTCTATCAATGGCGCTAGTTTACTGAAAACGAGAGCTAATTTGCTTCAATGGAATATTCGTCAAGATGTGCACGAAAAAGACATGACTAAAGGTAAATTGCGTTTTGATTTCGATCTGAAGAAGATCACAAGAAATGTGTCACGGGTTTGACGGACTTTGAGCTGTTGCAGTTTTGTATCCTATTTCTCGATTATTTGTGAAGTCGTGGAGTACTACAACGTTGAAGGACCAAGTAGTTTGTACTACGTCATCTTGCAGTATACAATGCAGAGTGAGGCAGACTGAAATGGTATTGCTGTTTCCAGGGAAGACCACTGAGGGATGAAATCCGTTTCACCTCTTTCAATCGATGAATTATGATTTACCTCTAATGTACAATCAATATTTTTAGTTGAAGTTGAAGAGAATCGAATCTATAGCATTTTGAAATCAGCAGGGGGAGCCGTGACGTATTAGTCCCGAACTGAAGCTATCTCTCTCTGATACCTTGTGTTGCAGTGTGATTGGTCAGCTCAAGGCGTGTTTGGGAATAATACGTCACACCAGTCACATCAATGAATTGGCACCATTTCAAATGGCACAGGGCGTGTGTGTTTTGAAACGAACATATTCGAATTTATTTTTTCATCGTCCTAGTATGAATAAATAAATTCAAAATTATATTTACTGGTATTTTTTGGTATAGAGCTCACGATGATGTTGTTTTGAACCCGTTCCTTGTTGTGGATGATTTGTGTCAATATTTCAAATTCATGGACCAATTGTTGCCCTGAGTGAATATTCTCACTCATATAATAGAGGATATGACACGAGTGTTTCGAGAATTAGATAAAAAATTTAGTTTTTTTGCAGACACATGTTTTATCAAAGATCTGAATCAAATATGTCACCACGATGTCTTAGTGAGGTTCTGAAATATTAGAAAGGTTCCCATCATTGCTATTTATCAAACGGTATATCTGGAAATTGAAAATATACAATCTTTCATCCATATTTATGTGTTAAATAGCGACTTTCGATGAGCAAAATTTGAGAATTTCATTTCGAAAAATGTAGAAAAAAAGTGGTGTAACATGATGTCTGTCTTAACCTGTATAGAAATTGCCGAATTGCCCCACGAGAATGTTAGGGAAATATTAGTTACAATTAATAATTAATGTTGAATTTAGAGGACCGGTATACCATCCGGTATGCACACAAATGTGATATGGGTTTCGATGATACAGTGACAGGCAAAAAGTCTGTAACATATGGAAAAATTCAACTTTGAAAACTTTTTCGGAAGTGAATCGGAAAATATCGAATACATATTATTTCAAATCAATTTATAAAACGCCAATATACAGGGTGTCCCTAAAAGGTATTTAGAGATATGTAACACATATTCCTCAGACCAAAACATTTCTATACACGCCAACTTACCTCAGCACAAAGATGCTTAGTTTGGGCGCTAGACGGTTCTGAAGCTACAATTTTGAAATCGTTTTTGCTACATAACTTCGAAACTGATCATGAGATTTCACTCAAGATACGAAGGCATAGCTTCATTAGGCAATGAAACCCATATCATGATTATGATAAATACCATTCCATGGGCGTAGAACTTGTTTTTTTCAATAAATAAACATCTGAAACTCCTACGGCAAAAAGGGGTTCGAATTTAAAATTTGGATTCTGTAACTAATTTACTACAAAACAGGTACTCCTGATGAAATTCCAATACTCTCATGGTTTTGACAAAATTTGAATTTTAGTAATTCAAAGCATCAGTTAACATTAAAACGATCAACAGATATGTCATGAAAATTTGTCAAAATGTCAAAATCATTATAACGTATACAAAGATTTAAACGACGAAAAAAATGGATATAAGCAAATTCACCTCAGTACATAGTTGTTCAGTCTGATGGCTTACTCAGTGCAAAAAAATTACAAAAAATAGCTGAGCACATTTCAACCTCTTTTGTCGTATACGTGGAAATGATGAAAATCTTGAACAAGTTTTATGAATTTTATTTCTCTTGTAGTAAACAAATAACGCAATCCAAATTTCATATTCAAACCCTTTTCGGCCCATTGGCGTAGAAGTTCATATCTTTATTTACTGAAGAAATCAAGTTCCACGCCGATATTCAACAGACTCATGCCAAAGCTATGCCAACGTACCAAATTTGAGTGAAATCGAATTAGCCGTTTCAAAGTTGAGAAGCAAAAACGATATGAAAATTGTAATTTCAGAGCCGTCTATGGTCCAAACTGAGCAACTTTGTACTGAGGTAAATTTTCTTGTGTGGGATCGTTTTGATCTGAGGAATATGTGGTAAGTTTCTGTAAAGACCTTTTAGGAACACCGTGTATAACTTAACAGATGGATTTTTACTATTCTTGCAAGTTTTTTGCCTGTTCTGGTACTTAGGTGAACGTGTTGGTTTTTTTATCAATCACTCTATAGGGATCTACAATTGGCGACTCAATTTTTTTCACTCGGACCTCTAGTGGCAGAATTTAAGGCATGATACTTGACCACTGACACTAATGGTATACAGTGTCATTACCAAATAATACCCCAAGAATGACTAAAGCCTACTGGGCATTTTTCACGAAAGAACAAATACTTTTATGAATTTAGGTACATTTGCGACCCATAAATCTCAAGTACCGATAATAATGATAAATCATTTTTAAATGCGCCCCTTTAAGAGGGTTTCGTTCCGTTATAGAACATTTGCCGACTTATGTTAACTAATTTGCAGTTTTCTTCCTTTTTTTAACACTTGATTTTCCTTGGTAGACTGTTTTATCAATATTTTCAGTCTCATTGTTTCAATAAAAATATCGTTTTGTCAGTAACAAATCAGACTATATTTTATCATCGTGAATTATAAAGACAATTGATACTATCAACTTCAAAACCCTGTCAAACATGCGTCGAAAACATTTGAAAAACATGGAAGCGTGAAGAATCGGGAAACCAGGGTGAAACTACGTAAAACAATGTAAAAAAAGTCTCACGCATGATCCACGAACGACAAAAACGTAAAACAATTATTGGAGCGTGGAAAAAACGTGGAATAAGGGTTCATACGTGAAAAAAGCATGCAAAACTCTAAAAAAACGTCACGTCAATAAGATTGAATGATTTTATGTCCTCCGAGCTACTTCCATATTTCTCTAAGTTATCGATGAACCTTTTTTGTCATCATGACAGCATAAACAGGGTGATCATAAAAAACAAGTGATGCTTTTAACTTCAACAATCTGTATCTCGAAAACAAGAACAAATGTTTGTTTTTTTTTCATAAAATATATGGAATTGAATTTATTCGCAATTATTCATTATAACCTCACTTCATGACACTCACGTCAGAGTTTTGTCACAGAACGTGAAGTTTAGTTTTTCGGCAGTTTCATAATTATGCCACTACAGCTGCTCGAGTGGATTTCGCCTCGCCAATATACTCACATAAAAAGTCATAATGTAGAAAAAATTCGCCTTCGAAAAAATATATACTCTACCATGCAAGATAACTGCTTGATAATACAATAATTACTAGTATTAGAATGTATATTGAATGGTAGAAGAGATGTGGTTCCCTGTTTATTATTGTATCCAACTGAGATTAACTATGAAGGTGTATCAGACATTTTTTAGTAAGTTTGATGAAATTGATATGAATGGATAAGGAAATGATTTTATTGGAAGTATGTGACAAAACAGATAGGCATTGATTTTGGTTCGTAGTGACCACCTAGCTAATAACAATGTTTGCATGATTTATCTGTATGAACGGCGTCAAGTGATAATTATTAATACTTTTTTAGATAGATATTTCTGGGCTGTGAGAGAGCTGAATTAACAAATAATTGATAACAACAAGAGTTAACACCTTATGAAAACTAGAAAACGTTTAATTTATGAAATACTTGAAAAATGCAGTGTTGAGGAAAATAATTCTATTCTAATCGTTGGTGTACGAGAAAAGAATAAGGAAAATCTCATTCCAAACAGGAATAAAAATTTCTGAAATATCAATAGAAATGTTTCCATGTGATGCTGATTTCCTGTCTGTCACTGTGTAAATGTTAACTGTGGCATGTGAATTCAGTTCTCATCCATTCCAGAAATCTATAGAAGTAAAATTTCAATGTACTGTGATTCTATTATTGCGATTCTTGAAAACATAGATGTTAAATTAAGAAATATTCAAATTGTAGGAATAACACTGGTGCAGGGTTTGTTAATATACATGAAATATATATAAATATCAATGAAGACCAAGGACTCGAAAGCAACATCAACGAAATTAGAATTCCATTTGCATTTAGGATTTTTGGAAAAGTTTTCTCTGTTCCTGTCAACAATATCATGAGTAATATCATGATACATTTCGAAATTTTATTGAAGTTGCTATGTTATTGATGTGTTCCATATTATACGATTTTGATAGTCATTTTTAATTATTCAACCTACTGCGCATTATTGATTCTAGATAGGTTTTATTTATAAATAGTAGGAATTTTTTCAATTGCTTGAAAATATTGTTCACAATGATATATCTTATGAATCATTAGTGATAACTTTTATTGATATACTACCTAGATTACCTAGAATTCCAAATTTACATTGTACCCTACCTAAGAAATTAATGCATCACCATAAATTCATCAATATTTTGATCTAGTGTTTGAAAAAACAATTGAAATATACTGGATGTTTCAAAAAACATAACCCCCTTGCTAGGATAGGTAGAACATTGCAAAATAAGTCGGGTTTGCTTAGTGAAAAAATGTCGTAACGGCATCCGTTTTCATGATACAAGGTGTTGAAAAAATTATTTTTTTACACATTTTTCACGATTATCTCGAAACTACTGGCAACATTGTAATGAAATTTTGTATGGATGTTTCTTGAAATCTGACACATTGCATTAATTTGTTTTTATATCTGACTCTCATAGAGGGCGCTAGTTACACGGTTCGTACCGAGTAGTTTTGAACTTTTTTGAGGTTAGATTTTTCAATCCGAATATGATATGAACTTGAACATCATTCAATTTTACACCAAAAGAGTACTCCTGGTGAAACTCGATACTATGTTCCGTTTCCGGAATATTTCGATTTGAAAATAATGGAGTAGTAATGATGCTGGTATAACATTCATTTTATTGAGTTCAATTACCTATTTATTCAGGTTCAAAAACAATAAAATTATTCTTGTGCCGAAGGTATTGATGGAAAAAAGAATCATAAGTAGAAAATTGAGAGATATTTGACTAGATACATGAAATATTGAATCAGTTAGAGTAAGTGTTCAAAATGTCCTACGTTTCTAGGAATACACGATACTATATTCTTTTTTTGAGAATGAATTATTCTTCTGAACAGTTGAGGATCAGCTGTTAGGTCATTTAAGTGATGTTCAACTCTTGACGTGAATTTACCTATGTAGCACAGACTTTCTGCTCAAGATACAACAAAACTGTGTAATCCATGTTTATAGTCAAATCTGTTTCGATGTTATTCTTGTGATTCATTGTTAAATCAATGAGTTTTGCATCAGAAATGTATTGTTGTTTTCGGTTTTCAATAAATAGGTGATAATTTTTCATAATACTCACTCTAATACATAGCTTTATACCAGCAACAGTTACCACTTCATCATTTTCGAATCGAAATATTCCGAAAACGGAACACAGTAACGAGTTTTACCAAGAGTACCTTTTTGGTGTGAAATTGAATGATGTTCAAGTTCACATCAAATTTGGATTGAAAAATCTAACCTCAAAAAAGTTATGTTCAAAACTACTCAGTACGAAACGTGTAACTAGCGCCCTCTATGAGAGTCAGATATAAAAACAAATGCATGCGATGTGTCAGTTCCCAAGAAACATCGATACAAAATTTCATCACAATGTTGCCAGTAGTTTCAACATAATAGTAAAAAATGTGTAAAACAAAAATTGTTTCAACACCTTGTATCTTGAAAACGGATGGCGTTACGACATTTTTTTACTGAGCAAACCCAACTCATTTTGCAATGTTCTACCTACCCTAGCAAGGGGGTTAGGGTTTTTTGAAACACCCTGTATAGAAACAATTAATTGGTGACGGTCTTGAATTATTTTCATCGAATCAAAAAAATAATCGAAATCATGATCAACTTATGATGTTGCGTCAATTTCTGTTGCGTTTTTCCACAGTCATAAAAATGGAGTAACAAAAAAAGTTCAGCCATGGCCAACAGAATTACTAAGCCTTTCCCCTTCTGCCTTTTTCTTTGAGGTTCGAACGTAAAATACTGAAAATGTTTTGTTTGTAACACATGAAGAGAAGAAGATCTTTTCAACCTCAATATACAGTGTCATTCATAAAGTCGGCATCATATGGAAAAAACTTTTATCAATGACTTATTTTGAAATTCGAGTTGGACGTCAAGTTTTGCTTCAAGAAAGATGAAAAATTGCCTACTCAATCGGGGTCACGTGACTTTCGCTACATGTCAAAAGTTACATTTTTTCAAATTAATCGCTGAAAGTAGGCTTATTTGTTCGAATATCGAAAAAGTTTACTTGAAAAAGTTGTTTCTATTTGAATTCCACATATGCGACTCGGATTTCATCTTTCTATTACATTTTTTAGATGTCGATATTTTTTAAAAATTTTCGAAACTTCTGTAATTTAAAAAAAATTGTAAATTCGATAAAACTACTTCATACCAGTAGCTTCATCATGTTACAAATTTTCAATTACTAATTATCACTAATTATCGACAAAAATATGATTTTCTTCAGAAAATGATAATCTCCTCTTCAAAATTCTGTTATGTTTGATCCAAACATAACATCAAAATTCTGTTATGTTTGAGTCAAGCATTTGGAAACGAAATTCATTTAAATTTATCTTTTCAGTAATGAAAAGATCAGTTTAAATGGATTTCGTTTCTAAATGCTTGACGATATATCAACTTTGCATCAAACATAACAGGTATTATCATTTTCTGAAGAAAATCATATTTCTGTCCATAATCAGTGATAATAAGTAATTGAAAGTAAGTAGCATGAAAAAGCTACTGGTATGAAGTAGTTTCGTGGAATCAACAATTCTTCAAATATTACATAAATTTCGAGAAATTAAAAAAAAATCTAAATCTAAAAGTTGCAATAGAAAGATCAAATTCGGGAAGCATGTGTAAAATTGAAATAGAAACAACTTTTTCAAGTAAACTTTTTCGATATTCGAACAAATAAGCCTACTTTCAGCGATTAATTTGAAAAAATGTTACTTTTGACATGTAGCGAAAGTCACGAGACCCCGATTGAGTAGGCCATTTTCCATCTTTTTTGAAGCAAAACTCAACGTCCAACTCGAATTCCAAAATAAGTCAATAGTAAAAGTTTTTCCCATATGATGCCGACTTTATGAATGACACTGTATAAAACTGGTTAGGATGGTGTTCATCTATTTTTTTTTTGCGAAGACATATTTTGTTCGGTCTCAACGGAGTCAATACTGGTTGAACTTGTCTGTCACAAGCTATGAATTTCCTCACCAAAAGTGTCAAACTGTTTTATAAATGTTTTGAGGGTTTTATAGTTCATTAGAGTTTACCTATACACATGTGGTAGTAAAATTGAAAAAGCCGAATCATTCTAGCTGCATAGATTTGATGTAGTAGGATTTTCATTGGTAGTCGGCGTATGGTAATTTTTAATAAAATGTACAATGTTTTTTATATAAAGTTTCAACTGAAGTGGTCAAAACTAGAAAAGGGAACATCTGAAAAGTGTTTCCTCAATGCTCTGTGAATATAATTCTTATCCATTATTATATACACCGGAACTAAAAATATTAGTTTTTATCGAAAACAGTGATTATTTATATTTTCTCGATGAAGCGAGGAAGCACATTTTGATATTATTCAACATAAATGTTTTTTCTTTCAACTGCTCATCACAAAAAGTTATGGGGGGGTATGCAATCTGCTCCTCTTCTCATGAGAACTCCCATTTTGTTCCAACTCAAACGGAATCTTCAGCTGTTCCTTTTCTGGTTTCAACCACTTTTTTTTCAATTCAGAGAACATTCATTTATTGTTGACTTTTTCATATGGGAGTAGAACTACTTATTATAAATAATTTTTTTTGTCGAAATGTCCTCCAGAAGGATAAAATGTTTCACTGATAAAGAAGTGTAGGTGTACCAATAACAGTCAAAATAAACAAAAATTGATAGAAGTGAATTTAAAGGATGTCTAGTGAAATTTCATATCATTTTTTAATCTGGAGGTCATTTTGCCTGAATTTAATTACATAAGTACTTTTTACTTTATCATCCTAGTCATGAATAGAAATTTGTGATTTTTTTATCCTTGATTTAATATCAGACATTTGTATTATATCATGTACCTATCTTGTGTACTCTTTCGAATTTAGTTGCTAAAGAAATAATTTCGAAGATTTTTCATAAGTATAGTCATTTGTGCATTTTTAACATTTTCATCCTCTTATATGTTTGTGCAATTTGGATTTTCTGTTTTTTGTTTGTGCAATTCGGATTTTTATTTTCTTTTTGTGCAATACCAGTATGCTGTGTTTATTTTGTGTTTCTTTGAAACATTCCTTAATATGTTTCGTCCAATCAGCGATTATGTTCTGATTATTTGTTCTATTTTTTTGAAATTCTATTGCATTCCACTGAAGAACATCAAGGATGTTCTCATATTATACCGGGTGATCCCAAAATTTGAACTAGTTATACATCGGTTTGATTATCCTTACCACAAAAATCTTATATGGGACCGTATATTAAATATACAATAATACAATCTCATTTGGGAACTATAATGCTACCTAATAATCCAGCTCCTGATGAGATAGGTACTTTCCATCTAAGAATTTTTGTTGGATCTTCCGGTATTTATTGATGTGATACTCATATAAATACATAAAAAAATGTTGCATGTAACTGAATAATTATTGGTGTGGTTACTTATTTTGCTTCAAAATTTTTTTCTTACTTCCTAGATGATTTCTCAAATCTACTTAAGCAATAAAGTATTATAATTGTATTAAATTTTATTATGTAATAACGAATTCTTCTGGACCCTAATGTTATTTATTTTCCGAATAATTTATATTTATTTTTACAATATATTTGTTTAACAAATAGCAAATAAGTTTGATTTTGATCCCTCAAGCAATCCTCTCGAGATACAGGGTGTTCCTGAAAGGTCTTTACAGAAACTCACCACATCCCATATAGCACCAGTACGTCCCCAAAACGTACTGAGAACGTCCTGCCAAGACGTTTTGTACGTACTTGGGACGTCCAGATTAGGACCGTTGACGTACTATAGGTACGTACTGGGGACGTCAAGATTCCGCGAATTTGTACATCCCCAGTATGTCCATTCAGGACCATGAATACCTGTATCAACGTAGTTGAGATAGTTGAAAAAGAGACCTAGACAGACTAGAAAAGATCTTATTCTGAATAGTAAAATTTAAAAAAATGCGCTCCTACCGGGGATCGATACGATGACCTTTGCTCTACCTATTACTCTATAGAACACTTATTAATGTATCAGTATACAATAAGAGATTATTTGCGAATGTCGATTGACCCTTCACATTGATACACTCATAGAATTAGATGATCACGGCAAAGAATACCTAAATAGATGTTTTGTAATTAGGTACGGCCAGTAAAAAATGAATTGTGAGAATCGTATTATGTTCATGTTTGCAAGGTTCCTACATGATTAAGTAGCAGAGATCGTGGGTAGAAATTATATGCAACGATTTCAACTATCAATTTATTCAATCACGTCCACAAAAAAGTCGATTAAGTCCAGAATGGACGTACTCAGTATATTGGAATCGTACGTACCCAGTACGTCTAGACGTTTTCAAGACGAAAAGGTCCCGGACGTTCAGACCTAAATCGGACCTAAAATGGTCATCCCCAGAACGTCGAGTGCTATATCCCAGTTAACACATAATTATACAGTGTGTCCCACTTATCATGCTCACCATGGGTATCTTTTTAACGGTGAGAGATACGAGGTCGTTTAAATGACATCAAATGTGGAGTTTGTCAAGGCCAACTATAATGTGAAAAAATATTTTGATAGAATTTATTCGTTTTTGTTTTATTCGCAAAAAACAGATTTTGATCATTTTCCTGTCTCCTCCGTAACTTCTTCATTTATGAAAATATTCAAATAGGAATTTCACATTCTCATGGCAGTTTTTCAAAGTGATTTCGAAAAAAATATGAATTTTATACCTACTCTTCTAGAATTTGAGATATCAGCACCAACTTTAGTTCTTCAAATGTAGGTCATAACTCTTCTAGAATTTGAGATATCAGCACCAACTTTAGTTTTTCAAATGTAGGTCATAACTCAATATGACTTAGTTACAAATAACTTTTTTTTCTCTTACAGATGATATGTCGCAGTAATAGTTTTGTGTTGATAACAACGGAGTTATCGTCATTTAAACAAAAACAAAGAATTACTTGGGAGCCGCCATCTTGAATTTATAAATTTTAACAAAAAAATCATGATCTCCGACTTAAAAAACCCCCACTTACCAATTTTAAATGGAATCGGACCAAATCTTGTCCGCCATCTATTTGGGTTCCAAAATTTTTTTCTGAGAGAAGTTCTTCCTATGACGATTTTACACATGTGTCTCAAATTTAAAGGTTCTATTGCAACTTCGAGTTATTGATATTTTTTTAATTTCCACGAAACTGTAAAACTGTCCCAATCTTCGGTTAGAATTTTAGTATTAAAAAATCCATTTCAATGAATTTAGCTCCTAAATGCTTGAGATACATCAACTTTGCATCACATATAACAGTTACAAGCGGGAATATTATTCTCTAAAGAAAACCATATTTCTGTCGATAATTATAGCGATAATTGATAATTGGAAGTTAGTAGTATGATGAAGCTCCTGATATGAAACAGTCTTGTCGAAGTTACTTTTTAATATTACAGAAATTTCGAAATGAATTAAAAATTATCAAGAACTAAATGTTCTAATAGAACGTTCAAATTAAAGACACGTGTGAAATCGGCATACAACTTTTCTTAGCAAAATTTTCTCACGTGTACGTGAGTAGGTAGGTCACTTAATCAACGCTCGTTCGTCTATACAACGGCAAAGCTTTGAAATTCTACGCCAATGGAAGTATTCCCCAGAAATTATAACCTCCAAAAGTTCCAAAAAAATCCAATACCTACCTCGCCTCTCTTTTTCTTCCCTAGGTACGCACGCGCTGTTCTTCGAACAATATTGGAATTTCCTTTCGTGCGCTCTATGAGATAAAAATATGTAGAAATCTTCACAAACGAGAGAATTCCACAAAATAACGGGACAATCACGACATGTTTTCGCTAACACTGAAGCTTCTTCAAGTCAAATATTCATAAAATGAACTAAACTTACATTGAGCAAAGAATCAAATTTACCTGTGGAAAAGGTTATCGTTATCAAATATACTTCAAATAAAAAAAAATCAAGCGGAATATGAAGCTTTTCAACAATTTGGAAATAATTGAGAATTCCCTTGATCAAATCAAAACTCCAACTTCTATATCAACCAAATAATGAACCATTTTAGAGCATATACAGTGTGACTCACTTCTAATGGAAACACCCCTGTATCTTACGTAATCGTAGGGTAAAAGGATCCTGAAATTTGATGGAACGAGAGATATACCAAAAATGCACTCTACGACCAAGTGGGGTCATATTCAGTGATATACGCTGCTCGCCAACAGCCATGGAACCATCCCAATTTCCGTAAAATGATATTAGGAGTCGAAATAGGTCGAAAATCACTTCAGATTCGGAATCAGGACGCCCAATTCACTAACTATTCGTATTTTTTCTGTAAAATTATATTTTGTCGTATTTTTTACGGAAGCACCCCCGTATCTTACGTAATTGACCTTATCTTTGGACTTTCCCTTCCTCCTGCGAACTTCAGAACCCTACCTCAATAATTACGTGAGATACGGGGGTGCTTTCATGAGAAGTGAAAACAAAATTTGATTTTTCTGAACTGAACATTTTCTAGGAAAACTATAATTAGTCAGTGAATTGGGCGACTTGATTCCGAATCCGAAGTGATTTTCAACCTATCTTGACTCCTAATATCATTTTCCGGAAATTGGATTGGTTCCATGGCTGTTGGCGAGCAGTGTATATCACTGAAGATTACCCCACTTGGTCATAGAGTGCATTTTTGGAATATCTCTCGCTCCAGCATATTTCAAGATCCTTACCCAAGGATAACGTAAGATACAGGGGTGTTTCCATTAAAATGTGGGTCACACTGTATATTATATCATTTCATAGTTCTATTCAATTGTATACAGGAGTATATTAGTCAATTTTGACCACCCTGGGTCTGGTGTTCCATGTTGAAATTAGCGAATTTATTATTGTGTAAGGACAGAGGCAATTGAAAAAAAAAACAAATGTTCAATTATTCAATTTTTTTTATTTACCATCAGTATCTCGATGATACAATATTCAACTTTTGGTTAACCAAAATCGACAGTATTTCGTGGCGGACCCGCAAAACTTCAAAACAAAGTCGACCTACAAGATTTCCTTAAAAATCAACCTAAATCATACTTCCTGTGAAGGGGGGGGGGAAGTTCGGCCCAGGCCTAGTCTCATAACGAACGGAAAAAATAAATAAATGTACAACTATATACAAAACTTCTCCGAGCTGTGCTCCTTCAAAGACAGATGGATCGACAGCGAACCGCCAAAAAGTGGTTCCTCCACCCGGAATGGTTCCCAGGAGCAAAACCCGAAGGACACAATTTTGCTAAAGCGTTCCTAGTGACGATGTTGATGGTTCGCGAGCTAAGATAACATCTCCTCTCGGCGGTGAAACGTGTAAATAAGGACTATTACATGATGACGTTCTTGATCTCGTCGTACATGACCAGGACTATGGCACCACCGGTACCACGCAGTACGTTGGAGAAGGCCCCCTTGAAGAAGGCTCCCGCGCCTTCGCTCTTGGCGATGGTGGCCCAGCAATGCGCCGTGCTCTTGTAGATGATTTCGGTCTTCTTGCGGCCGGACTGCATCATCATGCGCCTACGCACCGTGTCGAAGGGATAGGAGATGATGCCGGCAATGGTGGTAACAGTCTGAAAAAGAAGTAAACAAAATTATAGGCTGGATCAGGACAATGAGAGACAAGTATTATTACAACCTTTGATAAGGGACGAATATAACAAGTTGCAAATGACAGTGAGGACAAAGAAGAAGTGTTGGAGGAATACGAGATGATGCCTTAACAGTCGAGACAGTCTGAGAAGGAATCATACAAAATTATAATAGGGGTAATAATAATATCGCTTTTATTGGTACAGGTTATAGCGATACAATACAAAAATGATGAAATAATGACAAAAAAAAACAATATCTATACCCTGCAGGGCATGATCAGCTGTGGATATTGCTACATGTTGCAGCTGACAATAATTGACAACTATAATTACAAACGTTGGTGATAAGAGACAAATACTTCAGGTTGCAACTGACAGTGAGGACAGTCATAAGAAGAAGACAAATCATATTATGCTGGCTGATTCAGCGGTACATTTATTATTACATTTTGGAACTGACAATAAGGGACAACTATTATTAATAACTTTCGATGATGAGGGATAGATATTACAAGTTGCTACTGACAGTAAGGACAAAAAAGAAGCGTCGAAGGTATATGATATGATACCAGCAACAATTGTGCCAATCTGAAAAAGAAGGCAAAACCATAGCTCTGGATCAGTGGTACATTTTTGATTACTACATGTTGAAGCTGACCATTAGGGACAACTATTATTAGAAACTGTGATGATAAATGATAAGGGACAAATATCGCAAGTTGATACTGACAGTGAAAACAAAAAAGAAGCTTCGAAGGAATACGGGATGATGCCATCAACGGTTGTGGCAGTCTTGAGAAGAAGAATGCAAAACTATAGGCTGAATCAGCGGAACATTTTTCATTACTACAAGATGCAGCTGACAATAAGGGACAGCTAATTATTTTGAACTTTGATGATAAGGGACAATGATTATTAGTTGCAAATTACAGTAGACATAAAGGCGTCCAGGAAACACTAGATAATACCAGCAACAGTTGTGACACGAGTGCAACGGATAGAAAAACAATTATTATTTGAAATAACCAAAGAAAGAAAACTTATCCAACGTGGCAATTAAAAATGGTAGATAAGTATGACTGACAATGTGGGACAATTTCAAGTTACAATAGGCAATGAGAGGCAACCATTGCGAGTTACATTAGGCAATAAGAGTCATGTACCACAAATTGCTATAGACAATGAATGAAATTGTATAATATGAATTGCAGCTGACGATAATGAAGAAAAACAAAATGGACAATTATTAGAAGTTGCAAATGACAGTAAGGGCCAATATATGCCCCTTATTTTTTAACATAATCCATTTCTCATTACAAGTTGGAACTGATAATAAGGGAAATACTTCATGCTTGTATAATCAGTTGATATAGTCACATAATTTAAATAGGTACATGTACACTCGTCTTCAGCGAACATGTCGCGGTGATCAAGGTAGCTGACACCGTCCATGTGCGACTTGATCTCTGAAGACAAGTGTATGTACATGCCAGTTGAAACTGACAATAAAGATATCATGCATCTTTGTAAGATTTAAACTAAGGATACTTGCTGATTGTACCGAATAATCAAAATGATAAATAATGGCAGAACAATAAAACATAATTATAAAGATGATGGAAAGCCATAATTTCGAGTGACAACGGAAAATGGAAAGACTCCACCGCCCCGCGTGAGAGTCGAACTCAAAACCTCTCCTCCCCTCACGCGGGTTTTTTTTCATTTCCCGTTGTCACTCGAAATTAGGGCTTTCCATCATCTTCATCATTATAAGTATCTTTTCGATAGAGTAACCGACAAAAATGATCACTCACTTTATGTATAGATTGCTTGCAGACATTTCCATATGTAAGGAAAGAAAATGCCAGAGGAGGAACGGGGAAAAATGAAGACTGTACATATAATACCATCCTACCAGCGATGCTTCATATAGTGTATGATTTCGAGTGATTTTGGGATTTAGAGGGATTCTGCCGCCTGATGTGTGATGAGAACTCGACTTTCCTGTCGATTGATCGACGGATGTCCCGTTAGCTCAATTGGCAGAGCGTTGGGCATGTAACCCAAAGGTTGTGAGTTTGACTCTCACGCGGGGAGGTGGAGTTTTTTCATTTCCCGTTCACTCGAAATTAGGGCTTTCCATCATTTTCATTATTATATGTATCTGCTTTTCGGTCGAGTAACGGTAAAAATTATCACTCACTTCTATGAAAACAATAAATGACTGCAAGATGATACTGATAATCACTATGAACCATTGAAATTCTAAGTGATACAACGATGATATTGCAGATCACATTTCGACCAATATTTGAAACAATCATTTACCTGAGCAATGGCCCACGAGATGAGCAGCGGCGTGTTCTTGGGGTCGGGCAGGATACCCTTGGCGGTGTCGTAGAAGCCGAAGAAGGCGGCTCTGTAAATTATGATGCCCTGGACGGACACGCCGAATCCTCGGTAGAGGCCTCCCAGACCGTCGGCCTTGAAGATCTTGGTGAGACAGTTGCCCAGGCCGCTGAACTCGCGTTCGCCAGCGCCTTTTCCTACATCAGCTGCCAACCTGGAAAAGGGGAAATGAGTTGGATTGATGCACGGCCACTGAACAACTCATAATCTATATAGAGATGTATAGAAATTTAACTGGTGCGCTTGCTCCCTATCGAAGGTCGTTTGCAAGTTTCTCGATGGCGCCTACTCTGATAAACCTTTGATAAACATACTTGACGTGGGTAAATCTTGCTAAGTTCATCCTGGTTACAATCCATATTTACAGGAAACATATTACCGACCGATAAATATTTGGATACGTATATGATTTGGATCAGAGCAGTGAACTGATTCCTGATCAAAGGATCGAAACGTCAATATGTCAAAAATATTCTTGAGCTGAAAAAATGGTTATTTCTGAGATTGGGGTCAAGTGTTCGTTAGGGACGTGTTCCGTAGTTTCTAAATTTTGTGTATAATACCACCATAGAAAAAAGAAAATCTCTGTTCTACAACAGTATTATTTCAGTGATTTGAAATATTAGCGTGAACTGGTGTGAATAAATTCTAAGGTGAGTACCAGTTACCATAGGTTTGTTCGCGTTCGAAAAATAAACAGCCTGAAACCATCAGAAGCATGCGCAGTTCCACGGAACTTGTAAAATTCGTACTGTTCTGTGAAATTGCGCATGCTTCTGATGGTTTCCGACTGTTTATCTTATGAACGCGAACAAGCCTAACATCTGCCTATTATGATTTTAGATATTGGTCTATTTCAATAGTTGCTACATTCTTTGTTCTGGTTCTTCAAAGAGGAAATTCATCAGTTTTCATGCTTTAAATAGGTTCATGTCATGGAAGAAGTGAAGCTTATTGAAATCGGCTACAAAAAAGATTTGTTGAAATGTTGAGCACAGTATTTATTCGACCACAGAACAATGATGGAAATAGATTCATCCCTCACAGAACCAAGGTTTTAAACGATTTTCCGATTATGGCGCTCTATCGCAAATACCTGAACCCCAAGTCCAAAACTCGCTTGCAATTGTTCCATATCGAGAGTTAGTCTGACGAAACAATTGAAGAGTGAGCCCACCAGTTAAATTTCTATACATCTCTATCTATATCTTATGACTAGAACGCGCGGTCCTATATGGTTTCATACCAAATTCCTGAACAAAACATGGTCACAGTAGAGAGCTTAAGCTCTCTACTGTGACATGGTCATTGAAATATGAGTCAAATAATCTCAGACTTGCGTGGCTGCACGGTGACACAGGTAAGGAAAGAAACTACTGAGACGTAGGCAATGAACTCAATACTTGTTGTATTGAGTTCATTGGACGTAGGTCATGCATTTCCATCGGTTTGTTTACAGACAACGAACTGTTGCCAGTTTTATTAGCTGCCACTTGTGACTGCTTGTCATTGAATTTATCTCCATCTATCCACCTTTCTCCGAACTATGACAATTGAATATGTTATAAAATGTGCAAAAATAATATCAAAGATGTCTTATTTTAAATATATTCTATATTTGTGCAGTGAATTTATTTTTCAAAAACTAAGATAAGACATGTAGAGTGCAACAAAATGAGTAGCATACCTATCCACTTATATTCTATAAACTTAATTCTATATAGTCATCTTCTGATTTGTTGTGTTGCAGCTGATGCATGATTTGTTCGTCCGCCATATTGGATACGCATTCTCGTCGTGAGATGTAGGTAAAAATTATGAGTTCTGTGGGCGCGGCACGGATCTGGGGAGATTTCTAGCGGGAAGGGAGTTGGATATTTCTTATGAGCATGAAAAATCAGACGCAGGCATATTTATTTGCTCCAATTCGGAACACCTTCACATTGAATGATTTTGATACATTTTATGCACATAGGTACCACGACTTTCATGTCAGAATTCAAAATACTGTTTCAATCTGGCGATAATGTCTGGTAGTATATACATATAGTTACGTTAGAAAATGACGTATTCATGTGGAAGAAAAAGGTTCGTATAAACTTGTTTCAAAGATATTGAGTGTTGAACCAGATTTTTGTTTTTCGTTTTTTTCGAGATGGCTTTGGCAAACATTAAGTTCTTTGCACAGAATTTCATATCCGGGTTTTGTTTGAGGTAAGAAATCATAACTGCTTATTAATTATTATGTATCTCATAAGCACTTTCCATGCAAAAACCTAATTCCCACATCTTTGTCAAGTAAAAAAAATACACTTCCTCAACAACACTGGACTTGATCGTTTTCTAGATATTCATAATATTCTATATTGATACACGTTACTTTTAGCTCCTAGGGCGCCAAGTGAAGTTGCTGAGAACATTACAATAACTGAGTATGTGGTAGATCTCCTCAAACTATACAACTTTTTCCTATGAAGTGTTTATTGAAAATAGATTTTACTTTTTTCTCAAAATCATCTCAAGAATACGACGTCATCTAAAAATTGTACATGCTGTATAGGTACACTGCAGGAAGTTGAACATTCGTCGAATTGAATTAGTATTTCGAAATTTCGGAAAATTTCAACACAAATCTCGAAATTTCGAGATATGAATCGAAATTTTGTCACAACAGTCGAAATTCCGACATGGAAGTCTAAATTTCCAGAAGAAAATTGAGATTTTGAGATAAACGCCTAAATTCCGACATAAACGTCAGAATTTCTGTGTATTGGAAAAACAGAAACCCGTGTGGCACTTCTAGTTATCTATACTGACTGAAACATATCTGTGATGAAACATGCAATATGTTTTAAGCACTGACATAACTAATATCTAAACCGCTATATGTGATATCCCAGCAACCCGAAAATCTCATCCAAATCGCTCGTGAAACGCTTCTGCTCAGGACGCTGATACCCCCAAACTGTTGTTCATGACATCGAGTCATGTACGCAGACATAAGAAAGAGTAAGATAAAATAAAAATGTCCCAACTTGAGGTTACGTTAGTTTGCCTTTCATTCGCATTCAGTAATGAAATAAATATTAAAAATTAAGTGGAGTACATCTGAGGTTGAATCTCACAGAGAAGGAATAGATGTATATATACAGTGTGCCCAAGATAAGGATAAGGCAGAATGTTGCGCAATTGAGGGGTCAATAAATAGATGTTGAGAAATTCCAAGAATGTTCGTTACTTCCAGATATTCTAAAAAGAACGGAATTTACCGATTTGGTTTCTACTTTTTTTTGGAGTTATTAGAAGAGTTTCGAAAAAACCAAAGGCACTTTCTACCTCTACAAAATGGCATTCACAAAATCTTCGTACAACGTTTTGTTTCGAAGAAAACATCATCAACTTTGTTTTTTTTTTTTATATTGCACTAAAAAAATACCGTAACATAACCTAACCCTGTATGACATAGCATTTTTATTGCTTATTCAAGGCACAATATGTTTTTATACGAATTTGCTAAACAAATATCCATTTTTATGTTGAAAACGGGAGCAGATTCGTTCCCGAAACGTCCAAAGCCGCGGCGGATGGATACTGAAACATAGACAACCGCCGGCGGTTGAAACCAATGAACTCAATGTAAACACCTACATTGAGTTCAATGCGTCATACATAAGGAAGAACAATATCATTTCTGCATGAAAAAGGACACTACTTTCTTCAAGCAAACTAACATAACTCGCATATATAAACCTTTCTTGAAAAAAACAACTAAAAAAAAATTAGGCCTCGCAGGGGTTGAACCCGAGTCACCGCCGTGGTAGTCAGATACACTGACAACTGAGATATCGCTTTGCTCGGAAGTACTCTCTATGAAGAAGGAAGAAATATCGTCGCGGCGGTTGTTTATGTAATCTGGGATACCAACTTCCTAAAAATAATGCCCAGCACATACCTGGTTCTGGCGAAATCGAGAGGATAGACGAAGCAAAGAGACGTGGCCCCGGCAGCACCACCGGACGCCAAGTTACCCAGGAAGTACCGCCAGAACTGCGTCTTCTTGTCGACGCCGCTCAGGAAGATCTGCTTGTACTTGTCCTTGAAGGCGAAGTTGAGGGCCTGCGTGGGAAAGTACCGGATAACGTTGGCGGTATTACCGCGCCAGTACGCCAAGACACCCTGCTCTTTGGGGATGCGGACGAAGCAGTCTACCATACCTAGAATGAGATTTGCATCGTTGAGAGATAGAAAGGCATCGTTGAGAGGGGGAGATTGAGACAGAAATAATATACTCAGTGTGTAGCTGTAGCGATTGACAATAATTGAACAAGAGAATTATTAGAAACACCTTCAAAGACTAGATTTTATAAAAAATCAATTTTGATGAAATGATTATAATTCCCGACCGAGAAAAAACCCCAGATACCCTCGCAGATATCCATAATTTTGAATAGAATTGGATCATATCACAACACTCGTTCACCATATTGGATAGGCCATCTTGAATTTTCCAATTTTGAGGAAAGATTCATAATATCTCCGAGCCCGAAAACCCCCAGAATATTTGAATATAATCGGATCATAATTATTGCAAAACTCGTTCGCCATATTGGAGCCGCCATTTTGAATTTTCCAATTCTGACAGAAGAATCATAATTGATTACCCCAGAAACCACAGATACCAATTTTGAATATAAACTAAGATTGGCGAGGTACGATATTATGAAACCGAGTATGAAACCATAAACCGCACATAAAATCGGCGATGAGAAATTCACCCTCTGCCGGCCATTTCAGAAACTTGAAAATATTTCGAATCAACTTCCCATCGCTGATTTTCTCGATAGTTTTTCACCTAATGTTTATGGTTTCTATTTTTCACCCTTAGGAACAGATATATAAGCAACCATTTCGGATTTGACCACACACTACAATCCAAAATGGCGGAATTCCGGTTTTTCAGCAAATGCTAGCAACTTTGTTTTTCGGGGGTAAATACATAAGGGATGATTTTTTCATCGATAAATACATGTTCAATTATGGAAGTTTTATTGTCATGGCAAACAATCGAGAATCAAGGGAGTGAAAAAATTCGCGAGACCTTTCTCGAGCGATATTTTCTACTTCCTTTGATTCGAGATTTTTTTGCCAGATGACAATGAAATTTGAATGCAATTTGTAATGTATTGTAATGATAAAAAATGTCTCTAATACATTTCAGGGAGATTAATACACAACTACATTGTAATAGTATATTACGTAATATGTACCCACAGGGTATTACAAGTTTTATAACAAAAAAACACGCTTCAATTGCTTCACCTGGTATTCATGGAAAAAGGTTCTAATGCGAATACAGTTTGCATATCATCAATGTTCAGTATGAAATAACCTGTCATTCAAAACTAAAAACGTCCAAATCGAGCAAGTACACTCAGTTCCAAAAAAAGTACCGCACTCGATATTTGACCTATCTTCTTAAAATTTTTATTTTTTTTTATTTCTTGGTAGGTAATGCATTTGTCTTAAAAAAAAATAAAGAGGTAAACATTTTTTCAAAGCCTCCTTGATGGTGGTGGAATAACTCGAACCATGATTTATTCTTAATTTTTGACTCACCCTGTGTGTTAATTGAGTAATGGCATAGAAAGTGCTTGCACCCTATACGAAAGAGGCTTCTTTTGCGAGCATTGTGCTTTTTTATTCATTGATTTATCTCTAAAATTGTCCGAATTACAGCTTTTTTTGCTGAATCCTTGCAGATTTCCAGCTTTCTGAATTTATCGAGAAACAATTTTCTAATGAAATAAACTGATACCAATAATTTTAGAAAAAAATTTAATTAAACACGAAATTATAAATTGGGATGACTGCTTAATACCGTGTATTGCCTCCTCCAGCAATTCTAAGAACTTCTAATCTACGAGGCATACTGGAAATTAAGTTGCTTATCGTTTCCATTGGTATACGATCCCATTCTTCCACTAATGCATCTGCCATTTCAGCGAGACCTTCCGGAGACCTCTCGCGAGAACGTACCCTTCTCCGTAATTCATCCCACAAATGTTCTATAGGATTCATATCGGGGCTTCTAGCAGGCCATTGTAATGTAGTAATACAAGTAGCTTCTAAGAAGTTTCGCACTATTGCTGCGGTGTGTGGTCGGGCATTATCCTGCATCAATATAAAATTATTGCCCACTAACTCTGCATAAGGTAAGACATACTGCTCTAAAATGTCAATGTAAATTTGGGCATTCATCGACTGCCTCACCGGAAAAACATGAAGGGGTGTCTTTCCATTCATTGAAATTCCTCCCCACACCATAACGGACCCACCATTAAAACTTTCGCATTCTGTTATTAAATTTTGATTAAACCGTTCACCAGTTCTTCTCCACACTCTTTTTCTTCCATCCACCATGTTAAGGCAAAACCTTGACTCATCCGTAAACAAGACATTCGACCATTCAGGAATATTCCACTGTCCATAATTTTCAACAAAATTTCTTCTAGCAGCACGATGTTCGGGCAATAATTTGGAACCTTTTGCAGGTATCCTAGCTTTTAAATTAACTTCTCTTAGACGTCTACATACCGTCTGCTTAATTACTGCTACATTACGAATTTGGCGAAGATCTTGCTGAACATTTACCGCAGTATTTGATCGATTCCGTAAAATCCGCAATCTCAAGAAGCGATCATCTCTTGGAGAAGTTTTTCGGGGGCGACCAGAACCGACCCTCCGAGCGGTGCTTCCTGTTTGTTCGTACTCGCGGATTGCTCTACGAGCATTTGCTTCATGAACTCCCACTGCACGAGCGGCGTAACGTTTACTACGCCCATCGTTTACTAACGCAACTAATCTTGCTACTTGTTCAGGATTCATTTGAGGCATCTTGTGTAATTTTAGTCAATAAAACAAGACACTTAATTAATGACACAACGACAAATGGTCAAATATGGAGGCATACAACAAATTAGTTGCTATGGCAACGGCATTTGTTTTTTTAAAGACGTGATCGTAACAGAGTACAACCCAATCAATTTTGAGTACTCTGATCCTTCAATAAATTTAAGCAAAAAAGCTGTAATTCGGAAAATTTTAGAGATAAATCAATGAATAAAAAAACGAAATGCTCGCAAAAGAAGCCTCTTTCGTATAGGGTGTAAGCACTTTCTATGCCATTACTCAATTAACACACAGGGTGAGTCAAAAATTAAGAATAAATCATGGTTCGAGTTATTCCACCACCATCAAGGCTTTGAAAAAAATTCCACCTCTTTATTTTTTTTAAGACAAATGCATTACCTACCAAACAATAAAAAAAAATCGGCCTACTATTTTCAAGAAGATAGGTCAAATATCAAGTGCGTCACTTTTTTTGGAACTGAGTGTAGTTTTGACGAAAATGTTTCCTAAACGTTTGGCAACTTTTTGGTGGTGCGTTAATTTCTTGGAGAAATGTACATAGGTGCTCAAAAAGTGTGAATTTTCAACTTTGCCGTGTATCTGAAGGACTGTGAAAATTCTATTTGCGGCATTATTCGTTTCCCAAAAAAAGTAAGGCATTAATGTGGAACCCGCAACACTCTATCTCCAAAGATTACTGAGATATCGCGCAGAAGCATCGAAAACTGGACACACTGTACAGTTCCTCATGACTCACCCTGTATTCTGTGGTCAGGAATGTCAGGAAGGTCAGAAATGGATATGTTTACAATTTGGCTAACAATAATCAAGAAAATGGATCATTAAGTTGATGAGATACTGACTGTTGTTTCCGAATTTATAGCGATAAATACAATGTTATTGTATGGTATGACACAAATAATTACAACAAATCACTAGAACAGTGTTGCCAACAAGTTAAGAGCAAAATATAGCTACAGCCGTGTCGAGAAATTTGAATGGAACCCTGTAGATATTTTCACCTCGATTTTCATGTCATTCGATGGAGCGAAAAATACCCTATTCAATGACTAATCACAAGTGGGCATTTGTTTTCATTTCAAGAGACATTTTTTTCGGTGAACATTATAGGGATGCCCTTTCGTGCGCACCAAATATGGGTTTAAAGGAAGAAAATCTAACATAATGAAACAATTGAATGACGCCCTGGCCAATGACTTTTCAAGTTATTAATAAAAAAACTTTCTTTTTCAAACTTGAACACCCTCTATATCCCGGAAACGAAGCATTTTCGGACCCATGTTCATATGAACTTTTTTTCATATTTTATTGAGAGGAATCGTCCCTAGGCTCTTGTCACCATAACTCTGAAACACCCTGTATAAAAATGAAAGTTTGTATGTCCTTTATAGAATCGTAAACGGCTTGACCGAATTCATTTGTTGCATTTGTTATTGTCAGGGAAGGTTCTTATGAGAGAAAAAAAAAAAGAAATTCAAGATGGCGGATCCAATATGGCGAACGAGTTTTGTAATTATAATCCGATTCTATTCAAAATTAGTATCTGGGGGTTCTTGGGGTCGGAGATTATGATTCTTTTGTCAAAATTGGAAAATTCGGGATGGCGGATCCAATATGGCGGACGAGTTTTGTAATTATGTTTGGAATTGGAAAATTCAAGATGTATTTATGATACGATTCCATACAACATTGGTATCTCGGTGTTTTTGGGGTCGAAGATTATAATTCTCTACCAACATTTGAAAATTTGAGATGGCGGATACAATATGCGGACAACTTTTGTATTTATGATTCGATTCTGTTCAAAATTGGTATCTGGGGGTTTTCCGGTTCGGAGATAATGATTCTTTCGTCAAATTTTGGAAATTAAAGATGGCAGATCCAATATGGCATGCGAGTTTATTAATTATGATCCGATTATGTGTTACGGAAAAATAGCCAAACTGAAAAGGAGTAGAAAATAAAAAGTAGCTTAGAAAACTGAAGAGATAGGTTACCGAACTGAAAAGAAGTTGAAAATAAATCGTAGTTTGAGAAACTAAGGAAACACGCTTTTATGGTTAGTCAAACTAAACAGAAGTTGAAAATGAAATAATAAAACTTAAAGACCACGGCAAAGCGATTTATTTGCTGCTATTATATTATTCAGGACATACTTCCGTCATGCGATAACGAGTTGAAACAAGTAGCAAATAAAATGAGACTATGTCGTCTTTGCGAATATCCAAACGTGCCGCGATTCAAACTGATCTAAGTTAGTGACAGAGCGTCAATACTTCCCAGAATATTTGGCCCCCCTATAAAGATAATATCCGATGGACCAGTGTAAAACTCAACAAGTGGATTAGAATACTTGAAGTGTGAGAATAATTTTTAGCGAAAATAAATTTGGAAATTCAACTTTGATATCCTGACTATCTTTCATTAGCAATAGTTCATCACGACAAGTTGACGAATTGTAATGTTTCAAAGTCGTTTTTGTTTCGACACCTTCAATAGTGGGCCTTGAGAATATTTATCTATTTATTTTTAGCAAAACTTTTGAAAGTTCAACTTTGACATCCTGTATATCTTTTATTAGCAATATTTCATTACGACAAGTTGACTCAAATCGTAATGTTTCAAAGCCGTTTTTGTTTCGCCCCCTTTCAATACTGGACCTTGAGAATATTTATCTATTTATTTTTAGCAAAACTTTTGAAAGTTCAACTTTGACATCCTGTATATCTTTTATTAGCAATATTTCATTACGACAAGTTGACTCAAATCGTATTGTTCCAAAGTCGTTTTTGTTTCGACACCTTCAATAGTGGGCTCGATAGTGGGCCTTGAGAATATTTATTCATTTATTTTTAGCAAAAATAAATTTGAAAATTCCACTTTGACATCCTGTATATCTCTTATCAGCAATATTTCATCACGACAAGTTGACTCAAATCGTAATGTTCCAAAGTCGTATTTGTTTCGACACCTTCAATAGTGGGCCTTGAGAATATTAATAAGGTAAGCCCTCAAGTGGACACACTGTATAGATAATGTTATTTATTTAACAATGCACTTCAACTGATATTGCTGAATTACTGATAACATAGTAAGAAAATGTGTAACATTATTCTCAGATAATAATAAGATTATTGTCAATAGAATAGAATATCGCAACATTTGATCCGAGAATAAAAGGTCAATTTCACATAATATCATGATACAATCATTGGCCATTTTAGCAATCATGTCATGTTTGATATGACATTGAAAAATATAATAATAATAATAAATCGTCTTTATTCATCTTGCAACAATATCAGTACATTAAATTTATAAAAAATAATTATTGTAGTACAAAGATGAAGAGGCGAAGTGTCAGCTGATGCTGTTTTACAACTTAACCCTTGAAGAAAAAGAAGGAATAAAGAGAAAAAAAAGGTATAGAATACAATAGTACTATTGAACATATTATAAAGAGAATTGCCATTGATAGTTTGATAATCGGAAAAGTCTTGAGCTATGCGAAGTAGAATATATATTATATCATGCATCGAAATATCTATCCATCATTCAGTAATGCTTTCAGTTTCTTTTTAAAATTTAGTAGATTATAATTATGAAAATCAGTAGGTAGAGAGTTATAACATTTAGTGGCTGTATAAGAGAAGCTTCGTTTATACAAACTGGTTTTGTATTTTGGAATTACCAAGGTATTTTTGTTTCGTGTTCTCGCATTGTTATAGTTTCTGAATCTGATCAGTTTAGCAGCTAGATAAGTTGGGGAAGATGTAGTTATTACTTTATGGCTTAAAGTGAGTAAATGGAGTTCCCTCAATTTTTCCAGTCTCAGCCAACCGGACTCTCTGAACTTTGCACTGATGTGATCATATTTTCGAATACCATAGGAAAATCGTATGCAGGAATTCTGAATACGCTGTAATCTGTAGGAATCATTCCGCAAAAGTGCAGGGCCGTAGACAGCGTCACAATATGAGAGCTTAGAGATAATCAAGGATTGGCAGAGATTTAGTTTAAGATTCGAGGTGGGTAAAATGTCCTTAGAAGGGTATAATTGTCTCAACACATTGAAAGAGCTTTGACACAAATAACTTACGTGTTTTGTGAATCGTAATTGCTGATCGAACCAGACACCCAAGTTTTTGCATTCATTGACAAATGGTAGTTGTTCGTTGGAAAGTTTAAGTGAAAAGCTCCCCTCAGCTAGTGCACATTTTGATTTTGTGCCGATAAGCATAGCATGAGACTTGCGCGGATTTATCTTGAGGTTATGTGCAGTGGAAATATCGAAAAGAGAGGTCAGATCATCATTTACTTGTTCAGATGTTAAGTCGGCGTTGTTTATGTCAAAGCTGATATAAAGTTGGGTATCGTCGGCGTAGTGATGAATATGACAGTACTCAATTGTCTCATGAAAATCACAAATATATAAAGAAAACAGAATGGACCAAGAATAGATCCTTGAGGTACCCCAAACTCTACAGGTAGTGTTCCTGAAGATTCACCATCAAGAGTGATTGACTGAGTCCGAAACGTGAGAAAACTCTTGATAAGAGCTACTGAGTTCTGATGAAATCCAATATATATATTTGAGCTTCTTACAAAGAACATCATGATCAATGGTGTCAAAAGCTTTAGTGTAATCCAACAAAATAAGACACGAAGATTCACCTCTATCTACTGACCGAAACAAGTCGTCAGTGACTTTCAAAAGTGCAGTGGTGGTACTATGACCAGAACGAAATCCAGATTGGGCTGAAGGAATTATATTTTGACTGGAGACGAAATCGAAGATTTGTTCCTTGAGAATCTTCTCAAATGCCTTCGAGAGTGCAGGGAGGATACTGATAGGTCTCAAATGTGTCAATTCAGTAGGGGAGTTGCATTTAGGTATAGGTAATACATTTGCAATCTTCCATACGGTTGGAAAGTGATTGGACTCAATTGCCTGGTTGAATATAAAGGTTATATGATTAATTAAATGCTCCTCCACCAACTTGATCATTTTCAAAGAGATCTCATCAGATCCTACAGCATTACTTTTTATTGCGTTAATATGTTTTTTAACTACCTCCGAGTTAACGGTTACAAAATTGAAATTGAAATTGTGATTTTCACGTACATCATTATACTTATCCAGTAAAGCCAGTTGATCATTGGTTTTATCTGGGTGAGAAATATTCGTAAAATAGGCATTGATGCGCTGGGCGTTTTTGAGATTATCAGGAAGGTCAGATTCGTTCTTCCTAAGTATGTCCAAATTCCTCAAAGTATTCCAAGTCTGTCGCGAGTCTTTATTTCTATGCATATTATCTGTATACCGGGTGGATGAAATTTGTATAGATGCATGGGTATTTCGGAAACGGCAAGAGCTACAGAGAGGGTTGAATAGAGGAAAAGTTGCGCAATTTTATGCCCAACAAAATGCCGTTTTGAAATTTAAAAATTCCGAATACTTCCGAAGATTCCGCATTTCTGTTCTACAGGGTGTATCTAAATAACGCCAAAAAACTTCAATGGGTGATTCCTTGTGATATTGTAGCAAATAAAGTACAGGGTGATTCACCATAAATGTCCCCCCCTCTAGCTCAGTTATTTTTAAACCGATTTCAAAATTTGAAATATCATCTTGAATGATTTTTGATTGACTTTTACATCAGAAAGTACAGGGTGCTCAGAACAAACGATCTACAGGGTACCATTTGATTTTTTTATATGAAACACCCTATTTTTCATTGTATTTTTAGATTCTCCCTGAAAAGCTGATTTGCTCAATATATCACACTTGGGGTCTATCGGGAATGATTACAGAGATATAGGGTGTTCAAAATCGGGATTTTTCAACTTAAGGATTTTTTTGAGACGAAACTATTCATCATCGGTCAAAACGGCTTTCATGTCCATATCTCAACTTTTGATTTACTATCTACTGACATTTAATAATTGGAACAGATACAGGGTGATCAGAATTCTGAATCTTGAACCACCCTGTAAATGTTCCAATCAAATCTCAATAGACAGTTGATCAAAAATTAAGATGGAAACATAGGAGCCGTTTCGACCAATAATGAATAGTTTCGAGACAAAAAAATCCTAAACTTGAAAAATCTCGATTTTGAACACCCTATATCTCTATTATCATTCCCGCTAGACCCCAAGTGTGATGCATTGATGAAATCAGCTCTTCAGGAAGAATCTAAAAATACAATGAAATACAGGGTGTTCCTTTTGGAAAAATCGAGTAGTACCCTGTAGATCATTTGTTCCGAGCACCCTGTATTTCCTGATGCAACGGGAAAAAAAATTCTGAGAAATCATTTTAGATCATCCTTCAAATTTTTAAATCGGGTCAAAAATAAGTGAGCTAGAGGGGGGGGGACAATTATGGTGAATCACCCTGTTCATATAAACATGATTGTGTTCTAACTTGCTCCGTTTTTGAGATACAGGATGTTGAAGTTGGAAGTATTAATTGTTTTTATATATAGCCCCCCTGTATAAGCTTTCATGTCGCCAAAATTCAGTATGGATGGAGACTGAGAAAGCCCCAAAATTTCAAAATGATTGTAATTGGGATTATTGAGTAATCTCAATGGAAGTCTCGAAAACACCTACATTAAATTTGGAGTCGAATCGTTTTTTTTATTGTTTCCCCAAAAACTAAACTAGACACAAAAATCACAATGGGGATAAAATAGTTGTTACAAAGTTTACAGAATTAAAAATATTTGGTTGTTATTTCAATAGTTCAATCTAATAAAAATATGAATCACTGAAAAACCGGTGGCGTACAATGACATTTACCATAAATATCAATAAATTTACCCGCACTGTGACGCCACTGGAAATATTATTTTGAATCTAATTGCACCAAAAGATGCTCCATATTACTATTAACGAAACCACGTTTTATTGAAATTGATGAAAAGACAATTGAGTGATGAATAAAAAAAAACATTTTTCATGGATATCATTAATACCCTTTATCTCGAAAACGAAGAAAGTTAGTACAGGGTGATTCACCATAAATTTTTTTGTGTCGAAACTATTCATTATTGGTCAAAACGGCTTCTATGTCCCCATCTCAACTTCTGATTTACTATCTACTGACATTGTATTGGAACATTTACAGGGTGGTTCAAGATTCAGAATTCTGATCACCCAGTATCTGTTCCAATCATTAAATGTCAGTAGATAGTAAATCAAAAGTTATGATACGGAAATGAAACCATTACAATATAGAAAATAGAAAAAAACAAAGGTCAGATGTGTCCGAACTCTCATCTAACTAATACCATTCAGTGTAATGTGTTCAACTATACACTCGTCTTCAGTGAACATGTCGCGGTTGGACGGTATGAGCGCTCTTACTGCAGCTGACACCGTCCATGTGCGACATGTTCTGTGATGACGACTGTACAAGCCGATTTAAGTCCACCATTTTTTGTAAGATCATTGGCATATTAATGAGGATTTATTTATAAAATAACATGACCATCCATATGACGTTACGTTAAGTTTGTTCTAATCATATCCAACAATTAAAAGCAAGGGGAAAATAGAATAGGTACCTAGGTCAATCAATCCAATTCAATTCTAGTTCATCACTTGAATGTATCAGCTCGTGTATCAGCATATCAGCCAGCATAATATGAGCAAAAACTGAAAAACCGTTAAGTGATAAGTAAAATAGCTCATTATGGCTTAGGTATGTAAATCAAATGTGACGACACACGTTTCTTTCCCAAGGTTAAAAAGTTTCATTGTAAAAATAGGAATTGTAATACCTATACGTATAGTAATTATGTATGTATTATAAAGCCTCGCTTACTGGGGTACCTACCTGTGACTATTTGATTTATTATTTGATGCCTGATGGAGTAATGTGATGTTTACAATTATTATACATAATCATACTATCATAGTGTCAATACTAATATAGGTACTACATATAATATGGTATTAAAAAAGATTCAAACAATACAATAAAATACCTATGTAAACATACTCCATGTGAATTTCTAGATCCTAAAACGACCTGATGGATTTGAGTTAGGGGTTAGCTTAGGAGTAACCTTTGAGCTAATTCAGGAACTTATATAAATGATCTTTTCACTTTCAGTGCCTTTGGTCAATGCTTGATCTTGAATGTTGACAATGGAAGGTGCCAAAATATCAAACTGCTACTGCTACTTACAAATTATAGGTATATAGCGCTAAAAATATAGATGTATTGCAAGTTTGGACTTCTCAAGGTTGCATGTAGACTTTGTTTGCTGCTATGCTAGCGTCACACCGTGTTATCTAACTCTCAAATTAGTTATTTCCAGAATTATATACAGAAAACGGGAGTTACCGATATCGTGTTGAAACCTGGAATGGATTTACCTATGACATATCGCTGTTTAATAGGTATAAAATTTTCACAATTTAGAAAACGGTCACGTTCACGGATACTTGTCAAAATAAGACGACAACGTGGTTGATCAAAAAGCATTATCTTTATCTTCGAAAAAGCAAGGGCGTACAATATATTTTGTTTTAAATCTCCAGTATACATTCCATACTGAAGCCTCTGGTAGAAATATTGAAAAAAAATCCTGAATCAGAAAATACCTATTGGTGCTTAGTAGGTGCATGTAAGATTTCATAAACTTATCTTCTTGAAATGAGCTAAGGAACCATATCCTTTATTTTCAGCCGTCAATTAAATTACACCTTGTATTTTCAGGGAGTTAACCTAGGTCTGAAAGTATCGAAAGTTGAATAGGAAACATTTTATTCGTTCATTTTCTCTATGCATTATGTCATTCCCTTTCCCTATGTTTTTCCAACCAATTTATTTATTTTCTATTTCCCATGGAATTCCACTAATTCATATTAGGTATCCCAGTTTAGATTCGTTTATTCAGCTGATTTTCTTTCGATTTCTCGATTTCCCATTATTTGCCTGATTTTTAATTTATTTTTTCTCAATTAATTTAATCCCTATTAATTAACTTTTTTCGACTTTAGTCTTTCCCAGTAATTCCTCTCATTTTCCATGTGTTCTTTGATTCTCATTTTCCTTTATTTCCTAATTAGTGTAGTACCTATTTTTTCCCTGCTAAACCTTCCTCATATCATCCCAATTTGAATTTCTTCTCGATATACTCGATTCCTATCAAATATCCTTAGTTCTCTCCTGAGTCGGTAACGCAAATCTGAATGTCAGTGGCGTAGTTATAGAGTCTAAATTGTTTTCATTTCTATAAAAAAGAAGCTAATTTGGTACAAAAAAACGTAAATCTGAATGTCAGTGGCGTAGTTAGAGTCTAAATTTTTTTGCATTTCTATAAAAAAGAAGCTGATTTGGTACAAAAAAACGTATGTAGCCGAATGACTTTCAATCAACTCTCCCGGAAATCACTCAATTCTCAAACCTCACATAACAGTTTATAGAATATGAGCTCACATTAAGACTGCATCTTAATATCATCACCAGAGCACATACAGGGTGTTCATTGAGAAGAGGTTATACTTCAACCTTTAAAACAAATTCTGATGTGGTTTTAGTTTCAAAATGAATCAATGGATTTTATTGTACATCAGGTATATGGAAAGTGATAGTTAGTATAATATATCTATAGGGCGAGGGTGGTAATGTCATCCTTTTAACAATGGGGGGTGACATATCGTTTTCCCTCTTGGTCAAAGTGGCCCAGGTGGTTGGTTCTATGCAGCTGCACAACTTTTTCGACCTTTGTAAATTGAATAACCCTGAATAGGGATATATTTTAATTACTTCAGGGTGAGTATAGTCGTATATAATCTTTCCTAGGTTTAGAATTAAGAGGTTGGTTCCATTTTATATACCTACCTACTGAATTTTATGTAATAGAAGCATCGGTAATAATTGAAATACACGTGCCCTAGAAACACAGTACGCGTGTTCTTGGCACCATTTCAGATCGTCTGGTATCGATCCAAATCTTCGTCATGGCGCTTTTGACCTGATTTTTTGACATAACCACCTAGCTGCCTCTACCTGCACTAGCCATAATATAATAGGAGGATCTTTAATGTGGATACTTAAATCCTAACAATACTAGTTTGTACCGGTAAAATCATTCTATTGACGTTAATATATCAACACATGATTGAAGGGAATTATACAATAGGTTAATAGATATATAAGTAAGTGTTAATTTAGCCTTCAGTGCGAATTATCAGTCACGTCGCTACTCATTGAGCCATGTAATTAATCATGATAAGGAAAAAGAATGTATTGCGATAAGATACTAAATTCTGTCGACGCATCATGTGATGCCCCATGCAAATACGTAACAATTCAATTCAACAAAATGTCAGCGCAAACGCTTACATAACAATTGAATCATCTGAAAAAAAAATGGGTAGGCGAGTTACAGTGAATGTTCATGCAGTCACCGCGAAATGGAAACTTGGGGGCGTTTGTTTCTACTCACCCTTGTATCTCTGTTCCTCTGAGATCTGCTTGGAGATGTGCTGGACTTGCAGAAGTAGCTTGACTCTCTCGATCGGAGCGACGCATGTTTTCGAAATGGCTGCGGAAATTCCTCCGGCGAGGAAATCCTTCATGAAAGCTACTGGATCGGCGAGAGACATTTTTCTTTCTGTTTCTTGCCTGTCGAGGGTATGAAAGAGTGCTTGTCAATTGGTGGAGGAGCGTACGGGCCGCGCACTGGACTGCAAGTGGAAGCTCAGAACTTGCGATTCTTGCGAAGTGCGTCGATTAGATCGAGTAGGAGTAGGCTAGGCGTTGGTTGAGCGGCGCGCGACGAAGCGGTCATGTGCTCTCCCAGGCGCTCCTGGCCAAGAATAGCGTTCGGTCGGACACAGTGGCGTAGCTAGGGTTGGGCAATGAAATCATTGTAAACTACGAAACTGTCTAACTAGATATCGTAATTCGAACTGTCCTGTCCACTGACTACTGACTCCCCTCTACAACCTACAACAGTACCCAGTAAACACAACACGTTTCAGAAACATTTCAAAAGTTCCCTAATACGTGTCATCTGAAACATTCTAATGTTAACATAAAGGAAACATTTCTGGAGTTCTCCATGCTATGTGGAATATTTCAGAAATATGTCAATACATACGTCTCACATTCGTTACAAAAACTCATTGCTTGGAATGTCTCACGTGAATCTCTAGATGTGTCATCTGAAACATTCCAATGTTAACATGAAGAAAACATTTCTGAAGCTCTCCATATATGCTATGTGAAATATTTCAGAAATATGTCAATACATATATACGTTTCACATTCGTTACAAAAAATCTCTGCTTGAAATGTCTCACGTGAATCTCTAGACGCGTCATCTGAAACATTTCAATTTTAACATAAAGGAAAACTTTCTGAAGCTCGCCATGCTATGTGAAATATTTCAGAAATATGTCACTGCATACGTTTCATATCCGTTACAAAAAATCTCTGCTTGAAATGTCTCACGTGAATCTCTAGACGTGTCATCTGAAACATCGCCATGTTTACGTATGTGAAATATTTCTCAGTTGTTATGCGTGACGTGAAACATCTCTGGAATGTTTCAATACATGTGTTTACTATTTGCTTGAAATGCATCATATTCGACGTTGCCAGGTTCATGATTCCGTTTTATTGGCCATAATGAATCACATGTTTGAGTGTGACCAATGAAGACGGGTGGTTACTCTGGCAACATCGGCATATGACAGTCCGAACCAAGCACGGCCGGCTCCGACTTGCTCCGACTGTCCAGTCCGAGAAGAGAGTGGGTGAACACAAAGACGAAGCCATTCTTTCTTTTGTTGTTCTAATTCCGGTGAAGCCATTTTTAGCGTCCATTGATATTGCCTGATGGTGGTAGTGCTAATGTTAAAAGTTAATAATGACAACTACGAATATGAAAAAGGTGAGTGGATTTACCTGTACATTCACTTAATATTCGATGCTTGATTGAATAGAATGGAAATCGGCCCAGAATTGAATACATAGAAGGTAGAGGGCGGTAGTGGCAAAAATAACCTGAACTTTTTTGTACATTGTTATGCCGGTCTCTTGATGTAAAAATGTGAAATTTCAGGTTATTTTGCATAGAAAGGCGCTTGAAATTCAATTTCAAATAAATCTCAAAATTTTTTCAGGTGCTGTCAGAAAAAGGTTTGCTGTGATGGACGTGGAGTTCGAAAGATATGTAGCAGCCTGGTTCCGTCAATCTGGTCCCAGGTTAGCTAGAGAAAGAGAAAATATGAAATGAAATATGGTTTTTTATTATAATTTAATAAGTTTTCATAATATAAAATTGTTGGGAGGCACTGCGGTGGATCTATTATTGTTCTACTTGAAGAATGAAGTTCAGAGAATGATCAAGATGTGACTTATCGTTGACAAATTATTTTAATCAATAATAATTGTTTTTCTAATAACAACCAAAATATTTGCACTCCAGATACATGACATAAAGGTAATGATAATATACAGAGCACATGATTAAACATGAAATTATAATAAACTCAACAAAAATCCACTAAAGCTGCAGTTTTATTTTATTCACCCTGAAATATTAATACCAATTGACTACATTACACATGATGTTAATTAGGGTTCACTTTCATTATGAGTAAGTGATCAACTTCTGTGGTAATGTAGTCTTGGTATGAACTAAAAATGGTTTCATATTTGAAATGTTCCATTATCAGCAAAAGTGAGATGTATCGGAAATGTTTCAAAAAAGTCATGTTGGAAATGTTGCAAATAGTGCAATAAGGAAATGTTCCGAAGACACTATTTGTGAAACGTTTCATGAAATGCAATAGTGAAATATCTCAGAGATGTTTATGTATACTCTTTATTGAATGTTTCATGGAGATTTGGGTTGAAACATTTCAATGAAACATTACACACCCTAGGTCATTAATGGTCTCTAGAATGTCTCATAAATGTTTCGGAGTATATAGGTGAAATGTTTCATATTTCACAAAGTTTGTTTCAGGAACGTTTCAGAAACACAAAATGGTTCACTGGGTACAAAGTAGGAAAAACAAAAACACGTGCTTATAACTAATTAACTAATACGAGCTGTGTGTATTGCGTGTATAACGATTGTGGTAGTTTTTTCTATAGTAAAATGGATGATGGTTTAATTCAATTTAATTTTTGTTCGGCTTTCAACAAACTGAAATTTTGGCCAGTTTGGCTCTCAATCATGATATCATCATTATTAGTTTGAGCACTCTCGAACGAAAATTACACAAACCCACTGAACATGATGCATAACAATAATATTGTTCAGTTATAAAGTATTGTTGAAATAACATTGCGATAATGTCCTCCTGAAGTATTTTTTTTTATCGCTTGGAGCGCACGAGAGGGAATCCCTATAATGTTCGAAGAACATCGTGCATGAAGGCAAACATTTATGAGACGTTGCATCAATATTGACATCAATATCATTAGATAATATTGTGATATGTTGATTTTAGGTTTGTCAGACATATCTCAGACAGAGTTTTCATGTTATTTGTGCAACATTTTCGTTTCACCACCTTTATAGCGTAGCTTACATGTATACAGGATACAAGGACATGATACTTTTTCTTCTACGGCAAAGTAAACCTTGTCAAAGTCAATTCAATTCCATTCAAGCCATTTTGTTTATTGTCTATTATGGTGAACAGGCCAAATAGTTTGATCACTGAAAATATTGATTTTCAGATATTATTCGTAGTTATCAAAGTAAGTTATAAGAACTAAAGAAGTCTTGGACTCGAATAAGTTCTAAAGAAAATATGAATTGCTCATGATAACTACTTAGATTCCAGGTTTGCTCTGCTGGAATATAGAAATGCAACCAATCTGTATCTGCAATTCATAATATGTGAAAAAGTAGGAGGGATTCGTGAATAAGGAATTGTGTTCATATTTCACGAATTACAAAAATAGTGGGTGAGTTATATATCATAGCTAGAAAAAGAACATTGAATAGAATTTCAAAATACTTCAGGAAAATTCCAAAAACTCGTATTGGTATATAATCACCTATTACTTTTCAGAATTTCAGTAAGAAGAATTAGCAGAAATCTGATATCATGGGAATGTCCGTTAGCCTATATTTCGTTGATTCGTTGAATATATGAATTCAAAATATCCTTAAATTTCTTTTCACTCCACCCCGTGTACCTACTATCGATATCGGAGTTAGTCATACTTGTTCGGAATTAATCGGTTGAAAGGATGATGTAACGAATTAGTCATTTGAAAGATGAATCAAACCAATCGCAATCAGCAGTATCGCTCTAGACTTCTTCGTGTACGGTCGATTCAAGTGATGATAGAAAAAAAGAACTGAAATATTTAAGATTGGAAAATTGGAATTCATATTCGGTTTACTGTTTGTATTTTCGTTTGAGTGTGTGAAAGTTGTATTTTTCCAAGATGGTAAGTGTTTTTGTATAATAATATATTTGGAAGCATTCATCACGTGGTTGGTATTTTGCTTTGGTGTATTTCCATATGACGATGATAAATGGATATAAATGCAACAAATTGCGAAAATATTCGCCATTTTGTTATGAGTTAACACATATATTTCAAAATTTCATGTTCATCCAGGATGGAATAAATCGCTTTGTTAAATTATACAGATGAGGCATATTGAAATGAGTTGCAAAAACATTCTGCATTTTGTGGAGACTTATTCATACGAAACTATTCGAAATTTGGTATACCATTCTTCAACACATAGACTTGAATGGAATCGTATCGAAATTTGAAATGTACATATACAGGGTGATCCACGGTGGATGGCCTATTAGAAGTATCTGGAGAACGAAAAGACAGAGCATTCTGAAAATTGGGATTTTGATAATTGAACATTCTCTATCCGTCTAAAATATTTCCATCGATACAATGTTGCCTCTTCTATCAGAAACAACTAGCAACTTCGTTATTTTAAATGGAGCACCCTGTATTTCATTCCATTTTTAGATTTTTCCTGAGGGCTGATTTCATCAATGTATCACACTTGGGGTCTAGCAGGAATGATTACAGAGATATGGGGTGTTCAAAATTGAGATTTTTCAATTTTAGGATTTTTTGTGTCGAAACTATTCATTTTCGATCAAAACGGCTTTCATGTCCCTATCTTACTTTCGATTCACTATCCACTGGCATTTAATTGGAACAGATACAGGGTGATCAAAATTCTGAATCTTGAAGCACCCTGTATTTTTTCCAATTAAATTCCAGTAGATGGTGAATCAGAAGTTAAGATAGGAACATGTTAGCTGTTTTGATCGATAATGAATATTTTTGACAAAAAAAAATCCTAAAATTGAAAAATCTCGATTTTGAACACCCTATATCTCTGTAATCATTCCTGCTAGACCCCAAGTGTGATGCATCGATGAAATCAGCTCTTCAGGAAAAATCTAAAAATGTGATAAAATATACGGTGTTCCATTTGAAATAACAAAGTTGCTAGTTGTTTCTGATAGAAGTGGCAATACACTGTATGGATGAAAATATTTCAGACGGATAGAAAGTGTTCAATTATCAAAGCATCCCAATTTTCAGAATGTTCTATCTCTCCGTTCTCCAGATAATTCTAATAGGCCATCCACCGTGGATCATCCTTTATATGGAGGCATTCATCACGTGGTTGGTATTTTGCTCCGGTATATTTCCATATAACGATGATAGATGGATATTAATGCAACAAATTGCGAAAATATTCGCCATTTCGTTAAGAGTTAACACAGATAGTTCAAAATTTCGGATTCATTCAAGATGGAATAAATCGCTTTGTTAATTTATACAGAGGTATTGAAATATGTTGCAAAAACATTCGCCATTTCGTAGAGACTTATTCATAGGTATATATATATACGAAACTGTTATAATTCGGAATTCGGTATACCATTCTTCAACACATGGAATTTAATGGAATCGTATCGAAATTCGAAATGTTGAAAAGAAAGTATACGTTGGTACTAATACTAATGAGTGAGGGTTGCTGGGCTGTGTGCACGTGAATATATACCAAAGATGGGAAGATTTGTATTTCGTGCAAGATAATTTATTCAAAATATTCGTAGCAGAGCGCTTTCGAAAGTTGGGAAACACATTTTAATTTGTTTCTAACGTAGGTATTTTACCTTAATGTCGTTAGTTTTAAACTGAAACAAAGATATTTTTATGGACGAATTTCCCTGTTAACCTGACGACTACGCACACTGATGATGACTTAACAGTCGAAAGCTCTCTGCTACGAATATTTTGAATAAATTATCTTGCACGAAATACAAATCTTCCCTTCTTTGGTACTAATACTAATAACCTTTGTGAAAAATGCCTTCATTAAACAGAAAAACTTCATCCCATCCTGTATAACACATAATCACTGAACACCCGTTTACATATCGAAATAAGCATTAGTTTGAGTTAATTTAGTTGCCCGAATATCATTGATCCCATGGCAACCGTTTGAAAAGTATAGATGAAATATTTTTTTTATTCAAACTTAGAAGGTTAATAACTCCGTAACAAAGTGCGCTTTCCGGACACCCTGTTCAACTTCAACGCGGTATTTTTCCAATGGCAATCCTATTTTACGAGAGTTCTGAATATTTCGAAAAACTTCCGGATTTTCTTGTCACCCCCTGTATCACTATTCTTCCGAATATTTTTCCATATCATCTTTTGTCATATTAATCGGTTAGAAGGATGACATAATTAATTTTTCCGTCGACCTCGTATTAACGACTAAGTTTAATGTATATGAAATCGTTCATTAATGACCCCTATTAATGAACGATTTGTCTATTAATGTACGATTGTTTTATAGGCAACCAAACATACACCGCGTGCATTCATTGTTTATGCTATAACTTACGAAATCTGCATTTAAATCGAAAATATGGATTTCATCGAAGATTTTCTGTTAACGGGTTCACCTTTCCAAGTTTCTGACACGATTTTAATCCCTGTTTTCTAACACAAGGAATTTATTTTCTATGTTGATCATTTCGACAAATGTCAAATGTCACTAATGTCAGTGACAAGGCTACTGGGTGATTCTTATAGCAGTTTCCAGATGAATGATGAATTCGCGAACCAAGTTTTCTTCATTGCAGGAGAAATGAGAAATATAGTCGACGGAAAAATTTTGTAACCAACTTGTATATTAAAAGGCGATTAATGATCTCAAACATTAACGCGCTCGCTCCGCTCGCACGTTGAAATATCTCGATCATTAATCGCCCTCATTAATAAACTAGTTGGTTAAATAACTAATAGTCATCAGGATAATGAATAAAGCCAGATTGATCTGTTGCATATTATATATCATTGTATACGGTCGATTCTATTGGTGGGGAAAGCATTTAAAAAATTAGAAATAATTTCATATTGGTCCTAATGACAATTCGACATTTGGTATCGACACTATGTAGTGACCATCATACTGATATTCAAAATGTTAGCAAAATGTTATTTCTGCAATTTATTTTCAGTTTACATTTCGGGCCTACTTATATGAAAAATAATTTCAATAATATTCATATTGAGACTAGTGTCGTTATGAAAAAAACTATTATTCTGCTGAAATACATTATTTTTGTAACCATTATTCATGTACACAGTGTGATCCAATTTGATCTATCATAATCATGTATTCCCGTATACTGTGCCCGTCTATATAAAGTCCACTACCCCCTTCTAACTTTTGATCCGCTAGGTATATAATAATAATAATAATGATGTGTCTTAATTTTTTATTCATGAACATAATGCATACGATAGTCGTATTATAAGGAGGAGGCGGCATTCAACAAGGTTGCTCTTCCATACAACCCCCTAATAGCACAGTTGAGAGAATATTACATATACTCTCTCAACTGTGCTAATAGTATCCAACAAGTTGAAAGGATATTTTCAATTGAATTAAGAAAAATCATTCACCTACTATTGAAATATTATACTAGAGGTACACATAAGGCACTAATCAAATATTACAGCTAAATAAATCAATCAATCAATAATAATAATAATAATAATAATAATAATAATAATTCACTAATTAAGAGTTGGGGTTTCTCATATCACAACGAAATTTGGAGGGCGCGAATAGGAGATGATGACTCAGCGCCATCTTGAAATATGTTTTCAATGTAAACACCATTCCATCCTCAACAATCTCATTCAATACACTTTACTCCTGAAGTCTCTTGTGAATATATCGATAATAATTTAATTCTTTTGTTACAGGACTGTTCACGAAAATTATTTCATGATAAGAAGAAATTGTATCCACCACAATGGTGAGTTTCTTCACGTATTCCCATTTCATATCTCACTATCTTTTACTAAAATTCAATGTATTTCGAACATTTCTTCTGAATTTATATTTCTTATGGAAGTTGATATTCATTTGAACATTGTTGTTCAATAAAGTACTTTTATTATTATTATTATTATTATATTATAATTATTATGGAAGCTAATATATAAAAGGTTATTCTCCGATAGATCTGCATATTCATAACATTCGAGATTCAATAACAACTATGTTGTAGATCGAAGAAAGTCCCTGTGATAAATAAACCATTTATTGAGCCCAACCCTCATTGCAACTGGGGTAGGCGCCTAATGTGTTAGGTATATACAGTATTTCTGATTAATTTTTTGAGTAATAGAAGAATATGTGGCATTTCAGCAACGGAATTTGAGAAAGTTTTCATATATATTCCAGTTTCTCATTTCATGTAAGTTTCATGATTTCAATTCTCAATATATTTGAAATTCGAGATATAATACCAACTATATGTTTTAGATCGAGGAAGCGACGTGTTATTAATCGACGGAAAAATTGTACAGAAGAGGAAACTAGATCAGATACCAGCGACTGGTGATAAGTTTCTCATTCCTATTCACGAATGTATCAATTCATCCCGAATATTTCTTCCAAATTTTATATTTGTTATGGAAGGCGATATATCATAGAACATTTTTCGATAGTCACCATTATGTCTCAATGGAGACACGACAGGTACCCTTACGAGGGGAGAGTATCAACCCTTGGCATCGGTAAACCCTCGTTGCAACCGGGGTAGGCGCCTGATGGGTTAGGTATATAGAGTGTTTCACATTTCTGAGAAAACTGTTGGCTATCTGTTCCGTAGGAGAATATGTCGCGTTTCAGCAACGGAATTTGAGAAAGTTTTCATATATATTTTAGTTTCTCATTCCATGTAACTTTCATGATTTCAATTCTCAATGTATTTTAAATTCGAGATATAATACCAACTATATGTTTTAGATCGAAGAAGCGACGTGTTATTAATCGACAGAAAAATTGTACAGAAGAGGAAACCAGATCAGATACCAGCGACTGGTGATAAGGTTTTTCTCATTTCTGAGAAAACTGTTGGCTATCTGTTCCGTTCATTTTTTAGGTATTATATAGAAGAATATGTCGCGTTTCAGCAACGGAAAATATTTTATATATATTTCTTGTTCCATGTAACTTTCATGACTTCATTCTCAATAAATTTCAAATTCGAGATATAATGCCAACTATGTTTTAGATAGAAGAAGCGACGTATTATCAATCGACGGATAAATTGTACTGAAGAGGAAATCAGACCAGAAACTAACGACCATTCCTATTTATGAATTATATACAATTCATTTCGATAATTGATGGCTATCTGCCTATCTATTCCGTTCATTTTTTCAATAATAGAGGAGTATGTCGCGTTTTAGCAACGGAATTTGAAAACATTTTTTATATATATAATACAGTTCCTCATTCCATGTGCCTTTTATAATTTCAATTCTCAATTAATCCAAAATTCAAGATTTAATTCCAATTCCAACAAGTTTATGATTCGAGTATATTAGTAGTGGAATTGTAGGGGTGGTGGCGGGACCATTCATCTCCCTTTTCTGCTAAGTCACCATTATGTCCCAATGGAGACACGACAGGTATCAAAATTTTGAAAATAGTTCTCATATACAGGGTGTCCCTAGACCAGTGGGACAGTGGAATATCTCCTGAACCAATAGGAATTTTCGAAATATTATAATTCCACATCATATCGCATTATGAGTGCTAACTTCAGGAATGACTATATTTTCTACGAGGGGCGCAAGAAAGGCTCACAAAATCGAACATCAATTTTTTCAAATGGAACACCCTGTATTTTATTGCATTTTCATATTCTCCTTAAAGAGCTGAATTCAACGACCTAGCACACTTGGGGTCTAGCGGGAATGATTTCCGAGATATAGGGTGTGGAAAATCGAAATTTTTCATTTTTGGGAATTTTTTGTGTCAAAACTATTCATTATTGGTCAAAACGGCTCACATGTCCATATCTTAACTTTTGATTTACTATCTACTCGTATTTAATCGAAACAAATACAGGGTGGTGTGGAATTCCGACTGAAACTGAGAATTCTACACAACCCTGTACTTGTTTAAATTAAATACGAGTAAATAGTAAATCAAAAGTTGAGATATGGACATGTAAGCCGTTTTGACCAATAATGAATAGTTTTGACACAAAAAATTCCCAAAAATGAAAAATTTCGATTTTCCACACCCTATATCTCGGAAATCATTCCCGCTAGACCCCAAGTGTGCTAGGTCGTTGAATTCAGCTCTCCAAGGAGAATATGAGAATGCAATAAAATACAGGGTGTTCCATTTGAAAAAATTGATGTTCGATTTTGTGAGCCTTTCTTGCGCCCCTCGTAGAAAATATAGTCATTCCTGAAGTTAGTACTCATAATGCGATATGATATGGAATTATAATATTTCGAAAATTCCTATTGGTTCAGAAGATATTTAACTGTCCCACTGGTCTAGGGACACCCTATTTCAGTTTGATATTCCATGTAACTCCTATAACTTCAATTCCCATTTCAGTAGAAATTCGATATTTAATATGAACTATGTTTTAGATCGCAGAAGCAAAGTGTTATAAATCGATTATTCAAACCCAACGAAAAAATAGCACAGACCGGAAAACAGCGACAGGTGATGAGTTTCCCATTCGTATTTCCTGTTATATTCAATTCTTTTTTTTGTTGTTCTGTTTCCCACGAAAAGGGATATCCTCGATACAATGCCTCGATATACGCGTATATATTATGGTATGTTCCGATATAATCATCTTCATATTTCTGTCCACTGAGTAGTGAGTGGAATTCATTAATTATTGTTGACCTGTTTTATTATATATGCAGGGTGACATCGAAATAAGTGCAAATATTTCAAAACTGAAAAAGCTCGACGTGTACTGTACGACGTACTTTTGGGATCAAAATAAAATTTGAGGTTAGACCCCTTTTTCCACCCAAAGTTCTACACTGTAGCAAATCTAACGTCAATTCTGTTCAAATTTCCATGCGGTAGGCACAATCACGCGGAGTTCAATCGATTAAATTGTTTTGAAGTGGCTTACTTGATTTTTTTCTCGTATTTTGTTCAATTTTTGGGATGAAATTCCTCGTTATTTAGAAGAATTAGAAAATATATGATATCGTGGTGATATTCCTCAGACAGTATCATATTAATGTGCTGGATATGTGCACTTATTTCAAAAACACCTTGTATATGATTTCCCATTGTAAACAGAAATGTGAGGTGATATCAAATCAATATTGATCATCTCTCAATGGAGTCTCAATACCTACTCTCAATGGAAGGGTACCCACATTTCAGCAATGAAATTTGTAAACAGATTTATGTTTCTAAATCATAAAATTTCGATTTTCAATTTCTCAAACCTTCAAGTCAAGATCTTTTGAAAGCGAATCGATTTATTGCACAGCAGAAGAAACCAGAACAGAAACAAGCGACTGGTGATTTCCCATTTCACAATTTATTTCGAATGTTGCCCTACCGCTACCTAAAACAAATGTGAACCAATGAAAAAAAAGTAAACATGCCGCTTTGAGAGCTTTCATGAACTCCGATAGGTGGCGTACAACTGATTGAAATCATGTGTTCTGTGTTCTGTGCACGATGTGTTCTGTGTCATTGTCACATGTCACAACATATTGGTATTGTGGGTTTGAAATTTTGTTTTCTTTTTGAATTTTGAAATTTGAATCATGGAGAATCCTTCTCTGAAAAATTTGACCGACCCAGACTTTGGAAAACCTCCTATAAAACAGAATGAAGTGAGTGGGAAGTGAATTGATTTATAAAGATCTTGTTCAAGTGCCTGATCCATGTGATATTTATAGGTTATAGTTTCTTGGTTTCTTCACAAAAAATTCTTCATTTTCCAGATCTTACAAAGACTTGGCGATCCACACATCAAAAGTTTCAACTATATGTTGGATAAAGGACTTTCTAAAGCAATAAATGACATGACTCCAATTGAGTTCACATTGAATGACAGAAAAATTAAGCTGATGATTGGGGACTATTCCTTTGCCAAGCCTGCGGTACCGTTCGGTACCATTGGAGTAAGAAACAATGCCATTTTCCCCACAGAATGTAGGCAGCGATCCGCCACTTACAAGGGAAAACTTATGGTCACTGTCAATTGGTTTATAGATGGTGAGCAACAGCAGTCCTTCCAGAAGGATTTGGGAGATGTCCCAATCATGGTCAAGGTTAGTAAAGAAGAAAACAACATTTCAGTCATATTTTTCAAGTTTATTTGTCAGGAGGTATTTCTCATAAATGAATTCAGGAACTGAGTATTGGTCATCAAATAGTTCTCTGCTCTTTTTCAAATCTTCTGAAGGACCCCAACTTCTAGATGGTAGAAATATCTTCCTTATGTCTCTCTTTCGTATGATTCTCACCAAAGCCATGAAAGGAATCCATACAAGTACAATTGTAAGATAAGATTTTTGCAGTGTTATTATTAAATTAGCCTGAGAACCTAATGGTTCTTGAAAATACCTAACCATGCTTGTTATTGTGAAAACTGGCAACAGAAGTGAACTGGATACCAATGTTATTTGATAATAACTAGGAAGAGGAAAACCAAGCATAAAATTGAAGTCATCCCGAAAATGGAATAGGCCATAGAAAATAATTATGGATGTTATCTGAAAACAATTAATCAGAGGAATCAGTACCATATAAGTGATTTTGTTGAAGAAATTTTCTAGTGTAGCTCCAGCATTTGTTAGAAAAATCCACCCTGATAGACAGGTGAACAGATTGAAGATGATGGAACATAGAATAGTCCTTCTTGTTAATTGTGGTTTGAGTTCATATATTTCATGAAGGATTGTGGATGCCATCACCACTGAGCATGTTATACCTGGAAAAAAAATCGCTTTGAAATAAGTAGTCAAAAACAGGTAAAAGCTGTAAGAAGGCTAAAAAAAATTATCAGACTGCCAAAAAATAAGTAATAATCATCATGGTATTCCAGTATTCTATTTCAAAATTGAACTGTTACTTTTATGAATCCTCAAACTAAATTTTGATCAACCCTGTATGCAAAAACTGATGAGGTCTTTTGCAGTCTTGAGCTCTCTGAAAACGGTCAAATTACTAGAAGAAAAAAAAAAAAACAGAATTTTATAGACATTCCAAGCATTGAAAATTCAACAGAAAATGTCCCAGGGTACTCCATGTTCTTGGAACATTATAGGGATCCCATTTTGTTTGCTCCAAAAGATTAAAAAAGTTATCATTTTTAATCACAACTGTCAACACTACACTGCTGAAAATATTGCAAAAAGCAAGATAACATTCACAGTTGTCCACAACCCAAATTTCATAGCTTTTCTTCCACTTCCAGCTGGCAACTTTTGCATTGATTTTTATCTTCAAACTATTGAAGGGTTTATTGCTGGATTATCTTGATCAGTTTGTTACTTTTAGTGCAGAAATACATGATTAACAAAGCAGATCTCATAATGATCTAAGCAGAATGCTTACCAATTGGGGTATGACCTTTATAAAGGACTGAAAGAATATAATTCTCTCCCTCAAAGCATAAAAGAATGTGAGACTGTTAGAAACTTTGAAAAATGTATTAAAAGGAGTACCTGAGACAAAGAGACTTTCTATCATAAAAGAACAAAAACTTAATATTCATTCTTCTATATTATTCAATCAAGAGCTGTTATGCTATTGGAATTGTTAATTTTAGGATGTATCCTATACCAGGTGTCAACGAATCTATTAGACAAGTCATAACTTCTAGACCATTAGGTGTATCAAAATGAGATTTGATATAGGTAAATGGCATGTGAAGAGTAGAGTGTTCACATATTTTTCACTTTCCGGTCACTTCCGGTTTCACCGGAAATGGTTCCGGTTCTAAATTTTTGGATTTCTGAGACAATTCTAGATCAGAATGTGACATTTTCGAAAGTTTTTATGCCTACTTAATTTTTTCGGAGTCACTTTTGAAATTACATCTAGGTGGCCATGATCAGAAGTAAACTAATCTTAGGACCTCAGGTGATATCAGAAAATTACAATCGCGAAGTTTTAGTGACAAGTATGATAGATATGAATAAGACAAGTTGGCAAAATTACATTTTCGTGTCTAACTATTATTTTTCAAATGACGACCATTTTTTGACAAGCACTTTCCGAAAAAAGGATATTTTGACGAATCTAATGATAATAATTTATTTGCGATTGGATCAACAAATTTAACAAAATTATCAAGAAGACTTGATCGAAATAACTGTAAAATTAATATTATGCATCATGCCTATCCTCGGCACACTTGATAAAAGTAAATAGATTATTATGAAGTATTTTCGTCAGTAATATTCAATTTATGTTCTTATTAGTAATCCAATCGCAAATAAATTAGTATCGTTAGATTCGTCAAAATATCCTCTTTTCGGAAAGTACTTGTCAAAAATGGTCGCCTTTTGAAAAATAATAGTTTGACACGAAAATGTAATTTTGCCAACTTGTCTTATTCATATCTATCATACTTGTCACTAGACTTTCGCGATTGTAATTTTCTGATATCACCTGAGGTCCTTAGATTAGTTTACTTCTGATCATGGCCACCTAGATGTAATTTCAAAAGTGACTCCGAAAAATTAAGTAGGCATAAAAACTTCCGAAAATGTCACATTCTGATCTAGAATTGTCTCAGATATCCAAAAATGTTATAATATACAGGGTGTTCCATTTAAAAATCTAGAACCGGAGCCATTTCCGGCGTAACCGGAAGTGGACGGAAAGTGAAAAATATGTGAAAACTCGCCTCTTCACATACCATTTACCTATACCAAATCTCATTTTGATACACCTAATGGTCTAGAAGTTATGACTTGTCTAATAGATTCGTTGACACCCGGTATATTGAATAAATTCTTCTTCTTTTATCTCACCTTTGAGAAACATACTTGAATAGAAAATAAACTTCCAGAAATTTTGAAATCCTGGAAGAAATTCCAGTGCCCTTGGCACTATGGTGAAAAGATGAGATATATCTGGTTTTGCATGTAAAACCTCTTCCTGAATCTTCTCAATATCACTAGTAGTGTTTTCGCCTATGATTCCATATAAACAAGCCATCATGAGGGCATATAGAATAGCAGCTCCAAGATTGATCAGGCACACCCATAGAGTGGAGGCATGCACTGGGTATCTGAAATTGGTTTGAGCACCAATGCTTGATAGTCCACCTAAAATCAATTATTAGCAAATAGTCAGAGTGGGCATTTTGGTAACTTTTTTGATTCTGTCCATTCCCTTGGATAAAATAATGGATATATGGGGATAATAGTTATTTATGTATTAAGGGAATTATGAGGGCCTTAATTACCGGTGGTAAAGTTTGCGTCCCGAGGGCCCCTGGCCCGAAGGACAGCAATTGCCTGAGGTTATTGAGGCTCTATAATTCCCGTGATACATAGATAATTTTATTTCTGACTGATTTCATTCATTAGATACCTTCCCGATTGGAAGTTAGACATGTTTTTCCGTATAGTTTCAATGTCATCAGAACGTCAGATGATGATCTTGACTACCGCGAATAGGAGAATCCTTATTGCTACGTTATTGCGTGGTTGTTGCTATGCATTTCTTATTTAATTTTAGCTAGAGGGAATTATAGGATCTATAACATCCCAAGGGAGTTATGACCCTCATTATAGATATCGTAACTATGACGATATAAGCTTATAATGTCACTGTCAGAAATAAAATCATTAAAATATCTTTGTACGGGAGGTTTGTATAATTAATATGTGTATGTGTATGATCCTCCCTATGATCTTTGCCTATACTAATATTATAAATGGGAAAGATTTGTTTGGTTGTTTGTATTGAATAAGCTCCGAAACTACTGGGCCAATATGGTTTAAAATTGGTGGAGAGGTAGCTTAGAACCAGCAGACGGACATAGGATACTCTTTATCCTGGTACTATTATCTAGGAGTTTTCAGGGTTAGAGATTATGATTCTTCTGTCAAATTTGTAAATTCAAGATGGCGGATCCAATATGGTGGACGAGTTTTGTAATTATGGTACGATTCTATGCAAAATTGGTTTCTGGAAGTTTTCGGAGTCAGAGATTATTCCTTCGTGAAAATTTGGAAATTCAAGATGGCGGATCCAATGTGGCGGAAGAGTTTCGTAATTATAATCCCATTCAATTCAAAATTAGTATCTAGAGATTTTTGGGATCGGGGATTATGATTCCTTCGTCAAAATTTGTAAATTCAAGAAGGCGGATCCAATATGGCGGACGAGTTTTGTAATTATGGTACGGATACGATTCTATGCAAAATTGGTATCGGGGGGTTTCGGGGTCGGAGATAATGATTCTTTCGTCAACATTTGGAAATTCAAGATGGCGTATCCAATGTGGCGGAAGAGATTTGTAATTATAATCCGAATCAATTTCGAAATTGATATCTGGGGGTTTTGTGGTCAGAGATTATGATTCTTTCGTCAAAATTTGGAAATTCGAGATGGCGGAACCAATATGGCGGACGAATTTTGTAATTATAATCCCATTCAATTAAAAATTAGTACCTAAAGATTTTTGGGATCGGGGATTATGATTCCTTCGTCAAAATTTAGAAATGTGGATCCAATATGGCGGACGATTTTTGTAACTATTCGAAATTGATATCTGGGGGTTTTGTGGTCAGAGATTATGATTCTTTCGTCAAAATTTGGAAATTCGAAATGGTGGAACCAATATGGCGGACGAGTTTTGTAATTATAATCCCATGCAATGAAAAATTGGTAACTAGGGGTTTTCCTAATCTGGGATTATGATTCCTTCATCAAAATTAGAAAATTCAAAATGGCTGATCCAATGTGTCTTTTATAGATAGCCATACTAAAAAGAAGTAGAAAATAAAATAATGATGGTGTGTTGATGAATATTCAACTGGAAAAAACTTTTCTAGGAATAATGTATATAGCAAAATAACGTTTGCAGGGTCACCTTGTATTTTATATATGTAATGAGCTATACATATAAGTAATTACTGATATATTACAAGTAGTCTATGTTTTTCTATAAATATTAATTTTCACGGTTTTGCCTGTTTGGAAAAAATGATATAGTTTTTATTTTTTTTATTTAATTTTTTATTTTCACCACCTCATACTTCATTTTTTGTTGAGTTAATGAAAGCGTTTGATACTGTAGGTGGTTTGGACCCCTGATATTAAATTGCAATTGAAGTAATTCAAATTTTCTGATTAATAGGTACCTATCACAGTTAAAACATGCCAATTCTAAGATGAAAAGCTACCTAGCTTTCCCAATAACTGATAAATGCACCGTCGATTCTATTTAAACCAAATTGTCTTAATTATGTAGTTTTATATCAATCTCCCTAAAATACATTCAAGAAATATTGTTTTTCCTACAAATGTCAAAAATTGACAAGGTTCGCGTATTGATAACAATTTGAGAAGTGACACTTTCTTTCAATTTTCTATGTTACACCATGTGCGAAGCAGTGCGTGAAGTAATACGATGCGTGAGGTACATTGTGTGCATTGTATGTAGACTATGACATTTTTGTATTCAATCAATCAATCAAAACTGAACTTTATTTTCCAAGAAAAATTATTCCTATTGACAAAGCGTGAAACTAGCAAGTAGATAGATCCACTATGTCCAATTATTTGTACAAAGATATAAAATATATGAACATAAAATATAGTTAATAAATAACACAAATACAAGGGTATAAAACAACTACAAAAAATACCAAAAAGCATAACATTTATATCACATACAACGCCAACTAGGTACCTAACATAATAGTTAAAAAATCAAGAAATAAATTATACATGACTTCAAAACTTTTCGTTGTAATATTCCTGCAGGTCATAGTACGCTTTTTGAATAAGGAATTTTTTAACCTCCTTTCTGAATTTTTTTATGCAGCCAGTTCCTTTGAATTGTTCTGGCAAGTGATTGTAGATTTTTTTGCTTTCATATATAATGGAATTTTTTGTTCGAGTCATCTTCGGTATCGGCAGAGACAGGTGACTGTTATTTCTAGTGGACATAATATGATTCACCGGGTTTTTGTTCGATGAATGATGTCTGGTGTGGATCAAACAGACTGTTTCCAAAATAAAGAGGCAGGTGAGAGTGAGAATTTGTTGACTGATATAAAGTGGTCTACAATGGTCCCTTGCTTTAGCCCGACACAAATAGCGAATCGCTCTCTTATCTTCTGTTCAAACTTTATGGTCATCAATCGAGCAATCATCCAAGAAATCATTTATTTATGAATGTTTAACTATATTTTTTTACGTTTGTAAAAAAAAAAATTTTGCAACTCGGCTGTGCCTCAGTTCTTGATCACCAAAATGGCATTTCCCGCACTAGATACAAAAATACATCAATTCCAAATGTTATTTAAATTCAATTGTCATTTGACAAAACATTTTGGATCAATACTTGCTGTCCATATAAATTTATTGTCACCTATTTTATTGAATATTTCATGAAAAATTGAATATATTACAAGATATTACTCTTCTCTCACTGTGCTTCTTTTTCATGCAATTTCTTGTCTTTTATCACATGTAATTATTGATTTAACAAAAGAATTTCGCTTTCCATTGCTAACAAAGTTGAAATGTCAACTGAATGTCACTTAAAGAGAAATATGTTATCTTGACAGCAAATGGACTACACCTCTTGACATATACAGCGTTTCTCATTTCGAACGCCCCCCTCCTATACATCTCAGATATTAGTAGTGCGATCTTTACGAGGATCTTTACCAAATTTGGACCGGTACGAATAACCATCAATATAATCAGGATAATTGTTTTATGAAACTATATTAGGATTTTTTTACAGGAAAACTGACCTCATAATATTGTTCTTCATGGTTTCAAACCCCCATATGTGAATTTTCATACGATTCATTTGAACAGCATTTTTGCCGAGTTCAACATAAAATAGTATATCTTGTTTTTTTCTTTCAAATCATGATTTACTACCTACCGAATCCATTGAACGTTCCAAAATTTGTAGTTAATTTGAATTCATTATTTTTCCGAGACCGGAAATGAGGTGATTTTTTGCATATTATGGAGGTTCTGAAGCAGGGTTGGAAAAAATCATGATTTTTTAAAAAAATTCAAAAATCGTGATTTTTATTAAAAAAATCAAAAAAATCAAAGAAAAACGTGATTTTTTCAGTTTTTTTTTTATTTTGAATAATAATCGATATGTTTTGATCCATTTTAAGTACCTATGTATCTTTACATGCAAACGCAAACAATAACAAATAGCATTTTCCTGTTTTGACATATCTTGTATTGGTTTATTCTTGTCAGACCTTGTAAAATCAAGAAATCGCCTACCGCCGTAACTGAACTGTTTCCAACAGTTATGTTTTCAGAAGAGGTATTATCCAGTGTTAGTGCCTTACAGTGGTGGGTTTCACAAAAGAATATTCCTGAAGTTGCTAAACTTCTTCCTATTCTGAAACAATTTTTATGTGCTGTCTCCTCGTCCGCTTCGGTAGAGAGAGTATTTTCTACATTTGGGTTGGTTCACTCCAATTTACGAAATAAATTCGAAGTGGAGAAAGCGGGAAAATTAGTATTTTTGTACAAATACTATAATGAAAATGAAAATTAACATTGCATTTTTTTGAAAATATCTATTATTATTTTTTCAATATTAAGAATATAGTTTTATTTGCAGTTTGTATTAGTTTAATTTGTATTTTGAGTATATTTTATAAAATAAATAAATAAATGTTATTTCTGATTTCACATGTTTTATTTTATTCAGTGAATAAAATAAAAAAATCACTTGATTTAAATCATTGATTTAAATCGTGATTTAAATCAAATGATTCAAATCAGGCGAACCCTGTTCTGAAGCATGTGTAACAATTATAAAGAGTTAGTTTTCTTGCAAAAAAATTCTAATATGATTTCATAAAAATCGACTCCTTTTTATTTCAATAAAAAAGCACGGCACAGTCCAAAAGGATGTTCGTCTCTGAAAAACTGATCATATTGATGGTTATTCATACCTGTCCAAATTTGATAAGAATCGCACGATTAATACCTGAGATATAGGGCAGTTTAAAGTGAGTATATATTTTTGGGAAGCCTATTTTTTTCCCGATTTTCTGATGTCAAAGCAAACTAAAGTGTCTATTTGAAATAAGAAGCTTGGTATCATACAATTGATAAGCGATATACTTTTTTGCAATTGTTTCTCATTCTACGTTGAAAAGTACCTGTAGAGAGTTCATACTGTTTAGAAAATATCCAAAAATAATAAAGTTATGAATATTCTTGAAATCGGTCGAATGTAAATTTTTGTCAATATCTCGTAAACAATTATTGATATCGAAGTGCGGTTTCTAATCCAACCGATCTTTCTTGAAAATTAAGCTCTAGACAGAATCATCCCTGTTCTCGTCATTTCATATTTAAAAATGTTAAAATCGTCCGATGACACTTTTTTATCTGTGACAACTCTTTATTTCTCCATTTCAACTGTCTGTCATAAACAAAATATACTATATGATCAAATCAATAATAGATTAACATTTATAAATATGAAATGACGAGAACATTCTCTCCCTCAGTGAAGATTCTTCACTATCCCGAATATTCAAAACCTTGTGATATAACTGTTGATTACTACTCATGAAGATTATCCCCATAGGTTACATGCCATGAAAATTGAACTGAATAACCAAAAACATACCTAGCCCGATCCCCAGGGAAAACAAAACACTTTGGAAGACATCAAGTATTTTTGCATCTTTCTTCCATACCACGAACATATCAAAATTGACTTCAGCAGATATGAAATCATAAAGTCCATTCAAGCTGCCAGGCGTTACTAGTATGAAGATCAGTAACAAAGCTGTTTCTGTACAGTATATTGCGAAGGCAATCGGCAAGAAATTTTGCACAGTCGCTGTTGCTCTATGGTTCGCTAGGAATACAAGCATCATATTTGCACAAAGACAGCCAACAAGTTTCCAGTTTGGTTCACCTGAAAAACAAGAAAAATTATTGCAGTGTTTTGATAAGAAATATATTGGGCAAACACGTCAAAATATAGCAACTAGCTCCAAGGAGCACATGGCTCACTTCAGATGTATTAGAGTTGAGAACATTATTTTTTGTTAATTTGATAAATCAAGATCCAGAAACAATTTTTCTGAAGAAACTGTCAATGTAGATTCGATAAATAAAGTTTTTGAGTAAACAGTCTCAATAACTTCAGGTATAATTTGAATGATAAATAAAGATCCAGCCCTTATTTAAAAATACAGAATTTTGACAATGGGCGAATGGACTGGCAATGAATTATTGGCATTCAATTACTCCACTTCTCACACTTTCCTTATGTAAATAATGAGTGTATGCGTTGTTCGAAATGGTCGAATTTCGGAGCTCATTTCAAACGCACCATCATGGCCACCATTTGTCGATTCGCCGAATAAATGGTGACGTCAGCTTTTATGCTGTTCCGTTATTGGTCAGATAATCATCCATTCCCACTCACGAAGCAAGGTTGTCAAGTCACCAATTATAATCAAGTTATCAAGAAGATGTAAGAGTACTATCGTTGAATAAAACATTTTATTTATTTATTAACGGGTGAACCCAGTGTAAAAAAAAACATGAATATATATAGCCTATACAACATATCTCAGAACATTGATTGATTTATACATATCTACACTTTAAATACAATGAACATTAAAAATAAAAACATTACATTATTGCAAGAATGCGTTTGGCTCTTTCAGTGCCAGTGTTAAAAATGTCCCAGTTCACTATGTTACTCAGCGTCATCATCCTGTTTATCGGGTTATTTTTTGCATATATGAGTTTCTAAATTGAATGTGCTGCTATAACGTAATCGTTTTTGAGGAACATGAAATTTTAGGGAGGCCAATAATTCAGGACAATCAATCTGATTATTACATAATTTTTGAATAGTGATGATGTCATTGTTGCTTCTACGCTCTTCTAGGCTTTTTATGTTTAGGCGATTTAAAATATTGTCATAATCAAATTCCTCCATAGGAATACCGAGCTTGAAACCAATATAACGCAAAAAAACGTTTCTGAACTCTTTCTATTTTCATGATATGAGCTTGGAAGGCAGGACACCACACAGAGCTGCTATTTTCAAGTTGAGATCGTACCAATGAAAAGTAAAGGGATTTCAACGCGACAATATTATGAAAGTCCTTTGTTGATCGTTTGATGAACCCTAGCATCTTCAAAGCTTTGTTACAGATAAATTCAATATGAGGAATAAAGCTAAGTTTAGAGTCAAAAAGTATACCAAGATCTTTCATAATGTCTACCTTTTCAATGACTACATCATTTAATGAGTACTGTGACTTTTGCTGAAACGAATATATTTACATTTTGGAATATTAAGAACTAGTTTTTTCTTGTGGCACCACACAGAGAACCTGTCCAAGTCCTCTTGAAGATGAGTTGAGGAGGAGGGTCTCTCCAATTTGAGATATATTTTCATATCGTCAGCATATAATAATATTGAACTGAATTCAAAGCAATAAGATACTTCATTAACAAATAAATTGAACAGTAAGGGTGCTAAATGAGCACCTTGAGGAACTCCAGAAGTGATTAAAATTTCATCTGACAAGGAGGAATTAATCTTAACTCTTTGCCTGCGATTATCTAGATAGGATTTTAGCTATGCCAACAAACTGCCTCCAAGGTATTTGGACAACTCAATAAAAAGCAAATTGTGATCTACCTTGTCAAATGCCTTGGAGAAATCTGTGTAAACTGCATCAACACTTAGTCCCTTCTCCTTCCATTATAGGGGAACCCATAATATTATAGTTCAATCTCGACTCTTTCGAGCAACCAGCATGTCCAAATAAACTACTTACCAGATGATGTGGGACAGCCAAAAAATTGACTAATTTTGATAAGCTATAACTCTAACATTTCTTGGTCGATGTTGGATTTTCAACCAAAGGTAGAAAGCGTCATCCTTGGGCTATGCGTCATTGGCGTCGGGTTTTTATTTTTGCGATTCGTTCTCTTTGTACAGAGTGTGAATTAAGAGCCGCAAAAATTTCAAATTTTTGACCAATAATTTGGGAAATGTGAGGGACCCTAGAATTCTTTTTTATATGTTGGGTGAATGGTTGGTCCGATACCTCGAGACGTCTTTGGATTTTTTTTTTGATAAACTGCGTTGCTATGGAAAAATCTAAGGTTTATGAAATTCCATTTTCATTTTAAAATGTGGCCAATTTCAGATATACAATAACAGCCAACATGTAAACTGCAATGAGGGATATTTCTACTGAAGATACTCAACACCAATGGCGCGCAAAAAGCGGTTTATGATATTTAGAAACGAAAAATTCGTTTTTATTGAAAAAATTCAACAGTTTTATTGATCGTTACAGTTGAAGAGATGTCATACCCTTGATAAGCATGATGTTGGCAAATTCAGAGGCGTACAAAAAAGGGGCTTATGATATTTAGAAACGAATAATGCTCGGCCTCATCGGGCAATATTAGTAAACAGGTATCTGCAAGACCAAAATATTAATTGGAGTGAATTGCCTCCCAGATCTCCAGACTTCCATCGAATTCTATCGAGCACATCTGGCGTTGGATGATGTTGGAATTTTCCCGAAGGGAACGTCAGCCAGAAACTCTTGAAGATCTCGAAAGGATGATTCTAGACATCTGGGAGGCAGTTCCTATAGAACTAATCAACGAATTAATTTCGAGCATGCCAAGTCGGTGCCAGGCAGTTATTCAGGCTCGAATTTAGGCTAGAGGGGGGCCAACGCCTTACTAAAATAAGATACATATTTCATTTTTGAATAACGTTCTCTTATGTACGTAAACATATGGTTTTTTGTACGCCGATGGATTCATTAAAAAGGAATTGATGATATGTATGCACCTTGTGAATAAATGAAAATAAAATAAATTATGAAACTGGAATTTTAATTTGTCCACATTACAGAATCACCTTTTGCACGCCTCTGAATATGTCAACATCATGCTAATTAAATGTATGGCAACTTTTTTACTGTAACGATCAATAAAACTGATGATTTTTTCAATACAAACGTTTTTTTCGTTTCTGAATATCATAAGCTCCTTTTTTGCACGCCTCTGAATTTGTCAACATCATGCTAATTGAGGGTATGACACCTCTTCTACTGTAACGATCAATAAAACTGTTCAATTTTTTCACTAAAAACGAATTTTTCGCTTCTGAATATCATAAACCCCTTTTTGCGCGCCACTGGTGTTGATTATCTTCAGTAGAAATATCCCTCGTTGCAATTTAGATGTTGGCTGTTATTGTTTAACAAAATGAGGCCATATTGTGAAATAAAAATGGAATTTCATGAAATGACGATTTTTCCATAGCAACGCAATTTATCAAAAAAATTCCAAAGACTTCTCGTGGTATCGGATCAACCATTCACCCAACATCTAAAAAAAGATTCTAGGGTCCCTCACGTTTCCCAAATTATAGTTCAAAAATTTGAAATGTTTGTGGCTCTTAATTCACACTCTGTACAAAGAGAACGAATAGCAAAAATAAAAACCCGATGCCAATGACGCATAGCCCAAGGATGACGCTTTCTACCTTTGGTTGAAAATCCAACATCGGCCAAGGAATGTTCGAGTTATAGCTTATCAAAATAAGACAATTTTTTGGCTGTCCCACTTCATCTGGTAGGTAGTTTATATTCCATACCTCACAACAATATTTCATGTAAATTTTGGAGACCTGGCAATATTGTGCTGAATGCTGAGATAAGACCACGCCCACAAGTCGTGCGCGCGATGTTGTCACGTTCACCGCTCCAAATTAATATAATTACTATTTACACGAATGTATGTATTATAAGCAATAAGCCACAGATCATAATGGAACATTTTGAGACCATTGATTTTGTATTGTTAAATAGGAATATTACCGATACATAATTGAGAATTTATTAATGTGTTTAGATAACATAAGGCAACTGTGCTATGGTCTGCCCCTACATACGAAATCGTGACATCAGTTTTTAGTCGCGGTGAATTTCTATTCGTTTAAAGATTACCGTGGCATTAATAATGATTTCAGCACATAGAAATCGACCGAAAAATTCCAAAACAATATGAAATCGAAAGATATTCAAGCAATGATTCTATTTGAGAAATGAAAAATAGTTGGTCCACTCACCTATCAAAAAATTACAGAGCGATCAATTTTGCTATTTTCTGGCAGGATATTTTGCTGGTGAGTGTATAACATTTTGTTCGATGGGATTTACCTATTTTATTGTCCAAAATTCGATCCATTCCCAGTACTTCATTGTGCCAAAATGTCTCTTCATTTGATTGGTTAATATAATCTCTGGATACATTACCACCTTCGAGTTTCGGAATCGAAGTAAAACAGTAAAATAACGAATAACTGTTCAGAACGTTCGAGTAAATTTGAAAAATGAAGAGAGTAACAACTTTGGTGTATCCGATGCCTCTGAAAAACGGGCAGAGGTCCCATGATCCTGATATTGACTTCCTCGAATATTGACTTATTGATAATTCTAGAAGTACTAGAGGAATTCCTATTATTATCATTATGATCATGTAAGATATGAGTGTATCCAGGAGGTTGCCTCTCAAAAATAATCTCGGCACTGGGAAAATACTGACGAGTCCTATTGTCCAACAAAATAAAGCTGTTAGGTATCTCTGGTCTGATTTCCATCCCATGATTGATGTGTTTGCTTCAGTTTTATGTTCGATCATACTTGTTGCAGGCTTTTGTGTAATTAAATATTTTGACATATATTATGTACACGTCATTGCCATTATTTTGTCATTAAACATAATTTTGAGATACAGGGCATTCACTTGAAGAACTAGAAGCGTTATGTTTCCAATGCAACGTTTTTTCCAATAACAGCTAAATATCTAGACTGTCTGACGAACCCGTCAGACAGTTCAGATATTTAGCCGTCATTGTTTTTTCCGATGTATGCATCTTTGTCTTTATCTAATTTTCCTTGAATGCAGCGACGTTACCAATGAAATTTTAATTTCTCATTGAAATTTCGAACGATTAGTAAAAGCATGCAAATTGTTTTTATGTCCATTCTCTCATGCCAGGTCATGAAGTTTCTCGTTTTTTTTGTAAACATTGTGTTCCCACCACCGTTACCAGAATAAAACATATCGAACGCAACTATTATCTTGATCGATCGGATGATAGTCGGACTGCTGCCACATGTCTAAGATATAGCCCAAAAACTACAGAATAACACAGTTTCACATGGTCATACACACATTGTAATTGAAATGTTCAATCCATTTGATTCTCAATTTCTCACAATATCCTTCAGATGGCTACACACGTGATCATTTCTAATAAAATTCTGATGATATTCAACTTTACTCCTATATATTGTGTGTGCTTGCGTTGAAGAAAATACGGACGAACAACGTGAACCAAGACCACCTTATGAAAAGAACCGATTATCGCACATATTTTTGGTCCTTCGAGCCGGATCTCCCTCAACGTAAGCACACACAATAGGATCTAGTGAGCGAAAGGGTTGTAACAATACAGCACATCAACCTGATTGTTTTATCGATAGTCGGACTGCTGCCACCTGTCGAAGATGTCGCCCAAGCAGCTGGTGAAGCACGGCGAGCACGAGCAGGAGTGGGGCGGCACCTTCATCGTCAAGGGTAACGAGAAACTGGTGCGGATGCTGTTGATGACGAGGAGGAATTACCCGACGGCGATCAGAAGATCAGGGTGGAAGCAGCGGGGGGCGCTTTTCTCCGATTCCGGGGTGTCCATTCGGTGTGTCAGAGACGATCAGACGGGAACGGTGAGTATGTCGGGTGCAGAGGCAGAACTGGCGCAAGGGAAGAGCGCCCGACTCACGACCGCGAGGTCGTAGACTCGAATCCCAACCAGGGCAAAACACTTTTCCAATATGTAATTTTCGAATTGAATATTGTCAAGTTTCAGAGCATCGGGGATAGTCCTGCACGATTCACTGTTGCGTTCCAATTAACAGTGCTGCTCCTAAAGTGGCGCTTGGAGTTAGTAACAAAGCCTGCACAGAACACACGGTAAGAAATGATGATGATGTGGTTGTGAGCATCAGAGAAGAAGTACGACGGTGTATGTAGGTGGTTGTGAAAAACTAACAGTCGAGCGTGGGAGCGGGCCTATGCTTCTTAGTGGGCCTCTACTGGGGGTTAACGAGTTTCGGTATATTCAGCGTGGTTTGGACGTTGCCTGAAAATTGCGTTCCATTGAGAATTCTCGAATCACAGTGCGTCGTTTGTTTGGCCATATCCAAATCAAACAATTATGGAAAGTGAATCGATATACTCATTGGAAAAAAAAAAGCCGCTGTTCGTCTTTTGGATATCGTGAGATCGACGATATAATTTTGAAGACGAACAACGGCTAATTCGAACATTTATGGAAAGTGAATCCATATAAAAGTTGAAAAAAAAAGCCGCTGTTCGTCTTCTCGATATCGTAAAAACCACGATATCGTTTCGAAGACGAACAACGGCTAACACAATGGTGAACGTAGTTCATTCCATGAGGGTGCAGGAGAATGCACGTTTGCGTATTCTCCGCACCGATTGATTTCGTTTCGGGGTCTCGTCTATCCGACAAGACGAATCCCCAAGCTAAGGGCTGAGTCTCAATAGATCGCAGCGTGGAAACTGCTCTACCAGGTACAACACCCTGCCAGGTACGTAAGTCGTCTACAGACAATTCCGAGTTCCAACATCGAAATGTTTGTAATACCCATGATCGACCGTCAAGAGATCTGGTCGGACACGACAAGGATCGATCCCGCCGCCGACCGTTGATCCCAACGGTAAATAGGGCTAGTGCGACGGTCGCGGCGAACCGCGACCACCTAGTAAAGTCACATTGTTTTGAGCCTTTCGACTCTCGGAACTCCAAGAAATATCGTTGCCACCTTTGACTAGAAAGGATACGGCCTTAGAGGCGTTCAGGCATAATCCCACGGATGGTAGCTTCGCACCACCGCCCGCTCGAGCGAGTGCGTGAACCAAATGTCCGAACCTGCGGTTCCTCTCGTACTGAGCAGGATTACTATCGCAACGACGAGTCATCAGTAGGGTAAAACTAACCTGTCTCACGACGGTCTAAACCCAGCTCACGTTCCCTATTAGCGGGTGAACAAGCCACGCCCATAATTGTTGTGGTATAAATCACTATCGCGCGTGAATTTGTGTAATATAAAAAGAGTTTTTCATATGTTTATCAATTTGTTGATTATTTTCATTGTTGTATCTTATCTTGATGTCTACTATAGCTTGTTTGGTCACGATAAAATGGCAGTTACGATAAGACCGGCGGTTACTATAAGAACGGCGGTTCGAATCGATATGGTGTAGAGAGCAGATGTACTTTACCTAAAAATGGTGTTTGCCAGCTCTCTAAAGCGAATCACATCACTCATTACACATTGGGTCCTTTAGAAAGGTCCCTTTAGGGATTAGTTGCTGACGTCTTCTAGTTCTACCAGTACCAGTACCATGTCTGGTGCATATAGTTCCCGTCTGAAGTCCGTTCCTCCCTAATAATATTTGAACCACCTGGTTATTCGGAGCTACGCTGAGCATTGACGAAAAGTGCTTCGAGCACAAAGCACTCTTGAAAAATGCTCCGGAATCTCCGTATTGTCCGTTTTTCTTGAAAACGAAGCATGATAAAAAAATAGCAATGGGCAGAAATGCGGTATTTTCAGTGGGTTCATCTGAATATTTAAGAAGAACCCGAGTAAAAACAAAGTTTTTTTACAAATATTGAACCGACTTGCTTGCTGTCTGATAATTGCGTAAATAAACTATGAAAATGTCATTAAAAACGGCTTAAGTGTTTTCCAGATATTGATAAAAACGTATTTTTTTAAACTTGGACTTAGAAACGAAGCATTTTCGGACCCATTTCCATATGAACTTCTTCCATATTTTGTTGAGAGGAATCTCCACTAGGCTTTTGTCATCACAACTATGAAACACCTTGTATAATGCGTGTGCGGTGCACGTACTGCACTGAGACCTGAACTCAGAATTATGCTCAGCAACACATTGATTGATTGCTTGTTTATATTAAAACAAGACTGTGATTTTTGGAAGATGCATATGGAAGAGATCTAAAGTTCGTCTTGAGTAAAGGTGCTACCGGCCAAGTAGTAAGTGTGGAAATAAGGTTCAAGTGTAGTAATCCCGAAAAGTGCTCCTATCAAGTCCTACTAAACACTAAGCCTTTTGTAAAATGCTCAAAGCACTCAGCACTGGTACAAAGAAGTGCTCGGGAGCCCAGTGCTTGATAGATTGATTGATTGATTCATAGCAGAATGACCAATCAGGGTTCACAGCTCAGAACACCGCAGCCTTTGGGCCTATTGTATTCCTGATCATGCTTTTGACTCAGGTGAACAGGTTCGCTACCTTGATGAGGTTTAGCAGCCTCTATTACATGGGTGGCCGTTTCCTCCTCCTCATTGCATAATCTGCATATGGGTTCGTCTGTATAGATGCCCATTTGATGCATATGCTTCCTCAAGGGGCAGTGATCGGTTTTTAGTCCCGTCACTCGTCTGATCTGACTTCTGTGTAAGATCATAATTTCGTTAGTCACTATTCTGGACAGTATTCCAACCATCAGTTTGCTGCTGTGTCTTTGTCCTGGAACGTTATTCCAGTATGCCTGATATCTTTCTTGCGTCCACCTTGCCAGCCAGCTGCCTATTGAGGTTTTGGGGATTCCGGACACAGGTTCCGGTCCAATAAACCTCGCCGCTGACCCTTGCCTGGCAAGAGCGTCAGCTGCTTCATTGCCTTCAATTCCCACAGTACTTAACAGCAAAAAAGTGTTCTAAGTGCTTCAATGGCAACTCTGTCTGGTATATCGCAACGAAATTTGGAGGACATAAATAAGGGATAAAAACCTATTTTTTCATGAAAATATAAGAGCTTAAAGTTTCGAAATGATGGCTGAAATTCGATAGTTTTTGAAATAATATAATTTCAAACACAACCAAAAACTCGAATGTTGCTGACAATCAAGTTTGCTTTGGAAAAAAGTTGTAACGGTGACATCTTGTTTACTCTCAAATTCAACTTGATTGAACGCAATATTATTCGGCGTTAATCTGTGAATATCCAAAATTCGTGGCTACCACAAAATTTTACGATTGTTTTCCGAGACTTTTATTTGTTGATTATCCACCTAATTAAGTAACTAGTAAAACGCTGGTTGTTGTCAAAAACTGCAATTTTCAAGTTATAGCTTCCATTTTATTCTCACATCTACAGCTTTTTTATGTCTACCGCTTATCTCATTCTTGACCTGGCAGCACTGGCGAAGACGTACGCTAGCCGACCGAATCAGTTTCTCTAGCTATTTTGCCATTCAGATATATTTCTTGGGGTGCATAACAAGTTAATGTTAGGTTCATTCGGGTTCGAACTGTTACTGTTCTAGAACTGTCAGGATTTTACGTAGTAGAATCGGTCGCGTTCGGGTTTTGTGGAAATGTTCTAGGACTGACTTTTTACGCGTTCGAGTTTTTCCAAAATCGTCCTGGGACGGTCCTAGAACTATCCGAAACCAGTATCTGCTCTAGAGCATGAACCGTTCTAGGATTATTTTTGGCGCATGCTCATTTCCTTTAGTTTTCGATACTGTCTGTTGTAGCGTAACGTCAAAATGATGTATTTTTGTTTATTCTACTGTTTATTGCTCTTTTCAATATTTTCTCAATATCATGGAGTTAGTACATTCATTTGATAGTAGTAGTTCTTCATCTTCAGGAAGCAGTGGTGAAGGAGTTACTTGCTGAAGTTGCTGAAAATATTGTACCTAATCTGATAATTCTCTAACTTTTGTTATATAAACCGAAAAATGGAGGATTATGTTAGGGAGACTTTGCCCTTATATTCAGATACGCAATTCATTGAACATTTCAGGTGGGTGTCGAAATTCATGTAGGTACAAGGGACGAAACATATTTAAAATCTAGCTAGGAATGCTATGATGGAATTTATTCACCATTTCTCCACAGAGTGTTTCCAGAGATATTGTGAATAGACTCAAAGGAGAGTTTGAAGCTTCAGATAGAGGTGCCAAACTATTGTTTTTTTCGCAAATTCTGAATAGAGGTTATGTTCTCAGAGGTTCTCGTCTGCCGTGTTCGGGTTTTCATTATTTGTGAACCGTTCTGAAACAGCCCTAGGATTCGAAACGACTGCGCACTAGTTCTACGCAATTCGAGAACGATTCTCGAACAGTTCTGAAATCGGAACCCGAATTAACCTGTTATATGAAAGTTCTAAATTATTGTGACTGTTGTTATCTCAAGAATACAGGAATATGACTAGGGCGGTGATATCACTGATGTGATTAAGCGATGAGGTGTCAGATACTTAAGGCATATAGAGACTGGTGCCATTGTTGAAGCGTTCTCGGTCGGGATCACTTGTTTGTTGATATATAATCATTATTTTGTTGAATATAGTTTCGGGTTTAATAAGTTTACTTTATTTTGGTTCTGTGGTGGCCGTGTAGTTTACACAATTGATTCACTTTTTGTTTTCAGACAAATGTTCTACATTTTGTAACCGACGGAACTGCAAAGTTGATGTTCAGTCACACGAAAATTTTGTACTACACTCCTTTGTGTTTGATGCTGAAATGCTTGTGTGACTATCCGGACCAGTACATTTACCAGAAACTGATGCAAGGCTATGAAGATGATATGTACTTTGCTGAGTGAGTACTGCAATAAAAAACTACACTCCCCGGCAGAAAAAAAAACGGTCACCAAAAAAATTTTGCCAAATTGATCGTCCTGTAACTTTTTAAAATCTTTTCCGATTATGGTTAAATTTCGACCAAATCGTATATTCATGTCTAGGAATGTTAAATGAATATAAGGTCCTGAGAGAAGCTGACGGCTGGATTATTATACAGGAAAAAACAAAAGCTACTTTTGCACCCTCAACTTCCTAGCGCCCTGTGGAAAAGGTGAGTGGTTGAACTTAGCTTCATTAGGTTTTGAATTGAAGTGTGATCCCTTCTTAACACAATGGTTCTTGATTCACGTCGATAACCGCTTTTTAAGAGAATATACAAGTGTTTTAAGAGAGTATGGAATTTTTATTAAAAATAATTTGGAACCATTCTCCAACCTTATGCTTCATCATTCATGTTTTGGATTGAATTGTGATCCCTTTTCGTCCCTTCTTAACACAACGGTTCTTGATTCACGTCAATATCTTCTTTTTGAGAGAATATACAAGTGTTTCAAGAAAGTATGGATTAAAAAAAAAATTATTAACCATAATTCAGAACCTATAGAGCATCTTAGGGATGAACTCCAGAGGCTCATTCGCCTTTGTCCGGCCTTGTCGGAGACACTTCAAGAGCTACCATTCGCCCTTTAAGGAGCATTTTAGGCAATTCTTCAAGACCACTTGAGAAATTTATTCGAGTCTATGCTACGACGGTTGAATGTTGTAAATCAAACTCGAGGAGGCCGAGAAGGCATGGTCTGCTCTGTGTGTTTTTTGTAAATAAGGATTTTCCCGTAACTGGTAAGAAAAGAGGTAGAAATGAGTGACTGATTGAACTGTTAATCGATAAGTTTATGTAAGTTCTGATTATTGTTAATGAAAATTGAAAAATGCCATACTTTCTTCAAACATTCGTATCATCTCTCAAAAATGAGATATTGACATGAAACAAAAACTATTGTGTTAAGAAGGGATCACATTTCAACCCAAAGCAAAATAAAGCCAAGTTCAATCACTCAATTTCGCCACAGGGCGTTAAGAAGTAAAGGGTGGAATATTAACTTTGGATTTTCCCTGTATAAGGATCAAATCATCAGCTTCTCACGGAAACTAATATTTATGCCAACATTCCAGAACACGAATCTACGGTTTGATACAAATTTCACAAAAATCTGACAAAAATTAAAAAAGTTACAGGGTGAACAATTTGGGCAAACTTTTTGGTGGCTTTTTTTTTGCCGGTGAGTGTATATATCAGTTATTTGTGTACCAAGGACGAAACACTGTCTATTATAGTCGAGTCTGTAAATTGATAGCCGAAAACAGGCGAGACAATATATAGACAGTTTTTCCCCGAGTATTTTCGTCGACCTCAAACACTTATATTCGCATCACGGTCCTATATTCACACGTGAACTCTAACGGATTTCGTGAATAATTCGTTTTGACAACAGCAAATGACAGTTGCTGTCAACTCACTCTCCGCCCAGACCAGAGTTGCCAGTTCGATTTTCATTCCATCAGTAAATATCAACTCAATGTCTACATGGTTTGATCGAAATTAAAGTGACTCTCAACATTGATAAATGCGAAGTCATTACTTTTACTCGTAAACATGAATTCATTAGAAAATAGTATAAAGGGCGCTGAACTTTCTAGGAAAAATGAGTGTAAGGATCTGAGAGTTTATTTGCAATCTAACCTAAAATATAACACCCACATTGATAAAAAAAAAGATTTCCAAATTAACCTCCAAAACATTTTCATTTTACCTCGTTTTTCGTAGGCCTTATCAACGAAACATCAAAAAAAAAAAATTTTTGTTAACCATGAAACCGAAAAAGAAAAAATAATACAAATGTTTCTCTGATTTTTACTACTTGGTTGAGCTAACCTAACTCCACTGTTCATCATCATGTCGTCCTTACAATAAATTGACAAAGCCCATGGCCATGGGCGAAACGTTTTTATAAATTCCACCAATTCTTAATTTCACAAACGAATCCAAAACCCAAGAAGCCCCCAAAAAAAATAAGATAAACAGGATTCAAGAACTTTCCTCTCCAAAGTAATTGAACAACATTGTAAAGAAGGCTTATGAAATTCTTGGTTTTTTTATTAGAAATACAAAATTCTTTCAAATGTTAATAATACATTTTTTTTATACAAATCATCTAGATTGTTCTCCTATGAATAAAATGCTACGACAATGTAATATACTTGTAAGAAAGGTGCACTATTGACTTTCTCAACTGTAATTCAAAAGAAATAAAATCAGCAGTATTCAATATTGAATGTATTTTATGGTACCTCTGCGTTGTTTTCAAGTTTAGTTTTCTAATTTAGCTCCAAGTCTTTGTGTTTTGAAGCACTATCTTTTATATGTCAATACTCCCGGCTGTGTTTGTAAGAGAGAAATCTTAAATAAATATAAATAAATACCTTGTCAAAAATTCAGTAGATTTCAATAAATCCGTTTAAGATCTATTTCATGATATACGAATTCCAAGAAAGGATAATTTTGAGCTATTATCAAAAAAGCAAATTTTGTACCTAAAATCCAAGATGGCGGGTCGAGCGCGCATTTTATTGACGGATTTGGCTCGAAATTTCAATTTCAATTTTTGATTGTAGTATTTTTATGATATAGAAACTTTTGTAATGTCTCATCTTGCACATTTTATACTACATAACCGACAGGAAATGATGCTGAAACAAATTGAAACACTATAAAGTAGGTAGTGAAAATTCTGATAATAAGGCTGAAGTGGATATTACGATAAAAAGAAGAAGAATCAGAATAAAACCGAGGAAACGCCGCGTAAGCCCGCACATAGGTAGCGAAATAGCATATCATAGCTACCGCTACCATATCAATGAGCACAAGATATGGGTACGGATGTGCCGTCCTTCGGAGAGGACGTTAAGCCGGCGGTCCCGAGGCCATGGATGTTAGACTCGTTAGAGATCTCTACCTCTGGTTGGAACACCAGAGGATTCGGAAAAATTTCCGGTTGGGGATAGTATGCTCACCGGCGTCGGTGATTAGCCTCAGTAGCAGAACAAGTCAGACGTTAAAAAAACAAGGAAAAAAATAAGTTTTATGATAGACTTTCGCTGGTTTTCCTGGTTCAAATATATTCTCTACTGTACTCCGTTTTCGGGATCATCTAGGTATTTCCCAGGGATACATTCCACTCATTGTTTTGTAATTGATAGGTTTAAACAGATACACCAATTGTTAATGATGAAAAGAAGGTAGTTAATTTGATTGCTGTTTTCTACTAACATCTTATAAGATCTGTCAGATGACCGACCCTGGAGGTAAAACATTGAAGTATAACCTCACTTTTCTTATTTGTTTTTTTGTTCTGGTTTCCACTTAAAGGGATATCCTGTCATGTTCAGAGAACATCGTGAGAACCAAGGGAAAAAAGGTAGGAATTGGTGTTCTTCTTAAATTTCTGGAGGTTATTTGCCTCGGGAACACCTCCTTTGGAAATGTGTTCCAGAGCCTCGCTGTTCGTTGGGTGAACGAGTCTTTGAAAAGAGATGTTCTGCAAGTCTATGATTGAATTGAGAGGAAATGTAACCTCTAATATCGTTTCTGACAATCAAACGCTATGGGTTGCGTGCAAGAACTGTCAGATGACCGACCCTGGAGGTGAAACATTGAAACACAACCTCACTTTTCTTATTTGTTTACAAGTGATTGAAATAGTTTTTCACAATTATTTTGGCATACGAATCGAACTTTTCGGCTATTCATTAAATCACGCATGCCATCACATTGTGCTGTTGTACAATGCACCAAAAATGCAGCGGGAGACGAAGGAATCCGGTTGGTAAATTATGATTTAAAAGTAAGTACCTACTATAGTCACTCACATATAGTTTTCATTTTTGAAATTTGATAATTTCTCTGATATCTCATCGAAATTCCTTCTGCAATAGGAACGAATAGAAATAGTCGTGAAAAAAGAAGATTGGATTCATGGAATCAAACGGGAGGACTGGTCTGACATGCTAACGAAATATAATCATGTGTGTTGTAGACATTTTCAATCTTTCAGCAGTATTAGCTTGTATTGCAGAAGTAGCAGAAGGTATTTTAATAAGAAGTGACAACATTTCATAATGGAAACTGTGAGATTACTATTTACCTGAAGAATCATATTCCTTCGTCTCTCGCTGCATTTTTTGTGCATTATACAACAGCACAATGTGAAGGCATGCTTGAATTAATGGATAGCGCGCAAAATACGATTCGTATGACAAAATATTGTGAAATACCATTTAATTCCTTTGATTCCTCTGTGTTTCAATGTTTCACAGAAGAGTGAGGTTGTGTTTCAATATTTTACTTCCAGGGTCGGTCATCGTGCACGCGACCTATTAGAGAAATTGAAATAACAAAGAGCAGAATATATGTTTTGTTCTTTTATTCACTCAAGCATTTTAATTTAGAAAATAAAAAAGGACATAAGTTCACCTGTGTCCGAACTCTTATCTACTAATACCATCTAGTGACTCTAGTAGGTATTATGCATGAGAGGGTTAAATATGCAAAAATTTCATAGCAAAAGTATCATTCCAGTTCAGTGCGAACCATGCTGAGAGCCGTCCACGTGGAAAACCTCCACACCTCCGAGGAATGCAAAGCGTACCTGGGCAAAATGTTTAGGGTGAAGTTCTACGAATGCCCCGAATGGAGCACCGACATCGAGATAGCCGATTTCATATTGAAGAAGTGCATCCTCATCCATCTCGATTCCAACGAGGACAAGTTCAACATGCTCGTCTTCATGGCCCAGAAGCTGTTTCGGTTTGCGCAGGACAAGTGCAAAATCGAGGGGGCCGACGCTGTGATGATGCAGGAGGTACTGCTAGGTAACTTGTCAGGGAGTATATTCAGAAAGATGTATAGAAAGTCAAATGGTTTTGTCATTTCCTATTGAAAGGAGTTTCGAAATCTCTCGATATCGCCTATTTTGTGGACATAGCAAGGCGTGCGAAAATCTTGCTAAATTTCCGAAATTTCAATCCAAATCAACAGGCATCATGATACATTCATTTCAGTTGACATTCTCATTTCCACACTTTTTTGTTTAACCCGCAAGTACTATCCCCAATGAAAATAACGTACCTACTACCCACGGATCAAATTGAGCCGTAGGCACACCAGAGGAATTATAAACATCTCAATATTCAGTAGTTATACCACAAGTGATTGAATAGGGGAGTGGATTATTTTTTCCTTTTTTTTTTTTTTCAATTGACTTGGCCGTTACTTGATGGAAATCCATAGCAAATGTAAAAACTTCAAAAACGATAAGATTTCCAGAAAATTCTTAATCACACATGTTTCGCTAACACAACAGTTGCGTTTAATTTGTTCCATTCTGGTAGCGGTGGTGGGAACAGAATGACGTTTACAAATAAAACGAGAAACTTCATAACCTTGCTTGAGAGAATTTACATAAGAGGTTATATTTGTATATGGGAGATCCAAATAATTTCAAAAGCATAATACTATAGAGTTAAGAATCTAGAAAATGAATCAACTAATATTTGGAGCAGTTATTGTGGTGATTGAAGAAAATTTTCTGAGATCGACAGAGTTCATTTTATCTGGGAATGAACATATGAAACCTGTCTTACTTGAAAGAATCATGAACTAGTGAAACTCACGCTGAAAATGTATTCTAAATGTCTTTTTCTTTCAAAAAGGTTCGTTTTTGGTCAATCTAATTTGACTTTTTGACATCTGTCAAAAGTCATTCCACATCATTCCTTGTAGTGAGACGGAATGGAAAGTAGCAACCGGAATCGGAAAAGTTGCAAATAAAACGATACATCAAACCAATTCCGGTGGCGGAATCGGATAAATAAAACGCAACTAATAGCTTCATCAGATGAAATACTGGTACAGTCGTATTCAATAAAAAAGCTTACAAGTGTTAAACATAGAAGATTTCGGCATTCTAGTTCTCGTTGTGTAAAATTGGCTCAGCCAATGCTTTGTGTTTTTGAGAACCTATGATGACTACTGTCAACATTTGGTAGACATTCATTCCCGATAGCCCGTTTTATGCAAGGATGACGTTAATTTCTCCCTCCAATATACTTGTACGCTGTTTTTTTTTAAAACGACTGTACAATGAACTAAACTCACCTCTGCTTGCCTTACTTTTATATATCCTACATTCACAATCTGAAGGATTAGATTTACTCGTGGAAAGGATCGATTAACCACCATTTTCGGAAAAATAGGCACAATATCAACACTAAAATATAGCGTGTACCGGATTAACTTGAAAGGGTTGATAGCGAATACATATTGCCACCTACTGAGCAAACAAATTCAACAGTGGTGAACTATTGCGGTCTAGTTGATCGTTGAGTGAAATGTTACAATTTTTGAGTTTGTTGATTTCTAATGATTCAAAATGATTGAGTTTCATTCCTTTATTTTCTACGTGTAGAATTTCGAAATTATTATCACCAAAACTATGGTTTTCTTCTAATATATGGTTGGCGTATGTTTAATTTGATTTCTTTTTCAAAAAATTCATCCTATATTCATGAATGCGCTGATTGAACGTACGACCTCTCTGAACGACATATACCTTAGGACAAGATCCACAGTTCCTGATTTCTCGAATTCTGAAGTTTTGTCTTTATTATTTTTGATAAACCTTCCCAACGTGTCATTTGTTCTATATGCTACTTTTAAGTCCTGTTCATATAGAAATGAATCTAATTTTTCAGTTGATGATCCGAAATAGGTTAAAGTTCTATAATTTTGATTATTATATTTGATGGTAGGATAAACTTCTTGAATAGCTTTATTATGTAGTCTTTCAGAAAGAATACTGTCTATCAAATTAATGTTGTATCCGTTGTAGACTGCAATCAGTGCAATCTGTTTTATGATATTGAGTTCTTTATTGAAATTTAATTCTGAAAGAGTATCATACCTTATGCTGCAATATTATGTTGATGAGGGTGTGTTGAATTATAATGAATATATCAATATACAGGGTATTCCAAATAATACTACTGAGAGAGATTATTTCTTCGTTCCTAGGCGGACACCTGTATCTCCAACTGATTAAAGAGAAGCTCAGCTCTTGGCTGAACGGCCTGAAAATCAACATCTTCAAGCACGCGAAAGCGTCCAACTTCAGTCTGGGCCTCAACGAGATCATAAAAGCGGCCAAAAGCAGCGGCGGTCTAGAACGACAATTGGAACTGTTCCTGGCCACAGGGAATTTGAACAGTCCATCTGGTTTGGGCCTCATGCAAGATAAGGTACGTATCTTTTTCCAACAACAATAACTCAAAATATGGTATGTGAGGTTCCACAAGGTACCGTGCTGCACCTACTCCTATTCATCATTTATGTAGATGAACTTTTTCAGTATATTTTCCCTCATGGCGGCAATGTCTTTGGAGATGACACAATTCTCGCTAGTTCTAGAGAGGGTAGTATTGGTTTGTTAGCCAATATGAAACTGGCTTAAGCTAGAGCTGAAACTTGGATAACAATCTTGAATTCAATAAAAATAAAATAATGCATTTTATTTTTGTCAAACAACTTGAAGTTGTTTGGTGATGCTTCAAAATAATGATTGTTGCTTTCATGATGAATATCCTCATTTCCAGATTGTCGGTCTGAAAGTATGACCCACAAAATTTGTCGGATTTCAGAAGTATTTATTGAACAGTTATGAAAAATCAGCTGATAGGCAGTGAATTATCATTAAGTTGTTAGTTTGACAATTTTGTTGTCGGGCAAATATTTTCTTACGTTTGTTTGTTATTTAATTACTCCACAATTTAATCTGGAAATAGTGCTGCTGTGCAGTAAGGCTCAGTTTCACCAATTATCAGATTCAGCACTGAAGTGATTTTCCAATTCACGATCAACGTGTTATAACGTTTTATCATACCTAAAGTCGCGATCAAATTGTCTAATCCCGATTCAGTGGAATTCGGCCATTTTTGACAGATTAATACTTTAAAGCGAGATCAGAAAGGCGTCAGATCTCACGTCAGATGCTGAATAATCTCAATATTGGGTCACACTTGTTTTTTGATTGTGCTTCAAGTTATTGTCGTCATATTGGGCGACGTGTTATTTTCTATCGCGAATCCCATAAATTTTATACAAAATATTTTTTGGAGACGGAAAACAGTGCCTTTGACGACAACTAACAGTAATGAAAGTTAATTTGTCATTGAACGTCTTCGATAGATATAAGATAGGATAGATTATTAGATTATTTTTAAAATTTGGACAATGCAGATTCTGTGTGAGGGTTCTGAAGGGTTTTCAAAGGACAAGAGTGTATTTGAAAATGTTTTTCTCCGATGATGATAGGTGATAATTCATATTGTTGATGGTGAATCATCTAGGAACTACAGGGGAATATTCATTCGATCATATCTTGTCTATGTTATCACAAAGAACATAAAATTTCCAACTATTCACAACGTTGTCAAAGAGTTCGATGATCTAATAATAATTTCGTTGATTCCTAACGTATTTTCTTTTGGTGAAACGAGCAACAATGTTGAGCCAGTAACAAAAATTGTAAGATAGAATGTGCATTTCAGAACTTTTTCGTGATATATACAGGGTGTCCGTTTTTCGAGCTCCACCATAGGAACATAAGAGATACTAGGTCGGTTGAATTAGGGCATTTTCTTGCTAAACATTTATATGCAAGAAAATTTGATGTGTCATTTTTAGTTTCTGAATTATTGGAAGAGAACGAAAGTATATAATTTTCTTTTTTATTTTTACAAGCGGAAACCAAAAGACCTAGACGTTTCTGACTGGGGCATTCTGAAGGCACTTTTTTACAAGAAATCTGAATCTTTCATTGTATTTTTCATGACATACTTGATGCCAAAGTTACAACACACAACTTTGTTTTTTCTTAAGGGCGCCATATTGGATTTTTGCATCTTTGAAAAGTTTTTTTTTTTCTAATTACAATGATGTATCACACGATATGATCGAATATTACCTGTTGATCAAAATTGGGAAAAACATTTTTGCAAAGAGTGCTTTGGAAAGAACGCCAACAGTTTTGTTTAACAAGCTGAATTTCGACAGTTTATTTGAATTTGGATCTGAAACGTTCACATTTGAAGAAAGTGTGTTCATCTACTCAAAAACTATGGTTTTGAATTAGGAACGACGTAAGTTTATTCTTCGCAAATCAAAACAAAACAAAGTTATAAAAGATGCTCGAATACTCCACCTTCCACTTCTAAACAGAATTCTACGCGTTTCTTCAGTTTCTGAATTGCTCGCGAGATGTCTCGTCTTCTTATATTAGTCCTAAAAGTGATGATTATGGTTCTTCTCAGCTCATCAATATCGATCGGTACAGTTTTGAAAATCAAATCTTTTATAGTTCCCAATAAATAATAATCCAGCGGAGAGAGGTCAGGTGACCGCGCTGTCCAACATATATGTCTCCGTTGCTGAAAATTATCTTGTCATTCAGTTTTTCAAACAAAACTGTTGGCGTTCCTTCCAAAGCACTTCGCAAAAATGGTTTTTACCCAATTTTGATCAACAGAAAAGATTCGATCATATCGTCTGATACATCATTGTAATCAGAAAAAAATCCAATATGGCGCCCATGAGAAAAATATTATATTCAAATTTCTTGTGAAAAAGTGCCTTAAGAGTGTCCTAGTCAGAAACTCCTGGGTGTTGTGGTTTTCGCTTGAAAGAAGAAAAACGAAAATTACAAATTTTCGTTTTCTTCAAATAATTCAAAAACTGAAAATGACACATCGAATTTTCTTGCAGATAAATGTTCAGCATGAAAATTCGCAACTTTGCCCTGATTTAACTGATCTCGTATCTCTTATAATAACTGAGATCCCCTTGGTGAGGCTCGGAAAACGGGCACCCTGTATATATCTCAATGAATAGTGGTCTGTTCGCATTTTCACTTATAATTACACGATAGCTTTTTTTTCGAAGTAAACTTGACATAGGTATATCAATAAGAATTTGTTTGCCTGGCAAACGAAAAAAACCGTCTCTGAAAAAAATTACGAGTCCTTAGGACAAGTAATTTCTTCTGGCAGTTTTTTAAGTTGAGTTACCTAATGGCAACAAAGTTCGAATTATAAATGCCAAGTTTACTTCGACTAAAAAAAAAAGCTAGTGTAATTCGGTAAGACAATTCAATTCATCAAACATTTGTTTATGGCTGGTTGTCAGGCTTTCAAAAGTTAGGTTCTGTTATTGTCGCAGGAAAAGTTAGGGCAAACTTTTTTCGCTTTCATAATGACAAAATTACAAGGCTTGTGGGATTTTTCATTTATGAATTAAATTGTCATCATAAAATTCGTGATTCAAAGACGAAAAAATTCACATTGAAGGGCCTGGTGATAATGGCGGAGAACATCAACCGGATGCGGTACATGTCGCATTTCAGGGCCGTCCACCGCGGCGCCTTCTTCCAGGAGATGCGCACGACGGAGGCGCGTCAGCTGCTGCCCGACGCGTGGGGCTTCATCTGCCCCGCCCACACGCCAGACGGCGCCCCCTGCGGTCTGCTCAACCACCTCGCGATGGATTGCGTCGTGGTGGACGCCCCCGACGAAGATAAGGTAAATTTAATGGTGACTATTCCACTCTTGATCTCGAGAACCAATCAGAATCGACCATTTTCACGGTTTCTTCTGTATTCTAGCGATATTTTTTGTTTATTAAATTTTATCGGACTTGCTCTACCAATACGGAAGCCGAATTGACCCACACGTGACCAACAAACCTCGTTTATCAGCGATAAAATTTTGACATCGTGTCTGGTCAAGATTGCTTTGGATTCAAATCTGACACAAGAGACAATAACCTAAGTACCTACTTCATTTTATTTACTTATAATTCGCGTTAGTGAGACATTTTGTACGAAAGGCGAGACAATTTCATTCTGGCTGGACGTTTCATGTGTAATTTAATAAGTTTGCATATTTGTTGACGGTCTGACACAACAATACTAGAATTCAAAATCCTTTTTAAAGTCATCTTCTTCAGTCACTCTAGTTATTGTACCAGGTGATGTGGCTCAACTGATAGGGTTGTGGCGCGGTGATACGAAGGTCGGTGGTTCAAGCCCGTCGGCGACAAAATTTTTTTTTTAATTATTCCATGTCACATAAATTCAATTTATTTTGTTCGAATTGGATAGCAAATGTATACACTCTTTTGAGAGCAACCATCTCCAAGATAATAAACAAAATACTGTTTATCAAAATTGTACATTCCACTTTGTGAATAACTATAAGTAGGTAGATAATTTCTAAAAAATTGAATTCTGTATTTCATTACTATCATTATGTTCTCATGTTTGAGTTAGAATATACTTAAATTATGTTTCCTATTTCTTATATATTATATTGTCTCATTCAATCATGAAATAGTCATACGAATACAACTCGTGATACTATTTTTCCTGGAAATATTCGTCGATTGACATACTCCAGCTTGCTGCTCTAATTTCGCTCATGACATTGATCCAAAACTACTCGCCTACGGCTCATAGTTTTGATAACAATGTCATTCACGAAATTACTAGGCATCAAGCTGTCGTAACAATCACCGAATATTTCCGGCAAAATATTATCACTTGTGGTATTATATATGATAATTTCTCATCTTGAAAATTCGAAAAAATGCATGGCGGTGTTTCTCGACTTAGCGAAAGCATTTGACACAGTTCAACATAACATTTTATTAGATAAATTATATAAGGTAGGACTACGGGGACCAGCTTTGGATGTTTTGAAGGACTATTTGTCTCATAGAACACAACGAGTAAAAATTGATAATGTTCTGAGTGACTCACTAGAAATCAGTATTGGAGTTCCGCAAGGCACTGTATTAGGTCCAGTCCTGTTCCTTATATATCTCAATAGTATTTTCCAAATTAACCAATTTCAAGGAAGTCTGGTATCATACGCTGATGACACTGCCGTAGTGTTCTCTAGTGATTCATGGATCAACCTCTACTCTACTGCCGAATGTGGTCTTAATCAAATCAAAATGTGGCTGAATCATAATCTGTTGAGCCTAAATATAAAAAAGACGAAATACATCACTTTTACCCTTCAATCCAGAGACCTACCGCAAGATAGACATTTAAAAATACATAAATTCTCTTGTAATGAAACACAATATGATAATAATTGTAACTGTCCTGAAATTGAGAAAACTTGCTCAATGAAATATCTGGGTATCTTTCTAGATCAGCATTTGAGATGGGATGATCAAGCTAAATACGTCACAAAGCGGATCAGAAGTCTTTATCACAAATTCTATAGCTTAAGAGATATTCTCAATAAGACAAATCTACTCTTATTGTATAACTCACTAGTTGAATCTGTAGTAAGATATTGCGTTATTGTCTGGGGTGGGCTTTACAATAACCAATTGAAAAATGTCCAATTTGCTCAGAACTCAATTTTGAAAATTATGTTCAATAAAAAGAGACGCTACTCTACTCAAGCTCTATTTCAAGAACTTAATCTCTTCAAGATTAGGAATATCTATGCCTACCAATGTTTAATCTGGATGTTCAAAGGAAAAAAATACTTCCCTATTACTCATGAACGTTCCACCAGATTCACAGAAAACTCATCAGTTAATGTACCTTTCATGAGGAAAAGTCATTCTCAAAAAAATATCTACTTCTATGGACCCAAACTGTATAATTTAATTCCGACTCAACTGAAAACTATGAATACCTTTAATTCCTACAAAAGAGCAGTCAAAAATATTATATGTATGTCAAGATAAAAGTATGTATGACTCAGTCTTCAATTAATAATTAACAATCTATAGTTATGTTAAAAGTTTTTCCACCTCCAGTTTCAGTATGTTTCTTTCTCACTCACCTTCCCAAAGTTCAATCAGAAGAAAATCAATCAGCACAGAATGATATACAAACCAAGAAGAACATTGTTTAAAGTCAGGAAATATCAAATACTCACAATACAAGCCCATTGGGGCTTAGGTGATGATGATATGTCCTGGTCTTTTATTTTCATTGTATTTTGATTGTACCAAACAATATGAAATAAGTTCAGAAACTCCTGTATGATGAAGATATGAATAAATACTTTCTTACTTACTTAAATAGTGACCTCTGGGGCCCGATTCTCGAGTCTGTAGGAATCCGATCCTATTGGAGATTGATCCAATGCTCTCAGTTCTCATAGGGAATGATTATTTGTCATGCAACCTATTTTTGAACCAGATGGAATCACCAATGAAATAAGTGGAATTTATGTTGGTAACTTTTTTTATGTCCTGGTTCCCACGAAAAGGGATATCCTGAAATGTTCAGAGAACATCGTGAGAATCAAGGGGAATAAGGTAGGAATTGGTGTTCTTCTTGAATTTCTGGAGGTTTTATGCCTCTAGGAACACCTCCCTTGGCAATGTGTTCCAGAGCCTCGCTTTTCGTTATATGAACTAGTATTTGGAAAGAGACTCGGAAAGAGATGTTCTGCAGGTCTCCAAAGTGACCACGAAGGGGTGCGAAGCCTCAACTCGACGGGTTAATCTCGCAGGGACTGCCAAGGAAGGAACAATTGTTGATATTTCTGAAGCGCAACGTCTATGAAAATATCTATAAAATAGAGCCAGATCGCCAACTTTTCTACGGTGTTCCAGAGAAGTGAGTGAGTTTGTGAGCGAGGCATCACCCACGAGACGAATTGCCCTTTTTAGGACAGAATCCAACAGTTTCAGGGTATGTTTGGATGCTGCACTCCAAATATGAGAACAGTATTCCAGGACAGGTCGGATCTGTGCCTTATAGATCATAAGCAGCTGACTGGAAGTGAAATAGCTCCTGGCCCGAAACAGAAAACCAAGTTTTTGGGGTGCACTTTTAGCAACTGATCTCACGTGATTTTACCAAGAAAGATTATTGCTGATAATAATTTCAAACATCAAAATGGATGTCTTCAAATGTATGGTTATCCCTGACAAGCTTATGTTGGGCACAGTGAGATCGGCTTTTCTAGAGAAAATAAGTGCAATTTATGTTGGTAACTGGTGGATGATTGAAATGAGATGTTGACATTTCGATTTTGACTGATTTTGAGGTTATTTAAGGTTCATTCGAGTTCCGATTTCAGACCTGTTCAAGAATCGTTCTCGGCGTAGAACTGGTGCGCAGTCGTTTCGAATCCTAGGACTGTTTCAGAACGCTTCACAAATTATGAAAACTCGAACGCGACAAAAGAGAACCTCTGAGAACATAACCTCTATTAAAAATTTGCGGAAAAAACAATAGATTGGCACCTGTATCTTTATTCGAATAATATTCTGAAGCTTCAAAGCCTATTCACAATATCTATGGAAACCCTCTGTGGAGGAATGGTGAATTTATTCCATCATAGCATTCGTAGCTAGATTTTCAATGTGTTTTGTCCCTTGTACCTACATGAATTTCGACACCCACCTGAAATGTTCAATGAATTGTGTATCTGAATATAATGGCAAAGTCTTCCCAACATAATCCTCCATTTTTCGGTTTATATAACATGATCTGACAAAAATTTGAGAATTATCAGATTAGGTGAAATATTTTCCGACCGATTTTACTGCGCAAACTCCTGACAGTTCTAAAACATTATACATATAATTTTGTGAAGGTGAGATAATTATTGTGTATTGTATATTTACTATATTTCCTCTGATCGAAATGGATATGGATACAAACAATATTGAAAAACCACGAGGTGGAAATAATGGAGGCCTCTGAGGACTTGAGGAAAAAAAAAATGTTTTCCCCAATTCACTTGAAAAGATTCTAAAGTACCTATCAATTTTCTAGTAATGTCTTCGGACAAACTTACAGCTTTAACTGCATTGTGCAGCAGACAAACACTCAAATGGGTCCCTCCTAGGCAGAAACCTTCTTCTTAGTCTTCTAGCAAGGATTTCAGCCACTTCCAAATTTTGTAAAGCCTCTAGATGATCTATTTAATCAATGTTTGCCATGTTTTGCGATACATATGCTTTTCCGATTTTTCACTAGGTTTCAGTTCCCATAACAAATGAGTATAACTTCGTATTTCATGAGTGTATCCTATGGGAAACATGTTGTTCCCATGAGTATTACCATGGGAAGCAGTTTTCTTGAAATGTGTAGGAATAGTTTCCCATACAAGTTCAAGAATACATAATCTCAAATTTCCATGAGAAATATCGAGTTTTTCCCATGGAAACGAATTCCAACGGATTCGAGAATCGGGCACCTGGTGTGGGCACTTTAAAATCATGGATCTCGGTGATGAGAAACTGATAACTTGAGAAGAAAATTTGTTGGTTAAGTAGAAATCCGATGAAATCAAATAATTTGTGGTCACATGATTGAACACAACCAATCAATCCAACATTATGGCTGTATTTCGAATTCAACTGGTCAGTACTGTCAGTAGATCCACTCACTCTGCTGAAAAGCTGTGTTCCGAAATATAAAATCAAAAATACAGTGCTGTAATTCGGAACACGTTTTCATAGTAATCAGCAGCAGTTGATCAGCTGGTTGAGTTATACATTTTTTGACAAAAAAATTTCTGCCGAATATCCTTCGGACATTGACAAATGCCTCATAATTTTATGACAAATTTCTTGGTAATTTTGGCTATATTCCAAATCCAACTGACAGTACTGCATCTGCTGATTTTTCATTCCCAAATTCAAAAAATCACTGAAAATTACGGATACTTGTGATCAGACATACTATTCATTCCAAATATTTTTATCCAACATTCTGCTGAAATTGCTAACTATCAAAAGCTAGTGTGGCTTCTAGTCTACCGGGCCTAGCCCATTCCAAAGCATTCATTGCTTGTACAAGGAACAAACAGGACTCTGACAAACTACTAGAACTTAGTAGAGCACATCTCAGAGTCATAGTAGATTTGCACAAGATAAGAGTGCCGTCTATGCTTGGAGGAGGATGAAACGGCTGAACACATTTTATGTACATGCCCTGCAGCGGCCAGAACCACATTTTCAACATTTGGCAATACAACAGTAGGGCCAGCAAACCTGATGAATTGTTCTCCCAATATACTCCTCAATTTCGTCAAGAGATTAGATATACTGGAGGAAATATAACCATAGGGTGAGCCACAATAGGCCATTGGTCGCAATGGAGAGCCTTACATGGGCCCACTCACGTTTAAACCGCACCTAACCTAGTGTAGCTTCAGTGAACTGTCATCATTTTGGAGGGGTATGTTATGTTGGTTCACCATGAGAAAATCATGCAAATTCTCACTTACATTTCTTCCAGTAGCAACCTTATATTTTATATCTGATTGATGGTTGTCATCTTGATGAAAGTAATCATACTCAATCAAAGCCAAATATCAATTTGAGTGTTCGAATTTGATTTGAACTGTAAGAATGATATTTTATTTTCAAATTTTTTGCATGACATTTTGTAAATGTTGCCGTGTTGCCAATAAAAGAATATCAAATTTGATATCCCGAATTAGTTCTGATTCGGGCCACATTCTGCGTAAAATTGCATATTCCACGACGTATACGAAACTGTCATCTTCTGCGATATAAGAACAAATCAAAATGGTGTGCCGATATGACCCCTACGTCACGGCCACCACTAATTTAAATAGACCAACATCTTGTCACCTAGCATAGATTCTAGTTTGACATGGAGATATCAGTTATGTTCTGTAATTGTCTCAATAATACCATTCGTACTCACAATACTATCGGAAATTGTGTCAGAAATCTAGAACTCGATCAAATTGCTTTGAGGTTGACAAACATTCATAGTGGACACCTAGAAATTCAAAGCTGTCCTGGCAAATATTGTATTGGAAAGGTGCAGAAGCCATTGCACAGGGTGATAACCCAAGGCAAATCATTGTCAAGTCCACTGGTGTTCATGTTTACCGACGTATTACTAGCCAACCACCAACCAAAGCAGACTTTGCTCTAGACAATATAATTGAACCTGCTGAAGGACATGCAAGTCTACCTTCTTCAAATGGAATGGTACCTAATAGAGATTCAGTTGTGCAACCCAACCAAATGATCACAAGCCTGTGAAAAAAATGAATCTCAAGTTCTTTTATGTAATTTGTTTTTTCCTTTATAGGGGAGATGTAACATTACCATCAGGTATATTAACATACCCGTTGTTAGTGTCTAGGATACTGCTACTGTCAGTTATAGACTCGATAATGTATTAATACAATTGTCATAAAACGTTTATTATAATTCTTAGCAATATAAGGTACCTCTTATCCCTGTCCTTCCTGGGAACCCGATATGTTTCACGAACAGATTAAAAAAAACTATGCCACTAGATGGCGATAACATTGCTAGAACCTCATGTTGTCAGCAGACCAAGAGCGGCTGATCAGACCCGGTGGGCCGAAACAGTACTGTCTTGCTCCTGCTGACAAACGTGGGCAACTCTGCTCATCCCAGATCTCTTAGTTAAGAGGTCTAGTTCAATGAAACGAATAAAAGGAAAAAACTCTGTCCCATGTAGATGTTTTCTGTTCTGTACCACTTTCGTCCAAATGTGTGTTTATTCAATAATCAAGGTGAAGAACGTGCCACTCGTGCTGACCGAGCTGGGGATGATTCCGCTCAAGTATGCCGAAACGCTCGACCTGAAGTCGAGCTACGTTATCCAATTGGACGGCCGGATCATCGGTTACGTGGATAGCGGGAATGCTGCGAGATTGGCGGATAAACTCCGGCTTTTCAAGATAAAAGGAAAGGTATGTAACAATGGGAAAGTTTCCTTCAAATAAATTTTCAAAAAATAAGTTCGGTATTCCTCAGTTTTATGACCTGGCTGTACAAAATGGCGATCAATAAGTCCAAGTCTTTTATATTTTCAAAATAAAGCAATTTCTGATGTTTGGAGCGGCAAAGTGTAAGGCACCATGTGGACAACTAAGAACGGCTGTCGGCGTGATCTGGAGTATTAATAGATATCGTTAATTAAAAATGTAATGTATGCATATTATTACACGATCAAATAGAGAAACTAAATCACAACAGACCAACGAAAACTGCAACATGACAGCTTCTCGCTAACTGAAGATATTGACGATCAAAGTTGGAAGAAGGATTGATGATAGCCGTAGGGGCCAGGTAGCCGTGCGGACATATTGTCAATATTCTAATCCGCATTCGATTGCCGGTCGTGGGTTCGATTCCCATCGACTGCAGACATTTTTCTGATGGCCCAAGAATGTGTTTGGGATCACACGTTAAATAGTAAGGCCCCCGTCATTCCTTGCTCGCACAAGACTCTCGGAGACTTCTGAGGGTTGCTTGTAAGGGGGCAACCGAATGACGGATAGAACAATTTTAGAACAATTTTTAGTTGTTCACCCGGTACATTTTGAATCTAGTATGAATATAGGTGATGATGAAAAATATAGCTAGGAAATTGCTAACGAATGAAAAACGAATGAAAAACGGATAAATAGGATTGAAAAGACAACTTGGCGTCGTTATTGATTAATATCAATATCGTATGAGTATGATGATATGATGTTTCTGAAAATCTGGAAATATGTTCTTCCCATGTTTTGGCAATAATTATTTATTCTGAACAATAAGAATGTCAGCTAAAATGTTTTCAAGACAATTATGTGTACTTACCTGAATAACAGAAAAATCTGAAAGCAAAAAAATATGTCACAATGTATGTATATAATATTATTGCTTTTGGGGTATGGCCTACCCCACCACAGTTCTTGTCACATTTTGGCACCCTCGAAGGGTTAAAAACAATTGAATGTTTGAAATTTGTGTTTTGTGTTTTAAATCATATATTTATGTTCGTAGGAAAAATAGTGTACATAACTCGTTGGAAAATGTATTTCATACACTCGTTACATTTCCGCCCTCGCAGCACACTAGTTGTATATACCATTTTGACAGATGTAATTTTTTCTTCTTAGGGGCCCTAAATAATGGGGAAGATTCCTATATTGGGGTTTTTATCTCACTGTGAAGTTTGGAAAAAATTACTATATACGTATTTTACACTTCAGAAAAAAATAAATAAAAGAGAAACTTGGCTCATCCACCATTCCTATGACGTACTTTCTGAAAATCCACATTCACACAGAGTTGAAATACGATTCCCTGTCCCAGTGCGATGTTGCCGACATCATCAATATGTCTAGTTTTCCGGAAATTATTCTTTGAATGCATAATAACTATATCATAGCAGCAATGGGATATAATAGGTTCGTCAGTCCTACTTTGTCAAGTATTATAAATAATTCCCATAAATCTCTCATTGGCTGAATGAAGTTGATTACTAATAAAGATAAATTATGATATTTTGCGATAGTATCTTTAATTTTTCACTATCGTTATATTACAATATGTTATTCATAACTTGTCAGTCATTTTTTGCTGATGAATTCGTTCCTTAATAAAACGAATCTATTTTCTAGGGAAGTTGCAGATTATATCTTGCAACAGCGCCTAATTCTTCGAGTCCGTCCACACCACCCAGAATACTGACAGGCACAACAAGAGGAAGGAGCCATGGCTGTCGGCTTCATTTTGTTCTGACCGATGGTAGTGAATTAGGAAGGATAGTATCATTGAATGTTGCTGATAGTGATTCATCGATTCAATGATATTTCCGTTTAGGATTGAGCTCTATTCGAGATATTTCAATGCATAAATAGCAAAATCATAACCTGTCAGAATGAAGCCAACTACCCTCTGCATTCCTGCTTCGAGTGCATTTGTGGTTATGTATGTTTTTGTTTACCAGTTTTACTTCTTCTATTTTTTCCATTCGTTTTTCATTCGTTAGCTATTCGCTAGCTATTTTCTTCACCATCAACTATTTTCAGAGTAGATTCAGAATGTACGTCACAGTTTGCCGCCCCGAAGTACAGCGTGGACATGAAACTGGAGAGTTCCGAACTTATTTCATGAAATTTCATCTGAAGGAAACTTCCCCATTATGGCGGAGATAGAAAATACATGAAATTACCACATTGGTTTGTGGTCGTTTTTTCACAGGTAATTCCGGACACGCTGGAAATAGTGTTGGTGCCGCTGAAGAAGACCGTCTCCCAATATCCGGGCCTCTTCCTGTTCTCCGGGCCGGCTAGGATGATGAGACCGCTGATGAATTTGTTGGCGAACAGCATAGAACTGGTGGGCACGTTCGAACAGGTTTACCTGGACGTTTGCGTGTCGCCGGAGGAGGCCTACAAAGGTTAGTGGACGCCTCAGAAAAGACCTAGAAGGCTAATGGGCTAATGCAAGTGTGAGAAATCGCTGAAATCTGATACAACCACAGAACTCATAGACCTAGAAGGCTAATGCAAGTGTGAGAAATCGCTGAAATCTGATACAACCAGTGTCGGGAACTAGAGTTGCACCGTTGGGCCGTGAGAGGGCGATGAATGGAATTTTTTTTTTAGATTTTATTGAATATTTCAAAATCCTTGAGAGGTAATGCTCTGAAATTCGGAAGGCAGTCAACTATAAGAAGTGTGCATAGATAACAGGTCTCATCAGTGCAATCGATATACAGGGAGAAACAAATTTAGCATTCTGATTGGAGAAAATCCATAGAATTTTTTTTGAGTACGCCACTGACCATATTTTAATATCTACTTGAATAACAAAATCAACTACCTATCTTTTTTCTCACCACATTTCTTTCTGAATTTTGCTTAGTTCACGAGATATCTGAAAAAATTCTTTCGGAATCCCTCCATATCATCCATAGTCCAAGATATCAGAGTTATTGTGTTATGCAGGTTTCTTCCTCCTTCATGTTGATTCTTTTGTCACGTATTCATGTTTATTATTTAATAACCTTTTCATCATACAAGATGGCCCATTTTCAACTTGACAGGGAGATTTTGGGTGATAATAGCGTAGATACGAAAAAATGCTCAGATCGGTCGATTTTTGTTTGCACCACCTGCTAACAATCAAAGTCGTTTGCAGGTTAGATAGATAGATAATTGATTTTGTTATTCAAGTAGATATTAAAATATGGTCAGTGGCGTACTCAAAAAAAGTTCTATGGATTTTCTCCAATCAGAATGCTAAATTTGTATCTCCCTTTATATCGATTGCACTGATGAGACCTGTTATCTGTGCACACTTCTTATAGTTGACTGCCTTCCAAATTTCAGATCATTACCTCTCAAGGATTTTGAAATATTCAATAAAATCTGAAAAAAAAATCTGTTCATCGCCCTAAGTTGGTCCCAATCGACCTATTTGGAACTCTAGTTCACCCTGTTGAATTTAATGTACGTTGTTCTGGGACACCCTGTATATTTTCATACGCAAATCTCATATTTATGCATTAGGATGTAGTTCATATTTCCTACAAAACTTCTTGTAACTGATTATCAACAGCTTTACAAAAATCATACTATGAAATTTTCACGACAAAATTCATAGACTCACTGATATTAATTGAATGGCTAACAAGAGATCGATGAATTATTATGAACTTCAAATTTCTTACGAGTTCATCTGCCAACTATGTGAGAATGTGCCTCTGTCATTTTGTCTGACGTAGACTCAAGACAGAGCCGGATTAGTTTCAGTTTTTCTGTGTTCTGCTTTGCGTTCAACGTCTTTCGATTGTGAATTTGAGATTATTGAAGAGTTTTGCCATTTCACTCTAGTTTGAGTAATGGGTGTAGTCATAGTGACAAGAACAGTACTTATTTGACTCCACATTCATTGACTGATCAGTGTACAGTGCTTTCAAAATGAATGATTTGGCGACAATATGAAGAACACATTCCAGGAATCTCTCATTTCAGGTAAATTCATATCGTCAACAAAATTTGTGCTATTATTTTTTTTTTCTATAGCTAAAACACACAATGGCGTTTCTTTTACTTTGTTCGGTAAATCAATTAGGTACTGTATGCCACCGATGCTATTTCCGTATCTCTGATATCACAATGACATTCGTTGTGTTATTATTTCACAAAATCACATCTCCTTTTAAAATGTCAAATTTCAAGTCATGACAGCTCTGTCTAATAGAAGAATTACTTAAGAGAAAATGCTAATTTCCCGCTCCTATAATTCATAGCATACGCCTGTTGTCATGATTATATTACCAAAACTAAAATATCTGGCAAGATGTTACAGATCTCTGGAATTAATGATATTGAATCAAATTTTAGGCTAACCAAGAGTTGCCACGTTGCTTGGATTGTCTTGGTTCGAGATTCGAGATGCCACTATTGAGAAGTTGACTCCTGTTTCTTTCAAAACAACTGAACTATCCAATTTTAGCGAGGTCTCGTTTTTTTTCATTCAATTAACTCGTAAACGAAGCTCCAATTCGAAATTCCATGTGTCCTTCTTTCTGAATTGAACAGGGAATTAGGGAAAATATCTCAATTCTGAAAAATGTTCAGTGGTTTAATGAATAGAACGATATTGGCCTTCTAGGTCTTTGAGTTTTGTGGTGTGCTTACGGCAGTGATGATCATGCACACATTGTCGGCAACATTGTCAGTTATATATTTTTATACGCAAATCTCATATTTATGCATCAGGATGTAGTTCATATTTCTTATAAAACTTCTTGTTACTGATGATCAACAGCTTTACAAAAATCATATATGAAATTTTTGCGACAATTCATAGACTCACTGATATTAATTGAATGGCTAACAAGAGATCCATGAATCATTATGGACTTCTAATTTCTTACCACTTCATCTGGCAACTGAAGTTGAATGTACCTCTGTCATTTTGTCTGACGTAGAATCAAGACAGACCCGGATTAGTTTCAGTTTTTCAGTGTTTGATTTGCGTTTAACGTCTTTCGTTAGTGAATTTGAGGTTATTGAAGAGTTTTGGTATTTCACTCCAGTTTGGGTGGTTCATTGTAGTCATAATGACAAGTACAGTTCTTATTTGATTCGACATTTAATGACTGATTAGAGTACAGTGTTTTCAAAATGAATGATTCGGTGTCAAGGATTTCAAGAATGTCCTATAATCTAAAATGGCTCTTGTTTTACTATGTTCGTTAAATCAATGAGGTACTTTATGAGCCATCAATGTTATTTCCGTATCTGATATCACAATGCCTTTCATTGTGTTATTATTTCACAAAATCTCTCCTCCTATGAAATGTCAAATTTCAAGCCATGAGTATTACTTAAGAAAAAATTCAATGAACTAGTAAACGAAGTCATTCCCAAATCGAAATTCCACAAGAGTGCCTTTAATAAAATAAATAAATGTATTGAATAGGTATAAGAAAATGAAATGAATACTAGATGATTTTCGTTCATGTTTGCTGTAAAAATTACTGGTAATTTTTTAATTTGCAATTTCTACGTAATTCCTAGTTCAACATTCATCCAATATTAAAATCAATACTGATTTACCTTCTGCGCTTCTGAGTTGCAATAATTTGAGTATAACATCACTATTGTTATGCTGACGATACACGAAGGTACGGCCGGCCGACTAGGAAGGAGTGGGGTGGCTTCTCACTGTGGTAAAATTTTATTCGGGATTCCGATTTAGCAGAAATAATAAAAATACTCATGGCGAGCGTAAGAGAGGTAAGTAGTATGATCTGGTAAGCAATTTGTTATCATTCCATCAAGAACAAAAAAATAAGTTGGCGAACTAGATCATCATCTAACCTGGCCGACCTAGGTTCTGAGAGCACGAGCCGTAACTGTGACAGATTACTATGCAACCAAGAATACATTCGTATCTCTTTAACGTGGGTGTAAAAGAGACGCCACATCAAAAATGGTCGCTTCGCAGTCAATCATCGTTGAAGACCCAATGCTTTTGCTTTTTCATTTTTATCATTGGTTAATTTAAGGTTCTTGGTAAGTAGAACCTACCATTATGTACTCCTTTTTAAGGCGTAAAGTATGTTTTTTTCTATCAAGCTAGCTTTCGTCATTTTATGAACTATTTACTAATTAGTTAGTTTAGTTTAGTAATTCAATTCATAAAGACATAGCCACCTATGTTATAATCAACCGGAATCCACTGTTCTCATATCTGATGCGAGAATCGCAGGTATTGCACTCAAATCTAGTAGGCATTCATCAATAATGACTTGTCATATGCTGTGTTGGTCATGGCTATTAGATTTTGAATAGAATTGAGAGGAAGTGCTTTCATAGTGACAATAAGTCCATATTTGAAATGCTGGTGGTGGAATAAATTCAATATATAGGTACACGTTTCTTGGTACTAAATAAAGAATATTATTACCATGGGTCCTTATAATCGTTTGGCAAAAATAATATTCCTTTAATGAAACCATGTAATGGGTAAGCGTCGTTGCCCCACCTACTCGAGTATGGCACGTGTGGCAAATGATAATCCCTGCTGTCGGGCCGAACAATGGACTCGCTCGAAGGAGGAGCTAACTCGATACGAAGCGTATGGCAACGTCGCCGTTCTCTGCGTTAAAATGCCCATGCACAGAATGCACACGGTTTCCCTATAAGAAAAATTATTTTTGCCAGGCGTGTATAATAATAATAAATCGTCTTTATTACTATTACATAAGTAGTATGAAATAGAAAAAAATGTTCGAAGCAAAGGGCGAAGTTTATTTTCTGTTATACCAGAGCATAACATGAAATATTCTTCCACTTAACCCACAAAAAACCTGTGTATATAGTACTGAGGAGATGAAACAGTCAAATACTCAGGAATTGAGATAACCTAGCTTAAAGAAATGTATATAGCTGGTAATTCATATAGTATGTTCCAAATCTAATTTTGAGTGTCTGATAATTTTTTTCCAAAATCGGGTTGCATAAAAACCATATTTGATAACTGAATGAGCGCCTGAAATATTCAGTTCTGAAAGATGGAATGGTTAGAAGCCCCTCATTTTTTATGTTCAAGTTATGAACGTCAGTGCGGTATGCTATTTTTTTTACTAAGGTAAGGTGGTACCATTTTGGTGATAATTTCATGATACAAGGTGACAGTATGGTGAATTCTTCTATTGTCCATATTTAACCATCCAATTTCACGTAATTTGTGCGAGATTCTTTCGCGCCGCCGAATTCTAAAAATCAAGCGTAGGCATGAATTCTGTACTTTTTGTATTTTTTTCTTTCATTAGTTCGTTAGATTGGGACCATAGAGTGCATCAGCCTAGTTGAATAGGGAAAGGACTAGTGTTTCGCATAAAATTCCCTTCATAATGCCGGTTACCATAAATAATTTTCAGACTACTGTAAGCACGTTGAAGTAATTTATTCATATGTTTTTCAAATCTCAAGTCAGAATCCATTGTGACACCCAGATTTCTTGCCTCCTTTACCACCGCAAGTTGTTCATTGTTAATATGTGTATTAATCGAGTTAATCACATTTTCACGATGGTATTCTCTGCCAAATGGCATGACCTTGGATTTGCTAGGATTGATAAACAAACATTGATCCGAAGCCGCTTTAACAAAAGCGTTAAGCTCATTATTGATTACCGTACAAGCATCTTCCACCATATTTGGTTGAAAGCTATAATATATCTGCGTATCATCTGCATATAGGTGCACATTACAGGAGATAATTCTGGTAATTAGGTGTGACGAATAAATCGAGAATAGCGGTCCTAGTATAGATCCTTGGGGTACCCCAGATCTCAATGTTAGATAGTCTGGGTTAATATTGTCTATGCATAGTTTTTGCTGCCTGTTTTTGAGGTAATTTTTCATGAGTAGGCGAGTATCCTTTGAAAAACCCATATATTGTAACATATTCAAATAACAAGTCCTAATGGATCGTGTCAAATGCTCTGCTAAAGTCTAACAGTACAAGTACTGTACAGTGACCCTTATCCATAGCCATGAATATGTCATCGGTTATGTGGAGTGAGGCTGTCGTGCAACTGAAACCCTTACGAAAACCAGACTGCGAACAGGAGGTAACAAAGAGCGATTTGATAGATGGTCTTTTTTGTATCTCCATGGCTCTTTCTAAAACTTTCGACATGGTCGGCAACACACTAATTGGTCGCAAGTCCTTGAATTCACTTGGATTTTGTTTTTGTTTTTTCATCCTCGGATGAAGCCTCATCAGGATATAATTTTGGTCTCTGAGTAGTAATGATATTCTTTACTGCCTTGGTGTATAAATAACTATCATATTTTGAAATTGTATAAAGAATGGAGGCGTTTTTCTAAAACCAGCGTTTGAAAGCGATTCTGAAACATGAATGATCGATCCAATAAGTACTCGTTTTATTTAATGGTTTTATGAAATTTATTAATTGTAATAGGTATTCTTGATTTGTTTGTTTTCTTATCATGCTTGTCGGCACACAGACGTCAACAGTAACATCACGAAAAATATTGCTGATATATTTATTTTAATTAGTTTACTAATTTACCTAGATTAGATTGTAAGTCGAATATCTCGGCTCATTCATCATAAGCGTAAGCTATTTGATACTTTTTTATTGATGTTACGTTAGTAGGTACAATACATGTTTTTCACATCGCCTTCAATGGATGCGTCGTTGACTGATATCACTTTTAATTCTTGGGATTAGAATTCTTTTTTCAATAACAAAATAATACCCATCAGTACATTTTATGGAAACTGGTTTTTAGAAAAACAAACTTCACACAAGCGTGCAAAGGAGTTGATTGTGACTAGGACCGATGAACGCCTTATACAAGGCGTATTGAAGTTCGATTTTCCTAAATGTTTTTTTTTTCAGTGTGAATGCTTGAGAAAAATGTAGGTATAACTTCTTAAATTTCATGTCTTAGGTAGGTAGACTGAAATCATTATTATTCCGTTCATTTTGAATGATCTTGAATTTCAACTGTACAAGTTCAAATTTTCCATTTCTGTTTTATTTTGCAATGTCTGGCACTATACCTGACTGTACTATTTGAAATCTAACATGGAGTTCATTTTTAAATGGTAAGTATACCTATAGGTATACATATATCAGTTTATTTCTTCTATGTCCCATAATTCCTATAAAGAATACATTTTTACCATTCTATATCTTTTTAATTCAATGCATGGCTAGATAATCAAATTTTAAGATATATAATTGAGATGTTTTTTGATATTGAATTATCAAATCGTAGAAACCATCCATATTGCGCAAAGTGGTCCAATTGATTTGTGAAAAAACAGACATCATCAGACACAGAAAAAGGGATGTATAGTAGTACAGTCATATTCAATAAAAAAGCGTACAAGTATTAAAAAAGAGGATTTCGGGATCCTAGTTCTGGTTGTGTAAAACTGGCTCAGCCAATGCTTTGTCTTTTCGAGAACCTATGACAACTTTACTGTCAACATTTGGTGAACAATCATTCCCGATAGCCCGTTTTATGCAGAATAGGATGCCATTAATTTCTCTCTGTAATATACTTGTACGCTTTTTTTTTAATGTGACTGTACCTAAAAAGAGATTATAGACAATATTTTCAGGGGCGTCATTTCGGTGTTTGTCAGGGGGGGGGGGCAAGATGAATTGTGTGAAATTGTATTTTGGAAGGGAGCTATCGGTCAGGTAGTAAAAAAATGCACCGCAGGCGAATTTTTTGCTTCAAGGTCAAATGCCTTTAAATGGAAGGTGAGGTTTTCTAACCAGTATGGGCAGATGCTGATTTTGATGCATTCTATGTACCACAAAAAGAATACTTATTTATACAGGGTAAGTCAATAGTGTGTTCTCCTTCGATAATGGCCAAACCGTCAGATATAATATATAGAAACAATTCGAATACAACAGTTTTAGGGTTTCATGAGAATTATTTATAAGAATTATTTTCATATCTATAGGGTGTTCGAATTTCAAGATATCGGCTGATGATGGTTTTTTTTTAATGGGACACCATGTATATTATTGCATTTTTAGGTTCTTCCTGAAGAGCTGATTTCGTCAATGTATCACACTTGGGGTCTATCGGGAATGATTACAGAGATATAGGGTGTTCAAAATCGAGATTCTTCAACTAGGATTTTTTTGCGTTGAAATTATTCATTATCGGTCAAAACGGCTCACATGTTCCTATCTTAACTTTTGATTCACTATTTACTGACATTTAATTGGGACATATGGAGGGTGATCAGAATTCTTGAATCTTGAACCACCTTTCCATAACATCTACAGACAATGTAAAGTTGATCCATGATCAAGGAATCTAGATATCATGTCCAGTGGATTGAGCGACAATTCTCGTTATTGCTACTCACCCTTTATTTTTTAAATATAATTATTTATTTGCTCTTCTCTCCAAGGTTCCTGTTCACATAATTCAACGCAAGCATTTCCGATGTTAGAAAAAAAATTATCAAGTATTTTTTATTCACTATTAAAATTAGTTCTATACAGGGTGCATCTAAATAACACCGGAAAAATTCAAGGGGTGTTTCCTTGTGATATTCTAGCAAATGAAGTTCATATAAACATGTGTCCTAACACTGCTCCTAACTTGCTCCGTTTTTGAGATACAGGATGTTGAAGTTGGAAGTATTGATTGATTTTATTTATAACCCCCCAGTATAAGCTTTCATGGTGCCAAAATTCAGTATGGTTGGAGACTGAGAAAGCCCCAAAATTTCAAAATGATTCTAATTGGGAGTACCTAATCTCAATAGAAGTCTTGAAAACACCTACATGAAAATTTGGAGACAAATCGAATTTTTATTGTTTCCTCAAAAACTAAGCTACCCACAAAAATCACACAGAATAAGTTTGTGGTCGAGCGACTTTGTGTGCCTTATATTGTTTTTTCTTTATTAAATTATTCTTTATTTATTTGATGACATTCCTAACCCTTGATTGACAGAATATTGATTAGATTAAACTAGGATATTAAAGTTACTAGTTTTAATTCTATTTCTGTTATAATAAGGAAAGAAATTGATGACTAATTAACATTTCAAATCGAAAATGATAAAATCTCTTGTCCTCCAGGTTTTTTATATTATTCTTATCATTATATAGATCTTGAGTCATATTATTTCAAAAATAGGTGTACCAATACCACTGCAATCAATTTGCAGCCTGCAATGTAGAATTTAAAAAAATCTGACATCAATTTTTTGAAATTTATATTTCCACTGGGATTTTCACATAATATACAATATACTATATATGTTTTCTCATTTTGAATATCATTACCATTAGATAATATAAATAAAATACAAATGAATGAACACAGGTAAAAATGATGTTCAAACTAATACACTTATTCTCTGCTATATACCTACACCTACTAATTACCTAATTAATTTAATGAAATGCAACTAGTTACAGTACCTAGCAAACACTAGCATTCTAAATTCAGAATGTCCAACATCACCAAATATCCCTATCTATGATTTTATTGATCACCACCACCAATACAATTCAAGCCTTGAAATATACTCTTCACATCTTCAAACACCTCCTCTACAGGTCTGGTTGCATCAATCCTCTTCACCAAGTCTGATTTTTCATAGTACTCTATAATTGGCCTAGTTTCATTCAAGTAGGTATTGAATCGTTTCTTTAGACTATCTGGATTGTCATCAGATCTACCACTGCCGCCTGCACCTCTTTGCAAGCACCGTTCCAAGCATATTTCCAAAGGGCAATCAAAAAACAAGATGAATTGTAGTTGAACCCTTTTTGCTACTGTGCTGTTCCACCCTTCTAAATTGTTCTGGTTCCTGGGGAAACCGTCGATGAGAAACTTATCTTTGCCAGACGCCTTCATGGCATTGTCCAGAAGGCTGCAGGTTATTTCTACGGGCACTATTTTACCTTCCTTGATGTAGTTGTCGATCAGCTCCCCAAATTGGGAATTCGGCTGGCTTCTTTCTTCTCTGAGCAAGTCTCCTGCCGATAAGTGGACGTAGCCGAAGGTCTCGACGATTCTTTGGCATTGGGTGCCTTTTCCTGCTCCTGGTCCCCCCAAAACGAACACCACTTTCGGTTGCATCTTCACGGCTGGAGCGATCGCTTTGAAAACCGATTTTATCAACATAACCTCACATTTTTATCGATCTATCTCAGTTGATGATCTGGCAGTTACGTAATGCATATTCAATTAATTTCGTTTTTACGAGAAACGAATTGTGGATTCCTAATCTTAAGTCATTGGTATTATTCACATTTTTTTAAAAAATTCTGGGTGCTGTTTTTTATGTGTTTTTTCCACGATTTTGTATTGCAGTGTTGCCAGGCTCATAAAAAATAGTAAATAGTGTGAATTTGAAAGTAATTCCAAAAATTGATTCCTTACAAATTCACTCCTCAAAATTCATGTATATTTGAACATTTAGTAGAAAAAATTTTCGATTTCGAGGCGCACGAATTCAATAGTACCCGAACCGAAAGGAAGCACGATAGTTCAGTGGCGATATAGGATGCAATGCAACAAATAATTTATTGTGGTGGGTATGGGTTGAGATTTTTTCTCCCTGTATGAATCTATTTTTTACATAAGTTCGCAAATTGAGTGACGTAAACCTATTTTTTTTTATTATTATTAAGTGATTAATTGAAAAAAAGGAGGCATTTATTACTGTTGGGACCGATAGTGATTCACTATTTCAATGATGTTTATTCTTTCAGTATCAGAAATTTTCTGTATTGCTTTCGCATGGATTATTTGTTGCGTCCTGTCTCTAGATTGTTCTATTCGGGTAGTATTGAATTCGTGCGCCTGAGGTTCCTGATGAAACTAGACAACAGTGTATCGCACTCGCATATCTAGCAGTGACTACTGTACCGTTCGGCTTGGATTTAAAAATTAAAGATTTGTTATGGGAACATTGGGAAACCATCCAAACCACATCCAAACATTGTCCAATGAGGCCAGGAGGGTTTTGTGGCATATATCAATATCAAGGGGAAATATGATTAAAACAATTCATAAAATGCAATCAATCCAAATTTCATAAAATGGAAATCTATCAATTCGTCTCCTTGATTTTCTCACAGATACAAAGAGAATAGGTTCAAATATCAAATAAGAGAAAAATAAGGGCTCGGTCTCAGACGAATAGGGCTCGGTATATAAATTGACAATTGACTTGAGCTTATAATCCACAGAATGGATGTTATTCTGTCAATGATTCAGCGCGCCTATACAGGGTGTTTCAAAACTCAGTATCAAGATTCCAGAGACCTATTTTCCAAGACAAAATAAGACTTTTTTTTCTATGAGTATGTGTCTGCAAACGCTTCTTCACCGATTTACAGAGCGCTAAAGTTTTAAGATTTTTTTATTCTTCAACACTTTTTATAACAAAATCAAGGTTTGTTCGGTTTTTTATTCTTCACAAACTGAATATGTAACGTGTGATAATATAGATTCTTTCCTTTCATTAAAAATATTGATTAAATCTAGCAAATCACAAATAATGATTTTTTGCACGATAACGGTCACAAATGCGTTAAAAATACAATAGACAAAAAGTTCACAAACGAAACAAAAGGGATATTTCATGCACATTACCCGTTAAACCCAGTTATAGTATTTTGATGAAGGTGGTGGGAGGCAGTTACGTCATAGTGACGTCAATATTATTAACCAATTTTGAATTCCTATTTCTTTCACTTCACCTAGTTTATCTAGTTATAATTTATTATAACCTCGGGTTCTTTTGTCTCGATACTCTAATAACAAACTTTTTTCCCACACATTTTAAGAAAGCGATGGTTCATTTCCTTACATGTGTGTTTACCACATTCGGAAGGAAATGGATACCTTCGCTCTCTTGATATATAAATAGCTATTATCTCTCTCAGGCGTAACGAACTTTCGAAAACGGCCTTTTTCTCCAACCTCGCACAATTTATCGCGATACCAGATTGCAACCAATCGCCGCGCAACATGTACCAGTGTCAGATGGGCAAGCAGACGATGGGCACGCCTTGTCACACGTGGAACCTGAAACTGTACCAGCTGCAGACGCCCAGGCGTAGAAGTATCCCCACCATTCGCGATCTCATTCATTCATCCGTGTTTGGCGTTTAGAATTGTTTGCGTATAAGTTTTAATGATTTATAAATGAGTCGCGGTATCTAGCTATTTTTATTTAGTATGAGAGGGCGACTATTCATTTTATTACATTCTTAGGGGTGACGACCCACATGGAACTATCGAAAACGGCGTTTCTCTCCAACCTCGCGCAACTCATCCCGATGCCAGATTGCAACCAATCGCCGCGCAACATGTACCAGTGCCAGATGGGCAAGCAGACGATGGGTACACCTTGTCATACGTGGGACCTACAGTCCGAGACGAAACTGTACCGGCTGCAAACGCCTGGCACGCCGCTCTTCCGGCCTGTGCACCACGACAGAATCGGGTTGGACGATTTCGCGATGGGGACGAATGCCATCGTGGCCGTCATCAGTTACACTGTGAGTCGGAGTGAGATGCTTTATATCGCATCTTGAGAACAAAAGTGTGATGATTCATGAAGGTGGTGTATTTCCCTCTGGTGTACCTCATTCACCGCGAAAAGTAACTTTCCTGTCAGTTCAATGTAAATTACTTGCGGAATTCCTCTAGCTATTATGTTCTTTCGAATTGTTCAAGAAAAACTTTTGAGTTATTACAGTGTTCATTCATCAATATTCCATCATTTTTTGAGATGTCACTCAAACAACCCCTGGAAACCCACCCCCAATTTCAATTATTCAAGTTATACCTTATACATTTTCTTGTTGATGTGAAGTGCAATGAATTCTAACCTCAACGATGTATCGCACTTGATAATTCGACATATATATCCAATTGACAGAATACTGATTTGGAGTAAACGTAAAAGGTATTGTCTTGTATAGTTGGATGTACCCACAAACTGACTGAAAAACGCGTGCACGAACATTTGTCAAACAAATCATAGGTAGGTAACAAAAGAAATGATTTACACCTGACCTGACACTGTTTCCCTAGAATTTTGTAATTTTGGAAGTATTACGTTTGTCAAAATATTAATACATCATTGAAGTTAGAATCGATTGCACTTAACAAATCAACAAAAAAATGTATAGGGTGCAACTTGAAAAATTGAAGTTGGATGTGGCTTTTCAAGAGTAGTTTGACAGAAGTTGACTTTGACACATCGGCTTCAAAGTCGTATGAGTTGGACAAAAGTGTAATTCAAAAAAAACACAAGCAGCATTACCCAGATATTGGCCGTATGAAAAGATCTGGGACACCCGGTGTAAGTGGGTACTCATAGTTGAATCATAATATTTCATACAAAATTTTGTCTTTAGTGTTTAGTGTTGTATTTTTCCTTATTATTTTTGAGAGCTCTCTTCTCCTTGTTGCTATTTTTCCCGTTTTTCTGCTTGCTGAAAATTGAAAAGACTCGCTTTGCACTCCAATTTGATAAATGCAGCGCATGCAATAATGTGACGAATCGAAATATTCCATATTGTTGACGTTACAAAAAAAAACCTGGTAACTCACACCCTTCAAGAAATTAATCTCAAGAATTATTATTTTGACAACAGGGGCAAATTCGTTCACGGAATACCTAAAGATTAGTGACATTTTAATCTTTTCCACGACAGATATGCGAGAAAATTGAATATTTTGATTTTTCTATGGACGAGAAGGGAAAAACCTCCATTCTTGAACATCCTGAAATGAAATTCTAGAATATTATTCGCGATAGAAAATAACACGTCGCCCCACCTGACGACAACAACTTGAACACTTCTGAGCGGTTCGTGAATGTGATGAAGTAAACATGCCGCTTTGACAGCTTCCAAGAACTCCGATAGGTGGCGTACGCTTATTTTCTATCGCGAATAGGGCATTCTCGAACATTCTGAAACAATTTTGAACATTCTCGAATATCCTGGAGGGTTCTAGAACATTCTTAGAATTTTATCGGTACCGAAGATGTGGATACCAGCCAGATTTTTCTTGAGAGTTCTAGAGTTTTATAGAAGATTCTGAATTGTTCTTGAATTTTCCGGAATGCTGAAGAAAACTCTAGAATCTAGGATCCTCCGAAAAAATTGATACTACGATGATTTAGTTTCGAAAGATTTCTGTATTCTAAAGGTATCTCTATCATCCGTTCTTTCATTTAGGGCTATGACATGGAAGACGCGATGATAATCAACAAAGCCTCTGAAGAACGCGGTTTGGCTCACGGTTCCATCTACAAATCGGAGTTCGTGCAACTCGAACACTCCGCCTCGTACTTCTCCAGGGACAAGGAGGGCAAAAACCTGGCCGAATTCCTGGACGAGGACGGCTTGCCGTACCTAGGTAGGAGGATGGTCGACGGAGAACCGCACTATTGCTATTTCGATACGGATAAGGCGACTTACGTTACCAAGACTTTCAGGGGCAAGGAGGAGTGCTTTTTGCACAGCGTGAAACTTTGCGGCAACATGGGGGTGAAGGATCCACCGCAGGTGGCGTGTCTGACATACAGGATACCTGTAAGTGTTGTATAAGATATGAGGAATAAGTTATTGATTGGGCCGAAAAAAATCTTACAGTCAACTCCACCAAAACTAGACTTCATTTAACAATGGAATTAGGACGTGTTACGAAGCTTCAAAGCTTCATCATCAGCAGAAAATATTTGTTACAGAAAGTACTACAATAAGAAAGACAAAAAGCTACGTCAGACAAACATTCAGACAATGTAGGGTCCCTTGATGGAAATTGACGTTAAAGTCGTCTTAACAGGGTACGGACAGATCCTCGTCTCCACTCACTCTAAAGTGTTTGTGAAACAGTTATATATAGTTCCGTCCTTATTCAATTCTGGGGATAAACACTAGTTTTTTGACATTTGTTGTTTTCTAGGTTATATTGAGGTCATTGGCGTAACATACGTAATTTTCATATGGAATTCTTGATTCAACTATACCAAGAGTTTTAGAGTTTACTACTCCAGTATAATCTTTGCGAGCTAGGGAACATATAAATTGTACTGAAAGCTTATTATATTTCACCAAAAGAGACTGTTCTTAGACTGTATACCAGGGTTGACTGAATTGACTGAATGAATTCTGATTTCAAGCTGAGCAGTAGTTTATCTATGAGCTGAATGCGCTGAGCCTTATGATTGAGAAATGGTGAAAACCTCGATGTGGGTATCTAAACTACTGTACTAATGTCATGTATACTAAATATATTTTCGGAAATCCAATTCGTAGAAGAATTTATGGAGTGACTAATATCACACTATGTATAAAACTTATTCAATCGTAAAATCTTTTTATTTTCTTGAATTTTATAATCATTACCATTCAACAATCATTTGACACTGTCAATATTTTCTTTTCTCACCAATATACGAATTGTATTGTGAACTAATAATAAATATCATTACTAGATTACTAGCTGGACTTGACAAACGTTGTTTTGCTGTGCACAATATTTCTAGAAAATATTCTTTTAGTTACATATTCACCAGCACACTTTATTTATTTAATTTTCTACTTCTTTTTAGTTCGGCTATTCATAAAAGCGTGTTTAATTGATTTTTCAAACAACTATTTATTACAAAGCTCGTTCGCTATATTGGATCCGCCATCTTGAATATCCCAATTTTGACGAAACAATTATAGTCTCCGACCCCGGAAATCTCCAGATATATTCCAATTTTGAAAAGAATCGGATCATAATTACAAAACTCGTTCGCCTTTTGATCTTCCTCTACAAATAAATACCCTGTATTATCAAATTTTTTTATGATTTTCTGGATGTGACGTGACAGCAATGTCAGGGATGCCAGTAGAGAAAACTAAAGTCTCTAGATCATTAAAAAAGAATGCAGCTATGATCTGTCCGTACCCTGTTAAGATGACTTTAACGTCAATCAATATCTTCATGATTAAGTAAGTAATTTGGGTTTTGTTTCTGAAGTAAATAGTTTAATTAACACATTGCTGTGCTCTGACAATCGGACAGTGGATGGGAAAAAGGCAAAAAGTGTCAAAAATCAAAAATGTTGCTTTGATTTTTGACACTTTTTGCTCGTATTATGATACAATATTTTGCTTCGTCATTGAAAGATGATGGATAAAGTTTGATAACTGTTGTTTCAGCGTAATCCGAGCGTAGGTGACAAATTCGCTAGTCGAGCAGGTCAAAAGGGCATCTGCTCTCAAAAATGGCCCACGGAAGATTTGCCATTCACAGAAACAGGCAAGTTTTGCGCCCTATATAGACATCAACTAATCCTAAATGGAACATGAAATTTTAGGTTTGGTGCCCGATATCGTGTTCAATCCTCACGGATTTCCTTCGCGTATGACCATCGCCATGATGATTGAAATTATGGCGGGAAAATCGGCTGCTCTACATGGTCGTGTCCATGATGCGACGCCATTCAGGTGAGTTTTAGCTTGCCCATTGGAACCTTTGGTATTAACCAATTAAGGCTTCTACTTTTATAACCTCCCAAAGGCCTAAATTTTGTCCGTCAATTTTGTCCCCAAAACTATTTGGAAATAGAATTAACTTGGTTTCATTGTCATTTTTTCAATTTCCCTATACTCTAGATGGCTCTAGTAAAATGTTGTTTGAATTATTAAATAAACCAGATAATATTCTACCCATATCACACATTTTCAGTCTCACTAGTTGGCTTGAGGTCTATTTCAAAGTCAAGAAGTCTCAACATTTTGTTGGATAGCCCTAAAAACTATGGTTAGACTTGATCAGTCTTGGATTTTCATTCTTAATGTGGAGCTCTAAGTGCAATTTTTACATTATCAAAGAAGAAGATATCGTAGGAAGTGGCCAAATGAAACGAAATGAAGAATTATATCTATCCGTTCTACGTAAAGAACCAACTTTGACCTCACGTCTCAGTTGCGGGATCTGGTGGTCATTATATGTTTGCCCTCATTGTATACTTGTATAGTTCTAGAGAAAAAGGAAAGCATTTCAGGACTACTTAAAAACCTGAGGAATTTGTATCGCCCTTTATTCGTTAATCGCAGTTTTGATGCCAAATACTTCGATTTCCTTATGCTCTAGTCTAGTAGAATAAGATTTTGAAAAAAAGTTTTTCCAAAATTTGTTATTATCCATCATTCGGTTGCCCCCTTACGAGCAACCCGCAGAAGTCTTCAAGAGACTTGTGCGTGCAAGAAATAACGGGGGCCTTACCTTGTAACGTGTGATCCCAAACACTTTCTTAGGCCATAAGAAAAATGTCTGCGGTCGTGGTGGGAATCGAACCCACCTACCGGCAATCCAACGTGGATAGAACATTGACGCTTTAACAACGAGGCTACGCTGCTGGCCTTTCATGGCATACATTTTTATTCGAGTAGCTTTTCAGCAATATATCCGACACAAAAAGTTATTCAGATTAATTTATCGAAATCAAAATCTTGTTTGTGCCCAAATTTTCAAGATTCTCGACAAATATGACTAAAATAAAAAACAAATGTTTGTTATTCTATTGCTATTCTCAATACCTTTTTGTTCAATTTTTGTTATTGAAAATCCTAGTTTTTTTAAGGGCTGAACTCCAGGTTGCAGAAAATTAAAAATCAATTCGAGTTTTTTTAAACCTATTACAGAAGTTACCAATCCGGGGACGCGACTGTTAATTACTCAAACCATTCAAACCATCGTGTAGAATGGCGCTGCCATTTTTTATAATAATTCACAAGACGACTATAATTTGAGAGATTCTTTTTGAAGATCAGGTTCACTGAAGAAGATACGGCCATCGACTACTTCGGAAGGTTATTGGAGGAAGGGGGCTACAATTATTATGGAACCGAGACGATGTATTCCGGTATCGATGGAAGAGAGATGAATGCTCAAATTTTCTTCGGGGTCGTTCATTACCAAAGGTTGAGACACATGGTATCCGATAAATGGCAGGTACGATTTTTTCTCAGTTATACTGGGTGATATGTATAAGAATGCGAAGAATGATTATCACTTGATAGTTCCATTCTCTCGATCCAAATCAATATGCGTAATGAAGGTTTAGTATAGCAATCAATCAACTTTATTATTACCAAAAAACAATTTTTGTTTATAGCAGGAGCAAAACTCACACTCGAAAAGAAATCTTTTTTTTAGTTCAACTGAAAATGATTCTAAATTGACTCAGCTGTTAGGTACCCAATAGAAAATTATAGTAATTGTACGAGAAAACTATAAAAATGCGATAAGATGTCAATATTACAGCAGTGGATGTTTCTTGAATTCCTTTTCAAATTTTTCAATCCTATTAATCAGCCAGCTTTGAGTTATTTGGTAGTGAATTGAATTGTATCATTCCATTGAGATGGATGGATTTTTTACCAATATCTGATTTAATTTTCTTGATAGAAAAATGATCTGCTTGTCTAGTTGTATGGTTGTGGTGACTACTATTAATTTGGAAAACCGAATTTGAATGCTTTTGACAATATTTAACTGAATGAATGAATCATAATAATTTGAATTTATATAGTTAACTCTCTTCTTCTGTAAAGGCCCTTAGTAAGTTCCAAATAATTTAGTATGTATATAAATTCGATAATTTTATTTTGAAGAGTTTTGAGAGGCTTCATGATTGATAGTTTTGTTGATCCCCATACAGAAATTAAATGTTCAACTCCAGAATAGGTCAAGGAGAAGTATTATAGATTTGAGACATTTTATAGGAACTTAATTCCGTACTCTACAAAGTATACCTATTATTAGAGATTTTTTTTTTTAAGTATTTCAATATGTTTTGACCATGACCAATTTTGATCTATGTACAGCCCAAGAAACTTGATATTATTTGAATATTTAATAACTCCGTTATTATATGCACTTGGAAATTTGAACTCATTATATCTTGATTCTTTTGAGATGAACATAAATGCTGATTTACTATAATTCATACTCAATTTATAACATGATAACCATGATGATAATATTTCCAAATCACCTGAAATTTCATCCCTAAAATTGGTTGTGCTGAACCTGCTGAAACTAAACGAGAATCGATTTGCCCCTTCTGTCATTATCAGTTTGAATTTTGTTCCATTTTTTTCAATATGTTTGGAGCATAAGGTAGTGTATGACGAGATAATTGGACTTCAAAAAGAAAATTGTTATTTGTTTATAATGTGATGAAGACTCTGATTACACTGATTGCACGAATCATATAATCATCAACGCCGAGAAAGCATGCCGAAGGCCAGCTTTGTTTCCTTAATGCGGAAGCAAACACCTGCGTTCGATTCACTGGTTAGTTGAAATGATAAATAAAACACGGTATATAAGGCTATTATCGCCTAACTCACCTATTTCCTTTTCATGACGTTCATTTGAAAAACATGTTTCTCTCGAGAACTGGTCGACTAGGAAACTACTTTAACTATGCGTTTTTATTAACAAGGCTGTGGTCACACTATGATATAGAGGCTCTGCCACAAAAAAGCGCGTTTTAAAACAGCACGTACAAAACAGCGATGTGGCAAAACTGCGTACAAAACAGCGTTGTAACAAAAATTTTTTCAGGTAAATAGTAATCTCACATAGTTTTCATTATGAAATTTTTTCATTTCTGAAAATGTCTTCAACACACACGATCATATTTCGTCAGCATGTGACCAGCAGTCCTCCCGTTTGATTGCATGAATCCAATCCTATTGCATTCTTTTAGCAATCTCACGAGTATTTTCTATTAGCTCATATTGCAGAAGGAATCCCGACGAGAAATCACCATATTTCAAAATGAAAACTATATGTGAGTGACTATAGTAGGTACATACTTTTAAATCATAATTTATCAACCGGATTCCTTCGTCTCTCGCTGCATTTTTTGACAGCACAATGTGATGGCATGCGCAAATTAATGAACACTTGAATAGCCGAAAACACGATTCGTATGCCAAAATAATTGTGAAAAACTATTTCAACAATTTGTAAACAAATAAGAAAAGTGAGGTTGTGTTTCAATGTTTCACCTCCAGGGTCGGTCATCTGACAGTTCTTGCACGCAACCCATGGTCATCTATAACCCCAGACTTCTGGTGAAACGTAGGATTTTTTCAACGGTCGTTTTCCACCTCAGCAAGGTAGCAAGTAGACCTGTTCTAGGCGAGTCAGCTATTGACTGACTAGTACATAACATACATTGTTCTAGCTCGTGAATATAGTACTAGCAATTGAGGAGCTAGAGCGAGTCAAAAATTGACCAAAGTTGCGTACTTTGCAAAAAATAGCATTCTTGATCGGTTTTTCGTAGATAATTTATAATCTACGTATTACTCGAGAAACCACATCCTACACAAATTGAAAGAGCATCGAATCTCTTATAGCCTACAGCTTGTTTAGGAATTATTCTCGAGTATAATAGCTAACATTATACGCTCGTTGAAGAATATACTATTACGTGATTTTTTGACACAGGTGAGGTCGACCGGTCCCATAAACATATTGACGAGGCAGCCGTTACAAGGAAGGAAACGAGGTGGTGGCGTTCGATTCGGGGAGATGGAACGCGACGCCCTGATCAGTCACGGGGCATCTTTTTTGCTACAAGACAGGCTGTTCCACAATTCCGACAAAACTACGGTGAGTAAATCCTATGTGGATATGGACCAGCATTACTTTTCGCCCATGAGAAAACCGAAATGCATTGTGTTTGGATAACCCAATTTTTATCAAGTTATCATAAGTGATATCACGATGTTCTGAATGAATGACAGAATTATGAGAAGATATTCAAAACAGAGTGGTATTTTGTTATAAATGTTGTTATGAATGAGTGATTCATTCTGACAAGTACAGCCATAATTATTTTATATAATAATGACTTCAGCAAAGCTTTTGATAAGATCGATCATACATTGCTGGTACAAAAGCTGGCTGATGTTGGTGTGACCGGCTCCCTACTGAATTGGTTTCAATCTAACGTAAGTAATCGTAAACAGGCAGTTTTCATTAGTAATTATCTTTCAAGATCAGTCAATATAACGTCGAGTGTTCTTCAAGGCTCACACTATCGAAAACAATAGTTATATAAATGACATCTCTGAATGTTTCAAATTCTCGTATTTCCTTATGTATGCTGATGATCTTAAAATATTTCTTACAGTTTCACACTTGAATGATTTCATGCTCATTCAAGAGGACCTTGATCGATTCTTAGAGTACTGCAGAAATAACTCCCTCTTCCTGAATCTCGACAAATGCCATCAGATGACTTTTAGTAGAAACTCTAATTTAATTACTCATAACTATACCATGCAGGATCATTATCACCTCATCTGTAGTGAACTGGAGGATTTGGGAATTATTTTCGATTCAAAAATGACTTTCAATAAACATATTTCTTACATTTCTAAGAAAACGAACAGAATGGTAGGTTTCATTTTGAGAACAACTTATCCTTTCAAAGATTATAATACCTTGCATATTCTTTTCATGTCATACGTGAATAGTCTGCTAGGCTTCGCCTCAACCATTTAGGATCCCTACTATAATATACACGAAACAAATAGAAAGTATTCAGAACAAATTCATTGCTTATATCAATAAAAAATATTTCTAAAACATGCCACAAAATCACTTCTTAATTCGAAAACTTGATTTGATTAGTCTTGGTGACAGAAGAGCTATCGCCGATATCAAATTCTCTTTCAAAATGATAAATGGAATCATTCATTCCTCATCTATAAATGACTTGATCCATCACAATGTTCCACAATACTCTACTCGCTATTATAACTTGTTCCATACATCCATTTCAACTCCATTTCAAACTTAAAAAAGATTGATATTTTTTCCGACTCTTCAACAATCTTTGTGAACAAACTCAAGAACTTTTTTTTCCAGCATCCAATTGCTGATATGTTGAAAAAAAATGTTTTTCATGTAGAATATATAAAATCTTTGCACTGTATAATGGAATTGAATACCTAACAACATGACATACTTATAAGTATACCTATAATGAATACTGTCTCTGGGTTCGTCCTGTTTGTATTCCTGTTTGTGAAAATAAATAAATAAGACGTTAAAAAGCCCTAATTCCGAGTGACAACGGAAAATGAAAAAACTCCACTGCCCCGCGTGAGAGTCGAACTCACAACCTCTGGGATACATGCCCAATGCTCTGCCAATTGAGCTAACGTGACATCCGTCGATCAATCGGCAGGAAGGTCGACTTCTCATCACACACTAAGTGGCAGAATCCCTCCAACAATCAGCAGTGGCGGATTAATAAGACGTTACACAAACTGAGGCGCAATTTATTTCAGCGCTCCCTTCTTGATGGAGACAAAGGACAATGGGCGTGTACACCTTAGTAGAACTCAAACCATTGACGACATAATTCCATCGAAAAATTAACTCGAATGTTTTATTTTTGGACATAAATAATAGTACCTTCTGAAAACGGACCATCTTATGACGTAGAAACCTCATCTCGACATAGTTAAAAGAAAATACTAAACGCCCAACGGAGACTGAGGCAATAACTGATACATTAATTCTTTCAACTGTGATCTCGCGCTAATTCACTCTGTCAGAAATCATGTATCATTCATCTCTGTCTGGAATAGTCTTGTTTCAGTATTAGGGTTTTGACGTCACATCATCAGCACGTTTTCAGAGGTCCGAAAAATCGGGGATTTCAATAATTTTTTATAAAACGTGCTCACAGCAAGAAACGGTTTGCGGTGGTGAGCCAGTTCCAAGCTCATCGAGGTCAGAGTTCATACAAGTATACTTCTCCTATACATTTAATTTTTATTTCAATACTGAACTTATTGGTAAGTCATATTTTTATATTATATTACATCATATTATTCTATTCGATTTGAGAGATAATGTCAATTCTCAATTTCAGAGGATTTTATTTTTCATGCTCTCTTTTTGGATATTCAACAGATATTAGTCGATGTTCGACGTGGCAAATAGCCAGGAAAGTAGTTGTTTCTGTTGAATATTCAGAATGATATAATGTGCATATCTTTATATGAAGGAGAATGCAAATTCTCAACTTCGGAAGATTTCGTTATCAAATTCTTATCGTGTGTGTTCAATAGATGTAATTCAATGTTCTTCGTGGCTTATAGCCAGGAAAGTAATTGTTTTCTGTTGAATAAATACATCAATTTGTTTGTTTTCATAAATATATCTGAGGATATTCCTCTCCAATACTTTCACCCAATCGAGGGGTTCAAACTTGAACGATGGAACTTGTTATTTTTATAGACCTCAATCGCAGATTCATGATCAGGTTTTCTCAATTCAGAATTTCTTTCCACGTCCTGTATGATGAATATCAATTCCAAACTACTTTCAGGCATTCATCTGTACTTCTTGTGGAACTCTTCTGGGACCAGTGACGGTGGTGACCAGAATGGCCGACAAACCGCACCAATCTGACACCCTCGAGATGTGCAGACTGTGCGAACACGGGAAAAATATCGAACAGATCGAAATACCTTACATCTTCAAGTTTTTCGTCACGCAGTTAGCGTCTTGTAACATCAACGTCAAGATAGGATGTCAAAAAGTTTGATTTGTTTAGGTTTTGAGATATTACATGTTTTTTAGTTGTTGGGTGTTTTATTGTTTAAGTGAGAGGTATAATATTGTCTGCTCAGTAAAAAAGCGAAAATCGCCCTTGATGACCACATTTTCAGTAAACGAGTGACCTCTAGTGAACACTATTCCGAACTAAATGTCAAAATTGTCTCGTGTTTGAACATTTTAATTACCTACTCACACAAACAAAGAAAACAGGATACATAAGGAAGAATCTGTTGTCTATGTAATGATCGATAAACTATATCTATCTGACACCCTACACCCTTGATATAAGCAATATCGTCTGTTTAGTAAAAAAATTGCGAAAGTCGACCTTATTGACCATGTTTACTGGAAGCTAGTGACCTCTATTCGGAAGTACGTTATGTTATCCTAACCGTACAAATTCCTGTCAAGATTTACTTTTCTATCTAAGTTTATAATGAAATAAATTAAAAGTAAAAATAAACTTTTCGATAAAAAGCTTTTATTTAAACGCTCTAATAAGAAGAACATAACATTTTTCTCAATAATTTTAACTATCGATCAACTTATAACCTCATTATACACAATTTATATGATCATGAAAGTTTGTCGCGCGATTCACTTGTGTGAATGAACTAGTACTTATTTAATTATGTAAAATCTGCTGAGATAAAATTTTCAAAATTACAATTTCATTGAATATAGATCATCGCAACTAGTTTTTATATACGATAACTCCGTTGTTATCAACACAAAACTATTACTGTGACACATCATCGGTAAGAGAAAAAAAAGTTATTCGTAACTAAGTCATAGTGAGCAATGAACTACATTTGAAAGACTAAAGTTGGTGCTGAAATTCTAGAAGAGTTGGTATAAATTTCAAATTTTTTTCGAAATCACTCTGAAAAACTGCCATGAGAATGTGAAATTCCTATTTGAATATTTTCATAAATAAAGAAGTTACGTAGCAGACATGAAAATGATCAAAATCTGTTTTTTGCGTATAAAACAAAAACGAATAGATTTTATCAAAATATTTTTTCACATTATAGTTGGCCTTGACAAACTCCACATTTGGTGTCATTTAACCGACCTCGTATCTCTCACCGTTAAAAAGATACCCATGGTGAGCATGGTAAGTGGGACACACTGTATATGATGTAGTAAGTACTTTAGAAAGCATTCGCTATGTGTTTATTCATACCGGGAAAAGAGTCGAAATCCCTCTTTGGGATGGTACCTACCTACAATGTAAGGTCTGAAAATCAAAATTATTCTGATCTCTTTAGGATGTTTTATGAACGCAGGAATTAGGAGTTACGATTTTTCTCAATAGAATACCCTATATTTTTTCACAAATTATGATGTTATAATAAGCGTTGCTAAGTTTATTAGAATTATTTCAAAACACGTACTATACAGGGATGTTGATTCCAATTCGCCTGCATATTTTTGTTTTGAGTTTCATTCTCTTTCATCTGATATTATGTATCCCTAATCGAAAGTTCATAGTTTTTGAAATATTCTCATTCTTTAACTATTGTAAGCTCATAATAGCAATTACCGCAGAATTATCATAGATTATAGTACTACGAGTCCTTCAAATTTCCTCGATAACGATAATATCGATATAATTTATATATATCTTCTCCACAAATTTATTTATTTGGCAAGTTTATTAAATCAACTCAAAATTGATAAAAATCACGTGTGATTATTAAACTAATGTGTCTATTGTAATTCATCATTCACCTATTCGACTAGATACAATAATATATTGTTTATCAGTTTTAATAATTGACATATATACTATATGTCTCAATTTGCCGAACGGCATGCCTAAAGTAGATGAAAATTGTTGCAAAGTTAAAGATTGTTTAGTTTAGTTAGAGCATTGTCTGCTAAATATGGAGAAAAAATCTATAGTGAGCTGGAAATGGTTTAGAGTATAAACGAGAAAATTCGAAAAAAAAAAATGAGAAATAAAGGAAATATGACATCACATGGAAGAAAATGTGAATAGGAATGCATTTTCTATTAAAATATACAGGGTGTTTCATTTTAGCAACGCAGGTGTCATTCCTGTAAAAAACTTCAAATTTCACGTCGATAATTTTCTGATTCGACCGTTTTCCTATCACAGAAAAAAATAGTATATTATACACGGGAAAAATATTAGATTTTAGCTCACGGTTTTTAGTCTCACAACACAAAACCTATATAGATAAAATCTACTATAGTATTTTCCCATGTGTAATAAATAACTCGTTTGTGGGATATTTGTTCATTTTTTTAATATTCAAATACAGAAATGTACTCAAAATAGCTAGGTACCAAAATCTGAAAATTATTTTGGTATTTTGAGTAAATTTTTGTATCTGATAATAATTATTCAACCACGCAGTATTAAAAAACGTGTTTTTTTTTCTAGAGATATAGGTATACCTATACCTATACTCAACATACATAGAAAAAGTGCACTGCTTTTTGTGAGGCGTTTTGTTTTATGGTCTAATAAATCATTTGACCGGTTCCAAAAACATTATACCTACTATATATATATTCTTATATTCAAAATGCCACATGTTCAAATTTCAAGATTGGTAAGTCTGAGTCACAGTATGTATTATATATATCAATTAAAGATTTTCTCACTTCTGCTATTGCTTTTATTTTTTATAGCAGCAAATTAAATTTAAAAATGCCTAAAAAAGGGGTTTTTCCTCCACGAATCAAACGATACGTTCACTATCTGAGGAAATATACAGGGAGCAGGAAGACCATGTATAAATTTCAAATAGAACATCCTATATATAATATATAGAATGTTCTATTTGAAATTTATAATATATACAGTGTTCCCCGTTCCAGATGTAACCAACCCTCCTATTTCTGTTGAATAAACATAAAGAAAAAATCTTCTACAGCTCACTAGATTTCTTCTCTTTAGCAGACAATTGAATTAACGATTGAAATAAACACACCGGCAAAAACCAACCATCCTTGAAAATCGTTATCTTGACCATTGTCTGCTAAATATGGAGAAAAAATCTAGTGAGCTGATATCCCAGCTCACTAGATTTTTTCTCCATATTTAGCAGACAATGATCTTGACTATATAGACAGGTGGAAGAACAACTTGATGGTTATACAAATTGATTAAAGATAAAAATAACACAATACAATATAGTTATTGTTCTCCAAATGTCATTGAAAGTGGCTTTAAAATGACACTTATAACAGGCATAAAATGTGTATTTTTGCAGCCTAGACAGAAAAAGTACACCTTATACCTGTTAGATAACTTTCAATTATCAACCACTGAATTTTCAAAATCAAATCACAGAATTAGACTGACAGTTGCAAAAAATAGTTATTTGTTTTATCATAGACAGAAAAGCCCAAGAATTAATGCCGCGGCTGGTGTTTCATAACCAAGGCGTAACCGAGGCTAGGAAACCAGCGAAAAATCTGTTTTTTTATCTGGAGCGCAATGCCAAACATAATTTTTTTCTCCAAAATTCGTTCCAATTTCAGGCAAAGTCCAAATAATCCATCATTTGGTGTTCACCTAGTCATTGGCACCAATAAATAAAAAAGTTTGTAAAATATCAATCATGGTACATTAGGTGGATATTAAATTATAATTGGTAGAGGAGTTGGTAGATAATAAAAAATAATACTCCACTGTCTTTTATGGAAATTACTAATATATTATGCCCAGCAGAATGATTTTGATATTTATGTGGAGGAAATCTAATATTCTTCAAGCTTGCCTTGCCTCTCACATTGGCAAAAAGAGGAACAGAAAAAAAAAGGACATTTTCTATTGAACCTTGATTTATTGAAAACAAAATCATAAATTATAATAATTTAATTGATTTTCGGACGACGACAAACACAGAAAATTAAAGGCTAATTCATACTGTACAATTTAACAGAAAAGTGACTTTTATGATTAAGAGAAAATTGGCTAGTTTGTACAAGTACTTCACCTGTCATGACAAGATAACAACTGTACAGGATGAGAATACTACTGCTGAAATGGCTTTTTGTATTTGATTAAATCAAAATTACGATAGTGAAAAAAGTTCACAAATGAATAAATAAATAAGTTTAATCGTAATTCAATTTACTCAGAAACAAGTGAGTGCTCTTTAAAAATTGTTTACTTAGTTGCATCTTTCAAGTATGCAATTAGATCTCCCCTTTCTCCAGGTTTCTTCAAACCAGCAAACACCATCTTGGTACCAGGGATGTATTTCTTGGGGTTTTCTAGGTACTCAAACAATGTATCCTCACTCCAAGTGATACCTATCAAATAATAAAGAGTAATGGGTAAATAAAATTCAATAAAGTATACATCAAGACAAGAGGAATTGAATCAAAATATAGATGATGCACCTAATATGTAGTGAGGTATGCCAAAATTGCTGCTAGTACTGCCAAGAATAATAGTTTATTCATAGAAATTATGCAACTGTTACACAATTGACAAAGACGTTTGATTTTATTTTATATTTTATCTCACTAATTGAATGAATGGAATATTTTATAAATTCCAGTAATATCATCATACCTTTAGCTTTGTTTGCATCTGTGTATTGGAAACCAGGTGCTTGGCCAGTTTTTCTTCCAATAAGCCCATGCAAGTTAGGTCCTACTTTGTGTTTACCGCCAGCTTCAACAGTATGACACTGAGCACACCTTTGGACAAAAAGTTTCTTTCCTTTTTCTACATCTCCAGCTGGGACTCCCATTGTTTGATTTTTCTTTGGAATAAATAAGAGCTAGAAATAAAGAATAATAAATTGATGAATTATCAACAATTCCACATTTTGAACACTAACGATTTGACAAACTTCAGTTATAACCTCTAAAAATGAGTGGAATGTGATGTGAGGTAAGAGAAGAAGGCACGTGTAACTGAGTCACGAAGTCACGTCACACAGTCAAGTCTTGCGAGAATTTGCACAATGATGAATGATGATGTTTGACGTAAGAGTAAAATTCACTCCTGATAGTTCAAATTTTCCCTGCACCTTGAACTTGGGATTAGGTTTAATAGATTATATAGAATTTGGACCGGAGGACTGATAAGGATAATATATCACCACAAATTTATAACGTTCTTTTCAAACGGGTAACGAAATTTCAAACTGTGAAGGGTCCATATCAGATCAGCCTCGGAAATAGTTAAATGTCAATCACAATCAATCATATCACACATGTGACATGTGGTACATGACCCTGATTAGATAATGAAAAACTAGGTGGAA